>OZ012735.1:535663942-536263942 GCA_963859935.3 Lathyrus sativus
AAGTTTTCTGTTGAGGTGGATTTTCTTTGTTTAGAGGTTGTCTCCTTTGATTTTTTGTACTCAAGCCGGAGGCAGAAGGTGTTAGGTTTTTAATTGTTATAAGAAGTTCCTATCAGAGGCTTATCAAGGCACGACTTCAGTTTCTCTGAATTTCCATAAGGGTGTCATTTATTTAGGATTTTATGGATGGTTTGACTAGAAAGATCCTGAATTAGGATTTTAGAAGATTAGGGTTTCTCACCCTTGGTGTTTATGATTAGTAAATGTCGTTCAATTGAGTTTCACCTGAGGCTAGCAAGTTCAATGTATGTGCAGTATAATTTCATTTTAATTGAGGTGGTCTGATCTAGGTCAAGAAAGAGGAGATTACTTCATTCTCAGGATGGATTTGGCATGGATCAATATCTTATACTTAACGATTATTAACCAAAGTTTTTGTGCCAATTCAAGTTCATATGATGAAGTTAGGTTCCAGAGTCCTGGTTATGTGGTTCAGGGTTTGTGGCAGTTAAGTTTAATGGTCAAGGGTCTAAGTGTGGTTCAAAGGTGGAGGCGTATTGCAAAGCTCATGTTCACTTTCCTAACTCATTTCTAGACCATTTTTGTGCATTCTAAACATTCAATTATTCATCCATTCATGTCCATATCCATTCAAAATATCCAATTTCAATGTCCATTTTTAATTATCTATTCTCCACTTTAATCCAATATTCCAAGAAACCAATCCAATTCTATTTTTGATTTCGTTATCCATTTTCATTTTATATCCATTTTATTGTCAATCCATTTCAATATCCATTTTAAAATCCATGAAGACCAAGTTATTTTTCATATCCATATTTCTTAAACCAATTTCAAAATCATTTTTCTTTAATTATTCATTATTGTCCATTTTAAAATCCATAAGTCCAAGTCCATTACATTCTACAAAATTCACAAAAAAAAAACATATTACAATAAATCCATTTCCATTATCTTACATTACTACAACAAAGAAAATTAAAAAAAAAAGACTACCTCATCCCACTTTTCTACATTTTTATGAAAGAACTTGCTGTAACACAAAACTGCTTGGTGTAACACCCCTCCTATACCCCCAAATAAACAATAAAAACAATTAAGCACGTATTCAAAATTTCATCAGAGTAATGTTTAAAACATGGCATAAAAGAGACATGCCACATCATACACCAAAACATACAACACCTGCTCTATAAAAAAACATGCAACAATGGGGTAGCTATTAATAGAGGAACTTCGTCCTTACACCCACATTTCAATATTTAGAATTAAAAGCGGAAAATCTAAATTGAATCATTTAAACATGTAATCATATAATTTATATATCACCAAGTTTGATTCACAATATCATCATGTTACAAAACATCCGCCAACAGATACATATACACAATGTATCCCAAAAGAATGCTATACAACCCTAACTATCCGGTGCTACATATCAGAGCAAACCGACCAAAAGAACAAAGATATACTTCACAAAAAGGATCTCCAGCCATCCTAATCTGCAATGCCTCATAGAGCATTATAAAACAGCAGAAGGGTGAGAAATATTACCATAATAATCAATGCATATAATCATACATATATTCGTAAACATAATAATACATATATTTCACATTCTCACCACTCCTCATCACAATCATCATATGCATCAAAATATATGCATAAACCAATAATGGATAATCGTCAAACATGTTTCATCATGTACACATCCATAATTCTCGACTCAATCATTTATACACAACCGTTCTCTCCTATCACGAATCACTTCCACACCATATGGTTTATACAACTCGTCACTCTCATAATTCTCTAATCGAGACTATGGTACATACGCTCGTAGCCCACCAAGAACAACCTCTCGGTTTATCTACCCCGGTGTTTACGTTACTTGGAATGACACATAGTCATTCTACCCCAGTAACTACTCCACTAGGAACGATATCAAATCATTCTACCCCAGTGAGTTTCACATTCATACCTCTTAGGAACGACATCAAGTCATTCTACCCCAATGAGCCTCACACTAGGAACGACATTGCTAGCCACATTCTACCCCAGTGCGCACCAACACTTGTACTGCATTAGGAACAAAATCAAGTCATTCTACCCCGATGCATCCAAGCACTCATATCTCATTAGGAATAACATCAAGTCATTCTACCCCAATGAGCTTCTCACTAGGAACGATATCACATCATTCTACCCCAGTGAGTTCCACACTAGGAATGACATCATTAGCCATTCTACTCTAGTGCGCCAATACTTACGCCTCATTAGGAACAACTTCTAGTCATTCTACCCTAATGATCTCGCCACTAGGAATGACATCTCATCATTCTACCCTAATGCGTACCTCACCGACCTCACATCTATCACACAATGCACACATATTTGCAATATGTTCCCATGCTTTCGCAATATCGCGCCAATGGCAATGAATTCAATCATATTCCTCATGCATTTAATCAATTCAAATAACGCAACATAATAGCCAAATGGCCACAATTCATAATTCATCTCACCATCTAGGATTCACGCCATACGGCTACCCACAACACATCACAACAGCATAACTATTCAATTCCAACAAGGATTGAATACAACCGAACCACAAGAAAAACAAAATGTTATCACGTTCTCTACTGGCTCGCCTAGCGACCATTCGCTACCTGTTCGCCTATCGAACAAGCTAGCGAACACGAACAGAAGCCACTGGAAGGCTTCGCTACCAGTTCGCCACAACGAGGCCCTAGCGAGCAACTCGCTACCTCGCTCGCTACCAGCGAGGAGGTCCAAATCCATTATGTCCCAAGTCTGGGACCGTTCGCCACAGGCTCGCTAGGCGAGGACCTAGCGAACGTTCGCGACTTGCTCGCCTAGCGAACAAGCTAGCGAGTGTCTGCGAACACCAAACTCCAAACTGTCCAGAATTCATCTGAAGCTCCCAATTCCAACCAAACTTGTTCCAATAGACTTAGCCTAACATATCTCGACTAATCTACATCATCCCTTCCAGATTCTAACCGATAAAACTCAGTTTCTACCGATTAAACTCATTTCGACCTAAAATGGAAAAAAATGGAGAAAACATCTAAACAACTCATACAATCCATACACAATTCATATACATTAACAAGATGATGATATTTCACACCCTTACCTCGATTAATCGGAAGCCAGGAGTTGTTCTTGAGATTTCCAAGCTTTCCCTTCTTTTTCCTTCTATTTTCTCTTCTTCCTCCACTTTTCTTTCATGTTTTCTATTTTACATTTTCGTTCCACTCCCCTTCTTATATCCTTTCTTTCTGTTTCTCTCCAATTTATTTCTTCTCTCAAAATATTTACCAATTCCTTTTCTCATAAAATATTCCTCTCATTCTTAATTAGAGAATATCTAGTAAGTCCATATTGTTCTACCAAATAGAACAAATCAGTTAAATCCAATAATTCACTTAAATCATACAAACCAATCAACTAGTACCATTAATCAGTTATTGAAAATTGGGCTGTTACAAGTCTCCCCCACTTTAGGAATTTTCTTCCTCGAAAATGTTATCCAACTCGAATCATATCCTATCAAATTCTCCGAAAAACTCGTCACAAGATCCATGGGGATACCATCCCATGCCACTCAGAAATATTCAACAGCTGTATCAGGTCGAACAGTTTCTGATGTTCACACTTCGACCTTCAACACGTCTAATCAACATATACAACTTCGACCACTTCTCTCTCCATCTATGGTCACTAAGACGATTCCTCAAATTCGGTCATATCCTCACAGTGCCTGGATGGATACTACAATTTATCTCAACGTCCTTCTCCTAGGGTACTCTTATCCAACTCCCACTATTGGAAACACAAACTTTATTACGACACCCATGGTACCATTTCCTTCAATCCGAAGATCAGCTCTTCGACTTTTATCCATTAAATTCAATCATTCTATTAACTCAATTAAATTCCGACTCCCTCGAATCTCATCGGGAATACCAATAGTCAGTATCAACATACAAAGTTCAAATCTATAAGAAGTCTCTTCACATACCAAACTGATATCCCAAATTTTCTTCTTCAGTTCTAGTTCAATACCCTCACCCTCAGTTATATACAGGAACTTCCCATTTGATATCTCAGCCACCACGTCGTCTCACCCAAATGGTAATTCAACCAAAACCACATTCCTTCAAAAGTACCAATTATTTCCCTTGCCTCATATTCAACTTTTCCAAATCAAGCAAACAACTTAAGCTCTTAAGGTCGGTAATCATTTCAAATCTCAACTAAACAATTGAGGTCTCTAAACTCCGGCACAGATACACTACAACCAACTCCAACTACTTGTCAGATAATCCACCTTATGTATCTTGAGTTGACTTGAAGCATAACCAAAACTCGTTGATGTTGTACTTAACATATCTCTCAATCATATCAACCAAACATCACGAAACACAACAAGTAGTTATGTCAGATTTGGCCAACCAATACACGAGTTATTAACAGCTGCTCTCAAAAACTCTTTAAACTTCTTCCCAGTGGCATATCACTACTCTTTCTCGAACACTGATAACTCAAGTCTCCGATGTCCTACATGATCCTCTATACTCTTCGAATATCCAATTACCCTCGGTTAAACAACTGTTAGATCACTCCATTAAGTATGGAAGATCCCATGTCAAACGGACACTCAATTTGTGAGTCATGGCGGAAACACAAACCACCTTTCCCATACGTACTACAACATCCAAACGTACTCCAGCAAGAAATAAATTAATTCCATGTTACTACTCCACCATCACATAGAGCATTGTAGCAACTTCCAACGCCTCTAATCATGTGTCATTCCGAGTTACGGTTCTGTCATTATGACAAAATACGAAAACAACCTCCCCACACTCAGAAGGCCATTTACACATTTTCAACTCTTGAAATGCTCAGAGGTCTAATCATTCCAAGATTGTATTCCACTTCATAATTTCTTTAATAATCACCAAAAATCACCATCCACCCCTTATATATTTGACATCATAAACTATTGTCGTAGCACACGCAGACACAAGCCTCAAAATTATTTCATCAATTTAATTCCTTGGCTAACCAAGTAGACATATAACATGGAGCTCTCAACATCGGACTAGTCTCTGTAATTAAGTCGATCACAACTCCACTTCACTCCTTGGCTGCGTATCACTA
This sequence comes from Lathyrus sativus, assembly GCA_963859935.3. Taxonomy (NCBI): domain Eukaryota; kingdom Viridiplantae; phylum Streptophyta; class Magnoliopsida; order Fabales; family Fabaceae; genus Lathyrus; species Lathyrus sativus. Next base: position 535,669,160 of record OZ012735.1, read on the forward strand.
CTTCGTCAGGACAACCTCCAGGCAATTACGACTGATCGATAAACTGCCAACTACCCACTTTCGTTAATACACAAAACTCCCAAGTACTTGGCTTCACTCCAAACAATTCACTTCTCACGCCATCTAAGTTTTCAAGACACGTCTATCCCATTCAACACAATCCCAACTATTATCAACAAGAGATTAAGGGTGATCAGTTCCTCAATTTGTCAATAGACAGCCGAAATCATGATGAGGCATAAACCATCTATACCAAACTATAAGAGTGTTCAACCACACACTGAGCTACAACTCCACCCTTGCGGCATCCTGGAGAAGCACAACTTTCTCCCCCACTTGGATTCATTCCCACTCCTGCAGACAAGGTCTAGAACAACAAACGCGTACCGACAATGTTTTTACACACATGTCGCATACAAGGGAACGAACAAGATTAGACAACTTGGTCGGATGGACCGACCTGCTCTGATACCACTAATGTAACACCCCTTCTATACCCCCAAATAAACAATAAAACAATTAAGCACGTATTCAAAATTTCATCAGAGTAATGTTTAAAACATGGCATAAAAGAGACATGCCACATCATACACCAAAATATACAACACCTGCTCTATAAAAAAAACATGCAACAGTGGGGTAGCTATTAATAGAGGAACTTCATCCTTCTGTAACGCCCCATATTGCTTTCAGGATTACCGACTGACCCCACAAACCAACACGGGTCTTTTCAGCATACTTTTTCCTCACTCACACGTTTTCCGACTGACCCAAGAATTGCTCCAAGTCAAGCACGCTTAACTGTGGAGTTCTTATGATCGGGCTACCGAAAAGAAGATACATCTTATTGGTATAGGTAGTACCAATTAATCCTTATAAGACTTCATTCAACCATGTAGTCCCATACCTGCATAGCCTCAGGATCCCTCTCATTCGGATGTGAATTCGGTTTTCCCCTAGAAGCTGCTAGGAGTGTCTCATTGTCATGCCTCATGACACCGACAACCACTCCCTCGCCCACGGGTGTTACATGTAACCACCGTCCTCTTTCACCTCAGGTTGTCTCATTGTCATGCCTCATGACACCGACAACCACTCCCTCGCCCACGGGTGTTACATGTAACCACCGTCCTCTTTCACCTCAGGTGTTACATGCCCACCAGCTTCCGCTTGGTTCGTCCCCGAACCACATCGTACTGGGAGAGGTATGGCTCTGATACCATTTGTAACGCCCCATATTGCTTTTTAGGATTACCGACTGACCCCACAAACCAACACGGGTCTTTTCAGCATGCTTTTTCCTCACTCACACGCTTTCTGGGAAACTTCCCAGAAGGTCACCCATCCTAGAATTGCTCCAAGTCAAGCACGCTTAACTGTGGAGTTCTTATGATCGGGCTACCGAAAAGAAGATGCATCTTGTTGGTATAGGTAGTACCAATTAATCCTTATAAGACTTCATTCAACCATGCAGTCCCATACCTGCATAGCCTCAGGATCCCTCTCATTCGGATGTGAATTCGGTTTTCCCCTAGAAGGTGCTAGGAGTGTCTCATTGTCATGCCTCATGACACCGACAACCACTCCCTCGCCCACGGGTGTTACATGTAACCACCGTCCTCTTTCACCTCAGGTGTTACAGAAATCAGCCGAGAAATATTTGAAGACCGTGGGGTTGTTCAAAGGGCATGCCGTAGTCGGAGGTTTACTCACCGCGTTCGAAGGACTTGATTCAACTTGATTCAAAGGGCAAGAAGAAATAGGTTCTACATCAACAAATTGTGTTTGATCGTTTGATCTCTATTTTCTTCTTGTGTAAACATTGACCAACAGGTTATATCTATCTATATATAAGTCTCAATTCTATTGTTAGAATTGAGGGCAGATGTACCCTGAGCGAGGACGACGGGGGAACTGCCTCAACAAATCGTTGTCTTTTTCTTTACGCTTATATTTCTTAAATTCTGAGTTTTACGTGCAAACAATTGTGTTAATCAACTTTTGATTTGAGTAGTGCTGAATTATTTTTAAGCCTGTTTCAATCCTTGATTGTAATAGAACACTTGAGCACTTTACTCTCATAATAGAATTCACTTGCAGTGCCTTGCACTCCAAGTGTTTGACCAATTGTGTGAACTAAAAACAATTGTGTTGTCTTTTCATATTGTCTATATTTTAAAAGCATTAGAACTAGTCACACCTTATAGTGAACAAAATCTGATTAAAGTGTGATCAAATTAGTGATTCTCAAATCTCGTTTTATCAAATTCCATAGGCTTTATGCATATCCGGTTTTTTCGGTAAAGGTTCATTTTAGACGAATATAGTTCCTCGGCCGCTTCGGCCTTAAACATTTTTAAAAACCAATTTTTGGTAGCGCCGACTCTGTTTTAAACAAGCGATCTATTCAACTCCCCCCTTCTAGATCTGCGCCATCGTCTAACAAGTGGTATCAGGAGCACCGGTTAATTCCGTGCTTCACGTATGACTTAGTAGAAAATGGCAAACGAACCTAAAAGGGCTTATAATAGAACACCTGTTTTCAATGGTGAAAAATATAGTTACTGGAAAGACTGTATGCGTGTGCATATAAATTCCATTGATAAGAAGGTATGAAATGTTATTTTTATCGGTCCTATGGAAATAACCATGACCGAGGAAAATAACAGGATTGTGCCTAAGCCTGAAGCACAATGGAATAATGAAGACGAGAAAAAGTACAACTACGATTGGAAAGCTAAAAATATTTTGATCTCCTCCTAGGGAGTTGATGAATACTATAGAGTTTCCCATTGTTTGACTGCTAAAGCTATGTGGGACTCATTACAAGTTTCCCATGAGGGAACAAATGATGTCAAACTAGCTAGAATCAATACTTTGACACAAGAGTTTGATCTGTTTCACATGGAGCAAGGGGAAACCATTGCAAACATGCAAAAGAGATTTTCTCATCTTATGAATAGACTAAATTCACTTGGTAGATCAATTTCCAATGATGTTGCTACTAACAAAGTCTTAAGATGTCTTAGTAGGGAATGGCAACCAAAAGTCACCGCCATAAAGGAAGCAAATGATCTTAAGACCTTGGACCTTACAACACTCTTTGGAAAGCTTCAAGAACACGAACAAGTGCTTCTTAGTCTCGAGCAATTTGAGAAAAGGGAAAAGAAAGAGAACTAAAAATGCAGAAAAGAAGTCCATAGCTCTAAAGGCTTCTTGTTCAAAGTCCTATGCAAAAGAGCTGAGTAATTGTGATTCGAGTAATGACGAAGATGACGAAAAGAATGAGGATATAGGGTTGTTTATGAAGCGATACAATCGCTATGTCAGGAAAAATGGTATCCAACATTCCGAAAAGAATCTAGTCAATTTCAGAAAACAATCGAGATCTTCTAAGAATGAGGACAACAAAGGAAGTAGAGTTAGAGGGTCATGCTTCAATTATGGAAAAGCCAGACATTACAAGCCGGATTATCCTTTGATGAAAAAGGACAATGGAAAGAAGAGTAATCGGTCACACAAGAAGCAAGTTAAGTCGAGAAGAGATTACATCGCATGGGAAAGCGATAGCGAGTCATCCGAGGATGATAGTTCTAGTGACGAAGAAGAATCTGTCAACTTTTATATCTCCGCTCATCAAAAGAAGAAAAACAAAAAAGGTACGACATGCAAAATATGAAAATTTTACTAGATTGTCTCGTTCCGAATTACAAACTGTCTTTGATACCTTACACCATGAAGCCAAGGAATCCTTTAAACGGCTAGCCTCAAACAAACAAATCCTTACTCAGAGAAAAAGATTCTCGATTCCGAAAGGAAACTAGAGGCTCTAAAGGCTTCCATAGTGGGAGGAACAAAGGTGGATTGTGAGGAAATAAGAAAAAGAGTGGTTAACTTCGGGTGTGATACTTGTTAGATTTGGCAAAATGAGGTTAGAAATCTCAAGGCCAAACTTAACAAGGCTCTAGAACCCAAAGTCACGTTTTCTATTGATAAAACACATTTTAGAAAGAGTATGGTTAATCCCTATAAAAAAATATACATATGTGGTCAAAAATCAAGATAAGTGAAAGTGATACAAGATTTAACTTTACTTGTTTTTATTGTTGCAAGAAGGGTCACACCATTGCTAAATGTCGCTTTAGGAGATTTTTAGTTCCTAAAGAGGTTTATCAATGGTTGCCTAAATGCAACCATGTTTTCACTCACAACCAAGGACCCAATAAAAAATTGGATACCTATTCTTGTTAATTGTGTTCATAGGTACAAAGTCTTGAGACTACCGAGAGAAGATGGGTTCTCGACAGTGGATGCTCAAGACATATGACAAGATACATATCTCTCTTCATTGAAATTGTGGCAAAGAAGAAGGGATTTGTAACCTATGGAGACAACAACAAGGGAGCAATACTTAGAAAAGGTAGTGTAGGTAATCCCTACTAGTCGAGGGCCTCAAACACAACCTCATTAGCATTAGTCAATTATGCGACAAGGGATACAAAATATCTTTTTCAAAAGATTGTTGCTTAATTGAACACAACGATAAAACGAAGGATGTGTTTAATGGCTTGAGGGTAAATAATATCTATATGCTAGATTTGAGTGAAGTATCATTGACTAGCGATAAATGTCTCATGACAATGAGTGAGGACTCATGGTTGTGGCATATACGTTTAACATATGTCAATTTTGACTTGCTAAACAAGATAGTTTCAAAAGATCTAGTTATTAGCTTGCCCTAAATTAAGTTTACCAAGGATCACTTATGTGATGCATGCCAAATAAGGAAGCAAACAAAGATCTCGTTTAAATCTAAAAACATTGTTTCAACTACGAGACCTCTTGAACTTCTTCATATGGATCTATTTGGGCTATCTAGAATTAAAAGTCTAGGCGGTAACTACTATGATTTTGTTATAGTCGATGATTTTTCTAGATATCTTCTTGGCTAGCAAGAGCAATACATTCTCCGCCTTTTAAAAATTTGCTAAACTTTCTCAAAATAAGTTAAACACAAACATCATATCAATTAGAAGTGATCATGGGGGTGAGTTCGAGAATTACCTTTTTAAGGAATATTGTGGTAGACACGGAATTGATCATAACTTCTCTGCTCCGCGTACCCCTCAACAAAATGGGGTCGTGGAACGCAAAAATTGAATTTTGGAAGAGTTAGGGAGAACTATGATCAATGAAAATGAGATTCCTAAATATTTCTGGGTTGACGCCATTAGTACGGCTTGTTACGTTTTAAATAGGGTGCTCATCTGCCTTACTCTAAATAAGACTCCGTATGAACTTTTAAAGGGGCGGAAGCCAAATGTGTCTCACTTACATGTCTTCGGTTGTAAGTGTTTCGTGTTAAACAATGGAAAAGAAAGTCTAGGTAAATTTGAATCCAAGGCAGACGAAGGTATCTTCCTCGGATACTCTCAGTCAAGTAAAGCCTATAAAATATGCAACAAGAGATTACTTACAGTTGAAGAGTCTGTTCATGTCACATTTGATGAGTCTTATTCGAAAAGTGTCCGAAAAGGTAGTTCATTTCATGGTGCAGGTGTATCTTCTGAAGACATACTCAAGGGTGCTGAGACAGGAATTGATCAACCTAACCCAATCAAAATTGAGGAGGAAAAAGATCACCGCCATGAGGGGATTGAAGAAGTTCATCCATCCAACAATGATGATCTCCCTCCAGCATGGAAGTCTTCCAAAGACCATCTCATCGATAATATTTTTGGTGATATCTCAAAGGGAGTGACAACTCGATCAAAGCTAAGTAATTTCTATTATCACTTCGCTTTCGTTTCTCAAGTAGAACCTAGTAACCCAAAAGAGGCTTTACTCGATAAACATTGGTTCCTGTCAATGCAAGAGGAACTCAACCAGTTTCAAAGAAATGAGGTTTAGGACCTTGTCCCTCCTTCGTGAGACCACCGAGTAATTGGCACCTGATGGGTGTTTAGGAATAAACTGGACGAGAACGGAGTAATAACTCAAAATAAAGCGTGTTTGGTCATGCAGGGGTATAACCAAGAGGAAGGAATTGACTATGAGGAAACTTATGTGCCTATTGCCCGACTCGAGGCTATACACCTTTTACTTTCCTTCGCTTGTATGAAAGACTTTAAACTATTTCAAATGGATGTAAAAAGTGTGTTTCTTAATGGTCATATAAATGAAGAGGTTTATGTTGCCCAACCTCTGGGGTTTGAATCCCATGAGTATCTTGATCATGTATACAAATTAAAACATGCTTTATATGGACTCAAGCAAGCCCCTAGGGCTTGGTATGACCATCTAAGCAAGTTTCTCCTTGATCAAGGGTACTCAAGAGGAAAGGCTGACACAAGTCTTTTCATTAAACGTCAAGGAAAACACCTGATTTTGGTACAAATATATGTTGATGATATCATTTTTGGATCAACTAACATGAATTTGGTAAGGGAGTTTTCTACTTTAATGGAGGGAGAATTCGAAATGAGCATGATGGGGGAGCTCACTTTTTCCTCGAATTTCAAATCAAGCAACTGCAAGAGGGTACCTTTGTGAGCCAGACAAAATATTGCCTTGAGCTTCTCAATCAGTTTGACATGGCAAACTCTAAGGCTATCGACACTCCAATGCCTACGTGTGCGAATCTTAGCCGAGACGAAAATGGTAAGGATGTAGAGGTGAAAAAGTATCAAGGTATGATCGGATCTCTCCTCTATCTTACTACTTCTAGACCCGATATTATATTTAGTGTTTGTATGTGTGCGAGGTACCAGTCATCTCCTAAAGAATATCACTTAAAAGCAGCAAACCACATACTTAGATACCTCTCTGGTACTCCAAAGTATGGGCTTTAGTATTATGAAGGAAATGATTGCTCCTTGGTTAGCTTTTCTGATTCTGATTTTGTGGGTTGCAAATCAGATAAGAAAAGTACGAGTGGCATGTGTCATCTATTTTCAAACTCTTTGGTAAGTTGGCATAACAAAAAGCAGGCTTTCGTTGCTTTGTCAATAGTCGAAGCGGAATAGTTTACGGCCGGTAGTTGTTGCTCTCAAGTCTTATGGCTTAAGCAACAATTGCTCAACTTCAACCTAAAACTTTAGCGTGTTTCAATTTTTTGTGATAACACGAGTGCTATTAATCTAACCAAGAATCCCGTGCTACATTCACGCACCAAGCATATCGAAATACACCACCACTTCCTTAGGGATCGTGTGGAGAAGGGTGACGTGGTGTTTGAGCATGTTGACACTAAAAATCAACTTGCGGATATCTTTACAAAACCACTCACTACAGAGCCTTTCTTTCACATCCGTAGGGAACTCGATGTTCTCGACATTTCAGATCGTGTTTAGGAAATATCTTTTGCATGCTATATATTTATATCTATATGTGCTTTGTTCATCTTTCATCTAAAAAATGAAGAAGTTTCGAGCCATATGTGAGGGCATTAGCTAACCATTGGAGCTGAGGTAATATCTTTCCTTATTTAGAAACTCTAGCAATTCCCTTATTCATATAAAGTAGTGTATCAAATTATGTGTTATTATTGTCGTGTATTCCATGATTACACTTATTTCATCCCTTTGTATGTTTGAAATATGAGTAGGCTATGTATTTATGTATCATTGTATGCTTGATTGAACAAATTTGATGATTTTTGTTGTTTTTACCTGCATGAGTCGACCTACACAGTGTTACGGTTGAATCACGAAAGTAAGATTTTTCATGCCTGAGAAGCGGGTATGCTCAGGTCCACCTTATGGTCGACGCATACCCTAATAATTTCTAACGTGTAAGTTTTCACACAGTACGCGTTGACGCATAACCCTTCAGGTCGACGCATCGCGCGAAATTTCTGAAAAATTGTTGTTGAATTGTTCATGTTCTACCATCTTTAATGCATTTAAATAATTTTGTCTATTCAAAGTCATCATCATTAAACATTTGCATTGAGCATTGCACCTATTCAAGACTATCTATCTTCCTCTCCTATTTCCAAAACTATATTCAAAACCTAGCCTCTACAATAAAAAGGGTAAAGTCATTACCTTCTCTCCATCTCTAAGAGTAACTTTTTGCATCAAAATTCTTCATCTCCACACAAGAAATCAACAATGTCTACCAGAAGGATCACCGGAAAGAGAACCACCAGAGCATCATCTTCTCAAGCAGGTCCATCAAGAGGAAATTTACCGGTAACTGCTGTATCTCTCTTACCTCTTGAGTTTTTGGAAATTTATGAAAATAATTTTAGCAAACGATCTATGCTTAAGCAACATGCTTACTACCGAAAGGTTGCTGAACGTATGCATATTCCGAAAGTAATTGATCTTCTAGATGCTCAAGGTTTCAACAACTTTTTGGAGTGTGATATTAAGTACAATGAAGATCTAGTGAGGATCTTCTACACAGGTCTTCAAGGGAAATTTCAAGGGTTTGAGTTCAACACAAAAATGGGAAATACCAATGTGTGTGTGTGTGTGTGTGTGTGTGTGTGAATGACTCGGTCTAAAAAAATTTGTTTGACATGTCACTGATATCCGTTGAGCCCATTATTAAGGCCACGGATGCTCGTCTTGTAATCAGCTACGAGTTCAATGAAGCCTTGAACTCTATCTTGAAGAAACCATATTGTGATGATTTATAGCCAGCGACCTCTTTCCAAAGATGGTCACAACGGGAAAATTAAAGCCGGTGGATAGAATACTACAATAGATTGTGGCGCATATTCTGCGGCCAAAGAAAGGCGGCTACTCTTGAGTTGATCAAGCTGAGGTACACTTATATTCTGAAGAAAAAGATCAAGATCAGTTGGTCTCACTACATCGCCAGTAAGATTTATTTGCTAAAGGATTCTGGTAGAGGGACCGCTCTGTCATACGGGTCCTTTATCTAATCAATTATCAACAACACCAACATTATAGTTCAAAGAATCCCTTACAAACCACTGACCTCAGATAAAGAGTTTTGTCAAAAGACTCTTAACATGATGGGCTATATATGGGATCGAACAAAAAGCCGCTGTCGATTCATTGTCAAGGCTACTACCTTTTGGTTGAAAGAATCAGATGAAAGTCATGGCCAGATAGAGGAAGCAGAAGAAGAAGAAGAAGAAGAAGAAGAAGAAGAAGAAGAAGAAGAAGAAGAACATGTAGGTGGACATCCTATGGAGACTGATGATCAATATGATAGTGGATGGCTAAACCAATCACCCCACTTGGCGCATGAGGATGACCAAGGGTGGGGTGCCTGGCAAAACACGGGCTGGACATCGCTAGGTGCCGACTATATACCACAACAGAATTGGGATCATCAAGACACTCCTGACTGGAGCTATGTGCCTCAACCATTTCCGCATCTGCAACAACATACCAATGAACTCCTCGACATGATGAGGACTATGTAGCTTGAACAACGTTCGTTCATGACTTTCCAGGATGAGCGGTTCTCGCAATTGCAGAACAAATTTCAGCTCACACGAAAAACTTTAATGCTTTTTCAACATAGGGCCCTTACCACCAGCTTCAACACACTCAATAGAGCGGTCTTGGAGTACACGGAAAGAGCTGATGCACAACTGCCTCCGGAGTATCCCTCTCGAGGACGTGGTCATCATTTTAGGGGGAGGAGACCCTGACGATGTCTTGCATATTGCATTTTGCATCTTATGTAATCATATGTTCATTAATATTTCTTGTTGAATGGTTCATGTACTTATTTGTGTTTGAAGACATGTTTATTGTTCATGCTGAAATAGTGATTATTATTGTTGTTCTATTACGCCTTGCTCAATTTATCCAATTTATAAGATTTCATTATCTACATTATATGTGAATGTGTGTTAATGTATGATCTGTTGCAAATGGCTGGAAATTTCTTATCTCTCTTCTGTTATACAATTCATTGACAGTTTGCTTCTTTCTATTTTATGTTGTCAAAGGGGGAGAAGCATATCAAGCAGAAACATCATATGAGAAGACTTATTATGCATGCATATTGTGAATAGACGAAGGCATCAAGTAAGGGGGAGGATGATATAACGCATCATACATCAAGTTTCTATCGTTTTGCCAACATCAAAAAGGGGGAGTATGTGAGGGCAATCCTCATAGGTAGCTACACTTGTTTCAATGATGTCAAAACTTATATTCAAAGAAATATGTGCTTTGGACGGTATCATCGTGTCACATATGCATGTCTTGTCCCTCGTGAGTTAAACACTCGTCAAAAACATTATTGATGCATATAAAAATGGCTAAATCTATGTTTCATGTAAGGTTGGTCAAGCTCGTCAAGCTTACCATGTAATAGAGTTCATCAAAAGTGTCTTGATACATGAAAATAGGCATTTTTTTTTTCATATTTCAGGGCTTTGAGTCGATTCAAAGCTAGCTCCGGTCGACTTATACATATAGTCTTTTTAATGGACTACTCTTAAGAGGGCTCGCGTCGACCCTCTGGTCAACTCATACTCTGACCATTTGTATTTGCCTAAATTTGAATGCTTTGCATCGACGCATAACCTGCTCTGGTCAACGCAAGGTTCCATATTCCTGCAGAAGGAGGGTCGACTGCTCGCTTATGTGTAGTCAAAAATCTATTATGTGAAATAGTCTTGGTGTTTGTTATGTTTGTTAATCAGTTATGTCTTGTATATAAAGTGAGTTTTGTTAGAACACAGATTGGTTCTCAGTTATATCTCTATGTTTTGATGATAACACTTACGAAATTTTGTATTAAGAAATTATATACTCTAAATTTGTTCAAGTATTTTTACTGCAGATATTAAATTTAATATTCTTCTGAAAGGAAAAATGGATCTGAACGTTAAACTATGCAAGGCTCTGAAGCATCAGAAGCATCTCTTAGAAGAATATGAGCGCTGCCTACAGAAGGATTTGAAGCAGAAGCTACAGAAGCATCTGAAACATAGACTGAAGACTTTGTATGAAGAGTTTCAACCATAGTTTTTTAGAAGACTCTGATAGGACCGTACGCTGCAAGTACTGAGGATCTGATCCCTAAACTCTGCTCTGAGTAATCTCACACTAAAGCACACTTGCTGCAACACTCTGATACAACAAACTCTGAAGACATCAAGACTCTGATCACTCAAGACTCTGATGTTAATTGCTGAGAATTAGAAACTTGTTGAAGAAGAATTCAAAGTTATATCCGTTGGTTATGTCAAACGACTCTTTCCTCATTTATGCTAGACACAAGAACTCAGGCAAAAAGGATTTATCTGAATGTTCTACTTCTATGAAAGGTCAAGTGATGTGAAGACAAAAAGGTTACTGAAGGTGAGAAAAACACTTAGAAGGGGGGTTGAATAAGAGTTTTAAGAAATATGGCAATAAAAACAACTCAAGATTTTTATCCTGGTTCGTTGAACTCAACTACTCCAGTCCACCTTATCAAAGATGATTTGCCTTTCTCCACAAGGACTTAATCTACTATTAATCAACTGATTACAATAGTAAGCACTAAGAACAACTGTCTTAGTCTTCTCAAGAACTACTGACCACACCTTGGTCTTCTTAAGGAACTTCTTACAAATTAATGTAAACTAACAAGTGTTTAAATGCTTCTAATAAGCTGTATCACAACTCTGATATTTACACTTAAGATTAAGTACAAGTAAAACTATACAGTTTTATGAAAGAACAAATGAATAAGATCTTTGTGAGATTTTCACTTTGATAAATCAAGCGTGTATGAATATTTCTTTCTGAATGAGCTAGCAATAAGCAAGTGATGAGCAGGAAATTAGCAGCTTCTAAATGTTGTAGAAGTTATCCTTTTATAGCTTTTTCAATATCCTTTGAATGATGTGCAGCTGAATATTATATTAGAATATAAGACTTTTCATCACCAAAAAGTATGGGCAGAGATATGCTTTATGCAGGAAAATTATGGTTGTAGAAGCTTTGGGATTTGCACCATGTCACTTCTTTGGACAAAATAGCCGTTGGTTACTTTAGAAGTAGCACCACGTCCAATCAAGTTTACAGCTTCTTCAACAAGCTTCCTTCAGGATGAAGTCTTCATAATCTGCACTTCCGAACTTGTAGCAAGCTTAACAGGAATGAAATACTTAAGATGATCAGAGCTAGAATGTTTGAGATGATCAGAGCCTTAATAGATGATCAGAACTTAATATATCAGAGTCTCAATCTTGATCAGAGTCTTCATCAGAGTGTGTAGTAGTATGTGCTTTGAGCATGAATATAAATGATAAGAGTCTGATTATCAAAGCTTTCAACTCTTTGTACACTTCTTTCATTAACGCTTCAGATAATTCTGTAGCTTCTGCTTCAGATCCTTCTGGCAGCGCTTCAGAATCTTCTGATGGTCTTGCATCTGATGCTTCAGAGCCTTGCATAGTTGTTTTTACTTATGTATTTTGCTTCTTTAAGAGTATTTAATTTAATACCTAAAACAATAATACTTGAACAAATTTTAGAGTGTATATTTTCTTAATACAAAATTCCATAAGAGTTATCATCAAAACATAGAGATATAAGAAACACCAATCTGTGTTCTAACAATCTCCCCCTTTTTGATGATGACAAAACATAGGGAATTTTGTTCAATAAGGAGACAAAAATATATAACTCCCCCTGATATTAAGAATCTCCCCCTGAAATGAATACTCTAATAGAAGAGAACACTTCCCTTTTTGCTTGAGTAAATTTCAGAACCTGGTAGGAATCCTTGTTAAGAGAAAGAATTAGGGCTTGAATGCTTACAGAATTAGAGCCTGATGATTTCTTTCAAATAAAGAGTCTAGTTTATCTTCTAGAATCAGAGTTAAATTTGCTTCAAGGATCAGAGCCTAGTTGGGTAATTCTCAGGGTAACTTCAAAGAGTTTTTGTCAGATGAAACAATAAAATCTGAAGTTCTTAAAATTCAATGTTATTTAATATTATGTCTGAATTTTCGTTTTAGTATTTGCTTATGGATTGAACAATCAGATTCTCTTTCTCCCCCTTTTTGTCATAATAAAAAAGATTTTAAAAGACAGAAAAGATAAAAGAAGAAAAAAATACATAAATGAAAAACAAAATAGCCAAATGCATTCAAATCCAAACAGAACAAAAGATAACATGTTCAGACAAAAGACAAAACACCAGAAAACAGAAAAGAAACAACAGAAATAGAAAAACAGGTGCAAACAAGAATGCAAAAACATGGAAAAGAAAACTAGGGCTGGCGAGATACAATCAGGGTCAGAAGATCAGTAATCTTTGCAGTAGACTCTTCTTGCTTAGCCATCCAAGTTTTGATCTCTTCAGTAGTCTGTTCCTGTTTTATCATCCATGATCTGATTTCCTTAACTTCTTGAACAACATCTGGAGTCTCAGTCTTCATCTCAGATGCAGAGGGTGCAGAAGCAGATGCAGTTGCGATAGGATGATCAATCTCCATGTCAGATGCAGGAGTATCTTCTATCATTGCAGCAGTATCTTCAGCAGGAGCATCTTCTAGAAGTAGCACTAGTGTTGTGAGAATGCTCAGTAGAGTCTGTCTGACCATCTCAGCATACTTTGCCTTTGCATCATCAGCACAAATTGTTCTGAGATCAGAGGCAGCAGTGTTGAACTTTGAGATGAATCTGTTCCAAGAAGCTTCAGATTCAGCAGGATCCATACTAGACAAACATGCTTTTTCTACAGAGGCAATCCCTATACGGATTTCCTTCTTGAAATTCTTGAACAGAGTAGAAACATCTGATCTGGGTTTGAGGTTCAGAAAGTCTTCTAGGGTGACTTTTTGTGAAGGTTCAGGAGGTGTTTGAGTTTATTCAGGAGGTGGGTGATCAGATGATGGTTGTTCAGATGGTGGTTGTTCAGATGGTTGTGGTTCAGATGATTGTGGTATGGATGATTGTGGTATGGTTGGTTGTGGTATGGTGAAATAAGGAGTAGTGGTGTCAACATCAGATGGTGTTGATGTAACAACATCAGATGAGGATGGTAGAAAATCTGTGAAGTTAAATTTGGAGCGAATAGCAATGTGATGAAGGTGGTGTTCAGAAGCAGGTAGGTCAGATGGTAGTGGTTTAAAAGGGTCAGGAATATGTAAACAGGTTGGTGAGGGAACTTCAGATTCATCAGAATCAGATGATTCAATTGAATGACATGAAGTGAAAGATAAGACATACATGGTTGCAATGGGTTGCACATCCAGAATGTCTTCAGATGTTTGTGGAATTGAGGGTTCAGGATTTGGGATGGTTGGTTCTACTGGTGGTTGAGTAGAAGAGGGTGGTTCAGATTGTTTTTGTTGAAAGGGTTGTTGTTCAGATGATTTTTTTGAGGGGGTTCAGATGGTTGTTGAACAGAAGATGGTTGAGAATGTGTATGAAGAGATGAAATTGGTTCAGATGAAGGATGTCTAGATGGTTGAGGAGGAGATGGAGGAGGTGAAGGTGAGGGTGAAGGGGCAAATGGTTTTGGATCAGATGTTAATACTTGTTGAATTGTTTCTCTTATTTCCTCTAAGCTAGCTTCTGGAGGATTTTCCTTCTGCTTCTTGTCCTTCTCAGGCTTGTCAGCAGCGTCAGAGGCTTTCCTCTTAGGCTGTGCAACAGATCCTTCCTCAGCTTTTCTCTTCTTGCGCCTTTCTTTCAGAAGATTTAGCAAGACTTCTCCTTCCTTCTGTACTATGTTAGCAGGCAGAGGAATACCATTCTTCAAATAATCAGCAATGAATGTCAGAATGATGTTCCTAGGTTCATCAGCACTGAACATAGGAAAATCTGCTAAAGGGATCCTTCTTCTGCTGACTTCATCAGAGTCAAACTTCTTAGGTTTTCCAGCAAGCTCTGAGATGACTTTCATCCTTTTCAGAGTATTCCCATTGATGATAGATCCTACAATGTAAGACAGATCATTTGTCACTCTAGCATCAGTCAGATGCTTCACAAGACCATTCTCTGTTAGAATGTTTGATATCAGCCTTCCCATAGGGATCCAATTTCTGATCTTTCCAGCCTTAACTCTAACTTCTTCTCTTGTTTCTTTTATGTGGTCCAGAAGATGACTGAACAGAAGATAAGGCAGATCCACCTTCTGTTAGAACACAAATTGGTTCTTAATAATATCTCTATGTTTTGATGATAACTATTATGAAATTTTGTAATTAAGAATTATATACTCTAAAATTTGCTTAAGAGTTTTTATTGCAGATAGTAAAGGAATAAACACTCCAGAAGCAAATCAGAATTGAACATAAGAAATTAGCTAGACTCTGAAGCGCCAGATGCATCCATTAGAAGATTCTGATTGCTGCCAACAGAAGATCCTGAGCGTAGCCTCCAGAAGGATCTGAAGCAAGTCAGAAGCATCTGAACCAAAGAAGAATTCTGTATGAAGAGTTTTTCAAAGAATAGTTACTACAGAAGATTCTGAAAGTACTAAAGCTGCCAGTACTGAAGATCTGTCTCAAATATGCTCTGATCTTAAACACGCTAAAAGCATACCTGCTGCAGAAGACTCTGATTCAGCAAAACTCTGATTATCATCAGAAGGCTCTGATCTAATTAGACTCTGATGAATTTGCTGAAAATTGAAGAAGAATTATTCAAAGTTTATATCCGTTGGAATGATCCAAACGACTCTTTCCTTATTTATGCTAGACACAAGAACACAGACAAAAAGGATTTTTCTGTGCTTTCTTCTTCTAGGAAAGGTCACTTGATGTGAAGACAAAAAGGCTCAGACCTTTTGAACACTCTTCTCAACGTGAAGCTTACCTTGGATCAGCTGCCTATAAAAGCAAGCCTCCACCCATCTTCTTCAACTAACGTTCCATCTGAAAGAAATCATTATTCAAAGCTCTCATACTTTTCATATTCATTCTAAGAATTAAATTCTTTGTTCTTAATAGTTAAGTGAAAAATCACAATTGTGATAAAGCTTTATAGAAGCAATTTTAAACAGTTGTATTTGTATTACATTTGATTGTAAACCTTAAGAAGATCCAGTTAGGATCAGTAGTTCTTGAGAAGACTTTGAACAGTTGTTCTTAGTGCTTACTATTGTAATCAGTTGATTAAATAGTGGGTTAAGTCCTTGATTGAGAAAGGCAAATCACTCTAGGAAGGGTGGACTGGAGTAGTTGAGTTCAACGAACCAGGATAAAAATACTTGAGTTTTTATTTCTAAGTTTTAATCTACATACTTATTCAACCCCCCCCCCCCCCCCCCCTTCTAAGTATTTTCTCACGTTCACCTTCTTGCCTTTACTCATACAGAACATAAAGTGCAGCTGTTTTGAGTTGACATAATCTGGAGAGTTTGAAGATTTTCTATGAAAAATGGAGCTCATGAAAATCTTAGCTCAGATTCTGTAAACAGGCTTCAGATCTCTAACTTTGTTGGATGGTTCCCCAGAAACACAAACTTCTTGAAAAATGTCAGCCAAGTCCACACGAGCAGTTGCCATACTTGTGATTCCATCAGTTTCTTTGTACTCAATCAGCTTTCTGATTAACTTCTCAGTAATAACAATCTCCTTTCCAAGAACAGAAGAATGAATAAACTTAGGGTAAACTTAGGCGTGTATCCAGAACTCTTTCACCGATGTTGGATAAACAGGACCCATTCACCTATCAAAGTACTTTTCCCAGTTTTGATTCTTAATGGTTGGGTTGAGATCAAAACCATTCTCTTCAATGGAAGCAAAATCCACAAAGTTTTCACACAGAACCTCAAGATCCATGATTGGGGTGAGAAGAGTTCTCACTGGTTCCTTGTACACAACAGCAGTTGGAGATGATGCAGCAGCATTTGGAGATGATACACCAGTAGTTAAGGTTTGCATCTGAGCAGATGTTGAAGATGATGATGCCATTGATGTTCTTGAGATACGTCTGGTTTTACGTGACGTTTTTGGTTTGGAAATGAGATGGAAGCAATAAAGAAGACAGAAATGCATAAGAAAAGAGTGATGGATAGTGGAAAGTGTGAAATGTAAAGTGGTGTGAGAATATATAGAGCAATTTAGGGCATGCAAAAGACACAAGATCTCACACGTACACTTAATCAATTAATGAAGTGAAACATAATCATATCAAGCAATTAATGCAAAGAATAAAATCATTTCAAGCATTTAAGATTCTGACAGAATGGGGGAAAATCAAGAGATTTTGGATTTTCAAAGCAATACCTCAAAGTCAATTTAGTATGGTGCACTCTATCTTTCCAGATTCTGAGCTACACGTGTTTGCTTGCATGTGCCTCTGAAACTTCTTGAGAAATGAAACGTTAGGAAACATTCAGATCCTATGAGCCTTGTTAGTTCAGATTTACACACAAATAAATAAACACATAATTGAAATGAAGAAATACTTCAGAGTTTAGACATTTATCATCTGAGTAAAAATTTCATCTGATGAATATTTTATTCTGGACAGAAGTCCATACTTATATTTTTCAGAATAAATTTAAATCTATCTTCAGCAAGGGGTTTTATAAAGATATCAGCCCACTGATGATCTGTATCTACAAAGTTTAAATTAATAATTCCCTTCTGAACATAGTCTCTGATGAAATGATGTTTAATCTCTATATGCTTAGCTTTAGAGTGTAAAATGGGGATTTTAGATAAGCATATAGCAGAAGTATTATCACAGAATATAGAAATATTACTCTCAAAAATCTGATAATCTTCCAGCTGACTTTTCATCCAGAGCATCTGGGTGCTACAACTAGCAGCAGCAATATATTCTGCCTCTGTTGTTGAAAGTGAAATTGTGGGTTGCTTCTTGTTGAACCATGAGATCAGATGACTTCCAAGAAACTGACATCTTCCAGAAGTACTTTTACGTTCTATTTTGTCTCCAGCATAGTCAGCATCACAAAATCAAACTAATTTATAATCATCAGATATTCTGTAACACAGACCCACGTTATTAGTACCTTTCAGATACCTTAGAATCCTCTTAACAGCTGTTAAGTGAGATTCTCTAGGATCTAATTGGAATCTAGCACACAGACAAACAATGAATAAAATATCAGGTCTAGAAGCAGTCAAATATAAGAGAGATCCAATCATACCTCTGTAAAGTTTTTGACCAACTTTCTTGCTTACCTCTTCCTTACCAAGTGTGCTTGTAGGATGCATTGGAGTCTTTGCCAATTTGCTTTCATTCAGATTGAACTTCTTCAGAAGCTCTTTGACATACTTAGTCTGGTGAATATATGTACATTCTGGAGTCTGATTTACCGGGATTCCCATAAAGAATCTAAGTTCTCCCATCATGCTCATTTCAAATTCAGCCTTCATAAACAAGGCAAACTCCTTTCCCAGCATAATATTGGTAGATCCAAAAATAATATCATCCACATAAATTTGACAAATTAGTAAATCTTTCTTAAATGTTTTACAGAAAAGAGTTGTGTCCACTTTGCCTTTGATAAAGTTCTTTTCCAGAAGAAAATTACTTAATCTTTCATACCAAGCTCTGGGAGCTTATTTCAAACCATAAAGAGATTTTTTAAGTTTGAAAACATGATCTGGAAATTTATCACTTTCAAAACCAGGAGGTTGATGGACATAAACTTCTTCTATAATACCATTTAAGAAGGCACTCTTAACATCCATCTGATATAGATTGATGTTATGTTGTGCAACAAATGAAATAAGAAGGCGTATAGATTCTAACCTTGCCACTAGAGCATAAGTTTCAGTGTAGTCAATTCCTTCTTGTTGACTGTAACCTTGAGCTACTAACCTTGCTTTGTTCCTAACAACTTCTCCTTGCTCATTTAGTTTATTTCTGAATACCCACTTTGTTCCAATAATGTTGAAACCTTTTGGTCTTGAAACCAGATCCCAAACATCATTTCTTGTAAATTGATTCAGATCATCTTGCATTGCAAGTATCCAATCATTATCACTCAGAGCCTCATCCACAGATGTTGGTTCAATAATATACACCAACCCAAGGAGTGATGTTCTAGATGATCTGATAAACGACCTTGTTCTTATAGGGTCATCTTTCTTTCCAATAATCATTTCTTCTGGGTGAGAAGCTTTGATTCTGGATGATCCTTTAACTGTTGGTTCTTCAGAAATATTCATGTTATTCATCTGAGCAGCCAATGGAGTTGCATCTGGCATAGCTTCTTCTTGAGCTTTCTCTGCATCTGGTTTCTCAGATTCTGTGAGAATAACTTCTCCATCTGCAGAGTTTTCAAGCTGCTTTGGCTTTTGATTGCCAAGCTTATCATCAAATCTAACATGTATAGATTCCTCCATAATCTGTGTCTCAGTATTGTAAACTCTGTAGCCTTTAGAGCGTTCAGAATATCCAAGCATGAAACACTTTTGTGCTTTAGAATCAAACTTGTTAAGATTCTCTTTAGTGTTAAACATAAAAAAAATACATCCAAAAGGATGGAAATAAGAAATGTTTGACTTTCTATTCCTCCACAATTCATAAGGAGTCTTTTCCAGAAGAGGACTAATAGACACTCTGTTCTGAATGTAACATGTTGTGTTAATTACTTCTGCCCAAAAATGTTTTGCCATGTTAGTCTCATTGATCATGGTTTTGGCCGTCTCTTGCAATGTTCTATTTTTCCTCTCTACAACTCCATTCTGTTGTGGAGTTCTAGGACAGAAGAAATCATGAGCAATGCCATTTTCATTAAAATATTTTTCAAAATGTTTGTTTTCAAATTCTACACCATGATCACTTCTGATTTTAACAATTTTGAAATCTTTTTCAGTTTGGACTTGTTTGCAGAAGTCAAAGAACACAGAATGTGACTCATCCTTGTGTTTTAGGAATTTTACCCATGTCCATCTGTTGTAGTCATCAACAATGACTAATCCATACTTCTTACCTCTGATGGATGCAGTTTTCACTGGTCCAAATAGATCAATGTGAAGTAACTCTAATGGTTTTGAAGTTGAAACAACATTTTTGGATTTGAAAGATGATTTTGAAAATTTTCCTTTCTGACATGCTTCATAAAGAGCATCTGAGTTGAACTTCAAATTAGGAAGTCCTCTGACCAGATTAAGTTTACTAATCTGAGATATACGTCTCATATTAATATGACCCAATCTTCTCTGCCAGACCCATTGCTCATCATTAACAGACATAAGGCATTTAACATTCTGAACCTTAAGTTCTGAAAGACTAATTTTATAAATGTTGTTTTTCCTTTTACCATTAAAGAGGATTGAGCCATCCTTTTGACTAACAGCTTTGCAACACTTTTGATTAAAGATTATGTCATAACCATTGCCACTTAATTGACTTATGGACAATAGATTATGCTTTAATCCTTTTACAAGTAAAACATTAGATATAGAGGGAAGGTTACCATTGTCAATAGTACCAGATCTAATGTTTTACTTGTAGAAGGATTAAAACATAATCTATTGTCCATAAGTCAATTAAGTGACAATGGTTATGACATAATCTTTAATCAAAATGTTGCAAGGCTGTTAGTCAGAAGGATGGCTCAATCCTGTTTAATGGAAAGAGGAAGAACAACATTTACAAAATAAATCTTTCAGAACTTAAGGTTCAAAATGTAAAATGCCTTATGTCTGTTAATGATGAGCAATGAGTCTGGCACAGAAGATTGAGGCATATTAATATGAGACGTATAACTTAGATTAATAAGCTCAATCTGATCAGAGGACTTCCTAAGTTGAAGTTCAACTCAGATGCTCTTTGTGAAGCATGTCAAAAAGGAAAATTTTCGAAATCTTTTAAAACAAAAAATGTTGTTTCAACTTCAAGACCATTAGAGTTACTTCACATTGATCTGTTTGGACCAGTGAAAACTGCATCCATCAGAGGCAAGAAGTATGGATTAGTCATTGTTGATGACTATAGCAGATGGACATGGGTGAAATTCCTAAACCACAAGGATGAGTCACATTCTGTGTTCTTTGACTTCTGCAAACAAGTCCAGAATGAAAAAGATTTTAAAATTGTCAAAGTCAGAAGTGATCATGGAGGCGAATTTGAAAACAAATATTTTGAAAAATATTTTAATGAAAATGGCATTGCTCATGATTTCTCCTGCCCTAGAACTCCACAACAAAATGGAGTTGTAGAGAGGAAAAATAGAACTTTGCAAGAAATGGCCAGAACCATGATCAACGAGACTAATCTGGCAAAGCACTTTTGGGCAGAAGCAATAAACACAGTGTGTTATATTTAGAACAGAGTGTCTGTAAGACCTCTTCTGGAAAAGACTCCCTATGAATTGTGGAGGAACAGGAAACCCAACATTGCTTATTTTCATCCTTTTGTATGTATATGTTATATGTTGAACACTAAAGAGAATCTAAACAAGTTTGATTCTAAAGCACATAAGTGTTTCATGCTTGGCTATTCTGAATGCTCTAAAGGCTACAGAGTATATAATACTGAAACACAGATTGTAGAGGAATCTATACATGTTAGATTTGATGATAAGCTTGGCATTGAAAAGTCAAAGCAGTTTGAAAATTCTGCAGATAGAGAAGTAATTCTCATAGACTCTGAAGGATCAGAGGCAGAAAAATTTCAAGTGAAGGAACCAGAAGCAACGCCAGATGCAATTCCTTTAGCTTCTCAAATGAACAACTTGAATATTTCTGAAGAATCAAATGTTAGAGGATCATCTTCCAGAATCAAGGCCTCTCACCCAGAGGATGTGAACATTGGAAAGAAGGATGACCCTATAAGAACAAGATCCTACCTCAGATCATCTGAAGCGTCATTATTTGGGTTGGTGTCAGTTATTGAACCAACTTCTATGGATGAAGCTCTGCAAGACAATGACTGGATAATTTCCATGCAAGAAGAGCTCAATCAGTTCACAAGAAATGACGTTTGGGATTTGGTTCCAAGACCAAAAGGATTCAACATAATTGGAACTAAATGGGTCTTTAGAAACAAGTTGAATGAAAAAGGAGAAGTTGAAATAAACAAAGCAAGGCTTGTTGCTCAAGGTTATAGCCAGCAAGAAGGAATTGATTATAAAGAGACTTATGCTCCTGTAGCCAGGTTAGAGTCTATTCGTTTACTCATTTCTTTTGCTGCACAAAATAACATCACTCTATATCAGATGGATGTTAAGAGTGCCTTTCTAAATGGAATTATAGAAGAAGAAGTCTATGTTCACCAACCTCCTGGTTTTGAAAGTGATAAATTTCCAGAACATGTTTTAAAACTTAAGAAATCTCTTTATGGTTTAAAACAAGCTCCTAGAGCTTGGTATGAGAGACTAAGCAATTTTCTTCTGGAGAAAATTTTTATCAGAGGCAAAGTGGACACAACTCTTTTCTGTAAAACATTTAAGAAAGATCTGTTAATTTGACAAATATATGTGGATGATATTATATTTGGATCTACCAATGTTATGCTAGGAAAGGAGTTTGCTCAATGTATGCAGGCTGAATTTGAGATGAGCATGATGGGAGAATTGAGATTCTTTTTGGGAATCCAAGTCAACCAGACTCCAGATTGCACTTACATTCATCAAACCAAATATGTAAAAGAGCTTCTGAAGAAGTTCAACATGACTGATAGTAAGATGGCAAAGACTCTTATGCATCCAACAAGCACACTTGGAAAGGAAGAGGTAAGTAAGAAAGTAGATCAGAAACTCTACAGAGGTATGATTGGATCTCTTCTCTACTTAACTGCTTCTAGACCTGACATTTTATTCAGTGTATGCTTGTGTGCAAGATTCCAATCAGATCCTAGAGAGTCACACTTAACAGCTGTTAAGAGGATTCTAAGGTATCTGAAAGGTACTTCTAATGTGGGTTTGTGTTACAAAAAATCTGATGAATTTAAACTAGTTGGATTCTGTGATGCTGATTACGCTGGAGATAGAATAGAAAGAAAAAGTACATCTGGAAGTTATCAATTTCTTGGAAGAAATTTAATCTCCTGGTACAGCAAGAAACAACCTACAATTGCTCTATCAACTACAGAAGCAGAATATATTGCTGCTGCAGGATGTAGCACGTAGATGCTCTGGATGAAAAGTCAGCTAGAAGACTATCAAATCTTTAAGAGTAATGTTTCTATATTCTGTGATAATACTTCTGCTATATGTTTGTCTAAAAACCCCATTTTACACTCTAAGGCAAAACATATAGAAATTAAACATCACTTCATCAGAGACTATGTTCAGAAGGGTATTATAAATTTAGACTTTGTTAATATAGATCATCAATGGGCTGATATTTTCACAAAACCCATTGCTGAAGATAGGTTCAAGTTTATTCTGAAAAATATTGGTATGGAGTTTTTGTCCAGAATAATATTTATGAGAAGCAATTTTCTCAGATGCAAAATGTTTACGCTCTGAAGTATTTAATCTGTCATTTATTTGATTTCTTGAATTATTCCGTCTCTGTGTATCTGAACTAACCAATCTCAGAGGATCTGAATGTTGACTAGCGTTTCATTTCTCAAGAGTTTTCAGAAGCACATGCAAGCAAACACGTGTCACTCAGAATCTGAAAAGATGGAGTACACAATACTGAAGAGACATTTGAGGTAACGTTTGAATAATTGAAATTCTTGATTCCCCCCCTCCCCAATTGTCAGAATCAATTAATGCTTTGAAATGATTATTATTCTTTTCATTAAATTCCATTAATTGCTAATTGAGAACGTGTTGAATGTGTGTCTGTTTGTATGCCCTAATTTCTCTCTATAAATACCACAAAATCTCACCATTTCACACTTTTCACTCTCACAAACACGTATATGCATTTCTGTTTGCTCTTTAGCCTTCATCTAAACCCTAAACCTTCATCATCTTCAACAATGGCTACCTCATCTTCAACCTCAACTCAGTTCCAATCGTCAATGGATATTGTTTCTTCGTCAAACATGGGTGCTACCCCTTTCAAGGAACCTGAGAGAACTTTGTTAACCCCAGTTGATAAGCTTGAATTTTTATGTGAATCAATGGTAGAATTTGACTCCTTAGCTGAAAATGGTTTTAATTTACGACCTATCTTTGATGCTCAAGGCTGGGTAAAGTACTTTGATAGATTATTTGGACCAGTTTATCCTCACTTAGTGAAAGAATTCTAGATTCACGCATCTGTCTACCCAAAGTTCATAATCTCTTATGTTCTGGGAAAAGAGATTATAATCACTGAAGACATAATCAGAAAACTCATTGGGTATGAGGAAATTGATGGAGTTTCTCACCTGCCAGCTGGGTGTGTTGAAATGGATGAAGTGTATGCTAAAGTTATTTCATCTGGACAAGCTTCCAACAAGTTCAAGGATTTGAAACCTGATTACAAAATCTGGGCAAAAAATTTTCTGGGCTGCATCAACCACAGAAAATCCACAAACTCTCCAGGTTATGTGAATAATGAACAGATTTACTTCATGTACTGCTTAAGTCAGAGTACTTAAGTGGATCTACCACACATCCTCTTCATGCATCTGTGGAATCACATTAATGCATCCAGAGAATCTGTCAAGACTAAGGCTCAAAAGATCAGAACGTGGATACCTTTTGGAAGATTAATCTCAGACATTTTGACAGAGAATGGTTTGGTAGTTGCTCTACATGAAGCTAGAGTAAAAGAAGAACTTGATTGAATAGTTGGAAAACCTTTGAATGGAAAGAGTCTCCAAAGGCTAAGAGTTGTGGATGAATTCACAATTGCTCCTAAAAAGCTGAATATTGCTGAAGTTAGTCAGAGGAGGATTCCAGTTAAAGACTTTCCTATCTTTGGTGCTGAGGAACCTAGAGACGTTATTCTTAGGTACATTGACATGTGCAAGGCAGATGGAACACCTGTACCTGCTGATATTCTGATACGTGCAAGAGAACCAGTCCCAGATGTTTATGAGGAGAATATGAAGAAAAGAAGACAGTTAGAGGTGGAAGAAGCTGCTGCTCAGAAGAAACATAAAGTTGCTGAAAAACCACAGAAGCAGATAAAGAGAAAAACTTCTGGAGAAGCTACTTCTGTTCCTGCCAAACGCATCAAGATAAGAGGTACTAAAACATCTTTACCTTCTATTCCTGAAATTGCAGTAGATTTATCAACTATTAGCTCTGTTCCTGAACCCCCTCCTTCTCAAACTCAAACCACTTCTTTTCCATCTCAAACCTCTGAACCACCTACAATTTCTAAATCAAAAATTCAATATGATCCTGTTCCCACAACATCATTACAATCATCTGACATTCCTCAATCAAAACCACAAACAACAAAACCAGCAGAACCAACTCCAACACTTCAACAACCTAAAATTCACCAAACTTCTATACCTGAACCAATACCATCTGAACCCGTTGTATCTGAACCACCAAAATCTATACCTTTCAATCCACAACCTAATCCTCAACCAGAACAACCCAAACCTACTAAATCAAACGTACCTGATTCTGAGGTTCTGGACGTCCAACCCCTCAAAATCATGTTTGAAATATCTTCCACATCCTGTCACCCAACCACCTCATCTGATTCATCTGAATCTGATGTTCATCCAGATGTAAGCTCACCCCCCTCTCTCAGAGGATATGAACCTACACAACCAGATTTACCTATTTCATCTGATGCTATCATTCATGTACCCATTCCAAAACCTAAACCCAGGACATCTGAGTTTGTTTCAGTTGCATCCTTTAAACCACATCCCTCTGATCCCCTTCCTTCTGGTCTAAAGATTAAAAAAAATTATACCAGAATAGAACCGTCTGATCCTACCACTCCATATAAACCTAGTTCTTCAACCATTTTACCATATGTACTTCAAACCTACTTAAAAGAACTGCCAGATATCATTCCATCAGAACCTCTGTTGTCTGATAAATTTGTTTTCATTCCCTACATCTCCACTACATTTGATGTCATTCCCTCTGCATCAAGGGTAAAACCGTTTCTGGTTCATACTTTTTCTAGATTCAAAACCGCTACTTCATCATCTGACCATCCATCTTTTCCTTCCTATCCTCGCCCTCTATTCATCATTCTAAAATTCACCATACCACCTCCACCAGTTCAATCCAAGCCATTCACTCTGGAAGCCCTTCTTAAACCAAAACCTAGGCTAAACGTTGATATTCTATTTGCTAGTTTTATGAAAGAAATAAAGATGAATTTAGACTCTGTAAAGAAAAGATGCTTGTCAACCATGAACTCAGATGAATCTGATGCTATTTGGAATAGCTTCATCTCCAGATTCAATACCGTTGCTTCAAATCTGAAGAGTGTTTGCTCTGATGATGCGAAGATCAGATTTGCTGAGACTGCCAGAACCATGCTTTGGAATATGAAAAGATCTGCACCTTTTCTTCTTGAGGATGTACCTTCATCTTCTGGAGTATCTGCAACAGAAACTATTGCAGGATCTGCTTCTGAAGAAAATCCTTTGGCTCTAACAACTGTGGACAAACCCTCTAAATATGTGGCTCCAGACTCTGCAACTCCAATGATTATTGACTCTGCTCCAACATCAGAATCTGCTCTATCTACTTCTTCTGAGATCAAGAAAGAGAACCCAGACTTAGAAGATAAGATTGCAGTGCTGGAAGCTGGGCAATCTGAGATCAAGTCCTGGATGGCTAAGCAAGATCAGAAGAATGAGAACATTGAGAAATGGATTTCAAAACAAGAAGAATACTCATCTGAGATCACCCATCTACTGAAGATAATTCTTTCCAAACAAACCTAGACTTATGTTTTCTGTATCTGATGTTTGTGCACTTGTACTTGAATTTCTTATCTGATGTTTTATCTGCTCTGTCTAAGTACTTATTTGAATGAATGAATGAATCTGATGTTTTCTCTTCATGAATGTATCTTTTCTCTATGTTTCCTTTTATTTGTCTTTAAAAGTTTTTCTTTTTGATTATGACAAAAAGGGGGAGAAAATGAAATTCTGACTGTTCAAATAAACTTTACATGAATGAAATTCAGACATATCAAATTATAACTAACGTGAACTTTTAGTATTTCAAAACTAATGATAAATCTGACAAAATTCATTAAAGTAACTCTGAGACCTCCAGATCAAGTTTTAACCAATCAGGCTCTGATTCTGAAACGTTCATCAAATCAAGCACTAATTTTTTGGAACAATCAGGCTCTGATTCTAAAAAGAATACTCATGCAAAAAGGGAAGTTTCTATTCTTTCTAAGTATTCATTCAGGGGGAGATTCATAATCTCAGGAGGAGTTATAGTTATCTCTTTATTGAACAAAATTTCTTATGTTTTCGTCATCATCAAAAGGGGGAGATTGTTAGAACACAGATTGGTTCTCAGTTATATCTCTATGTTTTGATGATAACACTTACGAAATTTTGTATTAAGAAATTATATACTCTAAATTTGTTCAATTATTTTTGCTGCAGATATTAAATTTAATATTCTTCTGAAAGCAAAAATGGATCTGAACGTTGAACTATGCAAGGCTCTGAAGCATCAGAAGCATCTCTTAGAAGAATCTGAGTGCTGCCTACAGAAGATTTTGAGCGCTGCCTACAGAAGGATCTGAAGCAGAAGCTACAGAAGCATCTGAAGCATAGACTGAAGACTTTGTATGAAGAGTTTCAAGCATAGTTTTTCAGAAGACTCTGATAGTACTGTACGCTGCAAGTACTGAGGATCTGATCCCTACACTCTGCTCTGAGTAATCTCACGCTAAAGCACGCTTGCTGCAACACTCTGATACAACAAACTCTGAAGACATCAAGACTCTGATCACTCAAGACTCTGATGTTAATTGCTGAGAATTAGAAACTTGTTGAAGAAGAATTCAAAGTTATATCCGTTGGTTATGTCAAACGACTATTTCCTCATTTATGCTAGACACAAGAACTCAGGAAAAAAGGATTTCTCTGAATGTTCTACTTCTAGGAAAGGTCAAGTGATGTGAATACAAAAAGGTTAAAGCTACTTTGCAGACACGGTCTTCAAGCTTGAAAACGTCTTGGACTTCTGTGCCTATAAAAGCAAGACTTCAACATCTTTCTCAAGTTGACGATTATTGAAAGAAATTCATTGAAAAGCTCTCATAAAAATTATTCTCTTTGCTGAATTTATTTCATTTGTTCTTAAACTTAAGTGTAAATCATTGTTGTGATATAGCTTTATTAGAAGCATTCAAACACTTGTTTAGTTTTTACATTTGATTGTAAACGTTCCTTGAGAAGACCAAGTTGTGGTTAGTAGATCTTGAGAAGGCTAAGAACAGTTGTACTTAGTGGTTGCTATTGTAATTAGTTTTATTAATAGTGGATTAAGTCCTTGTAGAGAAAGGCAAATCACTCTGTTGCGGTGAGAATCGTGATACCAAGCTATTAACTTGCATCTTAATTCTTAAATTCACAACCAGACTTTAATTTATCCAAAGGAAAGGTCTAAAGAAAGAAAGAACCTTTTGCGCGATGTAACAACAATGCTAAGAGATTCGGGGATCGGGGGTTGGTCATGCATAGGGTAAGTATTTCACATCCTAAACATCTGTAGTACTCTACAGAAACCTTTTGTTTGTTTGTATGCTAAATTTGCTAAATGTTTGCTATGGATTAGGATTGGGTAAAAGATGTAGGTTAAAACCTAAAGATAGATTCTAAGTTTTCTCGCAAAGACATCACGTCCTCTGCCTACGTATCCTAACTAGGATAGAATCAGAGCAATCGTAGTTCACCTCACTAGGGATGAAGAACACTTGATTATGATCAAGGTTCAAGGGGGAACAAACATTACAATGCTTATGTAGAGTTTCACAAACTCTCTAAATCTATATTGAACACTCAAGAAAGGGGAGTAAGTAATCATTTCCATGATTCATACGTAGAGTTAACCAAACTCTACCTATCTCTAAGTTGTAAGACCAATTGGTTCTATCCAGACCAAAAGGTGGGAGAAGGGGGAAGGTTGCTCGTCAAGATATTGCATCTTGTGCCTACGTATTCTCATTATCCAATGAGAAATCAGAGCGGTTGTAGTTCGGGCATGAACTACAGAATAAGGATCTATTGGTTCTTTCCAGACCAAAAAGAGGGAGAAGGCTCTATCCAGGCCTAATGAGTTTAAGTCCTATTGGTTCTATCCAGACCTAATAGGGGAAAAGGTTCTATCCAGACCTAATGAGTTAAATCCCATTGGTTCTATCCAGACCAAAAGGGGGAGAAGGTTCTATCCAGACCTATGAGTTTAAGTCCTATTGGTTCTATCCAGACCTAATAGGGGAAGAAGGCTCTATCCAGGCCTATGAGTGTATTGAGCTATTTCTGACCAAGGGTCAATAGAGAGACTTTCCATTGGAAGGGAATATATGGGGCGACTTGGATGAGAACTAAAGAGTTCCGTCACTTGGGGAATAATTTAATAATGCATAAATATTCACACATGATGAATACAAAAGATATGGTTACAACCAAATAAGCAAGCATATGATAATATCAAGCAATGATTTCAATCATGATAAATGGTTACGACCAAAGCAAACAATCAAGATATTACAATATCAACGAGGGGGAATTTCTTACAACACTTAATGAAAGGTAAAAACCAAAGTACATCTTAACAAAGAAGGGGGTACATCTTAACAAAGATGGAAGGGGATCTTAACAAAGATGAAGGTTCTTAGGGCTTACAAGATGACAAGTATACTTACAGGAATCATGCCTAAATCAAATAATGTCACAACAAATGCAAGTGAGAAATTCAAAAACTTCAAAGGGAAAACTTTCAAGTTTCAAAAAGAAGGGAAGAATTAATCAATCACAAATGCTTACAAGCAAAGGTATAAGGTGAAAATAAAGTACACAAGGATGCTAACAAGCCAAGTTTCAAATTAAAACTCACAGAGAATGAAATTCTAAAAAGAAAGGTAGGAGGGTTAAAACCCTAAACAGGTCGCAAATTCCCATAATACAAAGTGCTTCTAGAATAAAAATTTCAGAATTCTTTAAGTATTATATGAAAGTATTTACTAATACAAGAATTTAGAAAAAAAATAATCACTAAAAATGATTAAAAATAAAAGAGTTGTGAATTTTTGAAATTAATGACAATTAAATAAAGATCCAATAAATCCACTTATTAAAAATTAGGAAATGCCTTCCCCAAGGCTTGAACCCAAGACCTTGGGGTGGTAGGTTCAAAATTAAACAAAACCAACTACTTGATGGGTGCGAACATGGAATGGGAAAAATAAGGAAAATAGCATAAACCATGAAAATCATAAAATGATCAGAAATTGTCCTCATTGAGGATCAAACTAAGGACCATGGGCAAGGCAAGTGACTTAAGGGCTAGTGTTTAACCACTGGGGTGGCGATACATCCAGTATGTAAAGCCACCCCATTAAAACATGCACTTAACAAATTGAATAGCTGGGAAAATGCAAGGCAAACTCAAGCAACATTTAAAAATACGTTTTCATTCCAACTCTCTCAATTTTCCACCAAATTTAACAAAATTTTAGTCTAAATCACTTGATTTTTCATGAGGATTACAATGGTAACAACCATTCTTTAAAATGATGCACATAAAGAAAAATATGAATGCTCATTCTATTGTGTGTTTTGAAATGCATTTTAGATTTTATGGATTAAAACAGATGTGATTATAATCAAACAAAGGCTTGCACACGTCTAAAATATGATTTTGAATGAATTCTAACAAGAGATTTATCCAAAATATCAATGGAGCAAAAACTGGTATGTGAGTTGCAAAGGTAGACATAAGTTGAACATATACCAAGACAAAGCAAAACAAAAGAGGGTGAGTCCAAGACCAACACAGGTCTGCTCATGCTTTATGTGTCAAATGCAATGATGATTTCCAATGGAATAACTCATTTCTGTCATGAATCAAAATGGGGCTGTCAAGCTGCAATTTAATGAAAAGGTTATAAACAACACTTGTGTAAAAAGCCATGACAAAATGATTCACAATAGCTTGAGTTCAAGGACATGACAAAGTTCAACTAAACTATCCTACTCAATGATACTGACTAAATCCCAACAGGCCTTAAAATGCCAAAGTAAATTTGATGAGACATTCAAGTTGATAAATCTTAAAGGATAGTAGGCCCAGCATCAGGCCAAGAAAACTACATATGTGTTTAACAAACTCACATCTTAATCCCAGGCCTATGCAGCAAGGCCTGAATGCCAAAAACCAACTGAAGCCAAACTTAAACAGCCTATTAAAACAACACTAAGAACCTGATATCCTATTTCACAACTAGATGGAAAACCAACCAATGAACCTAGACTATGAGTTAAGAAACTCCCTTAGAAAGCATCCCTGTCACAACCTCATTTAGATGAAAATCCAAGCAACACTACCCTGAAGAGAAATTAATCCTGACAAATAGCAGGTCTGAGTTGATAAACTCAACCTCTTCAATGTTGAAGCTAACAGACTTGGTAGTGAAATCAAAAGCAAACAAACACAAAGTTGGCCAACATGCTCTTCAACACAGCCAAGTGATTTTCAAATGCATAATAAACTGAGCAATTAATACAAACATGCTAACAGAATTTGATGTTTTAAGAAATGTGGATTGGATGAATCCCAACCATAGCAGCCTCACCATGAAGCATGATCTCAGCAGTCAAAGACAAAACAAACTGATAGCCAAAAGGGATTGACAAATCTGAGTCCAAACATGGCTTGACAGAAAACAAAACACATTTAAAATCAAGTTCTAAAGCAGTTTCTATCCAAAAATGTGGGAACTGAAAAACAGCAGTTAAGACAAAGTACTTTTGGTATCTCAATCCAAATAGCTACAACAATTCACAAAAACAAGATTGTAGCATAAATTAAGCAAGATTGTTTTGAAAATAGAAACAAGCAATCAAAGTTTTACATTACAAAGCAAACAAATATCCCTCATGGTCAGCCTCCAATGCAAACCTACTAAGCTAAACAAATCCACTCCACATTCTACCATAACAGCTGCAAATCTTACAAATGACAGTGATAGTTGATCATTACCATTCCAAGCATAAGCACTAAATTCCTTGTGACAAATAACAAACATCAAACCTGACCAAGTTCAAAACTAAACAAGACTAACCCAAGCCTCTCTAAGAGACAGTACTGCTGCAAACAGCTTTTTTTTCAACATATGCTTGAAGACCAGCCCTGGCCTAAGTTTGAACAGCCAAACAGTGACAGCACCCCCCTCCAAAATTCAAACAAACAAAGAACCTGACCAAGTCTTATCAACCTAACACTCTAATCCTATTTATACATGCTAACCAAACCCAACAAAACTGAGGCTTTCAACAGACATCCCTCCTGCTGCAGCCAACCAGTCTATAACTCTAAGATAGCAAAACTGGTGATCCAACCCCTGCTCCAAAAACAAACAGAATTACCCTCTAGAATGAGAGGATAAACCCTGCCAATAGCAGGCCTGATGTGGAACACTCAACCTCTCTTCCACAGTCATAGGCTAAGCAAAGTCCTCATCCAACCCAAACCTCTTACCAACTGAAGTTACCACTTCAAAAAAAGTAAGGACCCCACACCAAACCTTGATAGAACCAACAATACATGATGTTGCATATGTGAGAGAAAAGCAAGGGTTAGAGGTCACATACCTCTTGTAGACCTCCAAAAGCAAGCTGGCAGCAAAAATAAGATGTTCCTCCACTCCTTTGAGCAACCTTGTGAAGTTTCTTCTCCTTGAAGTAATAAGTGGTTTTCAAGGACAGTTTGAGTAAATAGACTTCCAGCTGGTATTTGTGATTATGGATAGCTTTAATATCATGAACATGAGGTGTTGGCGGTGTTAAAGTGATGAGAATGAATCTAGGTAGTGATTTTGCATGAAATGTACATAAAAGTCAAACTATGGTGGTGTGAAAGTTGAATTTTTGATTCAAGGTTTTTTTTTATGAAACTAATGGTGGGAACAGCTTCAAATGATGATTTTAAGGGTGTGTATATGGTCTTTGAAGTGTTTTTGGGTTTAGACAAAGGATTGGTGTGAAAATGGAAAGTGCAATTTTTGGTGGTTTTGTGATTTTTCTTCACTTATAAGTAAAGAGGGAAAGAAGGAGAACTATGTGTTTATGATGTTTTAGATAGTTCTGGTGTGGTTTGGAGAGTGCGAAGAAGTCTCTATTTATAGGCCATGAGAAGCTTGGGGCAGATTTGGTTGCATTGGCCTTTGGAGGGAAACTTGGAGAAAATCTTCCACAAAATCTTGATGTATCTTCATCCATCATGCTCTTAGCTAAATTAAAGAAAGAACTCAAGTGGAATGAGGTGTGTGAGGTGACTGAATAGGGCATAGAGGGCGGATGTCACAGCTGCTACAGTTTGGAGCCATAAAGTTTCTCTTTCTTCACTTGGATTTCTTTGAATATTATATTGCAACTTGCTCCTTCTTTTAATTTCTGTCATTTCTCCTGCATTTTCACTCATCTAAACCTTTAATTATCAGAATGAAGCATGATCCAATGGCTGAGGGTGGTCCAAGTTGTTGAAATTTGAATTTGAGAAAAAGTTGGAATGGTTACTTCAAGTGTGGCAGCCCCAACTTCCATGATCCATAACTCTCAGCTCACAAGGGCTATTGAAGAGTTCTAGTACTTTTTAGAAAGACCTCATATAGCTCTACAACTTTCATGTTTATGAGATTTTCAAATTCCCACTGAAACTAGGTCAAAAGACCTCTCAAATTTGCTAAAAAAACATGCCTAAAAGGCCAAATAACTTAGAATTTTTCTGTTATTTCCCTTCTTGAAATGAATTTGGTCATAACTCCAAATTTATGCATTTTCTGCTCATGGACCACTTTGGTACTTTTTTTTGACTTGCCAAGAGCTTTCCAATGAGCTTTGAACCAACTCAATTGGATGTGTGGTTGAGGAGTTATGGTCTTGCCCCTTTCAAAATCCTATTTCCTGACTTTTGCGATTACTCCTCAACCCTTCATCCAATGGTCATGAAATTTTATGGGCAGGTGTAATGTGACATGAGGAGCATTTTTGATTCACATCTTGAGGTCATATTCCTTATGAGTAAAGAGTTGACGTTTCGGTCAACCGAACGATCAATCGGTGACTACCGAGTCGACTGTTGATGTTCCGGGTATTCTGAGTCTTTTAAACTTCTTGATTAGACTTTAATAAGCCATAAGAACTTCATGGACCATGATCCCACCATTGTAAAATCTTTTAAATCAAAAGTCAAACTACATTTGACTTTTCCTGATCGAAAACCCTAATCGGGTATCCTAAACTGCACTGTTCTTAATTCCTGGGTGACAAACCTCAAATTGGATTCATACTTGATCCAATGGAATAAATTTTATGATGTGGAGACTCAATTCAAGGAGAACCAATCCAAAACGTTGACTGATTAACCCTCGAAACCTCGATTTTGGCTGTACAAAACCCTGATTCATGTACCTTGACAAAGACAAACTTGAAATAGGTTATGGTTAGATAATCAAATGAATATGATCCTAAAATGATGATGAGGATCTAAGGGGTCAAAATTTGGGGTTCAACACACTCTTGATAGGGTGGACTGGATTAGTTGAGTTCAACGAACCAGGATAAAAATCATTGTGTTTTTATTGCCATAATATTTTCTATATACTTATTCAACCCCTCCCCCCCCCCCCCCCCCCCCTTCTAAGTATTTTCTCACCTTCAAGTTTTGCTCTTCCTTTCACACAACTGAGAAAAACAAGAAAAGTGAAAATAACATAGTTATTTGTTCTCATCCTCTTTATAGAATTTTCTTAACACCTACACATAATCATTTTTGTTATGTATTCTGCTTGTTCGAGGTGATAACATCCAAAATTAGGATTGGTCTAATTTGTTTTGGGTTGAGTAATCAGTAGGTTTTTCTTGAATAAAATCGTTAGAGTTTTATCCTCAAAGAATCTTCGATTTTGGGGGTTTTTGCATGAATCGATCCATCACAGATTCAGTCGAGCTTAGGTAATCGAAGAACGGGTGGTTATGTCGGTTTAGTAGCGGTAACCGGAGGATTATAGGTGGAAGACTCAGGTTCGACACGTGGGTGACTGAAATTAGTCGGGCAATATTTGAAGACCGTGGGGTTGTTCAAAGGGCGTGCCGTAGTCGGAGGTTTACTCACCTCGTTCGGAAGAATTGATTCAACTTGAATCAAGGGGCAAGAAGAAATAGGTTCTACATCAAAAAATTATGTTTGATCGTTTGATCTCTATTTGCTTCTTGTGTAAATATTGACCAACATGTTATATCTATCTATATACATGTCTCAATTCTATTGTTAGAATTGAGGGCAGACGTACCCTGAGCGAGAACGACGGAGGAACTGCCTCAACAAATTGTTGTCTATTTATTTACATTTATATTGCTTAAATTCTGAGTTTTAAGTACAAACAATTGTGTTAATCAAATTCTGATTTGAGTAGTGCTGAATTATTTTTAAGCCTGTTACAATCCTTGATTGTAATAGAACAGTTGAGCACTTTACTCTCATAATAGAATTCACTTGTAGTGCCTTGCACTCCTAGTGTTTGACCAATTGTGTGAACTAAAAACAATTGTGCTGTCTTTCCAAATTGTCTATATTTTAAAAGCATTGGAACTAGTCACACCTTATAGTGAACAAAATATGATTGAAGTGTGATCAAATTAGTGATTCTCAAATCTCGTTTTATCGAATTCCATAGGCTTTAGCATATTAAGTTTTTTCGATAAAGGTTCGTTTTAGACGAATATAGTTCCTCGGCCGCTTCCGCCTTAAACATTTTTAAAAACTAATTTTTGGTAGAGTTGATTCTATTTTAAACAAGCGATCTATTCACCCCCCCCCCCTTCTAGATTTACTCCATCGTCTAACAATTATATCATGAATTCACTTAAGGGATTGTCAAGATGAATCTCGTTGCTCTGTTGGGATGAGAAAGATTTACTGGGAAAGGATCAAACTCATGATCGAGAAAAATTCATAGGGGATAAATAAATATCCACTATGAACTGAAGTAGACTAAAAGGAAGTCGTTATCGAAGATGCCAGAGTCGAGGCCTTACAAGGGATAAAATAAATATCCACGTTATTAGGGGAACTTGGATCAAAGTCGTAGCTGCAAATATCAGAGTTGGGACTCTATAGGATGAAATAAACATCCACTTTTCTAGGGAAGATTGAAGTTGTAAGAAGTTCTTTGAGGAGTGAAATAACATTCACTTCACTGGGAAGGTTGAAGCCAAGGAAATTCACTGGCGGATGCTTAGGTTACCAATAGGGGAAATCTTGCACCAGACATGCCATAACTATTTGAAGTGGAGATTCACTGGGGAATTGTCATGACTACCTGTGGTAGAGACTTAATAGGGAATCATCACACCACTTTAGCTAGGAGCTCTTTTTTATCATACTTTCAAGTCTCAAAAGATTAAGCTCATCATTGTTGTTCATATGCAAGCTTCTATGATGCCAAGCAATGTTAGCGAGCAAAAAAAAAATTATTTTGAAATTGCTAATGCAACGCACATGCTTGTCTTGAAGTTTTTATTTATTTATTGAAAAGATATCACAATAACTTGTGACCGAATCACTAGTTAGGATAGGAAATTAATTAATTTTACAAAGCCAAAACAACTTTTGATCTTAGCTCATAAGAGTCAGGAAACATTATCTCGTCGAGTACACTTTCAAAATAAACCCTACTTCAATTAGGTCTTTTGAGGGTTGTATCGTAGCTTGGTTCACGACTTAAGAAATAAAGGATATAAGGTTCAAAGTTTATTTGTGCCCACCTATTCTTCGTGATGTTCTCCAATCCTATCTTCAGTTAACCTGACACGAGTACTCATCTCTCAAGAGGAGTTTTGATATGGTTGAGAAACCACTAAGGCTTTGGACATGGCAGTCACTCACCTTTTTGCTTTTGGTGTTTGATCACACGACTTTGTCATTTATTGAGGATTTTTCTTGGTGATCCTTTGTTTTTGCTTTTCGTGTTTCCTTTTATTATTATTATTATTATTATTATTATTATTATTATTATTATTATTATTATTATTATTATTATTATTATTATTATTTATTCCCTAACTTTTGCCTGGACGAAGTCTTTGGATTTGACTTTGAAGTCCAGCGGGATACCTCAATTTTGCCAAAGTCTCCTTCATAGGTGTTGACTTAGCGGGCTTTTTCTTTTTTCATTTTATTTTTTATTTATGAACAAGTCGTGTGACTCTAAGTTATTTTGACCCTTTTTAAGGATTGTGACTGCCTTACTCTTTAGATAGTCGACGAATAATCATTGTGGTTTTTTGACGTTTAGCTTCCTAATATGTGAGGAATAGATAAAATGGATTCTCGAATCTTCACTCCTCCTTTTTGAGAGTCTGGGCACTCGATCAGTTTAACTGAAAACTATTCTGCCCCGGGTAAAAATTGAGGATTTTTTATATGTAAGGAAAAGAAAACTCCTACTTCAAGGCTCAAAGGGGTTAACAAGGGTCTATCTCCCTTATATCTCCTGTGTTTGAGGATTTGAAACAATGCCTTACATCATCAGCCGAGTTTCACTAAAAAGCATACAACAAGAGATCTTGCGTTTTTGATTTCGTCATCCTCCTCCCAATTCTCTATCAAAGCAAGAGATTGGGTAAAACATGAAAAAGTATTTTATGAGTGAATACAAATGGATTTCTTTAAGACAAACATATTTATTGCATTAATCATTCAAAATAAACAAGTTCTTACATGCAAATCATGCTTTTATAATCAAAGAAATAATAACAAATGCAAGCAAACAAACAAGCAACCTGATGATCTTGGGAATGAGTTCTCCTTCTAATTTCACCGACTTGAAAGGACTCTCTTGAGTCTTCATATCCATCAGCATAAAAGTGTTCCATTCACAGCTGGGCTTTCTCCCTTGAAATTTAACACCTCATCATCGATCATCTCTTGGACTTTTTCTTGGAAAACCTTGCACTCTTCAATAAAATGCCCCATTGCTTCATCATGAAATGCACAACTAGTATATAGATTGAACTAAAATGGGTGAGATTTCATGGGTCTAGTCTTTCTGGGTGCCATTATCGAGTCTCGAATAAAATAGGACCACAATTGTCTGTAATTCATTAGGATTGGGTAAAACTTCTTTTGATCATGAGTCTGATGTGTTCTCTGATGAAACTATGATTGAAAATTTGGAATGATCTGAGCAGAAGGAGCAACATCAACAGGAACTTTCTTAGCACCTTCCAGCA
This sequence comes from Lathyrus sativus, assembly GCA_963859935.3. Classification (NCBI taxonomy): domain Eukaryota; kingdom Viridiplantae; phylum Streptophyta; class Magnoliopsida; order Fabales; family Fabaceae; genus Lathyrus; species Lathyrus sativus. The sequence goes on from OZ012735.1 coordinate 535,707,385, forward strand.
TGGTAGCATCATATCCACAAGGCAGAAGAGAATACTTTTTACCGTTGCAAGTAATCACCACTGGCTCTGGCATATTAAAATGCGGAATTATGACATTCACCTTTTCTCTAGCGATATAAAGCAGTTTCTGATCCAACATATCTTGGAGATCCCTCTTCACCACAAAACATCCACGAGAATTCTTTGAACAAATTTTGCAAGAAGCGTGATTATACACATAATGGGTAAGCCTACATAAATTGACGTGCATATCTACTAAAGATCCTCTCATTGAATTCACGTCATAGATATAATATTCTCCAAGATATCCTTCCTCAGCGTTTCCATACTTGGGTAACAAACTTGTTGAGACATTGGGTCTAGAATCTTCAAAAGACAAAATACCGTTTTGCACTAACTTTTGCATTTCGGCCTTCAAAGTAAAACAATGTTTAATATCATGACCGGACGGCCTTTGATGAAATGGAAAAAATGATCATACTTAAACCACCATGGTAGATTCTTTGGGATGGCCGGCGGACTCTTTGATTGCACCAAATTCTTCTATACTAAAGTATAATATAATTCAGAATAAGCCATTAGGATCGTGTCAAGCTGATCCACATGTTGTTTACTTTTATTACGAGATCTTCCATGTTTCTCTCGTGAAATAGCATTAGCAGCTTGTTCCTTCTCCTTGGGTAAACCTTCCACAAGCTTCTTAGAATTGTTAGAAGCGCTAATGGAAGTCACGGGAATGGGCATTGACATGATTTCAGAAATCACAGTCCTTTGAAACAGAGTCTAAGAAATATGAGGAGAAGGTTGATTTTGAGTAACAACTAGAGTTTCAACCAAAGTAGAGAGCCTTTCCACACCAGCCCTCAAAGTAGTCGCCTCCTTACGAAGTTCAAGATTTTATTGCTCAATGTTCTTCATTTTCTTTCTTTGACTGGCCCAAGTATCGTACCGATGAATTAGCTTGCCTCCTCTTTGAGGGAAAAAGCAAGAGTGAGAACCTGAGATGCAAAGAATTCAATGCTAATGACGAATGCAAATGCGCCAATACAGATGGGTTTCAAGGAACTCAAAGGTTATATTTGCAAACACCACAAAGTGGACAATACTTTTGATAAATGAAAATGTCATTTTATTGAAAATAGGGTATAATCTCATAATCTAATGGTAAAACCTATGATGTTTGTGAACAAAAGCTTTGAATTCCATGAAACTTTTATGAACATGATGTATGCTCAAACACAAGTATACACAGATCTACATATACACATATACATTCAAATAGACAAAGACTTAGGTTTAAAAATCAACGAGCCTGGAGTAATGGTCTATCCATCCCAACGGTGTGGACTAAGGGTTTATTGTACCTACAGAAAAAAGGTTCTAAAGAAGTTCCCAAAGTCATCAGTCTATCTTTTAGATATTATCAATTTCCCAAATACTCGGTAGTTGATAATATTCTCAAGAGAACCTCTTTCGAGTGTAGTATCACATATCAACTATTTTAGGACTACTCCCTCATAATCATCGCACTACATCTTAAGTAAGCAAAGTTGAGTTAAGGGTTACTAAAGGTTCTCAGTGTCGTGGGCTCCTAGGTAAAAAAGAGTAAGTGTTTTCACGAATACTCGTTTAACAGTACTATTCTCAAGAGGGCCTCAACTGAGTGGTGATTTCTCAAATTAGCTTGGTCAAGAATCAACTCCCTATAAGCCTCCTTTTAATATATCACCTTCATATCATAAGTGCACTCAAGTCCGGATGTATGACATATCTCACCACACAAAAGCAACAACCCGAAGCAGAAACATACAGATAAACAAATATATAGAGATACAAAAAACACAAATAAAAAGTTAGGGGGAACCCTTAAGAACTCCCCAGTGAAGTCTCCATTTCTGTCGCGGTGAGAATCAGATATCAAGCTATTGATTAACTTGAATCACAAATCATTTTTCACCACCGATCTTTAATTTATTTGAGGGAAAGGAAAAAGAACGAATAACCCATAAACATGCAATGCAAAAATAAAGCAAAAGAGAATCTAAGGTTCGGGGGTTGGTTATACTTAGGAAAGGTGCTAACATCCTAAGTATCTGTAGTACTCTATAGGAACCTCTTTTTTTTATTGTTTTATGTGTTATTTTGTCTGCTAAGGATGAAAAGGAAAAGGAAGACCTAAGGTGTTATTCCTAAGTATGCTCGCCAAGAAGTCGCATCTTGTGCCTATGTATTCTGACGTGAGTGGAATCAGAGCATTCGTAGTTCCCCTAAAAGGGTGGATAAAATTTTATTGATTGGTTTTAGGAGAAGAGACAAGTTGTCATATTAAGGAGAATACTCAATTTCAACCACCACAAACATGTGGAAGACGGGTCTTTGCTTCGCATTAGGAGAAAGGCTTTAACTCGGATATAGAATCGACGAGTATGCCACATACCTCTCTCAAGTGAAAAATAATCAACATTTTTCTCAACTATGTCATGGGGTAGGAGAATTACATCTCAACTAAGGATGACTAGCGTCTAATTCTCTCATGAGAAAAAGGGAACTAACTATAAGTTATCTATAGTTGAAATGGTAATCCTAAGGGATAACAAGTTCTAGGATTACAAGAAATATATACAAGATACAAAATGAAAATAAAAATGTAAACGACAAGAGTGTCAACAACAAGGGATCCTCCTTTGGAATCGGGTAGCAAGAAATTATTAATTAATTTAAATATAATTATTTATATCAAATAATAATTATGACACAAATTTATTTAAATTTTAATATAATTCAAATTAACTAATGAAAAATTAGAAATAAAAATACTAAAATAAATATTTAAAATATTTTTTGTATTTTCATCCTTATAAAAGTAATTAAAATAATTTTTTTACACCTTTCTATGCTAAAATAAAGTAATTAAAATATATATTTTTTTAGTCTATTTAATATTACGAAATTAACTAATAAAATAAAAATAAGGAAATCTTTTTGGTCTTTTCAAATATTATATAAATAATAAAAAATAAGCTTGATTAATAGAAGTGACTAAGAATAATGATAACCGATATCCAAAAATCAATTAAATTTGTTTCTTTCAATTTTTCTTTTTAAAAGAAAAAGTCATATAGTATTTACTAGAAAAAATAATGAAAGAGAATCTACTAATTATAATTAAGAGGTAATGGTGATAAAAATAAATAAATAACTATTCATTAATATTTGATACTTGACAATATATGATATATAGTTTTAAAATGTGATATATGTAATATAAACATAAATATGTGATACATGGTGACACCTAACATAAACTATAGGCAACCAAAAACAACTCATGTACTTAAATAAAACTAAAGAAGCTAACTCAATCAATATATGTAAAACAAACACCATGTGACACTATAAGTGGTACTATCAAGACAAACATGAAATTGGCATAGATACAAAACAACATCAATTTTTTTTTTAAAAGGGTAAGTTTTTAATTTTATCTCTCTCAAATGGTATTTTCCCTTGCATCGCCGCCCTCTCCGTCTCTTTCTCTCGATGCCACGTTGTGGTTTGTGAAAAACTTTGCGGTTTGGATGTGAGGAAGATGAGGTATGAGTGTTTTTTTCTTTTTTGTGTGACTGTTTTTTTTTTTTTAATGCATATATATATATATATAGGACTAGAAAATAGACAAGAATGATCATAACATTTAGCACAATGTTTTATTTTTATTTTTATAATAAGATAAAAATAAAAGAAATTAAAAATCATGATTTTGTGTTTTATATGACAAAACAAGAATAGAAGGAATTAAAAATCATATTTTTTTATTTTTTATGATAAGACAAGAATAAACATAATTAACAATTATGTTTTTGTGTTTTTTATAATAAGACAAGAATAAAAATAATTAAAAATTATGTTTTTATGTTTTTTTAAAAAGAAAATATTAATAAACAAATTGAAAATAAAATTAATTAATAAAAATAAAAATTTACATTAAATATCTAATTAAATCTAAATAAATTAAATGATTATTTAAATAAAAATGATTAAAAAACAAAATAAAAAGTCTGGCAGACAAGTGCTCGAAACAATAAAATGAACACACCAAAATAATCAACGCGAAACATATTGGAAAAATACATCGTTTGTTGAGATTTTGAAATAAACTTATACCGGTTTGTCTGTAAATCCAACAAATTTATTATGACTGATATTTCAGACATTATGCAAGATGAAGTGCATGTTATGCTATGCAGATGATGCAAAACATAATCTTAGGGTAAAAAATTAGGGTATGACTGTCACACCCTCATTTTCACATTTAGCCTTTCATACCCTACATTCGTCATATCATACATCGCTCTATTGCATGTCGAGCATGTGGGTTCACAAGGTCAAGGTTGGGTCGGTATGTTGTTGTTCCATTCCGAAAATTTTCCTATCATGGGCTACATGAAAGAAAAGTTTCATCATCTAAGGTTTGATCTAAATTGGAAGGTCTACTCATGTAGATTCCTTCAAGAAGAAGTTATTTGAAAAATATTGGGATATTCAAGATAAATATTCTTAATGAGCATGAAATGCAAGGCCAAATTCAAGACTTTTTCATCTATGTTTGTTTCTATGGCCAAGTGGAGTTCAAATTTGCAAAGCATGAGTCAAGATCACAAGTTCATAATTCAAGACTCCATTCATTTTTAATTCAATGGTATAAGGGAAATTCATCATTCAAAGTTCAAGATTCATGAATTCAAGACTAGAATTTTACAAAGGGAATTTCATGACATTACAAGAATGCCATTTGTTACAAAATTTCCAACTCTAAGTAATGTTTAGAAATTAATCTATTTCTAATCTTGATTCAAGTCTCTAATCAAATTCATGCAATGGTACCCTACATGCCCCATCAAGTTTACATGTTACACATTTTGCTAGCAAACATCCAAGGAAAATAATTAGGAGTTAACTCAACATTGGAACATGTCAAGATCAAGACTATGTCTGCTTGGCCATGGGTAATTTTAATGTGATACAAAACAGCCCCAGGCAAGAAGTGACAATTTACATTATATCATAAAACTATTACACACTACTAGAAAAAAGACTTTTGAGAAAATGTTTTTACATCGGGTATTTACTAGAAGCGATGTAAAATGTGAAATTACAAACACGGTGGCAGTATCATAAATATTTTAAAAAAATTTATTAGATCTTTTACATCGGGCCATTAAAATAACCCATGAAAAAAATGAAAAAAATTATTTAAAGGTTTTTTAAATCGGTTATAACTGCAATTGATTTAAAAACAATATTAAAAAAAATTGAAAAAAATTATTTAAAGGTTTTTTAAATCGGTTATAACTGCAACCTATTTAAAAAGTAATATTAAAAAAAATTTTAAAAAATTATATAAAGGTTTTTTTAATTGGTTTTTAGTGACCAACCGATTTAAAAAGTCCCCAAAAGAAAAAACAAAAAACTTGACTTTTACATCGGTTGGATATCCACCGATTTAAAATCAATATTAAAAAAATTTAAAAAATATATATATAAAGGTTTTTTAAATCGGTTTATAGGGACTAACCGATTTAAAAAGTCCCCAAAAGAAAAAACAAAAAAAATGGATTTTACATCGATTGGGATATCCACCGATTTAAAAAGTGATTTAAAAGGGTTTATTAAATCGGTTTGTATTTCCACCGATTTAAAAATTAGTTTAGATATTTAAAACAAAATCTGCACGCACAGTTCATTTCATCTTCCTCCTTTTCGTCTCACTCCCGCCCACGACGAATAAACAACCCACGACGATTCCTTTTCGTCTCACTCCCGCCGTCGCCGTTGCCATCTTCGTCGCCTTTCCTCCCTCTCCTCCGTGCTCGCGTCGTCGCCGTCAACGTCATCTCTTCCTCCTTGCTCGCCATTGCTCTTCCTACCGTACTCGCCGTCTCCCCTTCGATCTCCGCCGTATCTGGTCATCTCCTTCAGGTTTTTTTCCTTTTCTTTTTTTATTTATTTATCTTTTCATTTTAATTTGGTTCCTGTGTGATTCAAATTTGTTTGAAGATTTTTCATAGGGTTTTCAGGTTTATACGAAAATCTAATTTTTTTTCATGCATGTTTTTTTTAAGAATATATCTGTCTTTATAAAAATTTGGCTTTAGACAGAAATTTTCATCTCTCGGATCTCTAAGATGATTTATAGGTTACTATTTGAAATGCAATTTAGACAGAAATAGGTAAACAAATGACAGTGGGAGCAATGAAGAGAAAGCTAAAATTGAAGAGAAAAGTAGAGAAGAAATGAACAGAAGTAGGTTACTGTTATGTGATAGTTGAACAATTTAGTTCCAAAAATTTATATATTGAAGAAATAGTTATCAATTTATTAGTTAAGTATATAAAATTGAAATTGAAATTGAAGAAATAGTTATTAATTTATTAGTTGAAAATGGTGATAAGGTGCATATTGGAGCTGATATTACTGTTTTGGCGCTTCACACACCTTGGTATGGTAGTTCAACTTGTCAATTTAGATTCTGTTTGGCACCCCTTTTTTTTGGATCCAAAACTGGAGGATTTGTAATAAACTGAGACATAGTTGTTTGCCAATGGTTTTGCTTCAATTTAAATGACATAACAGTATAGTGTAATCTCCATAACAAAAAAATATTATATATATATATATATATATATATATATATATATATATATATATATATATATATATATATATATATATATATATATATATATATATATATATATATATATATATATATATATATATATATATATATATATATATATATATATATATATATATATATATATATATATATATATATATATATATATATATATATATATATATATATATATATATATATATATATATATATATATATATATATATATATATATATATATATATATATTATGAATTTGAATTGTAAAATAGAGATCAACAAAATATATCCGTCTTTATAAAAAAAACTATAATTTGATAAAATAGAAATATTTATTACCAAAAATAGGATGAGTCATTCTCTCGTTAGGAAGAATCATGTGAGTCAATAAATATTGACTTATAACCATTTAATTAAAATAGTATAATAGGTTAAAAATATGAGCAATTTTTAGTTTAATATAATCCTTCCACACACACGATGACATAGAAAATCATTATACATTAATTTTACACTTTAAAAATATAATGGTTGAATCATTATACATTAAATCATTAAATCATTATACATTAAATCATTATACATTAATCATTATACATTTAATAATACAATAAAATCATAGTAATAATAAAATAAAATATAGTAATAATAAAAGAATGGTTGAATATTAACATTCTAGAAAACAGAACATTTAAATTTTAAAAATAGATTAGTAAAAAATCCAATAAAATACTCATTGACAAAATAAAATATATATAATTATTTTAGTATTTAATTTTTAAAAAAATAATTTAGTCTATATAATTGCAAATAAAAGAGGTGTCTCATGGAATTATTTACCAGTAGTAATTTATAAAATTTACGAGTAATTAGTGGTGTCTCATGGAATAAAAGTTGATTTTTCGTTTCTCGCAGGATTTGTGTCCCTCTTTTTCTCTTAACCGCGAGTCATCCGGCCACCACATAATTGCAGGTTCTATTTTCATTCTTTATAACTTCTCAATTCTTCTTTTATGCCACGTGTTTAAACGTAGAGACTTTTTGTTCTCTCTAATGTCCAAAAGAGGGACTATTATAGGCGTCCCAATGATTTAACTCTGTATGCCTTAATAATTTCAGAACATAGGTATGAATCGTAGTTGGATGAGAGCCAATCGATTAAGTTTCGAGTACGAACAAGGAGTGATGGGATTTCTAGAGCTTGCTGAAAGTAATGCTAAAAAAAATCTTGCTCCTCCTAAGAGTGATGCTGAAAAAAGTCTTCATTTGCTTTTTCTCTGTCCATGTGTTCGTTGTGCAAATCACGAACCAAAACTCAATAAGAAAGAAATCATGGATCATCTAATTTAACATGGGATTTGTCAAAGTTATACACAATGGATATGACACGGTGAGGTAGTAGCAAAGTCAAATGTGTCCCAAAGAGATAATGTTAGTGCAGAAATGGATGATCGTCTGGAAGACATGATGCGTGATATTGGACAAGATTCGTTTAAGAAGGCGCATGCGTATGATACTTTATGCAGTGACAAGGACAAACCTTTGTATCCGGGATGCACAAATTTTACATGTTTGTCAGCCGTATTAAAATTGTTTAATTTGAAGGCAAATAATGGGTGGACTGACAAAAGTTTTACCGAATTGCTTGAATTGTTGACAAAGATGCTTCCAGAAGGTAACGTAATGCCAAATCGTTATTACGAGGCGAAAAAGATATTGTGTCCGATGGGTTTGGAGTATGAAAAGATACATGCATGCCCTAATGATTGCATATTATACATAAAAGAGTATGTAAACTATAATCATTGCCCGAAGTGAAAGGCGTCACACTACAAAAAGAAAGCTGGTGATTCTAGTGATGATGAGGCGGTAAAAAAGGTACCTCCCGCGAAAGTGGTATGGTACCTACCAATAATTTCAAGGTTCAAGAGACTATTCGCTAATGCAAATGACGCAAAGAATCTTAGATGGAACGCAGAAGAAAGAAAGTGTGATGGAAAAATTCGCCATGTAGCTGACTCTTTACAATGGAAGAAAATAGATGTTTTGTTTCCAAAATTTGGCAAAGAGTCGAGAAACCTTAGACTTGGACTTTCAATTGATGGAATGAATCCGTTTGGTAATCTAAGTACTAACCATACTTGTTGGCCTGTTCTCCTGATGATCTACAACCTATCTCCTAGGTTGTGCATGAAGCGTAAATATATTATGTTATCGATGATGATTTCAGGCCCAAAACAACCCGGAAATGACATAGATGTTTATCTAAGTCCTCTAATTGATGATTTAAAAGTGTTGTGGGAGGAAGGGTGGATTTTTTTATGCGCATTCTAGTGAACAGTTCAATATACGTGCCATGTTGTTTTGCACCATCAACGATTTTTCGGCATATGGCAATTTGTCTGGTTATAAAGTTAAAGGGCATAGAGCATGTCCTATATGTGAAAAAGACACATGTTACCACCAACTTTTAAAAGTAAAGAAGACTGTTTATCTCGGGCATCGAAAATTTCTAGATCGTTATCATCCATATAGTAGATTGCGAAAAGCTTTCAATGGGGAACAAGAGCATGGTGTTACTCCAAAGCCCTTAACTGGAGAGGAAGTTTATCAACGACAACAAGGCATTAATGTCGTCTTTGTAAAATACCAAATGCAATCTACTGTGAAAAATATATGGATAAAGAGGTCGGTTTTCTTCAATCTTCCATATTGGTCTAGTCTTGATGTAAGACATTGTATTGATATGATGCATGTGGAGAAAAATGTATGTGATAGTTTAATTGGAACACTTCTCAACATTCAAGGCAAGACAAAAGATGGTTATAATGCTCGTCTAGATTTGAGTTTGATGGGTATACGAAAAGAGTTAACTCCACAACATATAGGTAACAAGATATATTTGCCTCCTGCCTGCTACACTCTGTCTAAAAAAGAGAAAATAAGTTTATGTGAGTGTTTACAAAGTATTAAAGTGTTGCATGGTTACTCATCAAATGTCAATAGGCTTGTCTCAGGTAAAGACCTCAAATTAATTGGATTAAAATCTCATGATTGTCATGTCTTAATGCAACAGCTACTACCAGTGGCTATTCGTGGGATATTGCCTAACAATGTTAGGAAGACTATAACTAGGTTGTGCTTATTTTTCAATGCAATTTGTTGTAAAGCCATTGATCCATTAAAGCTAGAAAATTTGGAAAATGAGGCTGCAGTTATCTTATGCCAATTAGAGATGTATTTTCCTCCTTCATTTTTTGACATTATGGTTCACTTGATTGCTCATCTAGTAAGGGAGATTAAATTATGTGGTCCAATTTATTTACGGTGGATGTACCCAACATAGCGATACATGAAGATCTTAAAAGGGTATACAAAAAACCCACACCGTCCGGAAGCATCAATTGTTGAGAGGTACATCGCAGAAGAAGCAATTGAGTTTTGTTCGAACTATTTGTCAGAAGTGGATCCTGTAGGGGTTCCCAAGTCTCGTCATGATGGAAGATGTGAGGGTGTGGTTACACAAGGTTTAAAGGTCAGGAGCTTAAGTATTGATGTGGTTCTTCGAGCGCATTTGTATATATTGAATAACACAGATGAAGTTCAACCTTACTTATGTGCTCACAAAAGCATCATATAGAAAAAGTACCCCAAGATGAATGAAAGATGGTTGTTAAAAGAGCATAATAAGAGTTTCTCTGAGTGGTTTAAAGAAAAAATGTCTAATGAGGATAGTGCTTCCGATACAATTAAGTGGTTGTCCTATGAGCCTAAATGTAACATAATAACTTGGAGTGGATATGATATTAATAAAACTTGCTTTTGTACAAAGTCAAAGGATGATCGTAGTACCACACAAAATAGTGGGGTTATGATTGTGGCCGAGTCCATGCACTTCTCTAGTGCTAAAGATAAAAACCCGGTTATGGCATCTACACCCTACTTTGGGGTGATTGAAGAGATTTGGGAAGTTGATTATGTTATGTTTAAAGTTCCTGTATTTAAATGCAAATGGATTGATATCAACAGTGGTGTAAGTTGATTATGTTGTGTTTAAAGTTCTTGTATTTCATTTTGCAGGATTCTCTAGTTATAGTTGTGTTGCACCCCAAAATTTGCTCAACCTTTTCTTGCCTGATTTGTGTTTCATTGCATTTCATTTGCATAGTTACATCATGTACACAGTCTAATCATTTGCATATCATAGCATAGCATGCCTCCAACAGGGGATCAAAGGTGTCTATCAAGAGAAGAGCCTAGCAAGAGGTGTTATCTAATATTGAGAAGTCATTCAAGTCATCAAGAAGAGATTTGAAGTCTGGAGAAGTTTGAGTGCCTACATGTGGGTTTTGCTCCTATCTTGAGGAATGTTGAGAATCATCAGTGGGATGAGAAGCATGGAATAGGAATGTGAGGTGTGTATGGATCTCATGGGTTGTCTAGAGGGCCTTATTGAAGCTGAGACAAGTCATTGATTCATGTATGAGAGCCACAGTTGAGGTGCAGTCAACTAGGGTTTCATCTGGGTCAACCCTAGGTCAATTGAGTAATGGGTGAGCATCAAAGCCTACTTTAAGGTCAGGGGATTCACGGATTGGTATGTTGATACATGTGTGGTGTTGTTCCAAGGTTAAGCAAAGAAGAATCAAGAATGTGGGAAGTTGCTAAATTAGGGTTTCATTGTAAAATCCCTTGTTTAGTGCCTAACTTCAAAGCCACATAGGTCAAAATAAAAGTTTCAAATGGATCTTTGGCCAAAATGAAACATGTATATCTTCTCAATATCTTTAATTTGATTACTAGAAGTCCTCAAGGGGATTTATAGAACTCAAGTTATGGTTCTTGCAAATTACAGGTCACCAGAGGACACTTAAATTTATCTGTGAAAGTCACTTGAATCTCAAGCAACTTTTGCCCCTAAAGGAGGTTTCAAATGGATTCTTGGCAAACATAAGAGTTGTAGATATTGATCTTAGCTTTCCATAGAGTACTAGAAGTCCTCAAGGGGATTTATAGAACTCACGTTACGATCTTGGCAATCCAGGGGTATTTTGGGCATTTGTGATTATAGGTCATTTTCAAGCATGTGCCAAAATCTCCACCTTCCACTCCTCAAATGAAAAATTGTTCAACATGGAATGTGCTTAAAATGATGTTTTTGGGTCAAATGTGAATTCATGTTGGATTGAATGAGCTTATATCAAAAGTCATTCAAAATGGCCTAAAAAGGAAGGATTTTAAATGAATCAAAGAGGGAAATTGTGATTTTTGAGTTATAAGTCCTAAATATGGCAAGTGACTACATTTTTTGACTAGAAATCAAATTCTAAAGACAATGGCAACATCACGTTTTTCATTTGGAGCTTTTATCATGACCTATTTCAAGTTTTCTTCACAACTAAGTAGCATAATGGATATTGGGCTTGGGCTTAGAAACAAAGGACTATTGTGGGCTTTAAGCATTCCTTATGATGCAAGGCATGTAAAAACCAAAGATCAAGGCAAAAAAGCTTCTCCCATCATTTTTTCCATTTTCCCACACTTTCACATACTTTGAATTTCCACTTTTTTTCAATCCTTTTTTTTTCTCTCCATTTTTTGATCCTTTCTCATTACCAATTAATTCAATATACTCCATAGAAATATTCCATCAATTTTTGAGAAGTTTTTAGTGCAATTACATGGTTGTATCAATATGAAAAAGTGAGCTCCAAGTGCAAAAGTGATTTTCATTTCCTCACCAATCCAAGCATTTTCTTTGATCCTAATACCTCTACCAAGAATTATTGAAGGTTTCTACATAACTTTCCAAGGAAATTCGTGCTCCATTAAAGCTCCATAATTCATTTTTCAAAGGTATAAAGAATTCAACATAACTCATGATCTAAGAGTCTTTCTTGCATTATTTTTGTTGCATTTCATTGCTCTCACCTCCTACATGGATTCTAGTATAAAAAAGATGGTTTTTATGGCAATTTGGTGTTCTTGAAAGTTTGAGATTCGTATACGGTTCTTGAGTTAGAGGCAATTTCAATGGAAACTAAGGGTATATTTGGATTCCTCTCGAAAAATCCCACAAGATTCATCTAAGGAATGTCGCGTTTGGTGGAGAAATAAAGGAGCTAGGGGGAGGGGAAGACCGCCGGAAACGTGTCCGGTCGGCTGGCTGTCCGAGCGGGAGGCCACCGTCCCAGCGAGGAAGACACAATCGCGTCCCTCCATTCGTGCGCCCAGTTAGCTCATCTGACGGATATCAGCGCTCCACGCAGGCGCCACGCGAGCCGCCACCTCACGCTTCATTAATCCAGTGGCGCGCCACCTAAGCGTTTTGACCCCATGTGCACCAGTTCAAATCCTGGCCTGCCACTTTTATTTATTCTCACTTTATTTTCATTTGCCTTCATATATTCATGTTCTTATGTGTTCTTTTATTTTTCTTTTTTTACATGCTGACTTCTAAATATCATGAAAAATAGAAAAATTAATCTTTTTAATCCAAGTTTTTTTCCCCTGACTCTTTAGAGAGTCTAGAATTTTAGGAAATTAAGAAATTCATAATTCATACATTTTAGAATTTAATTGTATTTTTTGCATTTTTATTGCTTTTATTTTCAATATGTTTGATACATCCTTTTGCTGATTTTGTTATGGATGATTGGTGATGAATTTTGAGTTGATTCTTTTTGGGCTAGTTAGCTTAGATATGCATGTACCCATAGTAATTTTCTAATATTTTTGTGAGAGAATTTTAGGCTAGTTTGAGTATTAAACAATAGGTGGTTTAGAATTAGGGTTTTAGGATGATACCTTTAGGTTTAAGGCATAGTTTAGGGTCCAAATGAATGGTTAACCCCCTGGTTTTTGTATGAGATATTATTAAGAGGCTTAGGGACACTTAGTAATTTTCGTAGGATTTTACAATCATGTTTGGTATTTTAAGTAGAATTAGTTTTAGAACTAACTTCTAGGTGTTTCTGATGAACTAACTTGACTAATTTAATTCAATAGTTCCCCTTAGACTAGGGTGGTGGTGCTTTTGAGCTTGGATGAAGATGAAGACCAATTGAGGGTGATTTGGAGAGCTTGAAGGAGCTTGGATGTGAAGATTCTCTCATCTTGTGGATGCTTGTCAGGAGCTTAGGGAAACTAGGGTTTTAGGAAGAGCATCAGAGTAGTTCTACTTGTTTCTTCAAACATAGAGTGCATTGTTTGCCTCTATTCTATCCAATGACATAAAGTCCTCCTTGGGAAGCTCCATCTCTCCTTAGGAGGGATGAGTGGTATGCCCAAGTGAGTAGAACTTTGAGGATACCTTTCATTTGCAATGTTAAGTTCTTAGTGATTTCCTTTGGTGGTCAATAAGTTTCTTAACATTATAATCTGATCTTGTTGAATGGTTATCCCTTGGAGGTGCTTATTGAAGCTTGGTAAAGAGAAAGTTTGTGCTTGTTGAAGCTGGTTGCTTGTTGAAGCTAGGGTTTTGGTGAAGATGAAGTTAGGGGCTTGTTGAAGCTGTTTACTGGTTGAAGTTTGCTGGTTTAAACTGGGGTCTTGCTGAAGTTTGAAGCTTGTTGAAGTTTAGGGCTTGTTGAAGAGTGAAAGTTCATTGGAGCTTGAAGATGAAGGTTGTTGCTGTCAACCTTTTTGCTGGTTAATCAACTGTTGCTGTCAGAGCTGTTGTTTGCTGTAGGAGATTGGTGATGCTACTTGGGCTGCCTCCTCTGCTGTGGTTTTGTTTTTCTGTATTGTGTGTTGGCTTGTGTAGCTTGCCCCCCTAGGTTTGAAGTGAATGTTGATTCACTTTGCCTATTGTTTTCTCTCTTGCTTCTCTTATACTGTTGCATTGCATGTATTTTACTGTATTTGCTTGCTTTGTTTTCTGTTTATCCCCTAGGATCTCTGTTTTCCTCTGTGCAGGAGGGAATTATGACAGACATTAGGATTCTTATCCATGCATGACAACATTAGGTTAGTTTTATCCCCTTTTCAACCCTAGGCTTTTTAGAGCTTCTTTCTCTTCTTATCTCAAAATAATTCAAAAACACAGTAATAAGGTTAATCGATGTCGTACGCTACGAGCCTTAAGCTATTTGAGAAAAGGTTGCTGGAGGGTCACTCTTCAGTAATCTGACTGCTTAGTGTGGTACCCTTAGGGTGACATGCGACGTAGTCACTCTCAAATCATAGTCTCTAGTGCGTCAGAGATTGCAAACAAACTAAAAAACACTTCTTTCGTAAAAGATTCAAAACAAACATCAAAGTGTCATTTTTGTCCGCTTGGACTCTTAATCAAGAAAAACCCTTTTTGAAGGTAATAAAAAACAGTCAGACAAGCTTGTGTCTTCCGTAGCCCGAACTACGTTTGCTCTGATCTTTCATGTTGTATGAAAGTACGTAGGCATAGGATGCCGTATCCTAGCGAGCGACCTTCCACTCCTTTCCAGTAGGTAGGCAAACTACGTTGACTCTGATTTCTCGTTCCAGACGGGAATACGTAGGCATAAAGTGCAATACTTTGCCGAGTCATTTTCTTTTCTCTTTAACCCAGACCTTTAAAGTAGATAGAATAACACACCCTTAGATAGAAAACAAGCGTGGATCCCGTCGAGTACGACGGACGTGAGGGGTGCTAATACCTTCCCCTTGTGTAACTGACTCCCGAATCCAGGATTTGGTTGCGATGACCATTCCTTTCCCTCTTTACGTTAGCTTTACTCTGAGTGTTTCCTTTCCCTCCGTTGGGATAAATAACACACAGTGGCGACTCTTCTGTCATAGTCGGCGCCGATTTTCGCAGTAGCGACAGCTGGCGACTCTGCTGGGGACTCCAACGGTTCCCTATGCGAGTCGATCCTAGCACTTGTTTTCCCGTCTGGGGGTGTTGTATGTATTTTGCTTTCCGCCTATCCTTTCAGTATTATATTATTGTTGTTGTGCTGGGAAGAGGGTTAGATTGAGAGATAAGCCGGACCTGGGCTTGAGTTTGCACATAGACTTAGAAGTAGAGAGTAGTGGTTAGCCTGCTTGCTTAGCTCGCACCAGCTAGCCGTGAAATCTGCGCTCGGACGAGATTCTCTTTGATGCTTCTTGCCAGGCCCTTAGGGCTCGACAAGTTGTCTGACCCGAGGATTGTCGACTCTGGGGACTTATCATTTGGGATTCAAGTAAGTGAGGCTGCTTCAAGGGATGATGATGCCACACCTTCTGGGTATCGTATCATCGCTCTTGAAAGTCTGTGACGTTGAACCCGCATTGGATGTCGTACCTTGTGTCAGTTGATACGACACCTACCTGTGAGAGGGATTGGGGCATGCAGGAAACTTGACCTCCAGACTACCCGGTTTTCTTAATATTGGATCAGTATGTGCGGTTACTTGGGGTCCTTCATCAGGACAGTGTTATGGGTCTGTTGAGACCAGGTTGGAGCAGTGTTATGGGTCTGTTGAGACCAAGTTGGAACTTATTTATAGGTCTGTTGAGACCAGGTTGGAGCATTGTTATGGGTCTGTTGAGACCAGGTTTGAGCAGTATTACGGGTCTGTTGAGACAGATGTGGATGGATCTCTTCAGCATGATCCCTGTTGCATGTTTGCATATTGCATTGTTGCATACTCATTTTGCATATCATTAACGTGTGCCTATGCTGCAGGTGTATTTCATACCTTCTAATTCTAGTTGCCCGAATTTCTGTCTGCTGATATTATGGATACTTTGAAGAAGAATGTGGCATTCAAGTTGCCTACTCCATATGTTTCTTCTCTGCTTGGTTTGATATCTCTAGCTGATGATGATGTGAAGAGAAGCTTCAGGAAGAGTTACGGGAAACTGCTTAGGTTGGTTTGCAAACCATCCACGTATGAGCTGAACGGATTATACGTGCTGATGCAGTTCTATGATCCCCTGCTGAGGTGTTTTACTTTCCCTGACTTCATTCTGGCTCCGACCATGGAGGAATATGCTGAGATCTTGGAGTTAACCATTCAGAACAGGGTACCCTTCATTCATATGGATGCTGAGCCCAAGCTGGAGGATTTGGCTGTTGCTTTGCATTTAGACTCCTCGGAGTTGTTGTTAACCTCGTGGAATGGAATGTCTAGTTTTTCTCTCAAGTTCTTAGTTGGGAAAGCACAAGAGTATGCCAAGAGTGGTTGTTGGATTGTGTTTAATGCTATCCTTGCTTTGTGTATCTATGGCATTGTACTGTTCCCTAACATGCCTGACTTTGTTGATTTGGATGCATTCTATATATTTGCTTCAGGCAATCCTGTGCCTACTCTGATTGGAGATTTCTATCATTCTCTGCATTATAAGAACGAGAATAGGAGGGGAAAGAACGTCTCTTGTTGTGTGCCTTTGTTGTATATGTGGTTTGATAGTCACCTGCCCAAGAAGGGTATCTTTGTTGTGTCTGCAGCTACGGTGGAATGGTCTGAGCGCCTGACGGGGTTTTCTTCGGAGAACATCGTATGGTTTGACATAGATCTACTGGGATCGGAGATTATTTACAGCTGCATTGGGTATCCTAACGCTCCCTTGATTAGGAGAAAGGGTTGAATTAACTACAATCCTTCATTGTTGATCAGGCAATTTAGGTACGCTTTGAAAAGCCCGCCAAAGGAAGAAGAAGTACAGGAATCTCTGTACTTCACAGGTGATTTGAAGGGAGAATTGTTATCCAAGCTTCAGCATGCTTGGAATAACATATACAAGAAGGGTAAGCCATTGTTGGGTAAGAATAATTATCAAGCCTATGCTCCGTACAGGGTTTGGATCCAAGATAGGGCAAAGCAGGCACTGATGCCGTTTCCCGTAGTATTACCTCTTACTTCCCCTGTGATTGAGGAGCCGACTACTGTGCCTATTGAGAGGTATGAACAGGTTGTGAAGGAGAAAGAAGAGTTGATGAAAGCCAACGAGAAGTTGGAAGATGAGTTGATGTAACTCAGAAGCGAAAGAAATGAAGTCGTACACTCCTTCAAACAGCAAACAGAGCTGGTGAATCAACTAGGTACAGAGTTGACTGAGCAAAGAAAGAAGCGTGAGCGCTTGGGGATAGATTTCAAGAGCTCTCATGATATGCTTGAATCCAAGAAGAGAGCTTTGGATATAGCTTACCGGGAGATCTCTACATTCAACAAAACTTGGAATGCTACGCTGACAAATAACAAGGAGAGAGAAGATAAGCTGAAGTTGCAAATCTCCAAGTTAGAGGATTAGTTGAAAGCTAGCCAGAGGAAGTTTGAGGAAGAAGCTGTGCGTAGTTCTTCCATTCAATCCTCGTTGAACAAAGCTGTCAAGAATCTGCAGGAGCACAGACAGAACTTTGAAGCCAAGAAGCGGAAGTTAGAAGACTATTTTGGCAAGGGAGCTTGGGAAAACTCTAACGAAGGCCTCCAGTTCACTATACGGAAGTTAGAGTTGCTCGTCGAAGGGTTGCTCACTCAGTCAGATCATCCAGAAACCAAGAAGTTGTTAGAGGAGTACCGTGCTCATGGTAACACCTGACTGTTGTATATGCTTTAGTTGCATTGTGCTGACCATCACCAGGATTGTTGGTTGAGGTCATGCCTTCTTGTTATTATACACTCAGTGATATTGTATTTCTGACTTGATGGGCTCTTTGCAACAATATATGAGATGTTTCTTCCATGAGTGGATCCAAGATTCTTATCACCGTCACTACACTGGCACATTGGCACTAGAATTGGGGGCGATTTCCCTAACGCACAGACACACATTGCATCTGCATATTCATTTTGCTTTGCCAGTTACTTGTTGAATCTGTATCTTATTTCCTGCATCTCACAGGTTTTCCAGGGTTGACGACCAAAGAGTTCATCGCTATTCAAACAGAAACAACTGTAAGAAAGATAATGGATCAAGTTCAGAATGAGATGCAGGAGATGCGCGACAACATGACGCAGTTCATACAAGCAATGGAAACCATGGCCAAGGGCCAGGAGCAGCTGCAGGCTATTGTACAACCTATGATTGCACGGGCTAATGATAGTACTGCTGATATTCCTCTTCATGACCGTCAGGGTTTCCTCCAGGGTTTTGGACGCCGACTTGCAGAGATAGAAATGGAGCATGTTCAAGCTGAGTTAATTGAAGTTCGAGGCCAACTGGGGCAATTCATGAAGGACATGCACGCGTTGCGCTCGAATCAAGAGACGCTCGAAGAGGAGAATTACCGATTGAAGGCTCAGGTAGGATTGATGGCTGAAATATTGAGGAATGTACTCAGAAGAGAAGGTGAGCAAATGTCTGAAGCTGCGGTCGGTTTACTTGCCCCACAGGAGTCGGAAGAACCAGTTCCCAGGCATGATAGGCCTAAGAGACCCTCTACACAATTCGAAGCTCGGGATTCTCCTTGTCGGCAGTTGCGACTGATTTCTCAGGATAACTCAAGGGGGTATGGTAAAAGGATGAAGCTCTCTGGCAGGGTATTTGATGAGATTCTGGTGGATTACGATCAGTTGGTGCAACTCTTGTTCCAACTTCAACTGATTAAACCCCACACTTTGGCTCCATTGACTGGGCAGCGACCACCAGGCTATGATGTGAACGCCCATTGTGTCTTCCACTCCGGTGCACCGGGGCATAACATCGCGAACTGCAAGTCGTTCAAGCAGAAGATTCAAGATTTGCTGGATGAGAAGGCAATTGAATTTGTGTCGGGCGGTATAAAGGTCTCAGGGACCGATATTCCTATTTCCCCATCGGAAGTTGCAAAAGAATCGAGGCATATCCTGGAATCATTGGAAACTGAATCCCCAGGTCCACAACAGTTGCCAATGCCTGGGCTGAATTTGAGGATGACAGTGCATGAGCCTAAGGAACAGGTTGATCAAAACCAGCAGCGCATGAAACGCCAGCATCCGGCTCAGCGAAAAATTCAGGAGGGGAAGTCAAAGAGGGTATTTGAGGCACCTCCATCAATGTATGCTGAACTCTTTCGAACCTTGTTAGGGTTGTACCTTGTTGAAAAGAGAATGTTGGCCCCACCAACGGGCGCACCTCCATCTGGTTTCGACGCCAGTAAGCATTGTGAGTTTCATTACGGGGCACCCGGACATGATATTGAGGGTTGCCACGCTTTCAAGCATAAAGTCCAAGATTTGATCGACAGCAAGGCTATCAGCTTTTCTGATAGGGTCCCCAATGTGGTGCAGGGCCACGGACAAGCAAAGGTCGGGTTGATGAAAAAGGTTCCTAAATTTGGTCGGGCCGTGGAAAACAGGTCAAGACAGCAGCAGGATACCTCCAACAATTGTTCCTGAGGATGGTTGACTCGCCAATAAGTCAAAATGCAAGAAGTCCGGTTCTGAGACACCGGCATTTTTCATGTTATCTTGTTCATGTTTTTGCATTTGTAGTTGCCTTTCTGTTCAATTGCAAATTTCGCTTGTAAAACTTGTTGTTTTTTTTTCAACTGATATTGATAAATGAAATAAATATGCATGTTTTGAATTAATCCAGTCATGTTCACTCTTTGTGTTTTCATTTATTTCAAACGCTTGTTAAGTGGAATCTGGGGAGGATGACGAAAACCGATGACGAATAAGCTTCCGATTGTATGCTTTTGGATAAAAACCTGTTGATGATGTACAGACATTGTTTCAATCCATAAACACCGGAGATATAAGGAAGATAATCCCTTGTTAACCCCTTTGAGCCTAGTAGTAGGAGTTTCTTTCTGAAAATGAAAAAAACCATAAATCTTAACCCGGGGCAGGGTAGGTGTCAGTTAATTTCACCAAGCGTTCGAATTACGAAAGAAGTGTCCGTTCGAGGATAAATCACACTTGTATAGGTCGTGCCTAAAGAACCACAATGGTCAAACCTTGCCGATAAGGAGTGAAACAGTCACAATCTATTTTAACAAGACAGACAAGCCGGTGTCACATGATTTGTTCAAAAAAAAATAATAAATAAATAAATAAACCCGCTAAGTCGAATCTTGTGAACAAGCGACTTAGGCAAAAATCAGGGTATCCCGCTGGACTTCAAAATCAGAAACTCAAAAGAGTTAGTCCAGGAAAAAATTAGGGAACGAAAAAGCGAAAAAACGAAAAGGATTACAAGAAAAAAAATCCTCAAACAAGAACGAAATCGTGTGACTCTAGGCACCCAAAGACGATAAGCGAATGACTGTCACTCCGAAAAGCAAGTGGTATCTTGAACCATCAGTCATATCACTCCACCTTTAATAGGTGAACGCTGAAGTCAAATTAGCTGAACATAGGATTGGAGAACATCACGAAGAATGGGTGGGTCGAAATAAACTTTGAGCCTATATCTTTCCTTGTTAACCGTGAACCTGACCACGTTACAACTCGAAAAAGTCCTAATTGAAACAGGTTTAGTTCGAGAGCATACTCCGGTAAAGATCGCATCAAAACTGACTCCTAAAAGGATTCCTCTTGCGGCATTGTATTAATGTCGATATGTTGATGATTGATTCATTATATGTCACAAAATTTTTTCCAGTGAACAAACTTGGATTTTGAAACTGTCATATGCATTGCATTTAATATATCTTTTATGCAGAACAACTTGTTTTACTTGCGAGTAAGCACATGCAGCAAGAAAGTTTCCTATAGTGGGAAGTCTGATCAGGATAGAATGCAGAATGTCTGAATGTTTCGTGAGCCGGGGCAGGATATATCAATTAATCCCCAGTGGGAGTCAGCCATCCAAGAATCAGTTAATCTGGGGCAATTAGGTCGAGATTTGGCAGATCTCTCGTAGCTAGGAGCATTGCTTCGCGAATCTACCGATCAGGGGCAAAAGATTATTGCAAGACCGGGGCAGGTCACCCTAAGAACAAAAGATTTTGTTGGGACATCCTTTTGGGGTTTGACGTGCAGAAACAGTTCATATCTAACCGTCAGGGTACAGAAATCGAAGAGTCTTTATCAAGAAGTTGGTGCCGGTTCAGGGGCCAGGTATTGTGAGGTAGCACCATGGCTAGCTTTTCCTTTCAAGACGAAGTGTTCAGACTGGGGCATGTTGGTATTTTTGGGGAAAATTTCCGAGAAGGTGGATGGAACTCATGTTTCCCCAGCCAAAATCTCTTGATGAAGAGCCTGATTTCAGTTGATGTCATTCCTCGGCTAGTCGCATCTTATCCCCAGAGAGTTGGAATGACGTTATCCCTTACCGAATGAGGGATTATTCTCCCCAGAAGAGTGTCCTCAGGGAAGTTGTCCACAGGATATCCCCAGCAAGTCGAAATCAGTATCCCCTGCAGAGGTTGCGCTCCCCTAGTGAGTCGGATATGTGCAAGATTAATCCCCTGCATGGGAGGTTCCCGCAGAGTTTAACCAAGTTGTTGGTTCAGAAGGATTATACCCAGAGGACGGTTTCCTTTCTCCCCACAGGTCGTCATGCCATTGACAGGATGTTGATCCTCGGCAGAGTTCGAGGCTCTGAATGTGTAAACTGTGCCCAGACAATGTGTTTTGCCTAGAAGTGTTGCTTTTCCCCCAGCTAAGTTTGTTCACCAGTAAGGTGTTTCTTTCCTCCCAGTGGAAATTGGTGTTTAATCTCTCCCCGGTAGAGATGGTTGTGTTTCTGGCGTTTATTTCGCCAGGATATTTTGTGATACTTTTTCTCCTCAGCGAAGTTGGCGCTACCCTCAGAATTCATGTTGTTGAGTTTCGCCAGGATATTTTGTGATACTTTTTCTCCTCAGCGGAGTTGGCGCTACCCTCAGCATTCATGTTGTTGAGACATCATTGTCAGAATGGCCCCGGCAGCTTGAGCCTGCATTTGCATCTGCATATATCGTCATATTTGCATCGACTCAAACGCGTAGCATTTCCGTGCCGTACGGAGCATTACGCCATTTTCAAACATATGCATTTTGAAACATAAATCAGGTTGGTTAACCTTTGTGCTTGCAGGTGTGTTTTCTCAGCAGGAGTATGGAGTTCTAGCTCAGATCTATTACCAGGTGTTCGAAGTCTTGCCGTGAGACGTGTGATGATATGGTTCATCTTTCTATTTCCCCACGGAGTTACTTGGTTAAGTTTCTCTTTGTCCCCGAGCAGAGTTATTTGTTTAAATTTCTCTTGTTTTCCTCGCCATAGTTGCTTGTTGAAGTTTCCCTTGTCCGGCCAGCGGATTATTTTCTTCAAATTTGTTGCTACGTCAACGTCAAAGGGTTTCATGAATCAAATTTCAGAAGCTGCCGTCGGTTATCGAAACAAACATCCGGCAGTTTGGTTTCCAAATATCCCCCGTGGAGTCCTTCCCAAAGTCGTTGTCACGTCAGTGCTAAAAGGTTTGTGGGTTGGGACCAATGGAGTTAGCTACTGCAGAGGTAAGCAAAGAAACCATATTCAGAGTATCTTCCCGTATGAAAAGACGGATGTATTTTCTTACTGGTTGACAAGAGTATTTCCCCTGAGACAGTCAAAGTTTTATTGCCTATGTTGATAGGAGTTCCTCGTGTTGACGAGATATGAGTCCTGACGTGGACAATTTATTGACGGGATTTCTTCGTGCTAGTGAAGTGGGTGTCCTAATGTGGACAAATTTATTTCCTCGGGTTGACGAGATGGGCTAGTCCTAACGTGGACAAATTCGATTTCTCCGTATTGATGGAATGTGAAGTCCTGACGTGGACAAATTTGATTACTCTTCGTGTTGGCGTCCTGACGTGGACCATTTATCCCCAGCAGATATCTTCCTTCATATCGGCAAGATGTGTGTCCTGACGTGGACGAATTTATCTTTCTTCGTGTTGGCGAAGCGTGAGTCCTGACGTGGACAGGTTTTATTTCCTCAGCGGGTCGAAGATGAAGGTGAGAAAATACTTAGAAGGGGGGGTTAAATAAGTATGAAAAATAATCAAAGATTCAAACACAATTATTTTTATCCTGGTTTGTTGAACTCAACTACTCCAGTCCACCCTCTCAAGAGTGATTTGCCTTTCTCAGTCAAGGACATAATCCACTATTTAATCAAACAGATTACAATAGTAACACCTAAGAACAACTGTTCTTAGTCTTCTCAAGAGCTACTGATCCCAACTGGATCTCTTAAGGAAACCTTTTACAATCAATGTAAAACTATTACAAGAGTAAGAATGCTTCTAAAAAGCTATTATCACAACTGTGATATTTCTCTAAAGTTTAAGAACAATGTTACAGCAAATAGAATATAAGAGCTTTTGAGAGATTAGCTTTGATAAGTGATTTTTGCAAGAAATTCGCCTCTTAAAGAAGATGGAGTGGACTTCTTTATATAGGCACTTAGATCCATGAAGTCTTCTCAACGTTGGAGGTTGTGCTGAAAAAGCCTGATGCCTTTTGTCTTCACGTTGCAGAAACTTTCCTTAGAATGGAATGCACAGAAAAAACCTTTTTGTATGTGTTCTTGTGTTTAGCATAAAAGAGGAAAGAGCTGTTGAGATATGCCAACGGACATATTCAAATCTTCTTCACTAAGTAAGTTCAGCTATCAACATCAGAGTCTGGATCTTTAGAATCTCCAGAGTAGAGATCTTCTGGATCTTCAGAGTCTTGGGATGTTCTTCAGATTATGCTGAATCAGAGTATATGCAGCTTGTGTGCTTGAGCGTGTAGTTCTGTCAGAGCAGAGTCTTCTATATCAGATCCTCAATACTATGCAACGTAGTATTTTCAGAGTCTTCTGATGACTAAGCTTCTGAACTCTCAGAGTCTTCTATTCTTTAGAGGCTTCTGCTTCAGAATCTTCAGTAGACAGCACTCAGATTCTTCTGGAGACAGCGTTCAGATCTTCATTTAAGATGCTCTTGAACCTTTGAAGCCTTTTATAATATCATTGTTCAGATTCAAATTTGCTCTTTAAGAATATTTTCTTTAGTACCTGTAGCAAACAGTCTAGAACAAATTTAGAGTATATAATTCTTGAATACAAAATTCATAAGTGTTATCATCAAAACATAGAGATATTACTGAAGAAACAATCTGTGTTCTTACAATCTCCCCCTTTTTGATGATGACAAAGCATGAGAAATTTTGTTCAATAAAAAGTATGAATTATAACTCCCCCTGAGATTAACAAACTCCCCCTGAAATGAATACTCTAATAGAAGAAAAGACTTCCCTTTTTGATTAAGTATATTTCAGATTCAGAGCCTGATGCAAGAGGTTTGACTTTCAGAATCAAATCTTGATACCAGATAATTATGACTTCCTTCAGTCAGAGCGCCTGGTTATCATCTTGCTTGAATTATCTTTCAGAGTAAAGGTATCAGAGTAAGATATCAGAGTTGATTGAATACTCAGATTTGCTTTGAAAGATCATGTTCTGGTTGGAAAAGTCTCAGGGTAACTTCAATGAATTATGTCAGATATATCAATGTAATCTGAAAGACTTAAATTCAAAGTAAGTTAATAAAATGTCTGAATTTCAGTTTTAGTAATTGCTTATAGGTTGAACAATCAGATTCTCTTTTTCTCCCCCTATTTTTCATAATCAAAAAGATTTTTAAAGACATAAAGATACAGAAGAAAAGAAGCATATAGAAGCAAAAACATCAACTTTCATTTAAACAGATCAGAGTTCACAATCAAACAGAGTCACAAACAAACAGATAGATGCCAAAGAGCATAACAAAACAATAAGAAAACAACAGAAGCAATAACATGTGCAAAAACATCAAATAAAACTAAGTCTGGCGTGAGGCAATAAGGGTCAGAAGCTCTGTCATTTTGGCTGTTGACTCTTCTTGCTTAGACATCCAGGTCTTGATCTCATCAGTTGTCTTCTCTTGCTGTACCATCCAATCTTTTATTTCCTTGACATCATTCACAAGCTCTGTGACCACGGATGAAGAAGAAGCAGATGCAGTAGCAGCAATGTTCTTGTCAGACTGGTTCTCTTCAGAAGCTTGTTCAACCAATTCAGATGCAGGAGCCTTTGGAGGAGCAGCTTCCAGAAGCAACACAGGAGGAAGAGGAGGAATGTTCATCAGAGTTATCTTAATTGACTCTGCAAACTGAGTCTTTGTAAGCTTAGAACATTTAGCTCTAACTTTTAAAGCAGCTTTGTTGAACATCCAGATGAAACGTTTCCAAGAAGCATTTGAAACAACCGGATCCAAACTTGACAAGAACACTTCCTTAACACGAGCATACTCAGAATCTATCTCCTTCTTGAATATTTCAAACATAGTATTAACACATGATCCTAGATCTGACTGTTCAGAGGGTTTAGGATTAAGAGTGTTAACAGGAGTAGGTTCAGATGGTGTAGGTTCAGATGGTTGTGGTTGAGGTGGTGTTGGTTGAGATGTTTGGGTGTCAGACTGAGGGAGTTCAGTTGGTTGAGGAATGGTTTGGGTTTCAGATAGATGAGTTTCAGATGGTTGAGGGATGGTTTGGGTTTCAGATAGATGAGTTTTAGATGGTTGAGGGATGGTTATCTGAGGTGGGGAGTTGGGTGGAGTAAGAGTTTCAGATGATGAAGCTTGAAACATAGAAATGTTAACGTGTTCCTTCATAGCAATGTCAGAACGAGCTTGTTTGAGAGACTCTGGTTCAAAATCAGATGATTCACAATCAGAAGATTCTTCTGAGTGAACAGATGTTGAAGAAATGTTAATGGATTGATTCAGGGGTTGGATATCCAGAATATCTTCAGAAAGATTTGAATCTTCTAGTAGAGCTGGTTGTTCAGAGTGTTCAGATTGAACAGTCTCTGGTTAGTTTGGTTCTGAGATGATTATATCTGGTTAGGGAAGTTCTGATTATGGAATATCTGGTTGTGGAATTTCTGGTTGTGGAATTTTTGGTGAAGTAGGTTGAGGGGGTTCAGATGTAGTATGAGGTTGGGGGTCAGAGGTTGTTGGTACAGAAGATGGTTGTGAATGTACTGAGGGAGATGAAGGTGGTTCATATGAAAGGTTTGCAGATGGTTGGGGGTTAGAAGTTCTATGTCTAAGGGTTGGAGAGAGTTGAGGTGATGGAAGGGGTGAATGAACAGCAGGGGTAGGATCAAATGTTAATACCTGATGAATAGTGTCTCTTATCTCTTCCAGAGTAGCATCTCTAGAATTGATTCTGACTTTCTTTACTCCTTTCTTCTTCTTCCTTGGAACTTCAGATTCTTTCCTTTTCTTCTGAACAGATCCTTCTTCAGCTTTTCTCTTACTACGCCTTTCCTTCATCAGATTGGGAAATTCTTCTCCTTGTCTCTGAACAAGGTTAGCAGGTAGAGGAATTCCATTCTTCAGACAATCTGCAACGTAAGCCCAGACAATACCTTTTGGTTCATCTGCGCTAAACATTGGAAAATCTTCTACTGGTATTCTTCTGCCATTGACCTCCTCAGAGTTTATCTTCCTTAGTTTACCATTCAGCTCTGAAATGATCTTCATTCTTTTCAGAGTAAGTCCGTTTATCTCAGATCCAATGATGTAGGATAGATCCTCTGTCATTTTTGCATCTGTCAGATGCTTCACCAACTGATTCTCTGTAAGGATGTCTGAAATAAGTCTTCCCAGAGGTATCCAAGTTCTAACTTTCCTAGCTTTAGCTCTGACCTCTTCTCTAGTCTCTTTGACATGAATCAGAAGATGACTGAAAATCAGATAGGGCAGATCCACCTAAGTATTCTTGCTGATGTAGTACATGAAGTACAGATGCTCTGTACTTACATAGTCTGGTGAGTTGGATGACTTTCTGTGAAAGATTGTACTCATAAATATCTTCGCCCAGATCCTATAGATAGGTTTTAGATCTTTAACCTTGCTTGTTTGTGTTCCAGATACAGTAATCTCTTCATACACCTTAGCCATATCAATACGTGCAGAGGCTAGGTTTGTAACACCATCAGATTCTTTATAACTAAACAGCTGCCTGATCAGTTTCTCAGTGATCATTATCTCCTTCCCAAGGACAGATGAGTGAATGAACTTAGGACCAGCATGAGCGTGAATCCATAACTCCTTCACAAGAGTTGGGTACACAGGACCCATCAGTCTATTAAAATACTTCTCCCAGCCTTGAGCTTTAATGCCAGTTGTTAGGTCAAACCCATTTTCTTCTATTGATTCAAGATCAATGAAACTCTCGCACAGAACCTCAAGATCCACAACTGGAGTAAATAAAGTGCGTACTGGTTTCTTGTACATTACATTGTTGTTGGAGATTTCAGCAGCATTTGATGAAGAAGCCATTGATGAAGATGAAGATTTTGATTTGGGTTTAGGGTTTTGGTAGAGGTTGAAGAGTAAGCAAAAATGCATAAGTGTAGTGAGTGTGAAAAGTGTGAAAATGGTGTGATAGGTGGTATTTATAGAAAACCAAAAAATCAAACATTGGGCACATCAATAGACACATATGCACGTTTACACATAGCATTTAATGAAAATAATCATTTCAATTTAAAGATATGACAAATGGGGGGAAATCGAAGAAAAATGAGATTTTCAAAGCAGTACCTCAAACGTCAATTCAGTAGAGCACTCCATCTTTTCAGATTCTGAGTGACACGTGTTTGATTGTATGTGCATTCGATGTCTCTCAAGAAATGAAACGTTTCCAACGTTCAGATCTTCTGAGTTTGTTAGTTCAGAGTTTCACACAAATAAATCAATCAAAGATAAATGAACAAATAATCAGATGAAATACTTCAGATCTTTAAACATTTTGCATCTGATAAGTTGCCTCTGATAAATATTACTCTGGACAAAAATCCATACAAATATTTTTCAGAATGAACTTAAACCTATCTTCAGCAAGGGGTTTTGTGAAAATATCAGCCCATTGATGATCTGTATCAACAAAAGCTAGATTTATTACACCCTTCTGAACATAGTCTCTGATGAAGTGATGTTTAATTTCTATATGTTTAGCCTTAGAGTGTAAGATTGGATTTTTTGACAAACATATAGCAGAAGTATTATCACAGAAGATAGAAAGATTACTCTCATAGATCTGATAGTCTTCTAGCTGACTCTTCATCCAGAGCATCTGTGTACAACATCCAGCAGCAGCAATGTATTCCGCCTCTGTAGTTGATAGTGCAATAGTGGGTTGCTTCTTGCTGTACCATGAGATCAGATGACTTCCAAGAAACTGACAGCTTCCAGAAGTGCTTTTACGTTCAACTCTGTCTCCAGCATAATCAGCATCACATAATCCAACTAATGAAAATTCATCAGATCTTTTGTAACACAGACCCATGTTAGTAGTACCTTTTAGATACCTCAGAATCCTCTTAACAGCTGTTAAGTGTGATTCTCTAGGATCTGATTGGAATCTTGCACATAAGCAGACACTAAACAGAATATCAGGTCTAGAAGCAGTCAAGTATAGAAGAGATCCTATCATACCTCTGTGGAGTTTCTGATCTACCTTCTTACTTACCTCTTCCTTACCAAGAGTGCTTGTAGGGTGCATTGGAGTCTTTGCCATCTTACTATCAACCATGTTGAACTTCTTCAGAAGCTCTTTAACATATTTGGTCTGATGTATGTAGGTGCACTCTGGAGTCTGGTTAACTTGGATTCCCAAAAAGAATCTCAATTCTCCCATCATGCTCATCTCAAACTCTGCCTGCATACATTTAGAAAACTTCTTTCCAAGCATAATATTTGTTGATCCAAAAATAATATCATCTACATATATTTGACAAATCAACAGATCTTTCTTAAGAGTTTTACAGAATAAAGTTGTATCCACTTTTCCTCTGATAAAATTTTTCTCCAGAAGGAAATTGCTCAACCTCTCATACCAAGCTCTAGGAGCTTGTTTTAAACCATAAAGAGATTTCTTTAGTTTAAAAACATGATCTGGAAAGTTTTCACTTTCAAAATCAGGAGGTTGGTGGACATATACTTCCTCTTCTATAATACCATTAAGAAAGGCACTTTTAACATCCATCTGATATAGAGTGGTGTTATTCTGTGCAGCAAAAGAAATGAGTAAACGTATAGACTCTAACCTGGCAACAGGAGCATAAGTCTCTGTATAGTCAATTCCTTCTTGCTGACTGTAACCTTGAGCAACCAGCCTTGCCTTATTCCTTTCAACTTCTCCCTTTTCATTCAACTTATTCCTGAAGACCCATTTTGTTCCAATAATGTTGAATCCTTTAGGTCTAGGAACCAGATCCCAAACTTCATTTCTGGTGAATTGATTTAGCTCTTCTTTCATGGCAATAATCCATTCATTATCTTTCAGAGCCTCATCCACAGATGTTGGTTCAATTATTGACACTAAGCCAAACAATGAAGATTCAGATGTTCTGAGATAGGATCTTGTCCTGATTGGATCATCTTTCTTTCCAATAATCACATCTTCTGGGTGAGATGCCTTGATTCTGGAAGAAGA
The DNA here is from genome assembly GCA_963859935.3 of Lathyrus sativus. Lineage (NCBI taxonomy): Eukaryota > Viridiplantae > Streptophyta > Magnoliopsida > Fabales > Fabaceae > Lathyrus > Lathyrus sativus. The sequence goes on from OZ012735.1 coordinate 535,737,401, forward strand.
TCCTCTGACATTTGATCTTTCAGAAATGTGTAAGTTGTCCAATTGAGAAGATAAGGGAATAGCATCTGGAGTTGCTTCAGATTCCTTCTCTTTAGCCTTTTCTGCCTCTGAGCCTTCAGAGTCTGTGAGAATCACTTCTCTATCTGCAGAACTTTCAAACTGCTTTGGCTTTTCAGAGCCAAGCTTATCATCAAATCTTACATGAATAGATTATTCCACAAACTGTGTTTCAGTATTGAATACTCTGTAGCCTTTAGAGCGTTCAGAATAACCAAGCATGAAACACTTCTGTGCTTTGGAATCAAACTTGTTAAGATTCTCTTTAGTGTTAAGCATATAACAAGTACATCCAAAAGGATGAAAATAAGCAATGTTGGGCTTTCTGTTCCTCCACAATTCATAGGGAGTCTTTTTCAGAAGAGGTCTTACAGACACTCTGTTCTGAATGTAACAAGTTGTGTTAATTGCTTCTGCCCAAAAATACTTTGCCAGATTAGTCTCATTGATCATGGTTCTGCCCATTTCTTGAAAAGTTCTATTTTTCCTTTCTACAACTCCATTTTGTTGTGGAGTTCTAGGACAGGAGAAATCATGAGCAATGCCATTTTCAGAAAAATATTTTTCAAAATGTTTATTTTCAAATTCGCCACCATGATCACTTCTGACTTTAATAATTTTAAGATCTTTCTCATTCTGGACTTGTTTGCAGAAGTCAAAGAACACAGAGTGTGACTCATCCTTGTGTTTTAAGAACTTTACCCATGTCCATCTGCTATAGTCATCAACAATGACTAATCCATACTTCTTGCCTCTGATGGATGCAGTTTTCACTGGTCCAAACAGATCAATATGAAGTAGTTCTAATGGCTTGGAGGTAGAAACAACATTTTTTGATTTAAAAGAAAATTTTGAAAATTTTCCTTTTTGACATGCTTCACAAAGAGCATCTGAGTTGAACTTCAACTTAGGAAGTCCTCTAACAAGATTAAGTTTATTAATCTGAGATATACGTCTCATATTAATATGTCCCAATCTTCTGTGCCAGACCCATTGCTCCTCATTAACAGACAAGAGGCATTTAACATTCTGAACCTTAAGTTCTGAAAGATTTATTTTATAGATGTTGTTTTTCCTCTTACCACTAAATAGGATTGAGCCATCCTTCTGACTAATAGCTTTGCAACATTGTTGATTGAAGGTAATATCATAACCATTGTCACTTAATTGACTTATGGACAATAGATTATGCTTTAAGCCTTCAACAAGTAAAACATTAGTTATAGAGGAAAGTTTACCATTTCCAATAGTGCCAGATCTAATAATCTTGCCTTTCTGGTTCCCTCCAAACTTCACGTCACCTCCAGATCTAAGTTCCATGCTTTGGAACATAGACCTTTCTCCTGTCATGTGTCGTGAGCATCCAGAGTTCAGGTACCATGACTGGCGTTCTGACCTTGCTGCTAAGAGCATCTGCAACAGGGATTATTTTGCTCTTAGGTACCCAGATCTTCTTGGGTCCTTTAGGGTTAGTTGGTTTGTAGGTTTGTCTAAACTTCTGTTTTTCAACATAATGTTTATTCTGACTTGCCTTGGGTTTAAACACATAAGTATTCTTCTCAGAGCTTGTGTGTTTAATGTCATTTAAGTGACCAAACTTAAATTGAGAGTACAGAGGTGTCTTCTTGATGAAGAGTTTGTCAACAGATTTTGGATTACTTCCAGAGGAAGATTCATATCCAATACCTCTTCTGTTGTTCCCACTAACATCATAGATCATAGAAGCCATCTTACTTCTGTCTATGCTCTTAGTAAGGAATCTTTGAAAGCTAGAGTCATATTTTTTTAAATGTTTTCACATGACTTAGTCTCAGATTCAGATTCTTGTTGAGCTATTTCAAAGTCATTTTTGATTTTCAGATTAATTTATTTTTGCTCAACAAGTTCTGTCTTCAGAAGATCAATCTCAGATTCAAGACTGCTTTTCAGCTTCTTGTATTTGAGTTTGATCTTGCTGTAGCTTTCCAACATTTCAGACAAACTCTCAACAAGTTCAGCTCTGGAGAGTTCAGAAAATACCTCTTCGGAGTCAGAGTCTGATTCAGCTTCAGATCCTAATGTTCCCTCTTCCTGATCATCTGTGCTGGCCATCAGTGCAACATTAGCACATTCTTCTTCTAATTCAGAAGATGATTCAGATTCATCTGAGTCATCCCATGTTGCCATCAGAACCTTCTTCTTTTTGTCAAACTTCTTCTTGGGTTTTTCTCTTTGAAGTTTGGGGCAATCATTCTTGTAATGCCCAGGTTCTTTGCATTCATAGCATACAACTTCTTTCTTGCCAGATCTTCTGTGCCCAGAAGATTCCTTTCTATGATCAAATTTTCTGAAGTTGTTGAACTTCTTTCCCTTGTGCTTCCAGAGTTTGTTGATCCTTCTGGACAGCATGGATAATTCATCTTCTTCTTCAGAAGAAGATCCTTCAGAGCTTTCTTCAATAACCTGCAAAGCTTTAGCAGATTTATTAGATTTTAAAGCAATAGATTTACCTTTCTCTTTCTTTTGAGGTTCATCTTCCTCAAGCTCAATTTCATGGCTCCTCAGTAAGCTGATGAGTTCTTCTAAAGAGATCTTGTTCAGATCTTTAGCCATCTTCAAGGCAGTCACCATTGGTCTCCATCTGGTAGGTAGACTTCTGATGATTTTCTTTACATGATTTGATGTGGAGTATCCCTTGTCCAGAACTTTTAGACCAGTTGTGAGGATCTGAAATCTAGAAAACATAGTTTCTATATTTTCAGAATCTTCCATTTTGAACGCTTCATACTTCTGTATAAGCGTCAGAGCCTTAGTCTCCTTCACTTGAGAATTTCCCTCATGAGTCATTTTAAGTGACTCAAACATTCCATGAGCTGTTTCTCTGTTAGTAATCTTTTCATACTCAGTATGAGAGATTGCATTAAGCAATATTGTCCTAGCCTTATGGTGATTTTTGAAATCCTTCTTCTGGGCTTCTGTCATTGATTTTCTATCAATTTTCTTTCCATCCTCATTTGTAGGATGTTCATAGCCATCAATGACCAAGTCCCACAAATCAGCATCATAACCAAGGAAGAAACTTTCTATCCTGTCCTTCCAGTAATCAAATTTCTCTCCATCAAACATAGGAGGCTTTGTGCTGATTCTATCCCCTTCATATTTGTTACAATTGGATGTATTGGATGTAGAAGCATCACCCATAATGACAAACAAATATATATCAAAGTAACTTTTCTCACTGGATCTTTATTGACACGGTTAAGTGGTAGCACACGCAGAACCGGAGCTCTGATGCCAACTGAAGGTGAGAAAATACTTAGAAAGGGGGGGGGGGGGGGGTTGAATAAGTATGACAAATAATCAAAGATTCAAACACAGTTATTTTTATCCTGGTTCGTTGAACTCAACTACTCCAGTCCACCCTCTCAAGAGTGATTTGCCTTTCTCAGTCAAGGACTTAATCCACTATTTAATCAAACAGATTACAATAGTAACACCTAAGAACAACTGTTCTTAGTCTTCTCAAGAGCTACTGATCACAACTGGATCTCTTAAGGAAACCTTTTACAATCAATGTAAAACTATTACAAGAGTAAGAATGCTTCTAAAAAGCTATTATCACAACTGTGATATTTCTCTTAAGTTTAAGAACAATGTTACAGCAAATAGAATATAAGAGCTTTTGAGAGATTAGCTTTGATAAGTGATTTTTGCAAGAAATTCGTCTCTTGAAGAAGATGGAATGGACTTCTTTATATAGGCACTTAGATCCATGAAGTCTTCTCAACGTTGGAGGCTGTGCTGAAAAAGCCTGGTGCCTTTTGTATTCACGTTGCAGAAACTTTCCTTAGAATGGAATGCACAGAAAAAACCTTTTTGTCTGTGTTCTTGTGTCTAGCATAAAAGAGGAAAGAGCTGTTGAGATATGCCAACGGACATATTTAAATCTTCTTCACTAAGTAAGTTCACCTATCAACATCAGAGTCTGGATCTTCAGAATCTCCAGAGTAGAGATCTTCTGGATCTTCAGAGTCTTGGGATGTTCTTCAGATTATGCTGAATCAGAGTATATGCAGCTTGTGTGCTTGAGCGTGTAGTTCTGTCAGAGTAGAGTCTTCTATATCAGATTCTCAATACTATGCAGTGCAGTATCTTCAGAGTCTTCTGATGACTAAGCTTCTGAACTCTCAGAGTCTTCTATTCTTTAGAGGCTTCTGCTTCAGAATCTTCAGTAGCCAGCACTCAGATTCTTCTGGAGACAGCGTTCAGATCTTCATTTAAGATGCTCTTGAACCTTTGAAGCCTTTCATAATATCATTGTTCAGATCCAAATTTGCTCTTTAAGAATATTTTCTTTAGTACCTGTAGCAAACAGTCTAGAACAAATTTAGAGTATATAATTCTTGAATACAAAATTCATAAGTGTTATCATCAAAACATAAAGATATTACTGAAGAAACAATTTGTGTTCTTACAGAAGATGCGTGAGTCCTAACGGGGACGAATTTATCTTTCTTCGGGTTGACGAAACGGTGTCCTGACGTGGACGATTTACTCCCATGCTGATAGGATTTTCTTGTACTGACGAGATCTGAGTCCTGACATGGACAAATCAAGACGAGATATAAGTCCTGACGTGGACAAATCAAGACGAGATGTAAGTCCTGACATGGACAAATCAAGACGAGATGTAAGTCCTGACGTGGACAAATCAAGACGAGGTGTGAGTCCTAACGTGGACGATCTATTCCTACCGTGGACAAGTGATTCCTAACATGGACAGTTGATTCCTAACGTGGACAGTGTTTTCCTAACATGGACGGTTTATTCCTAACGTGGAAAGGTGATTCCTAACATGGACAGCTTATTCCTAACGTGGACAGTTTATTCCTAATGTGGACGATTTATTCCTAATGTGGACAGGTGATTCCTAACATGGACAGTGTATTCCTAACGTGGACGGTTTATTCCTAACGTGGACAGGTGATTCCTAACGTGGATAACTTATTCCTAACGTGGACAGTTTATTCCTAACGTGGACGATTTATTCCTAACGTGGACAGGTGATTCCTAACGTGGACAGTTTATTCCTAACGTGGACGATTTATTCCTAACGTGGACAGGTGATTCCTAACGTGGACAGTTTATTCCTAACGTGGACGATTTATTCCTAACGTGGACGATTTATTCCCAACATAGACGATTTATTCCTGACGTGGACAATTTCTTCCTATGTTGATAGGATCCCCTCGTGTTGACAAAATACAGACGATTCATCCCCAGCGAAGTCACCGGGATCTCTCCGTGATTTGACGGAATTTGAGTCCTAACGTGGACAAGTTTATGTTGAGATTTCTTCGTGTTGACGAAACAAGCGTCCTAACGTGGACAAAGTTCTATTCCTGTGTTGTAGAGATGTGAGTCCTGACGTGGGCAGATTGGTGTATTCGTGATTTGACAAAATTTGGGTCCAGAGGTGGATAACGTTACTCCTGTGATGACAGAATTTCTATTCGTGTTGACGAATTTGTTTCCCTTCTTATGTTGACAAAGTTAGTCTAGTTGTGGACGGAGGTGTTTTGCAAAAAAATTGTTCAGCGCCTGTGGCGTTACATAGGTAGTTGAAGTTGAAATCAGAATTATTATCAGACGTTGGATCAGTTGTTGCCGTAACGACCAAATTCAATTGGCGGATGTCGTTCCTCAAGCGGTGCAGTTTATTTCTGCGGTTGGTAAATTTTTGGGTTTCTTGGTATTCAACCGTCTCGTACCTCGATTGTTTGAAGGCCATTCGCTCTTCACCCAGTCGGGTCCAAGCCGTTTGAATAGGGGCAGCTGTTGCACCCCAAAATTTGCTCAACCTTTTCTTGTCTGATTTTTGTTTCATTGCATTTCATTTGCATAGTTACATCATGTACACAGTCTAATCATTTGCATATCATAGCATAGCATGCCTCCAACAGGGGATCAAAGGTGTCTATCAAGAGAAGAGCCTAACAAGAGGTGTTATCTAAGATTGAGAAGTCATTCAAGTCATTAAGAAGAGATTTGAAGTCTGGAGAAGCTTGAGTGCCTACATGTGGGTTTTGCTCCTATATTGAGGAATGTTGAGAATCATCAGTGGGATGAGAAGCATGGAATGGGAATGTGAGGTGTATATGGATCTCATGGGATGTCTAGAGGGCCTTATTGAAGCTGAGACAAGTCATTGATTCATGTATGAGAGCCACAGTTGAGGTGCAGTCAACTAGGGTTTCATCTGGGTCAACCCTAGGTCAATTGAGTAATGGGTGAGCATCAAAGCCTACTTTGAGGTCAGGGGATTCACAGATTGGTATGTTGATACATGTGTGGTGTTGTGCCAAGGTTAAGCAAAGAAGAATCATGAATGTGGGGAGTTGCTAAATTAGGGTTTCAGTGTAAAATCCCCTGTTTAGTGCATAACTTCAAAGCCACATAAGTAAAAATACAGGTTTCAAATGGATCTTTGGCCAACATGAAACTTGTAGAGCTTCTAAATATATTTAATTTGAGTACTAGAAGTCCTCAAGGGGATTTATAGAACTCAAGTTATGGTTCTTGCAAATTACAGGTCACCAGAGGACACTGAAATTTATCTGTGAAAGTCACTTGAATCTCAAGCAACTTTTGCCCCTCAAGGAGGTTTCAAATGGATTCTTGGCCAACATAAGAGTTGTAGATCTTGATCTTAGATTTCCATAGAGTACTAGAAGTCCTCAAGGGGATTTATAGAACTCAAGTTATGATCCTGGCAATCAAGGGGTATTTTGGGCATTTATGATTATAGGTCATTTTCAAGCATGTGCCAAAATCTCCACCTTCCACTCCTCAAATGAAAAATTGTTCAACATGGAATGTGCTTAAAATGATGTTTTTAGGTCAATTGTGAATTCATGTTAGATTGAATGAGCTTATATCAAAAGTCATTCAAAATGGCCTAAAAAAGGAAGGATTTTAAATGAATCAAAGAGGGAAATTGTGATTTTTGAGTTATAAGTCCTAAACATGGAAAGTGACTACATTTTTTGACTAGAAATCAAATTCTAAAGACAATGGCAATATCACTTTTTTCATTTGGAGCTTTTATCATGACCTATTTCAAGTTTTCTTCACAACTAAGTAGCATAATGGATATTGGGCTTGGGCTTAGAAACAAAGGACTATTATGGGCTTTAAGCATTCCTTATGATGCAAGGCATATAAAAACCAAAGATCAAGGCAAAAAAGCTTCTCCCATCATTTTTTCCATTTTCCCACACTTTCACATACTTTGAATTTCCACTTTTTTTCAATCCTTTTTTTTCTCTCCATTTTTTTATCCTTTCTCATTACCAATTAATTCAATATACTCCATAGAAATATTCCATCAATTTTTGAGAAGTTTTTAGTGCAATTCCATGGTTGTATCAATATGAAAAAGTGAGCTCCAAGTGCAAAAGTGATTTTCATTTCCTCACCAATCCAAGCATTTTCTTTGATCCTAATACCTCTACCAAGAATTATTGAAGGTTTCTATATAACTTTCCAAGGAAATTCGTGCTCTATTAAAGCTCCATAATTCATTTTTCAAAGGTATAAAGAATTCAACATAACTCATAATCTAAGAGTCTTTCTTGCATTATTTTTGATGCATTTCATTGCTCTCACCTCCTACATGGATTCTAGTATAAAAAAGATGGTTTTTATGGCAATTTGGTGTTCTTGAAAGTTTGAGATTCGTATACGGTTCTTGAGTTAGAGGCAATTTCAATGGAAACTAAGGGTATATTTGGATTCCTCTCGAAAAATCCCACAAGATTCATCTAAGGAACGTCGCGCTTGGTGGAGAAATGAAGGAGCTAGGGGGAGGGGAAGACCGCCGGAAACGTGTCCGGCCGGCCGACTGTCCGAGCGGGAGGCCGCCGTCCCAGCGAGGAAGACACAATCGCGTCCCTCCATTCGTGCGCCCAGTCAGCTCATCCGACGGATATCAGCGCTCCACGCAGGCGCCACGTGAGCCGCCACCTCACGCTTCATTAATCCAGTGGCGCGCCACCTCAGCGTTTTGACCCCATGTGCACTAGTTCGAATCCTGGCCTGCCACTTTTATTTATTCTCACTTTATTTTCATTTGCCTTCATATATTCATGTTCTTATGTGTTCTTTTATTTTTCTTTTTTTACATGCTGACTTCTAAATATCATAAAAAATAGAAAAATTAATCTTTTTAATCCAAGTTTTTTTCCCCTGACTCTTTAGAGAGTCTAGAATTTTAGGATATTAAGAAATTCATAATTCATTAATTTTAGAATTTAATTGTATTTTTTGCATTTTTATTGCTTTTATTTTCAATATGGTTGATACATCATTTTGCTGATTTTGTTATGGATGATTGGTGATGAGTTTTGAGTTGATTCGTTTTGGGCTAGTTAGGTTAGATATGCATGTACCCATATTAATTTTCTCATATTTTTGTGAGAGAATTTTAGGCTAGTTTGAGCATTAAACAATAGGTGGTTTAGAATTAGGGTTTTAGGATGATACCTTTAGGTTTAGGGCATAGTTTAGGGTCCAAATGAATGGTTAACCCTATGGTTTTTGTATGAGAGATTATTAAGAGGCTTAGGGACCCTTAGTAGTTTTTTGTAGGATTTTACAATCATGTTTGGTATTTTAAGTAGAATTAGTTTTAGAACTAACTTCTAGGTGTTTTTGATGAACTAACTTGACTAGTTTAATTCAATAGTTCCCCTTAGACTAGGGTGGTGGTGCTTTTGAGCTTGGATGAAGATGAAGACCAATTGAGGGTGCTTTGGAGAGCTTGAAGGAGCTTGGATGTGAAGATTCTCTCATCTTGTGGATGCTTGTCAGGAGCTTAGGGAAACTAGGGTTTTAGGAAGAGCATCAGAGTAGTTCTACTTGTTTCTTCAAACATAGAGTGCATTGTTTGCCTCTATTCTATCCAATGACATAAATTACTCCTTGGGAAGCTCCATCTCTCCTTAGGAGGGATGAGTGGTATGCCCAAGTGAGTAGAACTTTGAGGATACCTTTCATTTGCAATGTTAAGTTCTTAGTGATTTCCTTTGGTGGTCATTAAGTTTCTTAACATTATAATCTGATCTTGTTGAATGATTCTCCCTTGGAGGTGCTTGTTGAAGCTTGGTAAAGAGAAATTTTGTGCTTGTTGAAGCTAGGGTTTTGGTGAAGATGAAGTTAGAGGCTTGTTGAAGCTGTTTACTGGTTGAAGTTTGCTGGTTTAAACTGGGGTCTTGCTGAAGTTTGAAGCTTGTTGAAGAGTGAAAGTTCATTGGAGCTTGAAGATGAAGGTTGTTGTTGTCAACCTTTTTGCTGGTTAATCAACTGTTGCTGTCAGAGCTGCTGTTTGTTGTAGGAGATTGGTGTTTCTGCTTGGGCTGCCTCCTCTGCTGTGGTTTTGTTTTTCTGTATTGTGTGTTGGCTTGTGTAGCTTGCCCCCCTAGGTTTGAAGTTAATGTTGATTCACTTTGCCTATTGTTTTCTCTCTTACCTCTCTTATACTGTTGCATTGCATGCATTTTACTGTATTTGCTTGCTTTGTTTTCTGTTTATCCCCTAGGATCTCTGATTTCCTCTGTGCAGGAGGGAATTATGACAGACATTAGGATTCTTATCCATGCATGACAACATTAGGTTAGTTTTATCCCCTTTTCAACCCTAGGCTTTTTAGAGCTTCTTTATCTTCTTATCTCAAAACAATTCAAAAACACGGTAATAAGGTTAATCGATGTCGTACGCTACGAGTCTTAAGCTATTTGAGAAAAGGTTGCTGGAGGGTCACTCTTCAGTAATCTGACTGCTTAGTGTGGTACCCTTAGGGTGACATGCGACGTAGTCACTCTCAAATCATAGTCTCTAGTGCGTCAGAGATTGCAAACAAACTAAAAAACACTTCTTTCGTAAAAGATTCAAAACAAACATCAAACTGTCATTTTTGTCCGCTTGGACTCTTAATCAAGAAAAACCCTTTTTGAAGGTAATAAAAAACAGTCAGACAAGCTTGTGTCTTCCGTAGCCCGAATTACGTTTGCTCTGATCTTTCATGTTGTATGAAAGTACGTAGGCATAGGATGCCGTATCCTAGCGAGCGACCTTCCCCTCCTTTCCAGTAGGTAGGCGAATTACGTTGACTCTGATTTCTCGTTCCAGACGGGAATACGTAGGCATAAAGTGCGATACTTTGCCGAGTCATTTTCTTTTCTCTTTAACCCAGACCTTTAAAGTAGATAGAATAACACACCCTTAGATAGAAAACAAGCGTGGATCCCGTCGAGTACGACGGACGTGAGGGGTGCTAATACCTTCCCCTTGCGTAACCGACTCCCGAATCCAGGATTTGGTTGCGATGACCATTCCTTTCCCTCTTTACGTTAGGTTTACTCTGAGCGTTTCCTTTCCCTCCATTGGGATAAATAACGCACGGTGGCGACTCTTCTATCATAGCCGGCGCCGATTTTCGCAGTAGCGACAAGTTGTCATACCCTAAATTTGCCCACCTTTTTTCTCCAATCAAAAGCATTAGTACGAGCCATTGGGTGGGTGTTGTTATCACAAAGTTATCAAAGAATCATCAGAGGGAGTTCATAAGGAGCATGAGAGAAAAAAATAAAGAAGAAAGCATGTTGAATATCACAAAAGTCATAGTGGAGTTGGAATGATCATCTAGCTCATCTGCCCAGTGCCCAAGCAAAAAGGGGAAATTAGGGTTTTCGCACAGTTAAAAGTCGAGGTTTCAATGGTTTGATCAGTCGACGTCTTGAATTTATTTCCCATGAAATATGGTCAAGGATGCTACATTGGTTCGAATATGAATTCAACTTGAGGTTGGCACTCAAATATTGAAGACAATGCAGCTTAGGCCCGATTAGGGTTTTCGATCGGGAAAAGTCAACTATAGTTTGACTTTTGTTTTGAAAGGTGTTCTAATGATGCAATCTTAATTCATACGGTTTATATGGCTTTGTGAAGTCCATTAAAGAAGATTCGAGGCCTTAAGATACTCGGATCGTCAACAGTCGACTCGATAGTCATCGATCGATCGTACGATTGACCGAAAAGTCAACTCTTCAACAATAAGGAATTTGACCTCAAGATGTGAATAAAAAATGTTCCTTATGTCATATTACACCTTTCCATAAAATTTCATAGCCATTGGATCAAGGGTTAGGAAGTAAGTGCAAAAATCGGGAATTAGGGTTTTGAAAGGGGGCAAGACCATAACTCCTCAACCACACATCCAATTGAGGTGGTTCAAAGCTCATTGGAAAGCTCTTGACAATTCCTACAAAAGTCCCAAAGTGGGCCATGATCACAAAATGCATAGATTTGGAGATATGACCAAGTTCATTTCAAGAAGGGAAATAACTTAGGAAAATTCTAAGTTATTTAGCCTTTTTAAGTGATTTTTTCAGCAACTTGGAAGGGTTTTTTAACCTAGTTCCATCTAGTATTTGGAAATCTCCAAAACATGAAAGTTATAGAGATACTTGAGGGCTTTCTAAATTGTGGTAGAACTCATCAATAGCATGTGTGAGTAGAAAGTTATGGATCATGAAAGTTAGGGCTGCCACACTTGAGATTACCAATCCAACACTTTTCAAAATTCAAATTTCCACAACTTGAGCTATCCTTGACCCTTGGATTATGATTCAATATGATAATTAGAGGTGTGGATGAGTGAAAATTCAGAAAAATGAGGGATGTGAAGAGAGAGGCAAGTTGCAAGCCACTTGTAATAAAATAATCAAAATATGTAAGAGGAAAGAGAAACTTTTCTCCTAAGAAAATTGTAGCAGCTGCAAGACTTATCACTCTAAGCTCTATGCAGTCACTTCATGCATCATTCCACTTGATTTTCTGACCTTCCTTGAGCCATGGAACTGATATGTGGAGATCTTGGCAAGATTCATTTCAAAACTTCATAATATCCCTCCAAAATGTGGAAAATCCAAATCTGCCCCAAGCCTCTCATGGTCTATAAATAGAAACCTCTTCACCCTCTCCAAACTACACCTGATCTATCAAGAATACTCAGGAAACTCACAACTCTCCTTCTTTCTCCCTTTACTTGAAAGTGAAGAAAACTCACAAAATCACCAAAAAGTGTCATTTTGCATTTTTCAGACCAGATCTTGTTCCAAACACTAAAACACCTCAAAGGCCATATACACGCCTTTAAAATGGCCCTCTAAAGTTGTTCTCACCACTGGTTTGCTCAAACAATCAATAGATCAAAAATTCAACTTCTCTCACACCATAGTTTGACTTTTGTACTTGAAATAAACCAAATCACTCCATAAACCATCTTTCCTCATTATGACACCTTGAACACCTTCCATCTATGATATATCAACTGTCTATAATCACAAACACCAGCTGGAAGCTTGTTTGTTCAAACTGTCCTTGAAAACCACTTGTTGCTTCAAAAGGAAGAAACTTCACAAGCTTGCATCAAGGGAAGGAGATTTGGCAGCTAGCTTATTGTGGGAAGACTACAAGAGGTATGTGACCCTGGACCTCCTCATTGATATGCATAATTTGTTAAAATTGATTTTATGTTTATTAAAAGTTTGTAACTCATGAAAAAGTGGGATTTTGGCATTGTGCAGTGTTAGGTTTTTTACTGTCAATATGTGCCTGATATCTGAGTTTACCAACTCAGGTGTGGTTGCCATCATGATTGTTAGTTGTTCAGGTTTTTGATGTTAGTTTTGGAACAAGTTGGATAACCAACTTTTAGGTGCAGTCAGTCCCCTGCATAAGTTCAGGCAGTTTGTTGGTAAGTTTAGGTTTGGCCATTTAAAACTCATACCAAGTTGTAAATGATGGCTGTCATTATAGCAGTTTGTGGATGTTTTCCCCTTTTATATCACTGTTAGAGTTTGCTTGAGTTTGAGCTGTCAATCATGTGGGCTGCTGTGGAAATTCATTTCTCATGGTTAAGCATCTCTTTGTAGACTGTCATTCCAGGCCTTTGCATTTTGTATTTGGCTGTGTGTAGGTAACTGTTTGAACTTTATCAGTGCAACATGTTCATTTTTACCAAACTGTTTTGTCAAGATTATCTTGGCTGCAAAAGCATACCTTTCATACTAAAAGCTTGACAGTAATTCAACCACTGCCTTATCATATAGATCCAAGTTTTGGACATTCAAATTTACTGTTGTGTCTGTTTGAATGTCAAGTCTGCTTCATAAACCTTTTGTTGTTGTTGCTGGTTTTGTTTGTTTATTTTGTGTAGAGGCAATGTTGTTAGTTGGTGTTTGACATTGTTGTCAAGTTTCTGCTAACTGTTTGACCTTGATCATTGGTTGTGTTTGAATCTGTCCAACTATGTGTATTTGCATTATGAGGGCAACATTCTGAACTTATGTTTTGCATTATAATATAAAAAAAATTGTGGTAAAACTGTTCTGTTTTAATATGCTCATGCTGTAAATTGTTTCTTGCACCTGGCTATCATGACTTGCATTGGTACCATCAGCTTATGTTGACATGAAGAGTTTGTTCCACTCACTTTGAGTTTGATGTTAGGCTACCTGTAGGACCTGTGTATGCTGTGATAGATATCTAATAGTGTTTGTTAGGAGTCAAGGCTGTTGGTCTGGCTTGTTTAGGCAGAACTTGGAGGATATGTGTGTGTTGAGCTCATAATGTTGTTTTAACCTTTAGTAACCTGTTGGTGCCTTATCATACTCCAGCAAGAGTATGGATGTCATTGTGTATTTAGGAGGGCTGTTTAAACTGTTTTTTTTATGTAAGGATCATTTAGTTTGAGATTTGTTATGTGATTAAGGTGTAGGGTCAGCTGTGTGAGGTTGCCAATATAATCATGTTAGGGGTGACAGTGGTGCTGCTAAGGGCTATTCATAATTCATGAACAACTATTATCTTACTGCAACAATAGCATCTCATTTCTAACCATGTATGACTTATCTGCTTTGAATCATGTTGCTGCTTTTGTTTTGGGATAAATTGAAGGCTGTTGCTGTTTGAATATTTGGTCTTGTATGCTGACAACTGTTTCAAAACATTTGATTTGAATATCTGGTTGCCTTACTTCGCATCTTGGCATGTCACATGTGAAACCTGCCTTGATTTTACTTATTAATCTCATAAGCCAATGTTTGAATGCTTGTGCCAACTTTCTGGTTTTGTTCTATGGAACCTCAACTGTCAGGACTGGACAGTCCTCCAAATGGCTTTCTTATGCTGACAACTAGCCCAGTTTCTGAAGATTTGGTTTCAGTTTAAGTATGACCCTTTGACATGTTTGATTTTGTTTGATCATTCTGTTTTGAGTATGCTCAAATTGTGCCCATAATTGCATTGCATATGCCAATCTCTTGTCATAATGTATTTAGATTCAGGTTTCTGTTAAAATTTGATCTAGAGCATGTTTTGAAATCAGTTCGTATCTAAACTCAGCCTGCTTGTATCTACTTTGATCATGAAATTTCAAAATGCACTTCAAGTTCCTCGCCTTTCATTTTCATTTGAATTTTATTATGCAAGCATTTTCTCAAAAGTTGAATAGCACTATCATAATCCTCATCCAAAATCAAGCAATTTTGACTTTTATTTCACTCAATTTGGATGGGTTTTGAAGAAGTTACGAATCAAACCGTATTTAGCATTTCACTTGTTCTTGCTTTCATTTCTGGCCCAAAAATCTCACCCAAACATGCCTTTTGTGTTTATGGGGGTGGCTAAATACACGGATGTATAGCCACCCCAGTGGTAGAACCTTGCGCCCCTTATGACCTTCTGCCCTTGTGTCCTGAGTTCAATCCCCATAGGGGACATTTTTACCATTTTATTTCTTTTTTTTTATGAAAACTTCAAAATATCATAACTTATTCATTCTTCATCATTTTTAACCCGTTCTTTTTGCAACTTGCTCATGGTGATGTCTAGTTTTATTTAATAAAATAAAATTTCAAATTTCTCATAGTCACGTTGCCTTTTGCCTACTTGAAAGTCGGTTCATTTTTAGGTTCGTTACCTTGTGTCTTGATATTTTTTTCTTTATACCATGCTTGTTTCATTTTTGTAAAATTGTTTGAGATTGATTCCTTTGTGTTTATTAACATGTCAAGGCTTTTCCTTCTTTTTGTTGTCACCATGAATTTACATATTTTCCTCATAAAAAAGCTTCGGTCCTGTACCGAATTCATTTTCACGAACGTCTTCAACCGTAAAATCATTTTCCCTTTGTATTGAATTAAAATGAGGGGATTAAGTTTAGAATTCTCACTCTCTGAGTGTTGGGATGCTCATTGTAGTGTGGGTGGTCCCGATACTCATCTTTCAATACAAAGACGCGCCCTCATATTTCATCTCTCCAGTCACAACTTCCTTCCGAAACCTTTATGACCTAAAACCTCGGTCCCGTACCGAGTGCATTTTCAAACTCATTTTCGTAACAAAACTTGAATGGTCGTGGAGTGGTTAGGCGTAGGCCTTCTGCTATCCTGAGTGCTGACGTTTACCGTAGGGTTTACAGTCGCAAAACACTTACCATTCAAAACCAAAAATACTTTAATAAGAGAATAAAGTTCTCTTTATGTTAAAGAGAGAGGATTGAGTGTAGACTTCTTCCTCTTCGAGTGTTGAGATACTCATTGTAGTGTGTGTGGTCTTGACTCTTGTCTTTCAATATGAAGATACTATGTTCGCACACCATTTTAATAAAAAAAACTTTGAGATAAAGCATTGGGTACTACCCGTAGGGGTTACTATCCGAAGACTTATCTCGCCCCCTAAAAACAACCCACAAATCAAACGTGACATCTTGCCTCGCATGACGAAAACTAATCAATCTTTCAAAAAGGATATGTTACTTCCGTTCTACCGCAAATAGGTAACGCATAAGTCTCCTCACATGCGAGCAGCAAAACACTTAAACTGCTAGAATGCGCACGATAGCATCATCCATAAAAACATCAACAAACCGTAAGCCGAACTACGGCTACTCTGATTCTTTACTTCGTTCAAGTAAAGATACGTGGGCACAAGGGCCACAATCCTTGCCGAGCATATTCCCCCCATATCTGTAGTTCCCTGAACTACGTCGACTCTGACTTTCTCATGTCTATTAAGAATACGTAGGCCTAGGACCGCGAAGTCCTACCGAGTTTGTTCTTTCTCTTTTCTCCCTGTTGTATCTCCTTTCTTAGTTCCTAAACCCTCTTTCTTTACCCTTTGGAAAACACTTTTATAGCATGATATTTAAGCAGATATAATCACACATTGACAAGCAAATGGTTCCCATCGAGTACGATGGATGCGAGGGGTGCTAATACCTTCCCTTCGCATAACCAGCTTCTGAACCCGTTCTTGGTCGCGAGACCATCTTATCCTTTCTTTTCCTAAGGTTTTCTCAATATTTTGCTTTCCCCTCATGGGATAAATAAAGTTCGGTGGAAACTCTTCTATCTATCCTTTTTCGCCTCCCCGTCGTTTCACGATGCATTTTTCGAGTAGCGACAATAGTTGTGATTGATAAAAAAATATGGTTTTTTCATTTTGTAGGATTCTCTAGTTGAAGAAGCTGAAAAGGGTCGCTTTGTTTCGGATGGACGTAATGATATCTTAACAGCAGCCATTGGAACATCTGAGCATGGCGGCCGTGTTTGTGGTGTTGGAAAACACCATAAACAAAGCACTTTCTTTGGCAGATCATCTTCACGTCAACGACAAGACAATATAAGAGAACAATTTGCACAGTTTTCATCTGAATTAGAAGCAAAGCTTAGAGCTGATTTTGATCAAAAGTTGGCTGAAGAGCGTAAGGCGATGGAACAATCTTTCATGGATACACTTAGGTCTATGGGTCTCTCGCAACAAAGTACAGAAAATAATAATAAGCATTGTACAATGGGAAGCTGTTGATGGAAGCGGAAAAGGAAGTTGTTCAGCTGCAAAAGTAAGCACAAAAGAAAGAGAAGGAGAGGACAATGTTGAGAAATTAATGAGAATGGTTCTAAGAATGGGTGATGTTCATTTGGAAATAAAATTAAGTCATTGTGCAAGCGCTAGTAATTTTCATATGTCAGCTAAGTGTATTAGAGAGCTGCTGGTGAGTTTTAATTGGCTTGATTTGTCTACTCTCCAAGTTTGGTGCACGTAAGTACATTTCCTATTTTTATTAGTGACAATATCTATTAATATGTTATATCTCTTATCACTTTTATTATAATGTTGATTTTAAAATTTTTCAGGTATATTCATCGTTTGTGCATTGATACTTCACAATCTGAAGTATACGGATTTATGGACCCTGCTATGTGTTCATACATTGATCATGCGCCGAAAAATCAAGCAAATCTCAAACAATACATACAAGATAAGTTACGTGACAAAAAGAGAGAGTGTTACTTGCTACCATTTGTTCATGGGTAAGTTTGTATGAAATTATGTTTTCTATTTTTTAATTTTGGTAACATATATAATTCAATTTTGGTAACATGAGATTGTGACTTTTGTGTTTCCACACACACGTACAGAGGTCATTGGTAATTAATAGTCATGTGTCCAAATGATAATACGGTGGTCGTCTTTTGTTCCCTTCATCATGAACTTAATCAAACCATGACAAAAATTGTTACAAGGTAAGTTTATCTTTTATGTTCACTTCATCCTATATACATAATTTGTTACAAAAGTAATATCATATATTATGTGGCTTTATATGAATTTTTTTCTTCTGAATTAATGCTTTTGGGGTTCATCAAGCAGCAAATGGGAATAGAAAAAAGGCTACATGGCTTCGACCCAATGTAAGCGTGGTGTAAATTATAATTAGATATTTAATTTATCATATAAGTATTCACTAATTATGTCATTCATTTGTAGACAAGGAAACAACCTAACTCTAATGATTGTGGGTATTATGTGATGAAAAATATGTTGGATATTGTCTCTGCCAATATAACCAACTCTTGGATAAAGGTAATAAAAATGACTTTAATTTGTTATTTACTTTATGTTTTGCAACATAATGTGAATTTTCAAAGAATAACTTTATTGTTACTTACGTGTTATAGGTATTTGATGACCCAACGAACCTATCGCCCAATGATTTGTATGATTTGCGACTCCGTTGGGCAACATGTTTCTTTGAATTATATAAAGGTTAACCTTTTTGTTGTTGTAGTACATTTGTGTAGCTTTTTGTTGTTATCACATTTGTGTATAAAGGTTAATCGACCTTTTTGTTGTTAGTACATTTGTGTATATCCTTTATATTGACACTTTTGTAAATCAATTATGTGTATACTAGATATTTGGTGCAATCAAATTAGATTTATGAGAAAAATATGAAAATAACGACCTAAATATGGTCTATGTGACGTTGCAAAACTATGAAAATAACGACCTAAATGTGGTCTATATGATGTCCACTATGGAAAATAGCGACCTAATTATGGTTTGTGTAATGTTGGAAAAATATGAAAAAATTAGGCACCAAAAAAGATACAGGGAACGGCTAAAAAATAGGCAAATAATTTATACTCGTAACAATACTTTTTACATCGGGCAAATGAAAAAACCGATGTAAAAAACTACCTTTTACATCGGATTAACCACAAAACCGATGTAAAAAGTGTCAGCAAATTTTTTCCCTACAGTACTTTTCACATCAGTTGAAACAACAAACCGACGTAAAAGGTCTACCTTTTACATCGGTGTTACCAGAGAACCGATGTAAAAAAGTGTCAGCATGAATTTTTTTTTCCTCCAATACTTTTTACATCGGTTTTGGCACGCAACCGGTGTAAAATACCCACCTTTTACATCGGTTTTTCCCCGCAACCGATGTAAAAACCCCCTTTTATAATTAAAATTTACAGTTATAAATTTTTTTTCACATCAGACTTAAAAATTTAACCGATGTGATTGGTGTATTTCTTACATTGGGCCACAGAACCGATGTAAAATGATTTTGATTTACTACATCGCCTGGCTCTACATCGAACTAAGACCCGATGTAAAAGGTCAATTTCGCCCGATGTAAAAAGTCATTTCTGCACTAGTGACATGTCACAAAACCAAGGAAATGAACCCACAATGATGCATCTACACATCAAATATCAGAATTTTAAAAATCTGTCCCAAGGTAGTAACATTGATCACAAGAGTTGTCCAAACACAAGCCAACAAATGGGTACAAGGTTTGAGGGCAATGTAGAGTGGTGCAAAAAAATGACAACATAGGCAAGTAGTGCAGCAAAAATGCAGCATAGCAACTTGCATGGAAATGGAAAGAAAGAGAGTGACACGAGGAAAGTGGCAAGAGACATTACCCCATGAAAAAAAATGATATTTTGAAAGTAGGGAAACTCTAATGCATTGAGATAAAAAGAGGAGAGAGGATGCAAACAAGGGAGAGGATATCCAGCATTCACTACACATTGAGATAGAGAGATAGAGAGAGCAAGAAACCCTAAAAAACCAGAAAAATAGAGAGAACAAAAACAAGAAAAATAGAGAGAAAGAAAATCAGAAAAATTAAGAGAGTCAAAAGAACCATTGAGAAGCAAAACCATGAAAACATAGAGTGAAGAGTGAAGGGAACACCCAACCAAAATCAGTGGAGGTTTTGCAAGAAGGAAAGCAACTCTTGGGTATCCATTTCTTCAAACGTTTCTCTCTTTATATTTTGCATTTTTGTCATTTATTATCTCTGTTAAGTATTTTTGTGTTGTGTACCTTATGTAAAGTCCCAAGGGGGACCAATAAACCATTGTAAGAACCACAAGAAAGAAAGAGAACAAAGGAAAAAGATCAGATTTTTCACCCAGCAGGGATGACACGGGTGGCCGTGTCAGCCCGCTGTTCAACCTTTTTTCGTGCGTACCTTCCAGGTGTCTTGACACGGGCCGTGTCGTCTGACACGGGCCGTGTCGTCTGACACGGGCGGCCGTGTCAGCCCTCTGTTGCCTCAAACCCATGTTGTAGGCACTTCCTGACACGGGCCGTGTCAAGCCCTTGTTTTTCACGTTTTTTGTTATTTTACCTTAAAGAAATTTTTTTTGTTTTTTTTTTGTGTGTTTTGATTCAAGCCGACTAACCCATTTTGTTTGCACGACCTTTGTGTGGATATTTTATTATTGGTCCTTTTTGACCTTTGGTTCCAAAAAAAACATTTTTAAGAAAACAAACTATCGATTCTCATGAAGCCATTTTCGACCTTGTAAGTCGACTGCCTTGTGCATTCGCCATCGACCTTGCTCGCATCACTTCAATTATTTTTACAAACAATAAACCTTGATCCAACATCAAGTGATATTTTCTTTTTCTCATAAAAAAAATCCAAAATACAATGAATATACGATTAGGGTTATACTCCATGGGCTTTAAAGTGGTGGAGAAGGAATGAGAATGGAACCCTCCTACACTCGTTCCGAATGTTTTGAATACAAGGCGCTCAACTTGGTTATTCGAAACATTCATCTCTATCCAAATTTCTTTTTGTGTAATCCTAATTAAGAATAATTTCTTTTCAAAAACCTAAAAATAACATCAACTCATCAAACTTCTTTTCGCCTTAGGGCATCAATTTGAAAACCCTTTTCCAAGGTATAAAATCAACCAACAAACAACCATTTCACAAGCCTCTGAACTACGGAGCTCTGATTCTTCACTTCTTTTAAGTGGGGATACGTAGGCATAAGGGCCACAATCCTTGGCAAGCATTAAAATAAAAACCAACCCCCTCTTTTCCCTTAAGCAAGCACACTTTTAATAATAAAAACACCCATTCATGCTAAATAACCTAGAAGGTTCCCATCGAGTACGATGGATGCGAGGGGGTGCTAACACCTTCCCCTTGCATAACCGACTCCGGAACCCTAAGACTTGGTTGCAATGACCATGCTCTTTCCTAAAGGTTTTATCGCTATTTCCCTTTCCCTCCTTGGGATAAATAAAATTCGGTGGCGAATCTGTGTCATTTTTCGCATAGCGATAATGACAAATAGGTCCGAGCATGACCATGTGACACTTTAGAAGAAAGATCCTCACTGGAGATAGAACCAAGAGATGGTGTCCACTGAAGAATATCCAGAGTAATGGATCAACATGTTCAAGCAATGACCAGGTGACACTCTGAAAGAAAGGCGAAAATAGGACACAATCTTCGAAACTTTATGATTGGACCAAAGCAAGGTAAAAGTAACATTCTCAAAACCTTAGGATAGATTCAAATAAAACATCCTCATTGGAAGTAGAACCAAAAGATGGGCTCCAATGGAGGTATCTAGAATGGTTGATCATCAAGTTCAAGCAATGAATGGATGATATTCTAGAACAAAAAGATCCTCAATGAAGGTAGAACCAGAAGACGGTCTCTAATGAGGAATATCCAGAGCAGTTGATCAACAAGTTCAAGCAATGTCTGGTTGACACTCTAAAAAGAATAAAGCAACCTTATTGGAAGTAGAACCAAAAGATGGGATCCAACAGAGGTATCTAGAATGATTGATCATCAGGTTCAAGCATGACCGGATGACAATCTAGAAAGAAAGATCCTCAATGAAGGATGAACCAGAAAGACGGTCTCCACTGGGGAAAGAAATAAAGCAAGACATCTAAAGTGATGGAACAATAGGTTCAAGCCATGACCGATTGGCACTTTAGAAGAAAGGACCCCACTGGAGGTTGAATCGGAAAGACGGTCTCCAATGGGAAATGTTATGAGTAGTGGATCAACAAGTTCAAGTAATGATTGGCTGACACTTTAGGACAAAAAACAGGACACAACCCTCAAAGCCTTAAGATTGGACCAAAGAAAAGGTAAAAGTGATATCCTCGTTGGAAGTGGAACCAAAACATGGGTCCAATAGGAAATAGATAAGCACCTCCACTTTGTTGAGGAGTAAAAGAGTTACAAGAAATCATCGAGGAAAAGGTGTCCATAAATTCACTGGGAAACGCACATCCACTTCACTTGAAGAAGTATGAAGCCTAGGCAAGCTTACTGGGGATCTCACGAAAGAGATACAGACTGGTTGCTTTATGAGAAAATTTTCTCAAATAAAGAGAAAAACCAATCAGAGTCTTAAGCAATTTCCAAAAAGAGATGTCATTTGATAGAAGCAAATTGGATAGAGGATTTGCTAAGGAATCATCACTTGCAATAAAATCCTTGTAAAGAGGGTAACTCAAATAAAGAAAAACCATTTGTAAGGTCTTCAATAAAATCTTTCTGGCAGACTTCCAAGGGAATACCAAATGTAATTGCAACAGGTTTAATAACACCAAGGTCGAATAAGCTTCTCAGGAGAGACTTCCACTTATCGCCATAGAAAACAAGCTTCTCCAAGAGATTGCCACTTGTTATGAGAAAATTTGAAGGAAACACCAAAAACGGATAAGCTTCTCAAAAGAGACTACCACTTATCACTGTAGGGGTAACAATAGCAAAACAAGCTTCTTAAGGAGACTTCCACTTGTTGTATATAAAAGGTTGAGAAAAACACCAAAGACAGATAAGATTCTCAGGGGATATTGCCACTTATCGTCGCAACAATATCGATGTCAAAACAAGCTTCTCAAGGAGATATTATAACAACCCTGCTGGAGAATGAATTCTATCTTCAATGGGGATCATGTAAAAGATTCTTCCTGCGAGACACAGTGCAAAATAATTGTACACTCAAACTAGGTTCGGCGACCTAAATCAGGTTCAAAAACAACATTTTCCAAGGACCAAAGTCTGATCTAGGAACAAGCTAGAAAGAAACGATCAAACAAGACTCTACCCATTGAGGAATGAACTCGAGTGGGGATTTATCTTATCCAAACATGGAAAAGATAAATGAAGCAACCATCATCCACGAGAATCAAACTTTTTGGGAAAATTAGAAAGGATGGGCACTTTATGCCTAAGGGCTGAAAACTCTATTGGACAAAAGAGACAAACCCAATCACTTGGGGAATGAACGCCAAAGTGAACAAAACATGTAAACACCAAAATGGTAGCGGAAATGCTCAGATGCCATGCATGTATGCCATGTTTATGCTTATGCTTATGCTGACAAAAAAGACAAAGAGAAGCAAACGTGAGATGAAATAAATATCTCGACGAGGATACCTATCCAACGTCACCAGATTGGAACATCACTATGGATGAACATGTAAAATCAGTAGCCCTATTTCAAGGTTTCAACTTTCTCTAGGGAGAAAATAGTATTCCACTTGGAGGTATAACATCATGACTTCTCTATGGATTGCCATCATGAGCCTGATTTCTTTACTGGAAGAAGGAGATCCGTGGGAAACTGGCAAGATCAACTGAAGTAAAAACTTACTAGGGAGCTAGCAAAGGATATTACAAGAACAACTTAGTTCTGTATTTCAAATGCAGAACGATCATCTTCTAGTCTCATCTGCCCTAGATTACATGGTTTATGAGAAGAAGCCATCAAGAGGATCTTACAAAAGAATTGGGATACAAGATGTCTCAATATCTTTAAACCCTTGGAGAGATTCAACACATCTCGACGTAACTTCCCCAGATTAACTGCATTTGCACCACAAAGTCCTCGAACTTGTCCTTTAAATTGTGGGAGTAACAACTGGGAAACAAGATTGCCCCTGCTAGATGGTTGATCTGTGAAAGAGTTGCACCAGATTAACTGTATTTACATAACAAAGTCCTCGGACTATGGGAGTGGCAGATGGGAAACAGACTTACCCCTGTTGGTGGGTTTTTGGATTCCTTGCTTTGAACTGGGAAACAACTTTCCATAAGATGACCTCAAGAAAACTTGCCCCAATATTCTGAACTTTGAAGAGTCCTACCCCTGATTCACCAACTCTTGGAATGGTTGGTTAACAAATCTTCCAAATTAGTTGCCCCGGGCTGAGCTTCCTTTACCAAATCAAATTCCATAGCTGGCTGCATTTGTTGGGATTCCTTTGGTTGTCTTGCAAATAGTATTGTTCATTTAAAATTGGAAATTTTAATGTTACATTCATGCAAGCTTTGAAATCAAAGTTTATTGATAAAACACATAGTGGAGTGATTAAATAATCAAAATGAAGTAGATCTAATCATTTACAGAATGATAGATGAAGTGACCAACACAAACCATTAGCAAAGATCATTAGGAGTCAAGTTATCCAACCATGTTGTATTATGCTTTCAAAACAACCTTACCTCAATTAGGTCTTTTAAAGATTGTAACGTGGCTTGGTTCACGACTCATGAAACAGAAGATAAAGGCTCAAAGTTTATTTGTAGCCATCCAATATTCATGATGAACTTCAATCCTACGTTCAGTTAACTCAGGCTATACATTTAGGTTCCTATAGGCCAAGAATTGAACCGATGATAGTTGGTAATAGTTCAGAAACCTAAGGTAGTCACTACTCCCTTACAACATTCATTTGTTTCATCAGAAGTCAGTTCGACCACTGCGTTTACTTCAGATTTCGATCGGGTAATTCATTTGTTATTTTGTTGTTCTATATGGATGATATTCTAATAGCAAGCAACAATGTCGAAGAGGCAATGAGGGTGAAGGCTGAACTCAATAAGGAGTTCGACATGAAGGATCTGGGAGTTGCATCTAGGATTC
Organism: Lathyrus sativus; assembly: GCA_963859935.3. Lineage (NCBI taxonomy): Eukaryota > Viridiplantae > Streptophyta > Magnoliopsida > Fabales > Fabaceae > Lathyrus > Lathyrus sativus. Next base: position 535,762,063 of record OZ012735.1, read on the forward strand.
TTGGGATTGACAATCCGAAGAGATAGAAAGCAGTCGATATTAGGCTTATCTCAAGAGGCATACCTACGGAAGATTCTCGAAAAGTATGGCATGTCGAATTCAAAGCCTGTTGTGACTTCAACAAACCTCAATTCAAACTGAGTATAGATTACCGTCCCAACACTGATGTTGAAAGAACTTATATGAATAGCACTCCATATGCTAACATAGTAGGTTCTTTGATGTATGCTATGGTCTGTACTGGACCCGACATAACATATGTAGTGAGTCTTGTAAGCAGGTACATGGAGAATCCTGAAAAGGCTCACTGGCAAGCATTGAAGTGGATTCTAAGGTACATAAATGGGTTTCTGAATAGATTCCTAATTTATGGTAGAGCCTTGGGTGAAGATAATAAAGCAACAATTGAAGGATATGTCGACTCTGATTATGCAGGTTGTATGGATTCCAAAAAATTTATTTCTGGATATGTTTTCACTATGTTTGGGACAACAATCAATTGGAAAGCAACACTTCAGAAGGTCATTGCCTTATCAACCACTGAAGCGGAGTATATTTCCCTAACTGAAGTTGTGAAGGAAGCATTGTGGCTTGAAGGTTTTGCAAAGGAGTTGAGACTTCAAGGTCGAGTTATCACTGTTAAATATGATAGTCAAAGTGCAATACACTTGTCGAAGAATTCAACCTACCATGAACGGACCAAGCACATTGATGTGAGGTTGCATTTTGTCAGAGGGGTAATCGAGCGTGGAGAAGTCCAAGTGCTGAAGGTTTTGACAGATCATAATGCTGTTGATATGATCACCGAGACGTTGCCCGGTTGCAAGTTTTTCCACTGTATGCAGTTGATAAAGCTGCATGAAGAAATCTAGTTCCTTGATGTTATAGAGTTAGATCCAAGGTGGAGACTTGTGAGATATTGGATCTAACTCTAGTATGGTCGAAGGGTGACTTCTGGTTCGACAGGAATTAAGCATGAGGTCGAAGTCCGTTCGCATGCTGCTGTGGAAGATAATGTGTGTTGTAGTCAAAGTTTGTTTTAACATGCATTAGTCAATATTGCTAGGTTGTTAGCATATTGGATTGGGCCTTGCTTGTAAGGCCAAGCTTTTAAGTTAGCTTGTACCCTAAGTAGCTTATAATGGATAATTGTTAAAAAGCCCATTAGGTTAGTGTGCTATTTTTCTTATAAATAGGATGTTAGTTTCTCAATCTTGGCATAAGGAAAAATAGGAAGATAAAATCCTAATAACAAGAGAGAGAGGTTATTTTGTTATTCTTGTATACTTGTAATCTTGTTCTAAGATTAAGGGAAGAATATCAGTTTATAACTAATCTTTGTTGTTCCTTATTGTTTTTACCTTGTCTTCTTTGTTAACCCTAACCCTTGTGTGTTTCTTGATCATTAAGAAACCATTTTATACTTTGTTTAAAGACGTCCAATTCACAACATATTCAAAACAAAATTCTCTTGCATAAAAGAATTTTGTTGTATAACATGATTTTAACCATTAACCAACTTGTTACACGATTCCTAAGTAATATGAATTGACACTATGAATTACACTTTCAACAAGAGGAAAGGTGAGAAACATAGGTGGTGGATTTTCACAAAGAGAAGGTGATTGTATTAAATATATAAGTGGAGATTATGGTTATTGTTAAACAAATGATGATCATCATGGTGATTGAAAAAAGGTTGAAGAAGAAGTTTATGTGTGAGAGAAAAGAATGTAATAAATATAAACAGGGAAATAGTTCTTAAATATTCATAATAGCTTTGTTGGTAAAGCTCACTTGTGCACATGGAAGACCTGGGATTGAAACTCAACAGTGTTAATTCTTGGATTTTTTTTGTGTCTTTTTAAGATTTCAATAGTTTTAAAAATATCAAAATGAACAAAAAATCCAACTTGACATTTAAAAAATAACTTTAACAAAGATAAGATGGATTGTCCACGTCATAATAAAAAAAGAGAATAAAAAGAAATTCGCACCATTATGTCACGTCAAAGATTCTGCAGATCAAATGTACTAAGGGGGAAAAATAAAAAAAAACCTAAAAATGTCAAAGAGGACCCAACCCAAAAAACACAATACCCCATAGAGGAGTCTTTCTTATCCTTCTCATACAAATGATACATTTCTATAGGACAAAAATAATGAAGTTTTAATTCTATCTTACTTCTAACTCTCATGGTAACTAACGTCTCTACACGCCGATTCGAATCTCGACTAACTAAGCCGCATCTATATCTCCAATCTTCTTTAGTTCTTGGTGTACATGACAAACAATAAGCAATCTTGTTTGTTTCCCTTGCTGCACTTTCAAAATATAGTTTCGAGTTTGAGTCAAATATTTTAGGATGATCAAATTTATGCCACTAATGTTAGTAGCATTAAACATTTTGACCCCTTCAAGAATACCCCATAATCAGATATCAATACCAAATTGACCTATCGACTTTGAGATCCCTCTGATTCAATTCTGATTGCTGTCACGAAGAACTCCCCTGCAACTAGCTTATTGCTTGTTCTTCATTGCCCCGTTAGAATTGAGAGTCCACCATTCTCCCTTAGGCGGTTTCCAGCGATGGTCTTTGAAAATTTGGCTATTAGTTTTGATCTTTAGACTCATCTTCACACTCTCTTTGTGTTGTAGAATTTGACCATCAACCCAACTTGATAAAATTTTCTCGTAATAACAAATATTAATCCTGCAAAATAATAAATTGTTAAACAACTTGAGGCATGTAAAAACATTGTCCTTAAGGATTTATCCGCCTCATAAGCGCAAACCCCTCAGGATTCAACAAGTTCTTCCCATATTCTCAATAAAACTATGAGGCATCAGAATAACAAGTAATGTCCAAGATGACTGGAAGATATAACTAGGAATATAAGAAACAAAAAGGTTTTCAGTCAATCTATATATCAATATTTTTCATTTCTATATTGTGTAAAAAATGATAGGGAAATAGTTATATAAGAGAGAGAAAGATTGAGTAAATGATTTAACTAAGTCTAGTCAAATAAATTAAATATAATTATTTGACCCAATCAAACTATTATAAACCATAAAATTTATAATTATAATAATAATAATAGTTAATTAATTAATATTGTAAAAATATTTTTCTCATATTTGTCTTTTATAGATGTGAGAAAATTTATTTAGAATTTTTAAAATATAATCAAAATTTGCAACACTTTTGTACTGTTGAACCCTGCAACTGGTGTAGTACTTCAAATCAGTAGCCATTGAAATATCATGCACAAATAGTTTTTGATTACGCTAATATCATATAACATGGCATGCCGTAGCCTAAAAATCCTGCCAATTATTACCATCCTTTCTCGTGAAGCTACAGGTTAAGTTTAAACTGTAACCAATAGTAATTATTAGCATAAAATAATATATCCTAGTGCTTCTTTTCCACACTAGTTAACCATAGTTGTTTGTTGGTAGGACAATTGTGTATGACATGCAACATGGTCTCATTGATTCTACCACAATCATGACATAACGGATCAGTAACGTTCCTTCTAGAAATGATGTCTTTAATTTTTAAACCATCGTGATGCATCATCCAGACATACTTTCTAACATGTTCTGGAACATGCAATCTCCAAATCTTTTTCCAGTCAGTGTCGTATTGAGCTTGTTCATTACCAGTCCACTTTCACTGTGCTGAAGCAATTGAGTATTCACCATTTTTAGTTTATCCCCACCTGTAATCATCAAACCAGACTCCTTTTCTGGGGGATGAATTGCAGCTATCTTGTTCAGAGTATCGTGATGGAATAGCTCCTCGAGTTTCACCCAGTTCCAATCTCCTTCTTCTGTTACTAGCTCCACCACTCGAGTATCCAGATTAAGTATATTTCTATTAAATCTTAAATAATTATAGATATTGTTAAGGTGTAGGAGAAAGAGTCTAATCATTTTAACACTCCAACTAATATGAGAAGGTGGCATCACATTCTAATGAATTGATAATTACGGAGAGTTTTTTTTTATATATATAATTTAAGAATATACAGGAAATATACAAACACTTTAATTGTTGGGGTTGTTAGAGTTACACAGTAGAAGTTGACAAAGTTCATTCAGTTAATAAATCTTATTATTTAGGACATGTAGGTAGAGTCTGGCCATTTCTTTAGCCATCTTCAACATTCTTAGATCCAGACAACAAGAACATAATTATACGGATAACGCTAAGACTTCTGAATCTCGATCGTACGCTAATTATCTCTATGCTAACAAATTCCACACAAAGCTACAAGCAGGCTGCACAAATTTCAGCATACCAAGACTTCATGTAGCTTGCAAGTTATTAACGAAGAGGTGGTCATAAACTTATAACATGAATAAAAACAATGTGAACCGCACGCTCACGACACACTCCAAACCAAAACATGCAGATTTCATAACTTCAATACACATAAGAATCACCAACAACTTAAATATACCACAAAGTTTAACTCTGAATCTCTTATCACAACCAAACGTAGCTAACAATTAAAGCATGTGAACAAGGAAGAAAAGTTGGAAATCTCATAACAGTCAAAACTGTGATTACAAAGATAAATTTAGAGCAATAACACTTAGGAAAAAGAGAAATGATAATATCATATTCATCAAGATATTGGAATACAAAATACACATAATAAACCATAACATAGTTGTGCATCTTCAATCAATATCCTATCAAGTCAAACATGAGAAAGCTTCAAAGCCTTCATACATGCAATCACCTGCTCCTTTCTTCTATCCTATACGTATTCATGTTCTCACCCACTTTGTTACTACACACCATTGAAGACTAATTCACCTATATAACAACAAACCATGTCAAACATTTGCATTGATCACACATACTTCTTCTTGAGCCAAATTTTCTGATACAAAAACATGATGACAGATTATTAGAAAATTCACCCTGCTAATGATTTGGCGTCACAAACCAAACCAACAATTCATTAGTACTATGTTAATTAGTAGAGTATGTGTCATAGTTGTAATATTAATACTTGTTTTGTTCTTTTATGGTTTCCTTATGATGATTTTGATTTTGAATAATAAAGGGATGGAGGATTAGGTGTTCCATTCCATCATCTCTTTGAAACATATACAGTTCTTCTTGTACTTTGATTCTACTAGGCCATTATGACCTAATACAACTCACTCTTTTAATCGCAGGGATATGGTATCCTAACAGTTCAAGCGTGTTTCCAACAATTAAGATCGATACCCTGCAAAGATATAGCACCAATTCATATGAACCAATGCAAGCCTGCTGCTGGAAGCCAAGCTGCTATACTCTATGCAGGATTATACCTTGTTGCATTAGGAACAAGTGGTATTAAAACGGCGTTACCAGCCTTAGGAGTTGATCAATTTGATGATAAAGATCCAAAGGAAGCATCTCAATTGTTGAGTTTTTTTTAACTGGTTCTTGTTTAGTCTTACAACAGGAGCAATAGTTGGTGTTACTGTCATTGTTAGGATTAGTACTAATCAAGGATGGTATTGGAGTTTTACTGTCTGCACTATTGCAGTCTTGTTCTCAATTCTGTTTATTTGTATGGGAAAGTCATTATATAGAAATAATACTCCTAAGGAAAGTCCTCTAATAAGAATCATACAGGTGAATAAAGTTACTATTATTGTATTTTATTATTTCTATATGATTCAAAATGTTATTGTTTAATTGGACTTCTCTCCCAATCATCCCTCTATTATTCATGTTTGTCCTAATCCCTCTATACGACCGAATCTTCGTCCCATTTATCTGAAGATTCACAGGGATACCAACTGGAATTCGACACCTTCAAAGAATCAGAATCGGACTAGTTCTCTCAGCAATATCAATGTTAATAGCCGGTTTCATCGAAACACGCCGAAAATCTGTAGCAGTAGAACACAACATGGTAGACAGCAATGAGCCTTTACCAATGACAGTGTTTTGGTTGGGTTTTCAATACGCTATTTTCGGTGCTGCAGATATGTTTACACTTATTGGACTTTTAGAGTTTTTCTACGCAGAAAGTTCAGCTGGAATGAAATCACTTAGTACAGCTATTTCTTGGTATTCTGTTGTGTTTGGTTATTTTACAAGCACTGTAGTTGTTGAGGTTGTGAACAGAGTGAGTGGAAGGTGGTTGGAAAATAATAACTTGAATAGAGACAAGCTTAACTACTTTTATTGGCTGTTGTCTGTTATAAGTATTGTGAACTTTGAATTAGCTAGCACCTAACAAAAGTTTTTTACACACTAACATTTTCCCCTTCACAATAGAATGTCAATTACCATTCTAACAGAACCGAGTTCAACCACATAAACCAAGTGAGCAACAATGGAATCCCTAACGTTTAACCACATTTAACAGAACAGTGCATATAAAATCTTAAATAAAAATTAGAGTGTGAATCATTAAACCTAACAGCAACACAGACAAAAGCAGGGGATAAGTTGAATGCAAAACATCATAATCATTAAACCTAAATCTCAATTAGGGTTGGAATTAGAATGGCAAATAACAAAATCTAACCTTAAAATGGCAAATAACACAAACAAATTGATTCTATCTCTGCGTCTTTTCTCTGCTTGACTATGACTCTTGGAAGCACTTGCAGCTCTATCTTCTAAACTTCCTTCAACAGGTAAAGATCAAGACTGAAACTCACTACATTGAAAAAAAGCAGAAGAAGAATTAGAGATAGTTTGATGTTAAAAAAAGCAGAAGAAGAATCAGAGATAGTTTGAGGTTGAAAAAAAGTAGAAGAAGAATTAGAGACCAATAAACCCACTTAGAAGAGTCAATGATCTTGAAGATGAAAACGAAGAGATGAAACTCACTACATTGATTTTAGGGGTTTTTTTCTTCTGAAAATGTATTTGGTTTAATTTTAGGGTTCTCTGAAAGGAATGAAGAGGGAAACATGAAAAATAAAGTGGGAAATATTTAGCCTCGGCTCATCCGTGTCTATCAGATAAAATAAAAAAATAAAAAACTTTAGCCTCGGCTGAACCGTGTCTATCAAATAAAATAAATATATTCGAAAAATATTAAAAACGTTAGCCTCTGATTTGTCAAGGCTAGTTAGCCTCGGTGTCTGTGGCCAAGGCTAAGTTCGCAGCTTAAAATTGTTAGCCTCGGATTGACCGTGTCTAATATTTAAAAAAAATCTAGCCTCGGCTTAATCGTGTCTAATGAATTAAATAAAAATAATTGTAAAAGAAAAACTTTAAAATGACTTTTCTTGCAATTGAATAGCCTCGCCGAGGCTAAATTCGCAGCTAAAATGAAGTTTTCTAGTAGTGTTAGTTTCCTATTTTATCTCATTGTAAGACTTATATAAGCCAACTGCATGTTTCAAATTAATATAATTTTTATTCAAATATTTTTTGTGAATTTATTTGTTGCTTAGAGTTGACAATAATCTGATATCACAGCCCCATCACAGGGCCTGATTGTGAGGAAAAAAAATAAAATGCAGTTTCATAAGAAGGAAGAGTGAGAAAAGAGAGAATCCAAGTATGGCAGCAGAAAATAACTTTGTTCAACCTGCAATTCCTAAGTTTGATGGTCATTACGATCATTGATCCATGCTTATGAAAAATTTTCTTCCCTCAAAGGAGTATTGAAATTTGGTCGAGACAGAAGTGTTTCAAGAATTATCTGTTTCAAGTCATTAATCGAACTATTATAGAGACGATCCTCAACAGAGACACTGCCAAGCACATTTGGTACTCCATGAAGTATAAGTACCAGGGTTCCTCAAGAGTTAAAAAACTACGGCTCCAAGCTCTTTGCAAGGAGTTTGAGATTTTAAATATGAAAGAGGGTGAGAGTGTTGATGCGTACTTCACTCGAACACTCATCATAGTAAACAAGATGCAAATTCATGGTGAAAACATGCATCAAGTGGTAATCATTGAAAAGCTCCTAAGATCAATGATCTCAAGGTTCTTCTATGTTATGTGTTCAATTGAGGAGTCTAATAACTTAGTCGCATTAACTATTGATGAGTTGCAGAGTAGCTTTTTGGTACATGAGCAAAAGATGAATGGGCATGGAGGAGATAAGCATGTATTAAAAGTGACCGACAATGATAGAGCTGGTGGAAAAGGAGGTTGTTGAGCTCGCGGAGTTTTTTAAGGAAGAGGCAGACAAGCATTCAACAAGGATATAATTGATTGTTATAAGTGCCATCAATTAGAGCACTTTCAATATGAGTGTACTAAATGGGAGAAGGAAGTGAATTATGTTGAGCTTGATGAGAAAAAAGAAATGTTGCTGATGTCATATGTGGAACTTAATCAATCAAGGAGAGAAGATGATTGGTTCCTTGACTCTGGCTGTAGCAATCATATGTGTGTAAATAAGTGGCGGTTCTTGGATCTTGATGAGGAATTTTGGAAATCAGTGAATCTCTGGAATAATTCCAAGATGGTTGTGTTAGGAAAGGGTAACATAAGGATGTAAATGTTGAAAGATTAAACTTGATCTGGGCCTAAAATATTATTTGAATTTTTGGGCTTAGTTGTTTTGGACTTAGGTAATTTTAATTAATGTTTCTAGAAAACTATTGTAATGTTTGGAGTGTATAGATATTTCTTAAGGTTGTAATATTCTCTAGAATGCTCTTGGAATTCATAGATTTGAGAACTCTCTAGAATTAATGTGTCTAGAGTTCTCCTTAGAGTACTATAAATAGAGATGTAATTCTACACTTTTGTATCAAGAAAAATATAAAGTTCTCTCTTCCATAAATAATTCTTCTACCTATCAAATTTCTCTTTAAGCCTCTAATATTCCCACACACTTTTCTTAAACACAAAAGGTCTTATTTCCAACAAAGTGGCATCAGAGCTTGAAGGTCCTCAAAAGATGGCGAATGGAGGTTTCCCTTTTCAAATGCCGATACTCAGAAAGAACAACTATGACAATTGGAGTATCAAGATGAAGGCGCTACTAGGAGCTCAAGATGTGTAGGATATTGTTGAGAAAGGCTTCAAGGAGAAAGATGAAGCCTCCTTAAGCCAAGGTGTAAAGGAGACATTAAAGGAGTCAAGAAAGAGAGACAAGAAAGCTCTCTTCCTCATTTATCAATCGGTGGATGAAGATACATTTGAGAAGATCTCCAATGCAACGACGACCAAAGAAGCATGGGACAAGCTTCAAACTTGCAACAAAGGAGTGGAACAGGTAAAAAAGATTCGTCTTCAAACTCTTAGAGGTGAGTTTGAACGTTTATTTATGGAAGAGTCTGAGTCAATTTCTGATTATTTTTCTCGAGTATTGTCCGTAGTCAATCAACTTAAAAGAAATGGTGAAGATGTTGATGAGGTGAAAGTCATGGAAAAAATACTTCGCACTTTAAATCCAAGTTTTGACTTCATTGTTACCAACATTGAAGAAAACAAGGATTTAAACACCATGATTATTGAGCAACTTATGGGTTCCTTACAAGCATACGAAGAAAAACAAAAGAGAAAAACTAAACTAAAGGAGACTATGGAACAACTACTACAACTCAATGCAAAGGAAGCAAACTATGTGAGTTACAAGAGTCAAAGAGTACAAGGTCGTGGCCAAGACCGTGGACGTGGACGTGGACAAGGACATGAAGGAGAAAGAAGAGGAAGTTACAACAACTACTCCAACAAGTTCAACAATGGAGAAAGAAGTTGGAATCCACAAGCAACAAGAGGTCGTGGAAATGGAAATTCATGGTCAAGGTGCAACAAGTTACAAACCAAGTGCTTCAATTGCAACAAAATCGGTCACTATGCATCTGAGTGTAGATTCTCAAAGAAAGTTGTGGAGAAAGCTAACTTTGTAGAAGAAAAAGGTGGAGAAGAAGAAACTTTGTTGTTCGCGTGACAAAACCAATTTGAAGAGAAAAGAAACAAGTGGTACCTCGACACCGGCGCAAGCAACCACATGTGCGGCGATCGAAGCATGTTCATAGAGATCAATGAAGCGACAACTGGAAATGTCTCATTTGGAGATGACTCAAAGATACCGGTCAAAGGTAAAGGTAAAATTCTCATACGCTTAAAGAATGGGAGTCATCAATTCATATCCAACGTCTACTATGTTCCTAACATGAAAAATAATATTTTGAGCTTGGGACAATTATTGGAGAAAGGATATGACATCCACTTGAAAGAACATAGTCTTTTCTTAAGATATTGTGAGCATAAATTGATCGCTAAGGTGCCTATGTCAAAGAATAGAATGTTCCTCTTGAACATTCAAAATGATGCGGCAAAGTGTCTCAAGGCCTGATATACCGACTCTTCGTGGCTATGGCATCTACGATTTGGACACCTCAACTTCGGTAGTCTAGAATGTTTGTCAAAGAAGGAGATGGTGAGAGGCTTGCCTAGTATAAACCACCCAGACCAAGTATGTGAAGGATGTCTAATTGGGAAGCAATTCCGAAAAAGCTTTCTAAAGGAATCAACATCAAGAGCGACAAAACCACTAGAGCTCATACACACTGATGTCTGTGGACCAATCAATCCAAACTCTTTTGGTAAGAATAAATACTTTCTCCTATTTATTGATGATTATTCTAGAAAAACATGGGTTTATTTCTTGAAGGAGAAGTCAGAAGTGTTTGAAAACTTTAAGAATTTCAAAGCCCTTGTAGAGAAAGAAAGTGGTCTTTCTATTAAGGCTATGAGATCTGACCGAGGAGGAGAGTTTACTTCAAATGAGTTCAACAAATATTGTGAAGAGCATGGAATCCTCCGCTTACTAACAGTGCCAAGATCGCCACAACAAAATGGAGTAGTGGAGAGAAAGAATCGAACCATACTTAATATGGTGCGAAGCATGCTTAAGAGTAAGAAGATGCCGAAAGAGTTTTGGGCCGAAGCAGTGGCATATGCGGTTTACCTGATAAACCGTTCCCCAACAAGAAGTGTGCATGAGAAGACACCACAAGAAGCATTATGTGGAAGGAAGCCAGGGATCTCTCACCTCAAGGTGTTTGGAAGCATTGGATATACCCACGTTCCAGATGAAAGGAGAACAAAGCTCGATGATAAAAGTGAGAAGTATGTATTCGTGGGTTACGACTCAAGCTCCAAAGGGTACAAGCTCTATAATCCAAATAGCAGAAAGATTGTCATAAGTCGTGACGTGGAGTTCGAAGAAGAAGATTGTTGGGGTTGGAATGTTCAAGAAGACAGGTATGATTTTCTTCCTTATTTTGAAGAAGAAGAAGATGAAATGGAACAACCAATGATAGATGAACATATTACACCACCTTCCTCACCGACACCAAGGTTGGATGAAACAAGCTCAAGTGAGAGGACACCACGATTAAGGAGCATTGAAGAGCTTTATGAGGTAACTGAAAACAAAAATGACATTAACCTCTTTTATCTTTTTGGTGATTGCGAGCCTCTAAGCTATCAAGAAGCTGTTGAAAACGTAAAGTGGAGAGACGCCATGGATGAAGAAATAAAGTCAATCACGAAGAATGATACGTGGGAACTTACTTCACTTCCACGAGGACACAAAGCAATCGGAGTAAGATGGGTGTACAAGGCAAAGAAGAATGCAAAAGGAGACGTGGAGAGATACAAAGCAAGACTGGTGGCAAAAGGCTATAGTCAAAGACAAGGAATTGACTATGATGAGGTATTTGCCCCCGTTGCTCGTCTTGAAACTATTAGACTAATCATTTCTTTGGCAGCCCAGAATGAATGGAAGATCTATCAAATGGATGTGAAGTCGGCCTTCTTGAATGGTTTTCTCGAAGAAGAAGTTTATATCGAGCAACCACAAGGATATGAAGTAAAAGGGCAAGAAGAAAAAGTCCTCAAGTTGAAAAAGGCGTTGTACGGACTCAAGCAAGCACCGAGAGCTTGGAATGTTCGAATCGATAAGTACTTTCGAGACAAAAATTTCATCAAGTGTCCATATGAGCATGCACTCTATATTAAAGCGCAAAGTGGAAATATTTTGATTGTGTGCCTATATGTTGATGACTTGATCTTCACTGGGAACAATCTAAGAATGTTCGAAGAGTTCAAGAAAGACATGTCAAATGAATTTGAGATGACAGATATGGGGCTCATGGCATATTATCTTGGCATTGAAGTAAAGCAAGAAGACAAAGGAATTTTTATCACCCAAGAAGGCTATGCAAAAGAAGTCCTTAAGAAGTTCAAGATGGATGATGCTAATCCGGTTGGCACCCCGATGGAATGTGGCAGCAAGTTGAGTAAGCATGAAAATGGAGAGATTGTGGATCCAACTCTTTACAAAAGTTTGGTTGGAAGTCTGCGTTACTTGACAAGTACAAGGCTGGATATTCTCTATGCTGTAGGAGTTGTAAGTCGTTACATGGAAGCTCCAACAACAACTTACTTCAAGGCGGCAAAGAGAATCCTTCGATATATCAAAGGTACAACAAACTTTGGCTTACACTATTACTCTTCTAACAATTATGAAATTGTTGGCTATAGTGATAGCGATTGGAGTGGAGACTTGAACGATAGAAAGAGCACTACTGGTTTTGTATTCTTTATGGGAGATACTGCTTTCACTTGGATGTCAAAGAAACAACCTATCGTCACACTGTCAACTTGTGAAGCCGAATATGTTGCCGCTACATCATGTGTTTGCCATGCAGTTTGGCTAAGGAACTTGTTGAAAGAGTTAAAAATGCCACAAGAAGATCCTATGGAAATATGTGTTGACAATAAATCAGCACTTGCTTTGCCAAAGAATCCTGTATTTCATGAAAGAAGTAAACACATCGACACCCGTTACCACTTTATAAGAGAATGCATCGAGAAGAAGGATGTGAGGTTGAAGTATGTGATGTCTCGAGATCAAGCTGCCGACATTTTCACCAAGCCACTCAAGTTGGAAACGTTCATAAAGCTAAGGAGTATGCTTGGAGTCACAAATCAAGTTTAAGGGGGGATGTTGAAAGATTAAACTTGATTTGGGCCTAAAATATTATTTGGATTTTTGAGCTTAGTTGTTTTGGACTTAGGTAATTTTAATTAATGTTTCTAGAAAACTCTTGTAATGTTTGGAGTGTCTAGATATTTCTTAAGGTTGTAATATTCTCTAGAATGCTCTTGGAATTCCTAGAGTTGAGAACTCTCTAGAATTAATGTGTCTAGAGTTCTCCTTAGAGTACTATAAATAGAGATGTAATTCTACACTTTTGTATCAAGAAAAATACAAAGTTCTCTCTTCCATAAGTAATTCTTCTACCTATCAAATTTCTCTTTAAGCCTCTAATATTCCCACACACTTTTCTTAAACACAAAAGGTCTTATTTCCAACAGTAAATTGCTAGAGTTACTTAGGTAATCACTAATGTTTTCTATATACCTGAGTTGAAAAATAACTTGATAAGTGTTGGACAATTGCAAAAAAGAGGTCTACCTATTTTGATACAACATGTAGAGTCTATCATTCCAAGAATGGACTTATTATGCAAATAGAAATGTCTGCAAACAGGATGTTCATAATACTTGCAAGAATTCTGCCAAAGCTCCCACTTTCTTCCAAACAATTTTTGAAGACAACACTCACCTTTGGCATTGTAAATATGGGCATATAAGTTTCAAGGGTCTGAGAACATTGCAATATAGAAAAATGGTGAGAGGGCTACCACAGTTGAAGGCACCATCTAAAATATGCACTCATTGCACGGTGGGAAAGCGACACAATGATGCAGTTCCAAAGAGGGGTTTATGGACAGCACCACAAAGATTGCAGTTGGTACACCCTGTAAGGTGTGGATATATTTTCATAAGCTATATTGATGATTACATTTGTAATGTGTGGATATATTTTCTTACTAAAAAATGTGAAGCTTTGACTATCTTCAAGAATTATAATAACCTTGTTGAGAAAGAGACAATAGCTTTTATTTGTTGTCTACACACAGATAGGGGCGGAGAGTTAACATCTCACGAGTTCAATGCCATTCGCAAAGCAAATGGTATTAGCAGGCAGCTCACTGCAGCATATACTCCCCCAACAAAATGGATTAGTTGAGTGCAAGGACAGGACAATCATGAACATAGTTAGAAGTATGCCATCGGAAAAGCAAGTTCCAAAGAATTTCTTGCAAAAAGAAGTAAATTGGACAGCACATGTGCTCAATAGAAGCCATACATTGGCAGTGAAAGATATGACTCCTGAAGAGGCTTGGAGTGATGTCAAACCCAATGTTGATTATTTTCGGGTTTCTGATGCATTGGCCATGTTCATGGGCCAGACAGTAAAAGAAATAAACTGAATGATAAGAGTTTTCAGTGTGTACTGCTAGGGATGAGTGAAGAGTCTAACACATATAGTGTTTGTTTGGCGGGGTGTTGGATTTGACGCAGATTTGGTTTTGGAGAAGCTATTATGTGTAGCTTTTGCGTGAAAGGTCCTAAATTATTACCAAAATGCCACTACAAATGTGCTTTGCCATAAAAGATGTTGTACCAAACATATACATAGACTTTATGATCCAGTGTCTAAGAAGATAGTTGTAAGTAAAGATGTGGTTTTTGAAGAAAATGAGTGATGGAATTGGGGGAGAAGTACTGAAGAAGCAAGACTTGATATCCTCAAGTGGGGAGATAGTAATAAAAAAGGAAGTGAACATGATCAAAATGAAGAAGAATCTAAAGAGGGGGTGGCAGAAGAAGATGAAGGAGGAGGGATTAATTTATCTTCAAGTGAGTCACCTAGAGAGAATTCTACAACATTTGAAGAAAGCTCACCAGAAGGGACGAACATAAGAGTAGCTTCTGGATGGAAGATTATGTGAGTGGGAGAGTTTTTAGAAGAAGAAACTGAGCATAACAATTTGGTTATGTTTGCCTCAACTGCGGATCTGACTACCTTTGAAGAGGTTATTCAGAGTTCCAAGTGGAGAGCTGCAATGGACTTGGAAATAGAGGAAATTGAAAGAAATGGAACTTAGGAGCTAAAGATTTTCATAAAAGAATGAAGAATATTTGAGTAAAATGGGTTTTCAAAACTAAACTCAACAAAAAGAGGCGAGGTTGACAAGTGTAAGGCTCGGTTGGTGGCGAAAGGGTATGCACAACAGCATGACATATATTATACTAAGATGTTTGCGGATGTGGCTAGGTGAAATAAAATTCAAATGGTAATTGATTTAGCAACTCAAAATGGTTGGAGTGTGTATCAGCTTGACGTTAAAAGCACTTTCTTGCTTGAAGAGCTAAATGAAGAAGTGTTTGTTGAGCAACCACATGGTCTCAAATAGAGTTTATGGCAGCTGCCTCTTGTGCTTGTCAAGGCGTATGGATGAGGAGAGTATTGGAGAAGCTTGGTCATTCTCAAGGAAAGTGTATCACTGTGTTATGTAACAACATTTTTACCATTAAACTATAGAGGAATCCAGTCATGCATGGATGCAGCAAACACATTGATGTAAGGTTTCATTTCTTACGTGATTTGACCAGAGATGAAATTGTTCAGTTGAAGCATTGTGTCACACAAGAACAAGTTGCAGATATTATGACAAAACCATTTAAACTTGATATGATCTTGAAGCTGCATGAGTCAATGGGTGTATGTGCTGGGGTTGTTAGAGTTATTGTAGAAGTTCTCAAAGTTTATTGAGTTAATAAATCCTATAATTTAGGACATGTAGGTAGAGTTTGGCCATTTCCTTAGACATTTTTCACGTTCTTAGAACCAGTAAAACGTGGATCATTAGTTTCCTATTTTATCTCATTGTATGGCTTATATAAGCCAACTGCTTGTTTCAAATTAATATAATTTTCATTCAGATACTTTGTGAATTTATTTGTACTTAGAGTACAACATTAATAATACTCAAAACAATAATAAAAAGTTTACCATGATAAATTAATTAAGTACAACATTAATAATCTCAAAACAATAATAAAAAGTTTACCATGATAAATATATATGACAAGTGCATACTAAAATTAATTTTATTTATTATGAATAAATAGAATATAAAGCATCGATAGTTTATGCCTGTCGCAATTATTTTTTTCAATCACGTCAAAAAAGCCTTTTAATCTCTTATAAAATGATATTAGAAAAATCATCACAATTTGTGGGTAACTAAGTTTGAATGTGGGTCACTAAGTTTTGAATTTAAAAATTTTAACCTTCGACACAAAAAAAATTAAATCAAAATGTGCGAACTAAATTTTTAGTAGTTCATTCAAAATTTATGATATGAACTTATTCTGTTTTTTTATTTATTTAAGTTTTAGATATCTTTGGAATAATACTGGTATTTTTAAAAAGTATCGTGTGGTACCAGGAATTTTAACCAATGCAAAATTTTAACATCTACGATTTTTCTGACAATTTTGCACGACCGTGACTGCGTCGACCGTTTTGTGTGGTTTAGAATGAATTCAAAGTTGTATAAATAAGGGTCGTCTATTATTGAGAAAAAAAATCTAAAAATGTATCTTCCTCAATTTTGACAAAGATAGATATGCACTTCAACGAAGCTAAATCTGTAGAGTTTCAGCTTCCAAAGGACACCGCATGTCTCTTTGTCTTGAGATCCACTTTGAATGATTTGTTTCCAGACACTGAGAATAGAAAGGTGGGTAAGATCGAGTTTCATGTAGACTGGATCAATATATATATGAAAAGGTAAAATGTAACCTTATTGAGTTGAAGACCGATGAACATTTGAAAGTTATGTGGAGAACATTTCACCGTAGGTTAACTAAAGGACCGATCGAGTTTGATGCGAAAATTTAAAGATCTGCCAATAACATAATCAAGATGTTGAAACTTCCAGAATGATCTTGCAGTGTCTAGATTTTCATGTTCGTTATTGTTATTTTATGTTAGTTGTAGTGTGTAAAGTTATGTTCATCTTCCAAACATGTAATCGGCAGAATAGTATGTAATAAAAGACATTATACTAAATAGTATGAGTCACAAAATATACAATTGATAAAAATCTCCAATGTTCTTGTCAAAACCTTGCTTGAGACGTCTCTGATACAATTGACCATGGCACACGGCTGTCAGGCGCTTCTCTTCAATGAGATTCAACTGGTTGTATCTGGATTGAACCCATTCAGATTCATCAAGATTTGCTTCCATGATGACTCTAAGCGAGGGAATTTTGACTTCAATGGGTAGAACAACCTTCATACCATACACAAGCGAATATGGAGTTTCCCCAATAGAAGTACGAACTGAAGTTCTGTAGCCATGTAATGCAAAGGAAAGCATTTCATGTTAATCCTTATAAGTCTTGACCATCTTCTGGACAATCCTCTTTATTTTTTGTTTGCTGCTTCGACAACACCATTTATCTTGGGCCGATATGGTGAAGAGTTGTGGTTCTCAATCTTGAATTCTTGACACAACTCCTTCATCATCTTGGAGTTGGTGGCACATGGATCTTGTCATCGTAGATCTCGCACTTGTGACATCTTTTGGCAAAGTTGTAACAATCTACCTCCATTGTTGTCTAGTAATACCCAGCTCGAAGGATCTTTTTAGCCATGGCAGGACCTTTGGCATGTACACCCTCACATCCTTCATGTATGGACCTTATGATTGTGTTTGCTTCGTGTCTATCCACGCATTTGAGCAACACAAAATCATAATTCCTCTTGTACAGTACACTACAATTCAAGAAGAACTTAGCGTAGAGTCGTCTGAGAGCTTTCTTATCAGTGATAGTAATACCTTCAGAATATTCCTATTTTTCCATATATCTTTTGATGTTGTAGAACCAAGGTTTGTCATCAGACTCGTCCTCGATTTTTAAACAGTATGCTGGTTTGTTCAAATGATCAATGCAGATAGAAGGAGCTTCGTTCTTCCACTTAACTTTGAACATGGATGCCAGGGTGGAAAGAGCATCAGCTAGTTGATTTTCTTCCCTAAGAATATGATGAAAAGAGACCTCATCAAAATAGAAAATCAATTTTGCGATGTGCTTTTGGTACGGAACCAACTTGGAATCCTGAGTCACAAATTTTCCCCTAACTTGGCCAATCACCAAAGCAAAATCTCCGTAGACCTCAAGAAACTTGATTCTCATGTCAATTGTCGCTTCAATACCGTAGATGCATGCTTCGTATTCAGCCATATTGTTGGTGCATTCAAAGCATAATCTGGCGGTGAAGGGAAGGTGAAAACCTGACAGAGAGATGAGGATAGCACTGATTCCACGACCTTTGGCATTGGCAGCACCATCGAAATCGATCGTCCATCACGCCCCTGGTTCGGGTGCTATATCAGGGTCTGGAGTCTCATAATCTCTGATGAATAGAACATCCTCATCGGGAAAGTCAAACTTCATCTATTTATAACCTTTCACGGGTTGATGAGCAAGGTAGTCAGACAAGACGCTCCCTTTTATTATTTTCTGGGTAACATGTTGGATGTCATACTTAGTAAACAACATTTGCCATCGAGTAATTCGCCCAGAGACAGCAGGCTTTTTGAAAATGTACTTTATCAGATCCATCTTAGATATCAACAGAGTAGTATGGCAAATCATGTATTGTCTTAGGTGTCGAGCAACCCAAGTTAGAGCACAACAAGTTTACTCCAATAGTGAGTTGGTCTCACAATCATTGAACTTCTTGCTCAGATGATAAATTGCATGTTTTTTTCTGACCTAATACACATCCCATTAATTCATCAAGAACAGTGAGATACATGATTAAAGTCCTACCAAGAATCGAAGGTACTAAGATCGGTGGCTTTTGAGAATATTTTTTTATCTTGTCAAAAGCTTCTTGACAATCATTATTCCATTCGACCGATTGATTTTTTCTTAGTAATTTGAATATTGGTTCGCAGGTAGCCGTCAGATGTGAAATGAATATGGAAATGTAATTAAGTCGGCCCAAAAAGCCACATACTTCTTTTTCTGTTTTGGGAGGCGGCGTGTTCTGAATTGCCTGAACCTTGTCAGGATCAACTTTAATGCCCTTCTGACTTACAATAAAGCCCAAAAGTTTGCCCGATCGAACTCTAAAGGTACACTTTGGAGGATTCAACTGTAACCTGAACTTTCTGATTCTGTCAAATAGCTTCTTCAGATGGTCCTGATGATCATTTTCAATTCTAGATTTGGTAATCATATCGTTCACATAAACCTCAATCTATTTATGGATCATATCATGAAAGATGGTTGTCATGGCACGCTGGTATGTTACCCCTGCATTTTTCACACCAAATGGCATGACTTTGTAGTAATATGTACCCCAAGGCATGATGAAAATGGTCTTCTCCATATCAGCTGGGGACATCTTGATCTGATTATATCTTGAGAAACCATCCATAAAACAAAAGACAGAGAATTGTGTTGTGTTGTCTGCCAAAACATCATTATGAGGCAGATGGAAATCATCTTTTGGGCTTGCCTTATTGAGATCTCAATAATCTAGACACATTCGGACCTTCCCATCTTTCTTCGGAACCGAGACGATGTTGGAAATCCATTCGGGATACTCGGAAGTGGCTAAGAACCCAGCATCGAACTGTTTCTTTACCTCTTCTTTGATTTTAAGTGTCATGTCGGGTCTGGTCCTTCTGAGCTTATGCTTGACAGGAGGACATTCAGGCTTGAGTGGCAAGTGATGTTCAACGATGTTGGTATCCAAACCGGGCATATCTTGATAATACCATAAAAAAATATCAACATACTCTTTTGTTGCACCCCAAATTTGTCCTACCTTTACATAGTTTCTAGTGCCACTTTATTTCGAATGAATAAAATGGCACAATTGGCAAGAGTAAGTTTGTTTTAGTTTGTTTTTTTAGCTTTGACTAATTATTTAAGTTGGGCTTTAAAATATGCATTAGGTTAGAGTTAACCCTAATTTGTTACCTATATAAACATAAGTGAGGGGAGAAAACTGGATGAACATCAAAAATCAAGAGCAAGTCATTAGAGGAAGAGGGAATTTTTTGGAAGAACCTTAAAAGGCTTGAATTCATCATCGGCCAAGCGCTACCGGCGAACAAAAAGTTTCAACGGCAGAGGATCAGTTCATTCAACGTCATCGCCGTTACCGTAACCTTTCTTTTTCCTTTGATTTACATAATTTTACTATTTTTCTATGTTGTTTTGTTCATTGATTATAGATTAAAGGGAAGATAAGGAGAAAAGACTCTGAACCATGGAAGACAGTCGCTGGTTGGGAATAAGAAAGGAAAGGTTTTTCCCAAACCCTCAAAAAAGGGAAAAGGTTTTTTCACAAACCCTCAAAAAAGGGAAAAGGTTTTTTCCCTGAAAAGTTTTTTTTCCCAATACCATCCATCTATCCTCACTCCTTTTATTTCTATTTCTATTTCCTTAACGGTAATTAGTAATCACATTAGGTTTTAATTTATTAGTAACACTTCTTCTTTTTTTATTAAAATCTTTTCTTTTTATTAAAACTTTCTTTTTATTATTAAGACTTTCTTTTATTAAAACTTTTTTTATATATTAAAATTTTTTTTTATATATAGTAAAACCTTTTAAAATTAAAATATTTTTTTTATTTTTTTTAAAACTTTTTAAATAATCAACACTAACTATTTTTTTATAAATATAATGAAAACTAAAAAACCTTTTGATATTAACATTAAAATTCGTCTTTTTTTTCAAAAATTAAAATTAAGATCTTTTTTCAAAAAGTATTAAGAACAATAACAATGTCCAAATTCGTATTTTTTTCTTTTTCACTATTTTGTTATTTGCCATGGAATTTCGTCTAACCTTTCACTAATGTTCTCTGTTTCTCTCCTCAGATTATCCTTAAATTCCGATTAATATTTATTCAGTTTATTTTGTTCCATGGATGTAATTTACGCGAGGCCATGGTAGCAGTTTATTTTATTTTTCATTTTTTGGGGATTTGTAATTTACGCGAGTGATCTTCGCGACGCTTTCTTTACCGTTTTCTTTACTTTCCGCATTTTAATTTTGCCGTACGATATTTTGTCTATTTGCATGATTTACCGTTAGGATTCCCTCCGAAGGAATTAGGTCTAGCCGTTTGACCGCCGAGTCAATAACCCTAATTTTTGACCATTTCAAAAACCCTAATAGCCTAGGTGTCCCTCCGTGGACGAATATACCCTTTACCCTAACATTAGGTCAAAGAGTCGCCGTACTCTGTTTAGGGTTTCCCGCCGTGGAATCCCTAATTTAACCCTAAATTTTCAATTAACAAATTCAACATAGAAATAGGAGTTTCAAAGACTTCACGTAAGCGTGTCCTTAAGATATGTTTATTCCCCATTGAAACCTTGATCACAGTCAAGACGTTTCTAACCTCCCTTTCGAGGGGAACTACGATTACTCTGATTCCATTCCCTAGCCAGGATACGTAGGCACAAGATGCCACGTCTTGCTGAGTAAACTTAGGACTAACCCTTAGGTCTTTAGGTCACTCTATCCCTTAGCAATATATTTCAAACAGATAATAAAATAAAAAAGCATACAATAAACAAAAGGTTTCTGTAGAGTACTACAGAAGTTTAGGGTGCTAGTATCTTCCCTAAGCTTAACCAACCCCTTACCTAGATCTCTCCCCGCATTGTCTTTATGATGCAAAATTAGGTTTTCCTCTTTTGACCTTTTCCTTCGGATAAATCAAAGAGCGGTTGTGAACTAAAGATGTGATTCAAATTAATTAATAATTTGATATCATATTCTAACCGCAACAGAAAATGGCGACTTCACTGGGGACCCTCCTAATTTTTAAGGGTTGCCCCTATTTTGTTTATAATATGATATTTCTATTTTATTTTATTATCTGTATATATTGTACCTTGCTTGGGGTATCTTTGTTGTGAGATAAGTCCTACACCCGGACTTTAGTGACATTATTATAGGAAGATGATATATTCGACAAGGCTTATAGGGAGTGATTCCCGACCAAGCTGACTTGAGAATCACCGCTCAGTTGAGACCCTTTCGAAAATGGTTCGGTTGAACGAGTATTCGTGAAAACTTTTACTATTGTCGATTGGAGTCCGTGATACTGGGGACCGTAGTACCTTAACACCACCTTGGCCTTATCTAGGACGTACTGCAAGGACTATGAGGGAATATTCCCAAAATAGTTGCTACGCGATACTACACTCAAAAAGGGCTCTCTCGAGGATATTATTAACCACCGAGTCAATTGGGAAATTGATAATATCCGAAAGATGGACTGATGACTTTGGGCACCTCTTTAGAACCTTGTTCTGCAGGTACAACTACCCCATAGTACATACCTTTTGGGAAGGGTAGACCTTAACTCCATTCATTGTTCCTCTAACCTAGGACTTTGTTGTTTGTGTGTATTTTTTGCATGGCATTCATAAAACATCATTCCTAGTTTCAAGGAATTCAACAGTCCTTTGCGAATTCAAAAGTCCTACATTTCAAAGTTTAAAACTGTTTCCAACTTTCCTAAAAAATAAATGTTTGCAATCAACCGTTGAAGTTCTTGAAACTATTGCATTGCATTAGCATCATGTCTTGCATGGCATCTTTCCCCGGGTTTCTCATGTCCAATTGTCTTTATCTTCCAGTGTTCCGTTGAGTCGTCAAGCTGATTCCTCGACATAGATATCAGACTAGAGCTAACTATAGACGCCAAATGTCAGAACAAGAGGAACATAATGCGGAGGTTCGAATGGAGATTGATGAGTTGAAAGCAGGCATGACCAGGCTTACTGAGATGCTTCAAGTGTTGATTGCCAGAGGAGAGCCACCTCAGAGGACTGTCATTCAGGAAATTTCAAGTGTTGATCCACCTCTTGTTTCATTGCCGCCCTCTACTTGGCCTGAGTTTGGTTTACCTCCTAACTACTCTCCACCTGTTGCATCTACTGCTATGATTGGTCAGGCTGTCAGACCGGTTTTTCAAGCTCCTGTCCTTACCGAGGCCCAACCTGTGGTCCACACAGTTAACCAGACTGTCCAAGCTCCCTTTGAGAATCCTCCTTATGAGTACAATGCTTCCGATGGGCATAAAGGGAGACCAGGAAGATTTTGTTGAGCCTGAGATCACCCATGAACAGTTTCAGATCATAAATAAGAGACTCCAAGATGTCGAAGGTACTGATTTCTTCAACGTTGATGTCGATAATATGTGCCTAGTTTCTGGTCTTGTTTTGCCTGCCAAGTTCAAGACTCCTTAGTTCGTGAAGTATCAAGGTCATTCATGTCCAAGAGCCCATCTAGTCATGCACTTCCGAAAGATGGCAACTTACACCAACAATCAGAAGTTGCTCATCCGTTGCTTTCAGGATAGTTTGAGTGGTGCATCTCTTAAATGGTATATGAACTTAGAGCATAACAGTGTCCACTGCTTCCAAGATCTCGTCAACGCTTTTATGAAGCAATACAAATACAATTTGGATATGGCTCCCGATCATCGTCAGCTTCAAAGTATGTCTCAGAAGTAAAAAGAGTCGTTCAAGGAGTATGCTCAGCGTTGGAGGGAGTTAGCTTCCCAAGTCGATCCCCCTATATCAGAGAAGGAACTGACAGGAATGTGCATGGATACTTTGTCTCCTTTCTATTGGGAAAAGATGATTGGGAATGTCTCTTCAAGCTTTACAGATCTGGTGACTATTGGCCAAAGGTTAGAAGAAGGTTTGAAAAATGGGAAGGTATCCAAAGGTGCCAAATCTTCTAATGGTGCAAAGAAATCCTATGGGAATTTCCATAAGAGGAAGGACAAGCAGACCAATGTTATCATGACTGAATCAAGAAAGCCTCGCCAGGGATCTCAACCTGTTATTGCTCCACAGCCAGCTCAGACCGCTCAACGTCCAGTTATTAGACAAGACCAGTCTCGAAATAGGAACCAATTTGATCCTATTCCTATGACTTACACAGAGCTATATCCGTACTTGGTTCAACGAGGGCTGATTACTACAAGGGCTTTGCCACCTCCTCCCGATCCTCTCTCAGTTGGATTTAGGGCTGATCTACAGTGCGCTTTTCATGAGGGTGCCTTAGGCCACGACTTGGAGCATTGTTTTGCACTGAAAGCCAGAGTGCGTGAGCTGATGAGAGAAGGGATACTTGATTTTCCAGAAAATCCTCCAAACATCCAGAAGAATCCTTTGCCAGGGCATCAGAAGTGAAGCTTCGGGCTGACCTCAGCAGGCTATTTATTTGTTTTAGACATGACAGTTTATCTTTGTATTATTTTAATCACATACCTTTGTTTCTCATTGTTTGTATTTTCCTTATTTTATTAGTTGTTTGCTTTCGAACTATGTTTGTACTTTTATATTGATGAACTGAGCATTGCAACTTTTGATTTAATTCATTTTATCTATTATTTTCATCTCTATGCTTTATCTTTCAAATATTTACTTTTGTCCCAATTCTTGGTATGCAAAGATTGGAGGGAGGATGACGAAAACGTTATACCCATAACTGCTGTCAGTATGCTTTCTATCAAACTTTGTTGACGATGTAAGGCATTGTTTCGATCCCCAAACATTGGAGAAATAAGGAAGTTATCCCCTTGTCACCCCCTTCGAGCCTAGAAGTTTGAGTTTCTTTCTTTATAACCCCCCCCCCCCCCCCCCCCCCGCAATTTTAACCTAGGGACATGGGTAGCTCTCAGTTAACTTGGTTGTGTTTTCCTACAATACGCCTTTCATATAAAGGTCGCACTCACAATTTTCCTTCGTACACAGCAAGTATGGAAGATGCTTTTTTAAAGCCAAAACGCCAATGATGGTTCACTGTAATCATTTAAGATAGGCAGTCACTTTCTTTCGGAAAAAAAATATAAAAAGCCCGCTAAGTCAAAACCTATGAATGAGACTTAGGCAAAACTGGGGCATCCTGCTGACTGTAATCTTCACAAAAAAAAACACAGTTCAGGCAAAAGTTAAGGATAATAAAAAGAGGAGATCTTTAAATCCTTACCCTGAAAATCCTCAATGTCAAAAGAGCTGTATGTTGTAAAGAAGCAGTGGCTGCCTTTTTGTAGGTCCCTTGACTTTTGAACCATCCCTGCTACCATCAGTGCAATTCCTAACCTATAGGAACCTGAATGCATAATATGAGTTAACCAAGGGTAGGACTGAAGATTATCACGTAGATTGGTTGGGAGCAAAAAATTTTGATCATTTATCCTTTGTTTCATAAACCGTGAACCAGGCCACGTTACAACCCTCAAAAGACCTAATTGAAACAAGGATATTTTGAAAGCATGCTACAACAAGGTTGCGTAAGCTGACTCCTAAAGATCTTTGTGAATCGTTTATTTTGGTCGTATACCTGTATTAAACTTTAAGCGTCCTAGACCACCGCGTTCTAACCGACGACTCATTTATTTTTCATCTTTCAAAAATAATTTTGATTTCAAAAGTTGCATGAACTTTGCATTACCATGTGTGTATGAATATTTTTGTTTGCAAACTGGCTTTCCTCTAAAGAATTTTCAAACAATCGAGAAACTTGGTCAAGTGATCCTATCAGGGGAAAAGTCTTCTCAGATCTGGTTTATCCATGAGATTTTCAAGATTCAGACTGGGGCAACCTTCCGAGGGTACAGTAAAACAGTCATTTTCAGAATCAGACAAGCTAAAGCAATTATCAGTTCATCTGTAATGGACAATCTAATCTGAGGCAGTTTACTTGAAAGATCTCCAAGCGACCTTCCATCCTTCCTACGAGGACCATCAACCTGATTACAATTTAGCAAGTGGCAGTGATCTCCGGGTTGAGGAATCAGTTTTCCAGTCTTGTCATCTTACCAGAAGAGTCGAGCCTTGTCGTCGACATCTACATTTGCATTTGATCATATCTCATAACATTATTCATATACATATACATATCATACCTATGCATAACATGAGTGTTTCATCCTCATTTTCATTTCTCCCAAGGTCGTGTTTTATCCAGGTCTTACCTTGTGGTCGAAGTCCAACTTACTTGGCACCTACCAAACAACTTTTTGTCGTGTCCATCTGATGTTCTTCCAGATATGACGTTTTTCTTATCCGATGGTTTTCCGGATATGCCTGTTCCTTTTACGTCCAATACTATCCTCATATATTGTGTTTATACCTTTCATTCAAAGTCATTATTGGATGTCTGGTACCCTGATTTTAATGTCTCTTTCTGATGGTTTTCCAGATTGAGTCTCGTTGTTCTGATGTTCTTCCAGAACTTCGTTGTTACGTATCTGATGGTTTTCCAGATATTTTCCCTTGATTCTGATGGTTTTCCAGAATCTATCTGATGGTTTTCCATATATGTTTCTCTTTCTGATGGTTTTCTAGATTAAGTATCTTTTATCTGATGGTTTCCCATATATTTTCGTTCGATTCTGATGGTTTTCCAGGATCTATCCGATGGTTTTCCGGATCTGTTTCTCTTTCTAATAGTTTTCCAGATTGAGTATCTTTTATCTGATGGTTTCCCAGATATTTTCCTTCGATTCTGATAGTTTTCCAAGATCTATCCGATGGTTTTCCGGATCTGTTTCTCTTTCTGACGGTTTTCCAGATGGAGTATCTCTTATCTGATGGTTTTCCATATATTCTTTTACTATTCTGACGGTTTTCCAGAATCTTTCCGATGGTTTTCCGGATAAAATCCTCCTTCGGATGGTTTTCCAGATCAAGTCTTTGTTCTGATGTTCTTCCAGAACTCTATCTGACAATTTTCCAGATACCCCTGTGATTCTGATGGTTTTCCAGAATCTTATCCGATGGTTTTCCGGATCTGTTCTCTTTCTGAGGTTTTTCCAGACTGAGTTTTTGTTCTGATGTTCTTCCAGAACCCCTTTGTTGATTATCGGATGTTCTTCCAGATAGGTCTTCAAAACTTGCCCCGTACATTTATAGCTTTCCTAAATGTTTCGGATTTACCTTCAGAAACTTGTCTTCATCTCATGCTCCTATAGATGTCGTCCTTTTGTTTCTGGATATAGCCCAGGGTTTATTCGATGTTTTTCCGAGTATCTCTGGTATGTTTTAGAGTTCATCCGATGTTCTTTCGGATGTCCTTGAAATTTTTTTCTTTGACCCCGAGGTTATTCGATGGTTTTGCCGAGTATCTCTGGTGTTTGTTTCTCTCTGTATAATTTCTGATGATTCCTGAAGATCCCGCTCGATCTCTTCGCTTAAAGGAATGACCCGGAAATTCTAGCACTTGTCGTTTACCTGATCCTACTGCCGTGTGGATTCTGTGTTACTGTTCGTTCTAAAGTGACAGTTGTCGCGTTATTCCACCAGTGCGTTGTATTCCCTAGTGTAGTTACTTGCCGCGTCTGTCCCTTATGACGTCGTGTCGTCTGCATCCTTACATTCATCATTCCATCATACGCATCATATTAGATTCATGGCATTGTCAGCATTATAGTTCGTGTTATTTTGTCCATATCATTGCATATCACTGCATCTAGGGGCCACATTTTCGATTATCTGTATTTAAATCCCTTTCACCGCGATTTCTCGAGTCTCCGCTGCTCAAATCATCCGGTGAAGCTATTTAAATAGGGGCATCTGTTGCACCCAAAATTTGTCCTACCTTTACATAGTTTCTAGTACCACTTTATTTCGAATGAATAAAATGGCACAATTGACAAGAGACCGTGTGTAAGGAGTTGTGAGTGTGAGAGATCGAGAGTTCGAATCCCACCTTCTTCATTTTTTGTTTTTTCTTTTATTTTTATTCTAACTTTTCTATTTTCATAAAAAAAAATAACAAAAATAGTTTTTTATTATTTAATCATTATTTTCGTATTTTATTTAAATTATTTTTTAAAAAATATTATTTTTCACTTTTTTCCATATTATTCATAAAAACATCCAAAAATCATAAAATTAAAAATATTACAAAACATTTTATTCTTTTAAGTTTGTTTTAGTTTGTTTTTTTAGCTTTGACTAATTATTTAAGTTGGGCTTTAAAATAGGAATTAGGTTAGAGTTAACCCTAATTTGTTACCTATATAAACATAAGTGAGGGGAGAAAAACGGATGAACATCAAAAATCAAGAGCAGGTCATCAGAGGAAGAGGGAATTTTTCGGAAGAATCCTAAAAGGCTTGAATTCATCATCGGCCAAGCGCTACCGGCGAACAAAAAGTTCCAACAGCAGAAGATCAGTTCATTCAACGTCATCGCCGTTACCGTAACCTTTCTTTTTCCTTTGATTTACATAATTTTACTATTTTTCTATGTTGTTTTGTTCATTGATTATAGATTAAAGGGAAGATAAGGAGAAAAGACTCTGAACCATGGAAGACAGCCGCATGTTGGGAATAAAAAAAGGAAAGGTTTTTCCCAAACCCTCAAAAAAGGGAAAGGGTTTTTTCCCAAACCCTCAAAAAAGGGAAAAGGTTTTTTCCCCGAAAAGTTTTTTTTTTCCAATACCACCCATCTATCCTCACTCCTTTTAAGCGTGTCCTTAAGATATGTTTATTCCCCATTGAAACCTTGACCACAGTCAAGACGTTTCTAACCTCCCTTTCAAGGGGAACTACGATTACTCTGATTCCATTCCCTAGCCAGGATACGTAGGCACAAGATGCGACGTCTTGCCGAGTAAACTTAGGACTAACCCTTAGGTCTTTAGGTCACTCTATCCCTTAGCAATATATTTCAAACAGATAATAAAATAAAAAAGCATACAATAAACAAAAGGTTCCTGTAGAGTACTACAGAAGTTTAGGGTGCTAGTACCTTCCCTAAGCTTAACCAACCCCTTACCTAGATCTCTCCCCGCATTGTCTTTACGATGCAAAATTAGGTTTTCCTCTTTTGACCTTTTCCTTCGGATAAATCAAAGAGCGATTGTGAACTAAAGATGTGATTCAAATTAATTAATAATTTGATATCATATTCTAACCGCAACATCTTTCAATAACTTGACCAACTCGGAGTGTACATGCTTAGTGAGGGATGCCTCAATGTTGACTTCTCTTCTGATATCATCAATACCAAGATTGATAACTTCCACTGACTCTTTGTGTGGCTGAATCTCTTTCTGCTCATGCTCAATGAGCCTTGCTAGTTCAGCCGACAATTCACAATCTTCCTCACCATCTTCTTCGGCTTGGTTAATCGG
The DNA here is from genome assembly GCA_963859935.3 of Lathyrus sativus. Lineage (NCBI taxonomy): Eukaryota > Viridiplantae > Streptophyta > Magnoliopsida > Fabales > Fabaceae > Lathyrus > Lathyrus sativus. The sequence goes on from OZ012735.1 coordinate 535,791,149, forward strand.
AATCCTAGAATTATAACGGATGTTTGCGAAGTTGTTATCAATGCAATTATTTGTTCTGCATGTTTATGAATTATGTTTAGATTGAGCTATTTGAAAGGTGAAAAATAAAAAAAAAGTTTTGCCATTTCTTAAATTGTGAAAAGTAAAATAAAGAATTAAAAGAGAGCATGATTTGAATGCAAAAAACTTTTATTTATTGATCACATAATGTTTCAAAAGCGCGAGGACCTTACAAGCTATTCACTCATCTCGGGCGAGGACGAGGGAACAGAAAATCAAAATGAATTACATGTTTGTGGGAAAAACCACAGGAATCACAGTAGATGTCCAATTGCTGAGCTTGAAACCCGGCGGACACTTGCGTACAAAGCTTGCACTTCTGTTGCTAGGACCTGCATTTTCAATAACTGACACAATATCCCCTCCTAGAATCTAGCACTTGTAAACTTGATCAAGTTGCTTTTCTGATGACCGCGTGAACTAGATTGCTAATCAAGATGGTAGCCCAGTCCAAATCGATCATGCTTTTCAACTACATTCAGGATTTGCCCCCAGCCAGGCAAGGCACCTCTCTTAATGGTCTCTTTAGCACTTCTGACAGGTGACATGGCCATTTTCGATAATCTACAAAAATTGACAGAAGCAGAGCTTACATCTTCGAACTCGAGACATTGCAATGGTACTTTAGCTATGCCTTCATCGATCTCGACATATCGGAAAGATGATAACTCGCTTACTAGAAGATCTTCTTCACCACAAACGACGACCATCTGATCTTCAAACATGAATTTCAGTTTCTAATGTAACATGGATGTAACTGCCCCTACGGCATGAATCCAGGGTCTAACCAATAAACAACTGTATACAGGATTGATATCCATCACTTAGAAAGTAAGGGTAAACAAATGCGGCCCTACTTTAATGGATAAATCCACTTCGCTGGTGACTTGCCTTCGAGAACCGTCAAAAGCTCTAACAATTAAAGGGCTTGGTCTCGTCTCGCTCCCCTCTACCAATAGTTGACTTAATGTGCCCTTAGGCATCACATTAAGAGAAGAACTGGTATCCACAAGAACACAAGATAGCAAAGAGTTCATACACGTCACTGAGATATGAAAGGCTCTATTTTAGGCAGTACCTTCAGGACGCAACTCTAACTCATTGAAACCCAAGTACCTGCTTGCAGTTATGTTTGCAAAGACGTCGTCAAATTGTTCTATTGGAATATTATGCCTCACATGAGCAATGTTCAAAACTTTCAATAAAGCCAATCTCTGCGCGGGCGAGCTCATGAGTAACGACAAGATAGAAATCCTCGATGGAGTTTGCCCTAACTGATCCACAATCTTAAAGTCGCTCTTCTTGATCAGTTTGAGAAACTCTTGATCATCCATGACTTCTTTGCTCTTGGTGACATCTACAAACAGAGTGACTGTAACTGATGCAGCAGTTGATTCCTCTTGTTGCACAACAGGGGTGGTTGAAACAGATTTCTCCTTAAGATGAACAGCGGTTGGAATTTGCACTAGCTTAGATACAACTTTCGGAGAAAACACTCGCCCGCTACGAGTCATCCCTCTAGTGGCAGTTATGTTGACAATTTTAGATTCTAAAAACTGAATTTCTCGACCCCTAGAAAACACGATGGACCATACTTCCAAGGAACCTTTTTTGAATTCTGATATGGGAATGGCTTAGGAACACAGACAGTTATAGGTTGTATCTTTTTTTTAGGAGCTTCGACAGGAACCTTCCTATACACGATCGTGAACGGTTCAATAGTAGCTACCTCTTCCACAGACTTGGATATGGAAAACTGAATTACACCTCGGTTCATCAAAATCTAAATGCAACCTTTCAACCTTCAACACTGATTAGCATTATCATCACAAATCTGGCACTTTCCATGAAGACCTTTCAATAACCCTTGTTCTTTCAAGTTCTTGATCATAACAGTCATCGGAGTTTTCACTTTGTCGATATCTCTGATCTATTCAGCCCCTTGATCTTCCTCAATCATATTAACCACTGGTCCACCATGAGTAGGCAAGGGATTAGTTTGTATATTAGGATGCTCTTTAGAAAATGTCAGGATTTTCTGATCGATAAGCTCTTGAACTTTGGACTTGAGAACAATGCAGTCTTCGGTAACATATCCTATGTACCCAGATGGTAAGCACAGGATGCATTCGGATTATGCTTAGGACTAAAAGGAGGAATTGCAAGCGTATAAGGCACATGCATTCTGTCAAAATTCATCCACTTACGGTTGTTTTGATTGTTGTTATTTTGTTTGTTCTGATGCTAATTTCTGTTGTTTTGCTGAGACTGTTGACATTGAGGTTGATTCTGATTCTGAGAATTCTGAACTTGAGGTTTGATACGACGATTGTTGATACTGAGCGGCAGCAACATAAGGATAAGGATAATACGGCATGGGAGCAATGAGAACCTGATACTAAGGAGAGGCTTTTTCCATCACATTATTCACTTCACCTTCCTTTTTCTTTGAATGACTGCTATGAGGTTTCTTGGTTGGTTTTTGAACAGTTGTACCAACAATCCTACCAATTTTTAACCCATTCTCAGTTTTTTCACCAATAGTCACGATATCAACAAAGTTTGACGAATAACTACCTACCATTTTCTGATAGTACAACCCTTTCAAAGTGCCTATGGAAGTGTCAACCAATTCATTATCAGCAAGAGCAGGTCACATACGAGAAGCCATCTCGTGCGACCTTTGTGCATATTCTTTTAACGTTTCAGTTGTACGCTGAGACTGATTCTGCAACTACAATCTGGTAGGAGCCAAATTAAGATTATATTTGTATTGTTTCAAGAATGCCTCTGATAAGTCTCTCCATGAGCGAATCTTGCTACGTTTGAAACCTATATACCAATCTAGAGAAGCTCCAGACAAGCTATCTTGGAAACAATGCACCAGCAGTTCATCATTGTCGATATAAGATGCCATCTTCCTATAGTACATGGTCACATGACTACGAGGACAACTCAAACGTTTGTACTTAGATAGCTCTGGAATCTTGAATTTCTACGGCAGCACAACATTGGGAACCAAACACAAGTCTTTGGCTTCCATGCCAAAAGCATAATAACCTTCGATCGCTCGGATTATCTCATTTAACAATCTATACTCAGCAGGTCTATTATGATCGGAAAGTCTGACAAGAGCCTGAGGATTAGGAAGTTGTGATGCGGTTGGAGCAGGTATCTGCGAAGAAGCAAACTAATAAGGATACACTAACCCAAATTTCACCATCTGACTAGCACTTTGCCCCCTCTGAAAACCATACAAATAATCGGTAGGAAGTACCATAGCAGCAGAGGATGCCCCAGGGTAGGAAATTCCAGCATGAGTGGTCTGAACCATAGTTTGAACAAGCTAAGACAAAACCTGAACATGTATAGCAGCAGAGGACCCCTATACACATACTCATCTTCGTCAGGAATTTCAACATCAGTAGACATAAGAGTCTGGCGAATCTGTGTCTAAGGAATATTATGATCATCATGATTCACCATATGAGGTGGAATCGAAGTAGGCATGCCCCAAGGATAACCAGCATAATTACCATTGGGTATGGGCGCAACAAAAGGTTGATACGAAAAAAAAAAGCACTACCACCGGCAACCCGAGGAGTGAAATTCGGAGGCATTCCCCACTGGAAAGCAGCATGCATTCTATTAAAACCAGGTTGAGCAGAAGATAAGTTATCAGAAGGATGAATAACAGTCTCAACTGGCGCTTCGACAATAGCCGAAGAAGAAGCAACGACAGTAGTAAGAATCACCACATGAGTGATGATAGTTGCATTGGTAACAATTGCAACAACCGAAGTAGCCACAACGACGTCTTTCTGAGCGTCAAAGAACTCAATAATAACATCCATGTTAGTTTGGAACTGATCCATCCGACCCTAAAAATGTGCCAAAGCCTCCTTGTAGGCAGCGTTCTCTTATTCGATATCAGCCATGATCCTGGTCTTGTTTGCACGAGTAAAATAGCTATGATGAGTCGTCGTCTTGCTACAAGGCGGAGACGGGCAGCATAAGCACATGGTTTTCGGATGAAGGACATGCATATGAATATGATTGAATGCAATATATGCACAAATAAAAATTTAAATTCCAGGAATTCGTGAGCTTTATCTTTTGTTAGCAATAATCATAAAGCATATAAGTAAAGGCACAGATAAATTGACAAGAGAAATCTTCATTCAATCAATGAGACAAAGAAGTAAAAGCTCAAATACAACTCAAATATCTACCTTTTAGGCTACAATAAGATCAGAATGGATCCTATTAAAGACAACCCTATAAACAGAGAAGAAGTGAAATACATCCCGAGGAGTCTTGTGCGCAGCACATCATCATATGCATCCCTCGACAACCCTGGTAGATCCTCCAATACATGCTCGGCAAATCTGGCTAGACGATCGTGCCTCTCACTCCAATACTTTGCATCTTTTATGAGGTTGCGCAATAAAGAATGATTAGGTCCATGAAGAAGATCCTAAAGAAATGCCTCTTTCCGATCCAAGAGGACTTGCAGATGACGGCTCTGACGCTCCCAATGGGTACTCCCCAAGTGAGACTGTCTAATCTTTTCTCGGCCCTGATGTATCTGATCCTACAGCTTTTTAATATCACCAAAGACTTTGTCAAGCTCGGCTTGACATAGAGAAAGGTCTTACACCAACTGGTCGGCACGATCCTACTTATTCTGCAGCTTTGTCTTATACTCTGATAACTTTGCTCAAAGATCTGCAAGTTGCTTCTTGTAGCTCAACTCATTCTTATGGGCTTGATACTGAGTATCAGAAAGTTGTCTCTTCTTTAAGGCAAGTCTGTCGTAAGTGCTCTTCAAAGCATCACCTACTTTCCAGCACTTGTTCTACTCAAACTCCACCACTTTGCACATAAGTTCCCTCTTCTGGCGAAGGTCCATCTATAAACTCTCCTTCTCGGATGTGACTCTATCGAGGTTGAGACGAATATCAATATTCTTCTTCTTCAACTTCTCAATAACCAGCTTGAGCTGATCGACTTCTGAAGGAGGAACAATGGCAAGTTCAAGAAGCTTGACATGCATGGAAAGCTCGAAAGGAAATGGTAGAAAAGTCGCTTAAACTCGTTCCTTAACCCATTGTGTATAGGCTTCTTTCGCAACACAATTCTTATTACCCAACTCATCTCTACCCTCGTGGTGAATCTGTACCCATGCAGCACCCATGTCATCAACCCCTTCATGAAAGATGAACTCTTCCACTACCTCAGGATCTAGTTTGTCAAGCATCGAATATCCCAACTGACGAAAGGTAACCCTTGGATTGTAGTTAATTCTACCCTTTGTATCCAAGAGATGTAGATTAGAGAATTTACCACAATGAAGAATGATCTTGGTACCATCATAGGCTCGAGAGTACCAAGAGATGTCATCAGCAGTAAGGGATATGATCCTCTTAGACCATTTGAGATTCCCACTATTCTCCATAAAAGGACCCTTCTGCGGAACATGAGACATGAACCATCGATACAGCATAGGAGTGTTGCACCCCAAAATTTGACCAATCACTTCTCGCAATTTGGCTTGCGTTTCGACTCATTTTGCATTTTTTGCATTTGCATACCGCGCACATTGCATTTCACAGTCAGATTGACTTTATCGGGATTACAGCCCTCCCCGGGAGTTTCAGGCAGTTCATACCAGTTCGAATAAACGGTTTTTGTTGTGGAATCTGTGCTCGTCCCGATGTTTTCAGCTCTTGCTGTTGTTTGAGGATATTTCGGTGTCCGGTTTTTACCGTTTATTTCGTTATATTCTTGCATTCTTTATAATCGATTTAATTGGCTTTTATGGCATTTTCTAGAACTTTTCCTTAATTTCTAGCATTTTAAATAGTTTTTAGGTTAATTTTTTTCTAGAATAATTTTTAGATATAATAGGTTTTTAATGGATTTAACTCTTTTTAGATATTAATGGAATTGTTAAGAGTTGATGGGTATTAATAGATTTTATTTTCTTTTTAGAGTGGTTTAGTTCTTTTAGAATTTAATGAATTTTAAACTCTTTTTAGATTGTAATCTAGATAATTGAATTTGTTTTAGAAAATTAATAGATTTAATTTCTTTTTTAGGATTAATTAGATGTTAATTAGGATTTTAAGTCATTTTAATTGGGTTGATTAGCTTTAATTAGGTTCAGAATAGTCTTAATTTTCATTTAGGCTTTTATTGCAATTTTAATTCTTGTTTAGTATTAATTGAGTATTAATCTAGTCTTTGATCCATTTAATTTGCAAATAATTGAAACAATCTTAGTCAGAATTAATTGGAGTTTTAATCAGGTTCATTATCATTCTCGTTTTCATTAATGAGCTTTTAATTGAGTCAGCTATCTTAAGTAGGGCTTTAATCTTTTTTCGTTTGGTGGGCCACGTGTCTGAAGTCTGGGGGCCTAGTCCATTTGCAGGGACACATGTCACTATATAAAGGGGTCTCACGTTTCAGTCTCTCTCTCTTCCACATCACGGGACATGCGTACGCCGCTGGCCACTTCCCCCTTCCACGCGTGCGCCATGCAGCTCAAGGCCTGCCACGCGTCCCACCACCACTCCCTCACATCTCCGGCCATGCAAACCGCCGGAGGCGTTCGTTGGCGAAATCAAATCCGGCCCACCTTGCCGGTAACCATCACCGGTAACTGCTAACGGTCGCCGGAAACTGCACTTTCCCATCGGAAACTTCATCTAAGTTCATCCGATATTCATATTTATCCAGAATTCGTCACGATCTTCATCGCGTTTCACATGTTCATATCAATTTTCTAGATTTCCTCCATCAATCTTCATCGTGTTCTTGATAATCTTCATCAAATCTTTTATTCGTTCTTCACCTTGTCCAGATCTCTTCAACACATTCAAGAACTTCATTACAACGTTCATCAAAACTCATCCAATGCTCATAAAATTCATCCGTGAGCTTCATCATGTTCGTCAATCCTTACAAGATCTTTCCAGAAAATCTCCAACGTAAAACGTTTCTTCAGATCTTCATAGAAACTTCAAGGTCTTTCAAGATCTTCACTACAACACTCATAATGTTCAAATGTTCAGCTATCACTTTTTCCCAGATTTCGTTCGAACATCAATGAACCTTCATGTTTCTATGAACCTAACCCTCACCGGTTTGAACTTTTTCCAAGATTCCTCCGGATCGTTCAACTCGTTAACGTTTGGATCTCCATGAATGAACCTTCATCATTCCGTCACTAAATCATTCAGATCTACAGCAGATCTCAAGATCCAAACTTCACCCTAACACAATCTGCTTCAGATCATCAAACTAAACACAGAAGAAGAAAGGAGAGCTCGAGATCGGAGAAGGAAGAGGTGGAGACGGAGAAAGGTGAACAGTGATTTCAAAAAATGGCGCAGTTAGGGTTTCTGGCTATGAAGAATGGAAGAGAAAAGGGCTTCGTGGGCTTTCTCTCTTTGGGCCCAATTTCTTTTCTGCAGCATACCCCCCCAATTCCTCGCTGCACCCTCCGCTTTTTTTTTTGTTTGTTTGTTCGGATGGTTGATGGGCTAGGCCCATTGCATTTTGTATCTGCTGACTACACCCTCCAATTTTCCCAGCGCACCCCCCTATTTCCCCCTTTATTTTTGGATGTATTGTGGGCTGGGCCCAGTTTTGTTTTTGCAGGCTGTACCCCTGTTATGCTGTTGTACCCCCCCCCCCCTTTATAATTTTTAATTTCTCTTGTATTGGATGTTTGATTGTAATAGAGAGTAGTTTTATTTTTCTGTTTTCTTTTAGGGACTATAGTCATAGTTTAGATATTATATTCTTATGCATATTTTTACTATAGATTTTAGTATAGATTTTTTCGTTCTATTTTCTTCATAGCAATTTATAGAATATTGTGCATAAGATTTTATATGCTATTTTCCATTATGCAATTTACTGGTATTTCTTTAGAGTATATTTCGATTAGAGATTTATTGCCGTATTCCAGGAGTAGCATTTTATTTCCATTTGTCGTTGGATTTCTCTCTTCATGTCTTTTCTATCCGATTTTATCTCTGATTTTATTTTTGGCTGGCCGTGTGACATGATTCAATTGGAGAATGATTTTCGATATCATTTCTCTATCTTGTCTTTGACACGGATATCAATACGCTACCTCTGAGAGTTTGATTTATCGTATAAGTCGAATTATGACGGTCTAAGCGTTACATATATTCTGATTCGAGCGTCCTCATCAAGGATCCAGAGAGGAGAAGATTGGAATGGAGCTTGCGCACACGTCAGGAGCCAAAAGAGCCGCTTCGTTCGTTATCATATTTCTTATTCAAGTCTTCGGGAAACCGTCGAGTGTTGTGAGCTGTGTCGTTAGATACGTAGGAAATGACAGTTGAGGGGTTTCCTCTCAATCGTCTAGAGTGTCTAGTATGGTACCCTTTGGGTGACATGCGACGCATTCGCTCCTACGCCTTAGGTTCTTGCGTGTGTGTCCCGAGTTCCTTCCCGTTTAGGCGTAGGCCTGCTTCCTCTTTGTTCTCGCCCCACGCGATTGAAACCCCTTTTCTCTCGCATTCAAGCGATTGAGACCCCTTTTCTTGCCCCTGTGCAATCGAGACTCGTTTTTCGTAGAGCGTCGAACTACGTTTGCTCTGATCTCTCGTACCAGACGAGAGTACGTAGGCATAGGATGCGATATCCTAGCGAGCTCCCTTTTCCCTTTTTCCCCTGTTTTGCTGTAGTTAGCCGAACTACAACTGCTCTGATTTCTCGTATCAGATGAGAATGTATAGGCATAGGATGCGATATCCTAGCGAGCACACTAACAACTAACTTTTCTACTTTCTCGCTGTCGTGCGATCGAAACTTTCCCACTAACGACTGATGTTCCCTTTTTCTTGCCCGAGCGCAATCGAGACCAGATCGTAGTTCTAGAACTCATAGGTCCCCATACCTTAGAACCCCGACATACTACGTTCGTTCTACCGCAAACAGGTGACGCCTAAGTCTCCGTCGAGCGAGCAGCATACACCTAAACTGCTAGAATGCGTACGCTAGTATCGTCAATCCTTTCTCTCACCCCCGTGTGATCGAGAACACCCCGTCTAGCCGTAGTTTCCCGAACTATGTAAGCTCTGATCTCTCATACCTGTTGAGAGTACGTAGGCATAATACTGACATATTGGCGAGCCACCTTCCCCGTAACCCATAGTTAGTCGAACTACGTTGACTCTGATTTCTCATTCTCTGATGAGAATACTTAGGCATAAAGTGCGACGCTTTGCCGAGTCATTTTCTTTTCCTTTTAGACCAGCCTTGATTGGTAGATAGTAAAACCAACCCGTCAGATAAACACAACAAGCGTGGATCCCATCGAGTACGATGGACGTGAGGGGTGCTAATAACTTCCCCTTACGTAACCGACTCCCGAATCCAAACAATGGTTGCGATGACCTTGTCTTATACCTTTTCGTCAGGTTTTTTCGATCGTTTCCTTTCCCGTTCTGAGGGATAAATAACGAAAGGTGGCGACTCTTCTGTTTTGCCAGCACCTTATTTTCGCGGTAGCGACGGCTGGTGACTCTGCTGGCGACTCTGCTGGGGACTCCAACGGTTCTTATGCGAGTCAATCAGGGGATCCAACGTCCCTGTGCGAGAGTCAATCCTAGCGCTTGTTTGCTTGTCTTTGGGTGTTTATTTTTGTGTGTTGTATGTTGTATATTACTGTTGTATTTACATTTCCTGCTCTATTATTATTTGTTGCTATTGTGTTGTTGGGGGAGGGGAGCTCTGATGAGTGATAAGCCAGACCCAGGCTTGAGTGTACCTAGCATTAGTTGTGGAAAGTAGTGGGCGCGTGCTTGCTTTGCAGGTACTAGTGTCTCATAAAATCCACGCTCGGACGAGGTTCTCCCGGTTGACTTCTTTTCCGGCCCTTTGGGCTTGAGGGGTTGTTGGTTTGGAGGATTGTCGACTCTAGGGACCGATCATTTGGGATTCAGCTAAGTGAGGCCGCTTCAAGAGATGATGATGCCATACCTTCTGGGTATCGTATCATTGTTCTTGAAAGTCTGTGACGCTGATGACCGCATAGGATGCCGAACTTGTGTCAGTTTAGTGCCATACCTGTGAGTGGGAGGGTTTTTGCAGGAAACTTGACTTCCAGCCTACCCAGTATTTTGGTTTTCTCTCGTCAGAGCAAACTTATCCCATAAGCAGCGCAGTGTTGCACCCCAAAATTTGCTCAACCTTTTCTTGCCTGATTTATGTTTCATTGCATTTCATTTGCATAGTTACATCATGTACATAATTCAATCATTTAAATATCATAGCATAGCATGCCTCCAATAAGGGATCAAGGCTGTCTATCAAGAGAAGATCCTAACAAGAGGTGTTATCCAAGGTTGAGAAGTCATCCAAACCATCAAGAAATGATTTGAAGTCTTGAGAAGTTTGAGTACCTACATGTTGGTTTTGCTCCTATCTTGAGGAATATTGAGAATCATCAGTGGGATGAGAAACATGTATTGTGAATTTGAGGTGTGTATGGATCTCATGGAAAGCCTAGAGGGCCATATTGAAGCTGAGACAAGTCATTGATTCAAGTATGAGAGCCACATTTGAAGTGCAGTCAACTAGGGTTTCATCTGGGCCAACCCTGGGTCAATTGAGCAATTGAAAAGCATCAAAGCATACTTTGAGGTCATGGGATTCATGGATTGGTATGTTAATACATGTGTGGTGTTGTTCCAAGGTTAAGCAAAGAAGAATCAAGGATGTGGGAAGTTGCTAAATTAGGGTTTCAGTGTAAAATCCCCTGTTTAGTGCCTAACTTCAAAGCCACATAAGTCAAAATACAAGTTTCAAATGGATCTTTGGCCAACATGAAACTTGTATAGAATCTCAATACCTTTAATTTGAGTACTATAAGTCTTCAAGAAGATTTGTAGAACTCAAGTTATGGTCTTTGCAAATTACAGGTCAACAGAGGACACTGAAATTTATCTGTGAAAGTCACTTGACTTCCAAGAAACGTTTTCCCTTCAAGGAGGTTTCAAATGGATTCTTGGCCAACATGAGAGTTGTAGATCTTTATCTTATCTTTCCATAGAGTACTATAAGTCCTTGATAGGATTTGTAGAACTCTAGTTATGATATTTGCAATCCAGGGGTATTTTGGGTATTGGTGATTATAGGTCATTTTCAAGCATGGGCCAAAAACTCCATTTTGCAAGCTTCAAATGGAAAATTGTTCAACTAGAAAGTTGCTCAAAATAGGGTTTTAACCTTGACCATGCATCAAGGAGGCTTTGAATGCGCTCATAGGAGAAGTTGGTTTGAGAAATTTTGAAAAGGAAGAAATTAAAGTCATTTAAAGGCCAAAAATGTGAAATTCTTGATTTATGGCCAAACCAAGCAATGTTATATACCAAATTGATCAGAAAACATATTTTGGAAAGGATGGAAATACTACATTTTGGATTTGAGGCCAATTTCACATGGTTCCCTTTTGTTACTTAAGAAGGAAGCAACATTTAAATTACATACCTTTGGATCAAAAACAAGGAAGATATCATTCCCATTCAATACAAAATGTCATGAGGAGAGAAATTCAAGCAAGATGGTGAGCTAGAACAGAGCAAAGCACAAATTTGGCATGTGAGATTTTCAAGGGATATGAGAAATTAAATTTCTCATTCAGTTAGTTACAGAAGGTTCTAGAGGGTTCCAACACATTCTATATAAGCATTGCAACTGATTCAGATCATTTTTTTGGGAAGGATTGAGCAAGGAATTAGAAAGAGCAACTGAATTTTCTTCATTGCATCTCAGAATCGGGTTTGGAGATAGAGGGAATTTCAAGGCAAATTGACCATTGGAGTAGCTTGGGTAGTGGTTCTTGAGTGATTCTGCAAAAGATTAGAGCTTGAATCGAGCATTTGCACCTTCTGTTCATCCATTTTTTCCAGGTTTGCAACTTTCATTTTTTTAGCTTAGATTAGGGGAAATTGATTAGCATTTGATATGTGGATAGGTTATAGATGTTGCTTAGATGGATTTAGGCACAAGAATTGGATGATTAGAGATACTTTAGGTCAGTGCAAGATTTCTGTTGAGGGAGATATCTCTTAATTCTTGAGGCTTTAAGCATGGCTGAATGGTGAGAATTGATCAGGGAAGCATGTAGATGATTTTAGGCTCATTAATTGCAAGATTTGAGGCATTCAAGACTTGGTGATTTTTCTGAACATTGGATCGGGTTTGGTTTTAGAGGATGAATCAATGAATTCTGAGGGCATATTCGTGATCAGGATGAAATTTTGAGGAGGATAGGGTGTTTGGTTGTTGCGTTTGATGCCACTTTGGGATTGCCACACCGGAGAAGACGGTGGCGCAAAGCTCAGGCCACCGTCTGAGTTTCTCCCTCCATTTTTCAAACATTTGGGGATGATGACTCCCAACCCTAGGATCTTAGTCTGACCCTTGACCAAAACTTAATCCAATGGCCACAATTACAAGTTGATTTCTGAAGAGAATGAATTTTATCAAAATGCTCCGTTTCATTTAATCAGAATGGATGGGCCTTAGTGATGTCTTGCTATGTACACTCCCCTTTAGGCTCATTGGTGAATTATAACGTGAAACCTTTGCTATTCATCACGCCCTTTTTCCAATTTCCTTTCATTTTCCATTTATTTTCTGTTATTTGGTTTGGGCTTATGAGATGTTTGATACGCGCACCCCCCCTTAGGCCCAGGTTTGGATTTTAACTGGATCTAATTGCTATCTGACACGCAGGTTTTATCATTTTTAATTGTTTTTCTTTTAATTTCATTTTGCATATAGTTTAGAAATAAAATCACCATAAATAGAAAAATTAGGATTTTTAGGTGATATTTTTTTCCCTTGATTCCTTAGAAAGTGTAGAATTTAATAGGATTGAAATTTCATTAATTCATGCATTTTATATTTTATTTTCATTTTTGTAGTTTAATTGCTTTTATTTTGAATTTGGTTGATGCATGATTTTGTTGATTTTGGTATGATTGATTGGTGATGACTTTTGAGTTGATTCTTTTTGGGTTAGATAGCTTAGATATGTATATACCTCTAGTAATTTTCTCATATTTTTGTAAGAGAATTTTAGGCTAGTTTGAGCATTGAACTTTAGGTGGTGTAGAATTAGGGTTTTAAGATAGTACCCTTAGGTTTAGGGCATAGTTTTAGGTCCAAATGAATGGTTAACCCCCTGGTTTTTGTACGGGGTGATTCTTAAGAGGTTTAGGAACCCTTAGAATTTTTTGTAGGATTTTAAAATCATTTTTGGTATTTTAATTATATCTAGTTTTAGGACAAACTTTTAGGTGTTTCTAACACACTAATTTGACTAGTTTAACTCAATAGTTCCCCTTAGATTAGGGTGGTGTTGCTCTGGTGCTTGGATGATCATGAAGACCAATTAAAGATGCTTTGGAGTTCTTGAAGAAGCTTGGATGTGAAGATTTTCTCAGCTTGTGGAAGTTTGGTCAGGAGCTTAGGGAAGCTAGGGTTTTAGGGAGAGCATTAGATTAGTTTTGCTTGTTTCTTCAAACATGGAGTATATTGTTCATCTCCATTCAATCTAATGACACAAAGTCCTCTTAAAGAAGTCACATCTCTCCTTTGGAGGGATGAGTGGCATGCTTTAAGAGTAGAACTTTGAGGATGCCTTCCTATTACAGTGTTAAGATCTTAATGACTTCCCTTGGTTGTCATTGAGTTTCTTAACACTTCAACTTGATCTTGTTACTTGATTCTCCCTTGGAGGTGCTTGTTGAAGCTTGGTAAGGAGAAAGTTTGGTGCTTGTTGAAGCTAGGGGTTTGTGCTTGTTGAAGCTGGTTGCTTGTTGAAGCTAGGGTTTTGCTGCTTGTTGAAGATGGAGTCAGGAGCTTGTTGAAGCTGTCTACTGGTTGAAGTTTGCTGGGGTTTAAGCTGGTAGCTTGTTGAAGCTTGGTGCTTGTTGAAGATTGAAGGTTTAGTGGAGCTTGAAGATAGGGGCTATTCATGGAGAAGGAGTTGTTGCTGTCAACTTTTTGCTGTTTAATCAACTGTTGTTGTCAGAGCTGCTGCTTGTGCTGTTTGCTGAAGGAGTTTGGTGCTGCTGCTTGGGCTGCCTCCTCTGCTGTGGGTTTTGTTTTATGTATTGTTTGTTGGCTTGTGTAGCTTGCCCCCTAGGATTGAAGTGAATGTTGATTCACTTTGCCTGTTGTTTTCCCAGGTTCGAGGTTGAGTGGGACTCCCTTGCCTCGCTTGTATTGTTGCATTGCATGCATTTTACTGTATTTGCTTGCTTTCTTTTCTGTTTATCCCCTAGGATCTCTGATTTCCTCTGTGCAGGAGGGAATTATGACAGACATTAGGATTCTTATCCATGCATGACAACATTAGGTCAGTTTTATTCCCTTTTCAACCCTAGGTTTTTTAGAGCTTCTTTCTCTCCTTATCTCAGAACAACTCAAAAGTACAGTAATAAGGTTAATCGACGTCGTACGTTACGAGTCTTAAGCTATTTGAGAAAGGGTTGCTGGAGAGTTTCTTTCCAGTAGTCTGGCTGCCTAGTGTGGTACCCTTTGGGTGACACGCGACGTAGTCACTCTCAAATCATAGTCTCTAGTGCGTCAGAGATTGCAAACAAACAAAAAAACACTTCTTTCGTAAAAGATTCAAACAAACATCAAAGTGTCATTTTTGTCCGCTTGGACTCTTAATCAAGAAAAACCCTTTCATAAGGTAATAAAAAACAGTCAGACAAGCTTGTGTCTTCCGTAGCCCGAACTACGTTTGCTCTGATCTTTCATGTCGTATGAAAGTACGTAGGCATAGGATGCGATATCCTAGAGAGCAACCCCTCCTTTCCCGTAGGTAGGCGAACTACGTTGACTCTAATTTCTCGTTCCAGACGGGAATACGTAGGCATAGAGCGGCGAAGCTCTATCGAGTCTCTTTTCTCTTTTTCTTTTCTTTTTAACCTAGACCTGTAGAGTAGATAGAATAACAATCCGTACTAGAAAACAAGCGTGGATCCCGTCGAGTACGGCGGACGTGAGGGGTGCTAATACCTTCCCCTTGCGTAATCGACTCCCGAATCCAGGATTTGGTTGCGACGACCATTCCTTTTCTGTTTTGCGTTAGGTTTACTCTGAGCGTTTCCTTTCCCTCATTTGGGATAAATAACGCGCGGTGGCGACTCTTCTGTCATAGCCGGCGCCGATTTTCGCAGTAGCGACAGCTGGCGACTCTGCTGGGGACTCCAACGGTTCCCTACGCGAGTCAATCCTAGCGCTTGTTTTCCCGTCGTGGGTTTTGTATGGATTTACCTTTCTGTATTTACTTTCAGCATTATATTATTGTTGTTATGCTGGGTAGGGGTTCAGATTGAGAGATAAGTCGGACCTGGGCTTGAGTGCACCTAGAATTAGTTGTGGAAAGTAGTGAGCGCGTGCATGCTTTGCATGTACTAGTGTCCTGCAAAATCCACGCTCAGACGAGGTTTTTCTGGTTGACTTCTTTTTCAACCCTTTGGGTTGAGGGGGTTGTTGGTCAGTTGGATTGTCGACTCTGGGGACCGATCAATTGGAAGTTGGCTAAGTGAGGCCTCTTCAGGACATGATGACACCACACCTTCTGGGTATCGTATCATCAGTCTTGAAATTTTGTGACACCGACGACCGCATAGGATGTCGTACCTTATGTCAGTTGATAGGACACGTACCTGTGAGAGGGATTGAGGCATGCAGGAAACTTGACTTCCAGACTACCCGGTTTTCTTGATATTGGATCAGTATATGTGGTTACTTGGGGTTCTTCATCAGGACAGTGTTATAGGTCTGTTGAGACCAGGTTGGAGCTTTGTTGTAGGTCTGTTGAGACCAGGTTGGAGCATTGTTATGGGTCTGTTGAGACCAGGTTTGAGCAGTATTGTGGGTCTGTTGAGACAGATATTGTGGATGGATCTCTTCAGCAATATATCACTTGATCCCTGTTTCATGTTTGCATATTGCATTGTTGCATACTCATTCTGCATATCATTAACGTGTGTCTGTGCTGCAGGTGCATTTCATACCCTCTGATTCTAGTTGCCCGGATTTCTGTCTGCTATTATGGATACTTCGAAGAAGACTGTGGCATACAAGTTGCCTACTCCAGATGTGTCTTCCTTGCTTGGTTTGATGTCTTTAGCTGATGATGATGTGAAGAGAAGCTTCAGGAAGAGTTATGGGAAACTGCTTAGGTTGGTTTGCAAACCATCCATGTATGAGCTGAACGGATTGTATGCATTTATGCAGTTCTATGATCCCCCGCTGAGGTGTTTTACTTTCCCTGACTTCATTCTGGCTCTGACCATGGAGGAATATGCTGAGATCTTGGAGTTGACCATTCAAAACAAGGTACCCTTCATTCATATGGGTGTTGAGCCCAAGCTGGAGGATTTGGCTGTTGCTTTGCATTTAGACTCCTCAGAGTTGCTGTTAACCTCATGGAATGGAGTGTCTGGTTTTTCTCTCAAGTTCTTGGTTGGGAAAGCACAAGAGTATGCCAAGAGTGGATGTTGGATTGTGTTTAATGATATCCTTGCTTTGTGTATCTATGGCATTGTACTGTTCCCTAATATGTCTGACTTCATTGATTTGGATGCATTCCATATATTTGCTTTAGGCAATCCTGTGCCTACATTGATTGGAGACTTCTATCATTCTTTGCATTATAAGAACGAGAATAGGCAGGGCAAGAACGTCTCTTGTTGTGTGCCTTTGTTGTATATGTGGTTTGATAGTCACCTGCCCAAGAGGGGTATCTTTGCTGAGTCTGCAGCTACGGTGGAATGGTCTGAGCGTCTGATGGGGCTTTCTTCAGAAGATGTTGTCTGGTTTGATAGGGATTTACTGGAATCTGAGATTATCCACAGCTGCACAGGATATCTTAACGTTCCTCTGATTGGGAGGAAAGGGTGCATCAACTACAATCCGTCATTGTTGATCAGGCAATTCGGTTATGCTTTGAGAAGCCCGCCAAAAGAGGAGGAAGTGCAGGAATCTCTGTACTTCACCGGTGATTTGAAGGGAGAATTGTTATCCAAGCTTCAACATGCTTGGAATAACATCTGCAAGAAGGGTAAGCCATTGTTGGGTAAGAATGATTGTCAAGCCTATGCTCCGTATCAAGTCTGAATCCGAGATAGGGCAAAGTAGGCGCTGATGCTGTTTCCTGCAGTATTACCTCCTGCTCCCCTCGTGGTTGAGGAGCCAACTACTGTGTCTATTGAGAGATATGAGCAAGTTGTGAAGGGGAAAGAAGAGATGATGAAAGCCAACGAGAAGTTGGAAGAAGAGCTAGTGCAACTCAGGAGCGAAAGGAATGAAGTTGTATATTCCTTCGAGCAGCAAACAAAGCTGGTGAACCAGTTGGGTGCAGAACTGACTGAACAACGAAAGAAGCGGGAACGTTTGGGGATAGATTTCAAGAGCTCTCATGACATGCTAGAGTCTAAGAAGAAAGCACTTGATATAGCCTACCGGGAGATCTCCATATTCAACAAAACCTGGAACGCTACGCTGGCAAACAACAAAGAAAGAGAAGACAAACTGAAGCAGCAGATCTCTGAACTGGAAAATCAGTTGAAGGCTAGCCAGAAAAAGTTTGAAGAAGAGGTTATGCAAAGATACAACATTCAGAATTCGTTGAACAAAGTTATCAAGCGTAAGAAAGAGTCTGCATCCCAGAAGCGGAAGCTAGAGAAGTGCTTTGGAGAAGGTGTTTGGGAGGAATCCATTGGGGATCTCCAGCGTGTTATCAGGCAAAGAGACTCGCTCGTTGAAGGGTTGCTTTCTCAACCGGACCATCCCAAGACCAAGAGATTGTTAGAGGAGTATCGGGCATATGGTCGCACTTGATTACCTTATACACTGTTGTATATGCTTTATTTGCATTGTGCTGGCCATCACCAGGATTGTTGGTTGAGGTCATGCCTTCTTGTTATTGTACACTCGGTGATATTGTATTTCTGCCTTATTGGGCTCTTTTCAGCAATACATGAGATGTTTTCTCCCTTGATGAATCTAAGCTTCTTAGCACTATCACTGCACTGGCACGTTGGCACTAAAATCGGGGGTTGATCTCCCTAATGCACAGACACATGTTGCATCTGCATGTTCATTTTGCATTGCCAGTTACTTGTTGAATCTGTATCTTATTTCCTGCATCTCACAGGTTTTTCAGGATTGGCGAACAAAGAGTCCACCGCTATTCAACCCGAAACAACTGCAAGAAGATAATCGATCAAGTTCAGGTCGAGATGCAGGAAATCCGTGAGAAGCTGACTCTGTTCATGCAAGCTATGGAGAGCATGGCCAAAGGCCAGGAGAACCTTCAGACCTTGGTGCAGCCGCTGCTGACGCGGACAAACAGAAATGGCAATACTGACCATATTTCTGTTGAAACTCCTCGCTGGGAGGATGAGATGCCGGCAGTTGTTACTCCACCTGTTGTGACTGTCAACGGAAACACCGGTACTGGTGCAGGTGCTGGCGCTGGTAATGGCAATACTGGAAATGGTGGTGATGGGCATGTTGTCAACAACAAAGGCAACACTGTGGATGTCGATCAAGGATTCGGTGACAATGCTGACTTTGGAAACAATGGGTATGGCAATGTCAATCAGGACGGGAACTTCGGGTTCAACAACCAAGGCTTTGGTAATGAAGGTTACGGCTACAATCAGGGGTATGGCTACGGTAATGGTGGATTCGGTAATGTGAATAACAACGGCACTGGAGCATTTCTTTTTAACAATGGTTTTGGACCTGCTGGGGTCAATCTAGGGTTCGGCAACCGAGGACAGGGTCCTATGTTCAATCAGCAAGGATTTGGCCATAACATGGGTTACGATGGGTATGGCAATGACTGGAACGTGGATCACCAGGACGACGCTTTTTCGGGAAGAGGTATGGGACCTGAGGGCCCTATTGACCCTGTTCAGAGGATCAGAACGCTAGAAGAGCAGATGAGAGGTGTGGTTAATCAGAACTCTGCTGGGTTAGATATGACTACTATGGGGTTGGTACCAGGGCTGAGGGTGCCATTAAAATTCAAGGCTCCAACATTCGACAAATACAAAGGGGATACCTGCCCAAAGGTCCATGTACGTTCTTATTATAGAAGGATGTCTGCATATTCCAATGATGAAAGGATGCTCATGCATTTCTTTCAGGATAGCTTATCAGGACCATCATTGGAATGGTACATGGGACTGGAGCCCACTCAGATTAGGAGCTGGAAGCAGTTGGCTGATGCTTTCGTTATGCATTACAAATATAATAGCGATTTGGTGCCAAACAAAGTTCAGTTGCAGAGTCTGTCGCAGAAAAATGGTGAAAGTTTCAAAGAGTACGCGCAGCGGTGGCGCGATATGGCAGCTCGGGTGCACCCTCCTTTTGTTGAAAGGGAGATGAATGACATGTTTGTGGGGACATTTACAGGAATGTACTATGACAAGTTACTCAATGTTTCGATGGGTAGCTTCTCCGATATGATCCTTATGGGAGAAAGGATCGAAAATGGAATTAAAATTGGAAAGATTCAGGCAGGCGAATCTATTTCAACTGGGGGTGCGAGAAAAGCGTTCGGCGGAAGACAAAAGGGTGATACAAGCGCTGTATTTGGTGGCAGAGGTCGGGCAGAGGTAGAAATCAGTACAGTCAACCTCAACAAATAGCCAGTGTTACTATTCCAATTCCTCAACAACAACAGCAGCAGCAACAACCGCAGCAGCAGCAAAGGCAGAATCAGGGTCAGAGAAGGTTTCAGAATGCAAAGCCGAATAGGGTATTTGATAAGCCTCCGTCGACATATGCAGAGCTTCTTCAGACACTGCTGGGGTTGAATTTGGTTGAGAAAAGAACATTGGAACCGCCTACAGGACCGGTACTTCCTTATGGGTACGACGCTAATAAGCACTGCGAATTCCATTCCGGGGCGCCCGGACATGATGTAGAGTCTTGTCATGCTTTCAAGCATAAAGTCCAAGACTTGTTGGATAGTAAAGCCATCAACTTTGGCCAGGTGGGGCCCAATATTGTACAACATCCTATGCCTAATCATGGGGCAAATGCCATCTTAACAGAAGAGAGTTTGAACTTGGTGTTGGATGTTAACGAGTTGAAGAACCATTGAGTGAGGTGAAAAGCAGGTTGCTCAGAAGGGGAGTGTTCCCTGGTTATGATGAATACTATTTAGAGTGTTGGACCCAGCCCGAGGGTTGTGCTGATTTGAAGCAGGGCATTCAGGCCATGGTCGACGAAGGGACCTTGCAATTTGATCGAACTGCGGTTGAGAAGCCTGTGGAGGCATTATGTGATGAGCAGAATAATATTGCAACAGTGACGATCCTGAGGAAGACTATAACGATAACGGCGTCCGCCCAGCGGCCAACTATTACAATTACCAAAGCAAGGCCTGTTCCCTTTGAAAGTACGAAAGCTGTCCCGTGGACATACGGATTAGAAGCATATTGCAACAGTGAAAAGATTGTGGTGAGTAGCCAGCCAGCTGAGGCTGTTGATAATGTCGTTGGAATGGGGGGCATGACCCGTAGCGGAAGGATCTTTACCTCACCTGAAATAGAAGCAGAGAGATTGGCCAAAGGCAAAGCCAAAGTAAGTGAAAGCGGGCCTACTCAGTCGAAAGAAAAGGATACGTCTCTCAAGGACATAGAGGAGTTCATGAGACTGATTCGCAAAAGAGACTACAAAATTGTTGAACACCTACAGCAGACGCCGTCAAAGATTTCTATCTTGTCGTTGTTGTCATGTTCTGAGGCCCACTGGAACACCTTGCTAAAGATTCTGGATACGTCATTTGTGCCTCAAGAAGTTTCTGTAAATCAGTTAGAGGGAATAATAACGCATGTCAATGCTGGACATAGCCTGGGTTTCACGGATTTTGATCTAACGCCCAGGGGTCGAGAGCACAACATGGCTTTGCATATATCGGTGGAATGCCGGGGCTCCGTAATGTCGCGTGTATTGGTGGATACTGGGTCATCTTTGAACGTATTGCCAAAGAAAGCCATGATGAAATTGGACATACGGGGAATTATTTGCACGCCCAGCGATTTGGTTGTGAGGGCGTTTGACGGGACGAAAAGATCAGTGTTTGGGTCAATAACTTTACCGCTTCAGGTGGGGCCAGAAATTTTTGATACCGAATTCTACATCATGGATATCCATCCAGCTTATAGCTGCCTTCTTGGGCGCCCATGGATCCACACTGCAGGGGCCGTAACGTCCACATTGCATCAGAAGTTGAAGTACATGGTGGGTGATAGTGTTGTTACCGTTTGCAGGGAGGAGGACATTTTGGTCAGTCACCTGTCATCGTTCAGATATGTTGAGGTCGACGGAGAAATACACGAGACACCCTGTCAAGCCTTCGAAGGGTTGCGGATTAAAGACAAAGCTTCGGGTCCTAGCAAAATGCCAGAGGTGGCAGTGTCATCCTACAAGGAAGCTCAAGCTTTAGTGCAGACTGGTGAGACTAAAGGTTGGGGGCAGGTACTGGAGATCCCTGTGAAGAATGACAAGTTTGGACTAGGGTATCGACCGACATCGTCAGCGTCATCTTCAGGAGCGGCCAGGTTCAAGGGACCAATAATGATTACGCCAAGCGGGGTGTGCTTTGAGACAATCAATGCTATTTTCGATGCTGAAGACGGAGATAGTGATTGCGATATGGACGCGTGGATCAAGCCAAGCGTGCCAGGACAAAGTCTCTGCAACTGGTCCATCCGGAAAACTGTCCCAGTGACTCTTAAATAGTAATGATTTGTTTTGTCAATTGTTGAACAATCCTATGTCCTACCTGGGGCATAGTGATTTTACCTTAGGGCTACTTGATTATGTGTATTGCACTGTTTTAATCATGAAATAAAGGCGTTTTTCATATACAAATATTGTGATCCCTGTTTTTCTTGTTTTTTACTTTAACAATAAATGGCAACGTGGTTATTTGCTTTGTTTGCGTGTTGAAGCGTTTAACCATTTCCTTTGCAGGACTAATATTTCAGATGACATCTCCTACGAACCGCCTATGACTCGTGTCGACTTCGAGCACCCGGTATTCCAAGAAGAGGAAGAGATTGTTGAGGATAGCGACCTGCCAGAGGAGCTGACTCGTTTGTTGAAACAGGAAGAGAGAATCATTCTGCCTCATCAGGAGGAAATTGAGATTATCAACTTGGGGTCGGAAGAAGTTGTGAGAAATATCCGTATAGGGGCTGCGCTGCAGAGTGACATCAAGCGAAGGCTGATTGAGATACTGCGAGAGTATAGCGATATATTTGCTTGGTCGTACGAGGATATGCCTGGGTTGGATACAGACATGTTGTGCACCGTCTTCCGTTGCAAGAGGAATGTCCGCCTGTTAAGCAGAAACTCAGAAGAACCAGACCAGACATGGCTGTGAAAATCAAGGAAGAAGTTCAAAAACAGTGGGATGCTGGTTTCCTAGCCGTTACAACTTATCCGTCATGGGTCGCTAATATAGTACCAGTGCCGAAGAAAGACAGTAAAGTGCGAATGTGTGTAGACTACCGTGATTTGAATAGGGCGAGCCCAAAAGACGACTTTCCACTTCCTCACATTGATGTGCTGGTTGATAACACTGCTCAGTTCTCCGTATTCTCCTTCATGGATGGCTTCTCAGGCTATAATCAGATCAAAATGGTACCAGAAGACATGGAGAAGACTACCTTCATTACTCCCTAGGGAACATTTTGCTACAAAGTGATGCCCTTTGGACTGAAGAACGCTGGGGCAACATATCAACGTGCTATGACGACTCTCTTTCATGACATGATGCACAAAGAGATCGAGGTTTATGTTGATGATATGATTGCCAAATCCCAGACGGAGGAGGAGCATTTGGTTAATCTGCTGAAACTGTTCAAAAGGCTTAGGAAGTTCAGGTTGAGACTGAACCCTAACAAGTGCACCTTCGGGTAAACTGCTGGGGTTTATCGTGAGCGAAAAGGGAATAGAGGTTGATCCTGCAAAGATAAAAGCTATACAAGAAATGCCGATGCCTAAAACAGAAAAAGAGGTGCATGGGTTTTTAGGGAGGTTGAACTACATTGCTCGGTTCATATCTCACCTAACTGCGACATGCGAGCCGTTATTCAAGTTGTTGAAAAAGGATCAGGTGTTGACCTGGAATGAAAATTGTCAAAAGGCGTTCGACAAGATAAAATAATACTTGCAGGAACCTCCTGTTTTGATACCCCCAGTGGCCGGGAGACCTTTGATTATGTATTTTACGGTTCTTGAGGAAAGTATGGGTTGTGTTCTCGGTCAACACGACGAGACCGGACGTAAAGAGCATGCGATCTACTATTTGAGTAAGAAATTTACCGACTGTGAGTCCAGATACTCAATGCTCGAGAAGACGTGTTGCGCGCTAGCCTGGGCCGCCAAACGTTTGATGCAATACATGATGAATCATACAACCATGCTAATTTCAAAGATGGATCCAATCAAATATGTGTTTGAGAAGCAAGCACTCTCCGGAAGAATTGCCCGATGGCAGATGGTGTTAACAGAATACGACATCCAATATGTCTCGCAAAAAGCTATTAAAGGTAGCATTTTGTCGGAATACCTTGCGGAGCAGCCGGTTGAGGACTACCAATCGATGAGGTTTGATTTTCCTGATGAGGATATCATGCACCTGAAAATGAAGGATTGTGAAGAACCGTTGCCGGACGAAGGACCAGAGTTGGGTTCCAGATGGTAGTTGATATTTGACGGAGCTGTAAATTCCTATGGTAGCGGAATAGGTGCAATTATCACTACTCCTCAGGGGTCACACATCCCCTTTACTGCCCGATTGACTTTTCCTGTTACCAATAATGAGGCTGAATATGAGGCTTGCATCATGGGGCTCGAAGAAGCCATTGATTTGCGAATCAAGAACCTGGATGTATACGGAGACTCAACTCTAGTGGTGAATCAGATTAAAGGAGAATGGGAGACACGTCAGCCCAATTTGATACCCTATATGAATTATGCAAGGAGATTATTTCCTTTCTTTGACAAGGTGGAATTGCATCACGTGCCACGAGCAGAAAATCAAATGGCTGACGCCCTGGCGACATTGTCTTCAATGTATAAAGTTAACTTCTTGAACGAGGCTCCCCGAATTGTTATCTCTTGGCTCGATAGGCCTGCATTCATATTTGCCATTGACGAGGCTCCCGATGGTAAACCCTGGTACTTTGACATCCAGAATTTCCTGAAGAACCAGGAGTATCCGGATGGGGCATCCAGTCGAGATCAGAAGACTCTCAGGAGATTGGCTGGAAATTTCTATCTGAATCCGGACGGTGTCCTGTACAAAAGAAACCACGACTTGGTGTTGCTATGTTTTGTGGATGAGAAAGAGGCGAAGTTGCTCATGGAAGAGATACATGAGGGTACATTTGGTACACACGTTGGTGGGCATGCTATGACAAGAAAACTGTTGCGGGCAGGTTATTATTGGCTGACTATGGAAACAGACTGTTTCAAGTTTGCAAAGAGGTGTCATAAATGTCAGATTTATGCGGACAAAATCCATGTGCCTCCAAGTCCTCTGAATGTGATGTCATCACCGTGGCCTTTTTCGATGTGGGGAATTGACATGATTGGTAATATTAAGCCCACGACATCAAATGGACACCGGTTCATTTTGGTGGCAATCGATTACTTCACCAAATGGGTGGAAGTAGCATCATATGCCAATGTCACCAAACAAGTGGTCGCCAGATTTATCAAACGAGATATTATCTGCAGATATGGAATCCCCGAGCAGATTATCACCGACAACGGTTCAAATTTGAATAATAAAATGATGAAAGAGCTGTGTCAGAATTTTAAGATTGAGCATCACAACTCTTCTCCTTACCGGCCCAAGATGAATGGCGCTGTCGAAGCGGCCAATAAGAACATAAAGAAGATTGTTCAGAAGATGGTTGTGACGTATAAGAACTGGCACGAGATGTTACCTTTCGCTTTGCACGGTTATCGTACGACGGTACGCACATCAACCGGGGCAACCCCTTTCTCATTGGTATACGGGATGGAGGCGGTGTTACCATTGGAGGTCGAGATTCCTTCCCTGAGGGTTTTATGTGATGTCCAACTCGACGAGGCAGAATGGATTAAAGATAGACTGAATCAGCTCAGCTTAATGGATGAGAAGAGGATGGCTTCTCTAGCATACGGTCGGTTATATCAGAGCCGGATGAAGAAAGCTTACGACAAGAAGGTGTGCCCTCGAAGCTTTCAGACGGGCGATCTTGTTTTGAAAAAGATTCTCCCACCACAATCAGATCACAGGGGCAAGTGGACTCCCAATTACGAAGGTCCCTACATTGTCAGAAAAGTCTTCTCCGGAGGAGCCTTGCTACTATCCACCATGGATGGTGAAGACTTTACATCTCCTGTGAATTCGGACGCAGTTAAAAAATACTTTGCTTGAAAGTGACCCGCTGGACAGTAAAAAGAGAGTCCAGGCAAAAATGGGGCATCCCGGCGAACCATAAAAAATGAATAAAAGGTTCGGGAAAAAGTTAGGGATAAAATTGAAAAGATGTACACCCGCGAAGTCGAAAACCTGAAAAGGGCGACTTCGGCAAAAAAGGGTATCCCGGTGAATTGAAAACCCGCAAAGGGCGGTTCACGCAAAAGTTAGGGATTGAAAAAGCAAATGACTGCGGTCCGGATTTGATACGGCATTGCTTAGTGGTTTGGGAGTACCTGGGGGCCGTCTATCCAAAAACAATCTCTTCCGAAGGTTGAGTACCAGGAAAGCGCAGAGTCAGGCGAGTCATAGGAGGATCAGCTCATGGTGTTTGTCTGTGCCATGTTGCCGACATGTATACAAATATTGTTTTGTATTTTCTTTATGCTTCTTGTGCATATATTTATGTGTATTTGTGCGTAACTTCCTCTTTTCAGGAGTTGCATCCAGTGTACAGAACTTTGCCTATTCAGAGGCTTGTTATCAATAAAACATGTTATTCAGTACTTGATGCTTGTTCTTTACTGTTTTGTTTGTGAAAGACACCGATGTTTTTGATAAACTTGCACTTACATAATCTTGCCGGCCCTTGCCAATAATTGCCAAAACTTAGAATTGACTGAAGTAATGTCACAGATGCTAACCCGGATAGATTCTGTTGTATAGGCCTGTTTTGTCTCGTTTGTGTTTTGCAGGGTTCTTACCTTTGGAGTAAACGGTCAGGAATTGTATTCCCCAGCCAAGGTCGCTTGACAAAAGACCTGACTCCGATTGATGTCATCCCTCAGCTAGTCGCAGCTTATCCCCAGAGATTTGAAATGACATTTATCCCTTCCCGAAGGAGGGAATTACTTTCCCAAGGAGAGTGTCCTCATGGAAAGTCGTCCATAGGACTAACCCAGCAAGTCAAAATCAATGTCCCCTGCAGAAGTTGCGCTCCTCAACGAATCGAAGATGTGCACGTTCAATCTCCAGCATGGGAGATTCCCGCAATAGTTAACCAAGTTGTTGGTTCGAAAGGTTTATATCCGTGCAGGATGGTTTTATTGCTCCCCACAGGACGTCTTGCCGCCGTCAGGATGTTGATCCTCAACAGAGTGGTAACTCCGAACGTGTAAACTGTGCCCAGACAGTGTGCTTTGTCCAGAAGTGTTGCTTCTTTCCCAGCTAAGTTTGTTCACCAGCAGGGTGTTTGTTCTTTCCTCCCAGTGGAAATTGATGTTTAATCTCTCCCCGGCAGAGTTGGTTGTATTTCTGGCGTTTATTTCGCCAGAATACTTTGTGATACTTGTTCTCCCCAGCGGAGTTGGCTTTATCCTCAGCATTCATATTGTTGAGACAACATTATCAGAGCGGCCCTGGCTGCTTGAGCCTGCATTTGCATTTGCATATATCGTCAAATTTGCATCGACTCAAATGCGTAGCATTTCCGTGTCGTACGGAGCATTACGCCATTTTCAAACATACGCATTTTGAAACATAAATCAGGTTGGTTAACCTTTTGCTTTCAGGTGTGTTTTCTCAGCAGGAGTATGGAGTTCTAGCTCAGATCTATTACCGGGTATTCGAGGTCTCGCTGTGAGACATGTGATGATACGGTTCATCTTACGATTTCCCCCACAGAGTTACTTGGTTAAGTTTCTCTTTGTCCCCGAGCAGAGTTATTTGTTTAAATTTCTCTTGTTTTCCCTGCCAGAGTTGCTTGTTGAAGTTTCTCTTATCCGGCCAGTGGATTATTTTCTCCAAATTTGCCGTTACGTTAGCGTCAAAGGGTTTCGTGAATCAAAATTTCAGAAGATGCCGCCGGTTATCGAAACAGGCGTCCGGCAGTTTTGTTTCCAAATATCCCCAGTGGAGTCCTCCTCAAATTCGTTGTCACGTCAGCGCTAAAAGGTTTGTGGGTTAGGACCAATGGAGTTAGCTACTGCAGAGATAGGCAGAGAAACTGTATTCAGAGTATCTTCCCGTATGAACAAACGGATGTATTTTCCTACTGGTTGACAGAAGTACTTTCCCGGAAGTCGCCAAATTTTATTGCCTATGTTGATAGGAGTTCCTCGTGTTGACGAGATATGAGTCCTGACGTGGAAAATTTATTCCTGTATTGACGGGATTTCTTCGTGCTGACAAAGTAGGAGTCCTAACATGGACAAATTTATTTCCTCGTGTTGACGGGGTGTGCTAGTCCTGACGTGGACAGATTTGATTTCTCCGTGTTGACGGAATGTGAAGTCCTGACGTGGACAAATTGATTACTCTTCGTGTTGACGAAACGGTGTCCTAACATGGACCATTTATCCCTAGCAGATATCTTTCTTCGTATTGTCGAAATGCGAGTCCTGACGTGGACAAGTTTATAGTTCCTCGTGTTGACGAGATGCGCGAGTCCTGACGTGGACAAATTTATCTTTCTTCGTGTTGACGAAACGGTGTCCTGACGTGGACAATTTACTCCTAGGCTGATAGGATTTTCTCGTGCTGACGAGATGTGAGTCCTGACGTGGACAAATGAAGTTACCTTCCCTCATGTTGACGAGATGCGAGTCCTGACGTGGGCAAGTTTACCGTTCTGCGTGTTGACGAGAGGGAGTCCTGACGTGGACAAGTTTATTTCTCTTCATGGTGACGGGTTTATTTCCTCGTGTTGACGAGATGTGAGTCCTGACGTGGACAATTTATGCCTATGGTGATAGGATCGCCTCGTGTTGACGAGACGTGGACAGTTTATTCCTAACATGGACGATTTATTCCTGACGGGGACAATTTATTCCTATGTTGATAGGATCCCCTCGTGTTGACGAGATGCAGACAACTCATCCCCAGCGAAGTCGCCGGGATTTCTCCGTGTTGACGGAATGTAGTGTCCTAACGTGGACAAAGTTTTATTCCTATGATGATAGGATTTCTCCATGTTGACGGAATGTGGAGTCCTAACGTGGACAAGTTTGTGATGGGAGTTCTTCGTGTTGACGGAGTGTGCGTCCTAATGTGGACAAAGTTTTGCTCTTGTTGAGGGGATTTCTTCGTGTTGACGAAACAAGCGTCCTAACGTGGACAAAGTTCTATTCCTGGGTTGTTGAGATTTCTTCAGGTTGACGAAGTGTGAGTCCTGACGTGGACAGATTTGTATTTATTCGTGATTTGACGAAGTTTGGGTCCAGATGTGGACAAGATTACTCCTGTGACGACGGAATCTCTACTCGTGTTGACGAATTTGTTTCTCTTCTTGTGTTGACAAGGTTAGTCCAGCTGTGGACAGAGAGGTTTTTGCAAAATTGTTCAGTACCCGTGGCGTTACATAGAAGGTTGAAGTTGAAATTAGGGTATTATCAGATGTTGGATCAGTTGTTGCCGTAACAACTAGATTCAGATAGGGGATGTCATTCCCCAAGCAGTGCAGTTTATTTCTACGGTTGGCAAATTTCCGGGTTTTTTGGTATTCAACAGTCTCGTACCTCGATTGTTTGAAGGCCGTTCGCTCTTCACCCAATCGGGTCCAAGCCGTTTGAATAGGGGCAGTTGTTGCACCCTAAAATTTGCTAAACCTTTTCTTGCCTGATTTATGTTTCATTGCATTTCATTTGCATAGTTACATCATGTACATAATTCAATCATTTGCATATCATAGCATAGCATGCCTCCAATAAGGGATCAAGGGTGTCTATCAAGAGAAGAGCCTAACAAGATGTGTTATCCAAGGTTGAGAAGTCATCCAAACCATCAAGAAATGATTTGAAGTCTTGAGAAGTTTGAGTACCTACATGTGGGTTTTGCTCCTATCTTGAGGAATATTGAGAATCATCAGTGGGATGAGAAACATGGATTGTGAATTTGAGGTGTGTATGGATCTCATGGAAAGCCTAGAGGGCCATATTGAAGCTGAGACAAGTCATTGATTCAAGTATGAGAGCCACATTTGAAGTGCAGTCAACTAGGGTTTCATCTGGGCCAACCCTGGGTCAATTGAGCAATTGAAAAGCATCAAAGCATACTTTGAGGTCATGGGATTCATGTATTGGTATGTTAATACATGTGTGGTGTTGTGCCAAGGTTAAGCAAAGAAGAATCAAGGATGTGGGAAGTTGCTAAATTAGGGTTTCAGTGTAAAATCCCCTATTTAGTGCCTAACTTCAAAACCACATAAGTCAAAATACAAGTTTCAAATGGATCTTTGGCCAACATGAAACTTGTAGAGAATCTCAATACCTTTAATTTGAGTACTAGAAGTCTTCAAGAATATTTGTATAACTCAAGTTATGGTCTTTGCAAATTACAGGTCATCAGAGGACACTGAAATTTATCTGTGAAAGTCACTTGACTTCCAAGCAACGTTTGCCCTTCAAGGAGGTTTCAAATGGATTCTTGTCCAACATGATAGTTGTATATCTTGATCTTATATTTCCATAGAGTACTAGAAGTCCTTGATAGGATTTGTAAAACTCTAGTTATGATCTTTGCAATCCAGGGGTATTTTGGGTATTGGTGATTATAGGTCATTTTCAAGCATGGGCCAAAAACTCCAACTTGCAAGCTTCAAATGGAAAATTGTTCAACTAGAAAGTTGCTCAAAATAGGGTTTTAACCTTGACCATGTATCAAGGAGGCTTTGAATTGGCTCATAGGAGAAGTTGGTTTGAGAAATTTTGAAAAGGAAGAAATTAAAGTCATTTAAAGGCCAAAAATGTGAAATTCTTGATTTATGGCCAAACCAAGCAATGTTATATACCAAATTGATCAGAAAACATATTTTGGAAAGGATGGAAATACCACATTTTGGATTTGAGGCCAATTTCACATGGCTCCCTTTTGTTACTTAAGAAGGAAGCAACATTTGAATTACATACCTTTGGATCAAAAATAAGGAAGATATCATTCACATTCAATTCAAAATGTCATGAGGAGGAAATTCAAGCAAGATGGTGAGCTAGAACAGAGCAAAGCACAACATTGGCATGTGAGATTTTCAAGGGATATGAGAAATTGAATTTCTCATTCAGTTAGTTGCAGAAGGTTCTAGAGGGTTCCAACACATTCTATATAAGCATTGCAACTGATTCAGATCATTTTTTGGGAAGGATTGAGCAAGGAATCAGAAAGAGCAACTGAATTTTCTTCATTTCATCTCAGAATTGGGTTTGGAGATAGAGGGAACTTCAAGACAAATTGACCATTGGAGTAGCTTGGGAAGTGGTTCTTGAGTGATTCTGCAAAAGATTGGAGCTTGAATCGAGCATTTGCACCTTCTGTTCATCCATTTTTTCCAGGTTTGTAACTTTCTTTTTTTAGCTTAGATTAGGGGAAATTGATTAGCATTTGATATGTGGATAGGTTATAGATGTTGCTTAGATGGATTTAGGCACAAGAATTGGATGATTAGAGATACTTTAGGTCAGTGCAAGATTTCTGTTGAGGGAGATATCTCTTAATTCTTGAGGCTTTAAGCATGGCTGAATGGTGAGAATTGATCAGGGAAGCATGTAGATGAGTTTAGGCTCATTAATTGCAAGATTTGAGGCATTCAAGACTTGGTGATTTTTCTGAACATTGGATCGGGTTTGGTTTTAGAGGATGAATCAATGAATTCTAAGGGCATATCCGTGATCAGGATGAAATTTTGAGGAGGATAGGGTGTTTAGTTGTTGCGTTTGAGGCCATTTTGGGATTGCCACGCCGGAGAAGACGGTGGCGCAAAACTCAGGCCACCGTCTGAGTTTCTCCCTCCATTTTTCAAACATTTGGGGACGATGACTCCCAACCCTAGGATCTTAGTCTGACCCTTGACCAAAACTTAATCCAATGGCCACGATTACAAGTTGATTTCTGAAGAGAATGAATTTTATCAAAATGCTCCGTTTCATTTAATCAGAGTGGATGGGCCTTAGTGATGTCTTGCTATGTACACTCCCCTTTAGGCCCATTGGTGAATTATAACGTGAAACCTTTGCTATTCATCACGCCCTTTTTCCAATTTCCTTTCATTTTCCATTTATTTTCTGTTAGTTGGTTTGGGCTTATGAGATGTTTAATACGCGCACCCCCTCTTAGGCCCAAGTTTGGATTTTAACTGGATCTAATTGCTATCTGACACGCAGGTTTTATCATTTTTAATTGTTTTTCTTTTAATTTCATTTTGCATATAGTTTAGAAATAAAATCACCATAAATAGGAAAATTAGGCTTTTTAGGTGATATTTTTTTCCCTTGATTCCTTAGAAAGTTTAGAATTTAATAGGATTTAAATTTAATTAATTCATGCATTTTATAGTTTATTTGCATTTTTGTAGTTTAATTGATTTTATTTTGAATTTGGTTGATGCATGATTTTGTTGATTTTGGTATGATTGATTGGTGATGAGTTTTGAGTTTATTCTTTTTGGGATAGATATATTAGATATGCATGTACCCCTAGTAATTTTCTCATATTTTTGTGAGAGAAGTTTAGGCTAGTTTGAGCATTGAACTTTAGGTGGTGTAGAATTAGGGTTTTAAGATAGTACCCTTAGGTTTAGGGCATAGTTTTAGATCCAAATGAATGGTTAACCCCCTGGTTTTTGTATGGAGTGATTCTTAAGAGGTTTAGTAACCCTTATAAGTTTTTGTAGGATTTTACAATCATTTTTGGTATTTTAATTAGAATTTGTTTTAGGACTAACTTTTAGGTGTTTCTAACACACTAATTTGACTAGTTTAACTCAATAGTTCCCCTTAGATTAGGGTGGTGTTGCTCTGGTGCTTGGATGATCATGAAGACCAATTGAAGATGCTTTGGAGTGCTTGAAGAAGCTTGGATGTGAAGATTTTCTCAGCTTGTGGAAGTTTGGTCAGGAGCTTAGGGAAGCTAGGGTTTTAGTGAGAGCATTAGATTAGTTTTGCTTGTTTCTTCAAACATGGAGTATATTGTTCATCTCCATTCAATCCAATGACACAAAGTCCTCTTAAAGAAGTCACATCTCTCCTTTGGAGGGATGAGTGGCATGCTTTAAGAGTAGAACTTTGAGGATGCCTTCCTATTACAGTGTTAAGATCTTAATGACTTCCCTTGGTTGTCATTGAGTTTCTTAACACTTCAACTTGATCTTGTTACTTGATTCTCCCTTGGAGGTGATTGTTGAAGCTTGGTAAGGAGAAAGTTTGGTGCTTGTTGAAGCTAGGGGTTTGTGCTTGTTGAAGCTGGTTGCTTGTTGAAGCTAGGGTTTTGCTGCTTGTTGAAGATGGAGTCAGGAGCTTGTTGAAGCTGTCTACTGGTTGAAGTTTGCTGGGGTTTAAGCTGGTAGCTTGTTGAAGCTTGGTGCTTGTTGAAGATTGAGGGTTTAGTGGAGCTTGAAGATAGGGGATATTCATGGAGAAGGAGTTGTTGCTGTCAACTTTTTGCTGTTTAATCAACTGTTGCTGTCAGAGCTGCTGCTTGTGCTGTTTGCTGAAGGAGTTTGGTGTTGCTGCTTGGGCTGCCTCCTCTGATGTGGGTTTTGTTTTCTGTATTGTTTGTTGGCTTGTGTAGCTTGCCCCCTAGGTTTGAAGTGAATGTTGATTCACTTTGCCTGTTGTTTTACCAGGTTCGAGGTTGAGTGGGACTCCCTTGCCTCGCTTGTATTGCTGCATTGCATGCATTTTACTGTATTTGCTTGCTTTCTTTTCTGTTTATCCCCTAGGATCTCTGATTTCCTCTGTGCAGGAGGGAATTATGACAGACATTAGGATTCTTATCCATGCATGACAACATTAGGTCAGTTTTATTACCTTTTCAACCCTAGGTTTTTTAGAGCTTCTTTCTCTCCTTATCTCAGAACAACTCAAAAGTACAGTAATAAGGTTAATCGACGTCGTACGTTATGAGCCTTAAGCTATTTGAGAAAGGGTTGCTGGAGAGTTTCTTTCCAGTAGTCTGGCTGCCTAGTGTGGTACCCTTTGGGTGACACGCGACGTAGTCACTCTCAAATCATAGTCTCTAGTGCGTCAGAGATTGCAAACAAACAAAAAAACACTTCTTTCGTAAAAGATTCAAACAAACATCAAAGTGTCATTTTTGTCCGCTTGGACTCTTAATCAAGAAAAACCCTTTCATAAGGTAATAAAAAACAGTTAGACAAGCTTGTGTCTTCCGTAGCCCGAACTACGTTTGCTCTGATCTTTCATGCCGTATAAAAGTACGTAGGCATAGGATGCGATATCCTAGCGAGCAACCCCTCCTTTCCCGTAGGTAGGCGAACTACGTTGACTTTGATTTCTCGTTCCAGACGGGAATATGTAGGCATAGAGCGGCGAACCTCTATCGAGTCTCTTTTCTCTTTTTCTTTTCTTTTTAACCCAGACCTGTAGAGTAGATAGAATAACAATCCGTACTAGAAAACAAGCGTGGATCCCGTCGAGTACGGCGGACGTGAGGGGTGCTAATACCTTCCCCTTGCGTAATCGACTCCCGAATCCAGGATTTGGTTGCGACGACCATTCCTTTCTCGTTTTGCGTTAGGTTTACTCTGAGCGTTTCCTTTCCCTCCTTTGAGATAAATAACGCGCGGTGGCGACTCTTCTGTCATAGCCGGCGCCGATTTTCGCAGTAGCGACACGCAGCAGTAATCAGAGCTTTGTGGGGGCTGTGATCCCATGTTTGCTGCATCTTGCATTGCATTTGCATAAGCATCTTTGCATCATATTGCATATCATTCTCCAGCTAGCCAGAGCTCTTATCCAGCCTTTGTTTTGCTTCAGAGGGCGATTCTCCGGTGTTTGGTCTGAGCAAGTGTTGATTGTTGGAAGACAACCAAGGGGTTGAAGCAGATTTGAGCAGGATCAAGCAGTGAAGTCAGTTGAAAGTTGTTGGTAGTTATGTTAGAGAGCAACTTCCATTTTGTTGATACCTTGTCAGGTTTCATTATGACGTCCAATCCTTTGTATGGTTCTATGCCTGATGAAGACCTTCCGCAAGTGAACAACCTTACTGCAACTCAACTTGTACAACCTTCTGTTGAAGACCGAGATCTACATGAGCGGTTTGTTGTTCGAAGTGAACGCTCTCCTTCTATTGATACCTCAGACTATCAGGGTGTTGTTTTCCCTGTGCCAAATTCCCGAAGAGAGGTCCCGATAGCAAAGACTGAAGACCCATTAGCTCTTGTGTATGCTAAAAGGTTTCGTGCGTTGGATGAAAGATTCAAAGCCTTGGAAGTTAAAGATGCTGTTAACCCCAATGCTGCAGACATGCGTCTGGTTTCTGGCCTAGTGTTACCTCCGAAGTTCAAAGCGCCGAGGTTTGAAAAGTACAAAGGAGATAGTTGCCCGAAGCAACATTTGGTGATGTTCTGCCGAAGAATGACTTCATTTGTGACAATGACAAGTTGATGATTCACTGCTTTCAGGACAGTCTGATTGGGGCATCTCTGAGTTGGTATATGCAGTTAGAGGGTAATCAGATCCGATCATGGGTGGATTTAGCCAATGCTTTTCTGAAGCAGTATGACTACAATCTTGGTGTAGCTCCTAGTCGCATGCAGCTGCAAGAATTGTCTCAAGGGAACAATGAACCTTTCAGGAAGTATGTTCAGAGATGGAGAGAATTTGCTGCTAGAGTGAAACAACCGCTTCTAGACCAAGAGTTAAAAGGCATGTTCGTAAACTCCTTGCAGAGCCCGTACTTCGAAAGAATGCTTAGAATTGCACTAAATTTCTCTGAATTGGTAAGGGCAGGAGAACGTATTGAGTATGGTGTAAAAACTGGAAGAATTCAGAATGTTTCAAGCAGTCAGGCTGGTGAAACCGAATCTCTCTGTAGCTTTCAAGCTGAAGATGGAACTGTGGTCAATGCAATCATGACAGATGTTGGGTATTCTCAAGACGAATCAGTGAAATCTGTTGGTTCTTCGTCTTCTCATCAGTCGGTATCCTCTGTGTCTCGTTATTCTGGACAGACAATTGTGCCTAGGGCACCACATCGGGAACTTTATGTCGCTCCTCTTGCAAATCCATGAGCCCGTGGCCAAGGTTATCAGAATCAGCGTCAGAATCAGAACCGACCTCGTAACAACTTGGAACGAAGGAATGCTCCTTCTCATCCAGTGCCTGTGCCGTATAGCCAGATTCTGCCACATTTGATTCAGAATTCTTTGGTGGAACCTAAAGCTCTTAAGCACGTGCCAGAGCCTTACCCTCCTGGGTACAATCCCCATGCTCAGTGTGGATACCATGGTGGATCCCCGGGGCATTCAACTGAAGATTGCAAAGCTTTTCAGGCCAAAGTGCAACAGTTGATCGACAAATGGTGCATTTCCTTTCCATAAGGAGTTTTGGTTGTACATGACAACCTCTCAGCTATCTGAGCTCACAGATTCAGAGGGTTATTTCCAGAGGCCAGTGGTCCAGACAGGCAGACGTCCTTAGCATTGACAGTCCTCAGAATTTTTATCATTTGCATTTGTAGTTTCCTTTCTGTTAGTTTCTACTTGCTGTTAAACATTGTTTGTTTTGAATGGTAATATTGATAAAGTGACTATGCATTTTTTTGAATTAATCATATCGCTGTCACTCATTTATTGCATTGCACTAACACTTGCATTTTTTTACTCCACTTTATCACTATGATTAGTAAAGATTGGAGGGAGGATGACGAAACTGAATACTCATAACCGAGGATCGTATGCTTTCGGATAAAACCATGCCTATGATGTACATGCATTGTTTCAAATCCCCTAAACACTGGAGATATAAGGAGTTAGTCCCTCGTTAGCCACTTTGAGCCGAGAAGTAGGAGTTTCTTTCGGACTTTTAAACCCTCTCATCTTAATCCGGGGCAAGGTAGTCGTTAGTTAGCTTGACCGAGCGTTCAAGTCTTATAGAGGAGTGTTGCCTTTCGAGGACCAATCACAGTTTATTCCTCTCAAGAGGTCGTACCTCGTCAACCGCAGTGGTTAAACTTCACCGATCAGGAGTGAGACGGTTATAACTCTTTCGGAGCAAGCAAGACAACCAGTGTCACGCGACTTGTTCCAAGCAAAAGAAAAAAGAGAGCCCGCTAAGTAAAAAAGAAAAGAAAAGCTGGAAAGCAAATACTTAGGAAAAAACCAGGGCATCCCGCTGGAGTTCAAAAGAAATCGAAAAGAACTCAAAAGAGTCAGTCCAGGAAAAAATTAGGGAATCAAAAGAATAAAATGAAAGGATTTCAACAGAAAAATCCTCAAACAAGGACAAAGTCATGTGGATACAGACACCAAAAACGAAAGAGGAGTAACTGTCACTCCAAAAACCTTGTGCGTTCCTTAACCATTGTTCCTAACATTCCTCGAAGAGGCGAGCGCTCGTGCAAGGTTAACTGAACATTAGGATCGGAGATCATCACGTAGAAGGGGTGGGTACGAATCATGACTTGAGCCTAATATCCCTTGTTTCACGAACCGTTAACCCGACCACGATACAACCCTTAAAAGACCTAATTGAGGCAAGGTTTATTTTGAAAGCGCATTACGATAAGGTTGAGTGGCTTGACTCCTACATGATTTGCTAATCATATCCTTGTTGTATTTTCCACTGATCAAATTAGCACTACGTTTGAACTGTTGGTTCATTCGTCACTCGCTATCATGACACATAAATGAGTAACATCATTTTTTTTCAAATTCTGCATGAACACTGCATTAAAATTACCATTCGTGAATAGACAATTTTAATTGCAGGTCAGTGATTGACATGGAGGAAATTCCAATAGGGAATAATCAATCAAGACTGAATCATTCAGCAGTCTGGATCAGAATGGTATACTGCGAAGCCCTGTGAATTTGGGGCATTGACTTCCAGTGAGTTTGGAATCAGTTGGTCTGAAGACAAGTCCCGAAGGATCAGGTGGTTATGGGACAGTTTGTTCGAGAAGCAGTTGATCAGAAGTGGATCTTCTCGAGACCCAATCAGGGGCAACTACCCGGAGTTCCTGTGATTTGAGGACAGATCCCTCCAGTGTTCAATCAGGGCAGGTTAAGTCGCTCAACGCTCGTTCAGGGGCAAACTACTTCAGAAATATATTGAAACTAGCCATGCTGAGAGTTGGTTAGTTGAGGATGAATCCTTCCGTTGCACAGATGTCGGGCCAAGCCATCTCGAGGTCGCCTCGTGGCAAGCTGCTTTTTGTTCAGAATGAATTTTCCCAAGAGTCGGATTGGGGCAAGTTGAATTGCACTGGGGCAAGTTGTTCAAGCGAGTTTATTCACCCCAGCGAGAGTTGAGTGTCGGGGAATCGTGTCATCACCCTACCAAAAAACCTGAACCTTCTGAAAAAGCCTTGCTGCCATTGGATTGTTGTCCTACAGCTTAAACTTGTTACTTACCGTGTAACCAAAGTCATTTCCAAAGCCCAGTTCTCACCTGGCAAACCTCCAAAGCCCAGTCCTCGTCTGGCAAACCTATGACCAGTTCTCGCCTGGTCCACCTTTCTTAGAATACCAGTTCTCGTCTGGTGCGCGTCAGCTTTTAAACCAGTTCCCGTCTGGTCACCTTTTCCTTGACCCACTGTTTAACCAGTTCTCGTCTGGCTAACGTAGTTTTAAAGCCCAGTTCTCATCTGGCAAACCAGAAATCAGTTCCCGTCTGATATCCAAAATCTAGAAGACAGTTCTCGTCTGACAACTTAAACCCTTTTGCCACCAGTTCTCGTCTGGTAGTCTACCCTCGAATGCTAGTTCTCGTCTAGTATGTCCCCTTTAAATCCACCTTTGTTGGTAACCAGAAATAAATCCCTATCACCATAAACCTATCCCTAAACTAGAAACATCCTAATTGTACCTGGCCCGATATTCCCGGTGACATATGTTATCACGTTCCCTGACACGAGGCTCGAATGATCTCGGTTCTCCATGATGAGTGTTCTGTATTCCCTTAGGGGGGGGTGATGTTGTTAAATCAGGAAATTTTCTTTAGCAGAGATGTGCAGTTAAGATCGACTCTCCTCAGTTGTTTGAGATTGCAGCAAGTTAAGATGGCACTTGTCTTTTATCAGAGTAGGGTCAAGATTATCCTCATCAGGACGAGATTGATATCCCCGGAAGAGTGTAGCCATCCTCGGCAGATTGATTATGCATTCCCAACGGGTTGGGATCGAAGTTTCCCCTGACAATCGGATTTGGGTTTATCTCCCCAACACTGGGTCAGGGTGCAGTTTCTCGTATGAGACTATTCACAAATGTTCAGCCTTTGATAGCGCAGACTGAAGTCTCCAGCAGAATTGAAAGTCCCCCACAGAGTTGTATTTTCCCCGGCAAGTAGGATTTATTCCAGCGTCTGATTGCCTATCCTCAGCCGAATTTGTAGTTTCCCAAGAGAGCCGAGTCCTTGGAAATCGTTCAGGCCATGATTGGTGCTCCCCAGTAGAGTGTTGAATAACTGATGATGTATTTCCCCATCGGAGTCGTTATCTCCAAGAAAGTTTAGCCGCGAAGACCGCGCAGTTTATTTCTGCGATTGACATCGTTTCCCTCAGCAGTTTGTGGGTCGTATACCTAGCCGAGCAGGTCCCAGTTCTCGTAGAACTTTGTCCCCCTGCAGCAGTTGACTGAAGTTCAGTTCCCCAGGCGGAGTCCAATTGAGATTGGTGTGACTTCTTCTCCTCGGCAGGATGATTCCTCATCTCCCCTAGAGTGGTCCTTTCTCCTTGACAGGAGGATTCTCCCTTCAGCATTTATTTTGCTGATGGGATCATAGCATTTTGCATGATTGCATAACATTTACCCCAAAAACACGTAGCATTTCCACCATGTGGAGCATTGCGCCATTGACGATCATATGCATATGAAATATGAGCTAGGTCGTTACCATTCTTGTTTTGCAGGTGTTCCTCCGCAGAATGGTTTGCTCAAGATG
This sequence comes from Lathyrus sativus, assembly GCA_963859935.3. Lineage (NCBI taxonomy): Eukaryota > Viridiplantae > Streptophyta > Magnoliopsida > Fabales > Fabaceae > Lathyrus > Lathyrus sativus. Next base: position 535,830,620 of record OZ012735.1, read on the forward strand.
ACTCTTGAATTCCACAGCGAAGTTGATTGTTTAAGATGATTCTTAAAATCCCCGGTGAGGTCGCCAGAGTTGGTTGCTCAAGTTGATGCTTAGAATCTCCAGCAGAGTGTTTGCTCAAGATGATTCCTGAAATCTCCAGCAGAGTTATTGGTTCAGAATGATTCTTGAAGTCCCCAACGGAGTTATTTGTCCAAGATGATTCTTGAAGTCCTCAGCAGAGTTGATTCAGCCAGAATGATTTCTGGACCCCCAAAGCAGAGTTACTTGATAGTTATCCAGAATCCCCAGCGGAGATGTGTCATCCCCAGCAGGTTTGAACGGAGAAGTTGAAATTTCCCTTGAAGACCTGGTGATTGAAGTCTGGCAGTAGTGCCAAATTCCCTGACTTACTGAGGAAGTCCAACTGCGATGTCGAAGTAGTTATCTCAGCTGACGCGGAGTGCCTAACGGCAGAAGATTGTATATCCCTATTGACCCGTGAATGACTAAAGATCCCATTTCAGGACTTACTGATGAAGTCCGACTGCGAGGCTAAAGCAATTCTTCTGCAGTGGCGCAGAATGCCTGACGACAGAATCAGCCATCATTCACCAGTTACCGAGTAACCAGTGATCCCTTATTGACTTACTGATGAAGTCCGACAAAGATATTGTCGACGTGCCTAGCGACACGATGAGTCCATAGGTGACGATAAGGAATTCTTCTGCAGTGGCGCAGAATGCCTGACGGTAGAATCAACCATCATTCACCAGTTACCGAGCAACCGGTGATCCCTTATTGACTTACTGATGAAGTCCGACAAAGATACTGTCGACGTTCCTAGTGACATGATGAGTCCATAGGCGACGATAAGGAATTCTTCTGCTATGACACAGAATGCCTGACGGCATAATCGATCCTCCATTACCAGTTACCGCGTAACCGGTGACCCCTTGATGACTTGAGGACGAATATCTACAGCAAAATCAGATGATCATCCTGACGGAGATTTGAGATTAGACCCTTCACCAATTCCCGTGTGACCAATTCCCCAGCAGAGTTGCCGTGCAACTATCATGCTCAGTTTCGAAGATGTTCCTACCAATCGGAGTACCGTGTACAAATCACCAGTTACCGTGTAACCGGTGATCCCTTGATGAATTGAAGATGCAATGATATCAGATAAATCAGAGAATCATCCTGACGGAGATTCAGATCAGTATTTCTCCAGCTAGTTATCGTGCAGCTATCATTTCAGTTTCCGAAGATTTGTTCCCATCAGAGTACCGTGTACTTGTGCAGTTGGCAAATTTCCGAGTTCTTTGGTATTCAACCGTCTTCTACCTTTGAATTCTTGAAAGTTGTTCGCTTTTCAACCCTTCAGGTCCAAGCCGTTTGAATAGGGGCAGCTGTTGCACCCCAAAATTTGACCAACCACTTCTCGCAATTTGGCTTGTGTTTCAACTCATTTTGCATTTTTTGCATTTGCATACCGCGTACATTGCATTTCACAGTCAGATTGACTTTATCGGGATTACAACCCTCCCTGGGAGTTTCAGGCAGTTCATACCAGTTTGAGTAAACGGTTTTTGTTGTGGAATCTGTGCTCGTCCCGGTGTTTTCAGCTCTTGCTGTTGTTTGAGGACATTTCGGTGTCCAGTTTTTATCGTTTATTTCGTTATATTCTTGCATTCTTTTTAATCGATTTAATTGGCTTTTATGGCATTTTCTAGAACTTTTCCTTAATTTCTAGCATTTTAAATAGTTTTTAGGTTAATTGTTTTCTAGAATAATTTTTAGATATAATAGGTTTTTAATAGATTTAACTCTTTTTAGATATTAATGGAATTGTTAAGAGTTGATGGGTAATAATAGATTTTATTTTCTTTTTAGAGTAGTTTAGTTCTTTTAGAATTTAATGAATTTTAAACTCTTTTTAGATTGTAATCTAGATAATTGAATTTGTTTTAGAAAATTAATATATTTAATTTCTTTTTTAGGATTAATTAGATGTTAATTAGGATTTTAAGTCATTTTAATTGGGTTGATTAGCTTTAATTAGGTTCAGAATAGTCTTAATTTTCATTTAGGCTTTTATTGCATTTTTAATTCTTGTTTAGTATTAATTGAGTATTAATCTAGTCTTTGATCCATTTAATTTGCAAATAATTGAAACAGTCTTAGTCAGAATTAATTAGATTTTTAATCAGGTTCATTATCATTCTCGTTTTCATTAATGAGCTTTTAATTGAGTCAGCTATCTTAATTAGGGATTTAATCTTTTTTCGTTTGGTGGGCCACGTGTCTAAAGTCTAGGGGCTCAGTCCACTTGCAGGGACACATGTCACTATATAAATGGGCCCCACGTTTCAGTCTCTCTCTCTCTTCCACATCACGGGACACGCGTACGTCGTTGGCCACTTCCCCCTTCCACGCGTGCGCCATGCAGCTCTAGGCCTGCCACGCGTCCCACCACCACTCCCTCACCTTTCCGGCCATACAAACCGCCGGAGGCGTTCACCGGCGAAATCAAATTCGGCCCACCTTGCCGGTAACCATCACCGATAACCGCTAACGGTCGCCGGAAACTTCATCCAAGTTCATCCGATATTCATATTTATCCAGAAGTCGTCACGATCTTCATCGCGTTTCACATGTTCATATCAATTTTCCAAATTTCCTCCATCAATCTTCATCGTGTTCTTGATAATCTTCATCAAATCTTTCATTCGTTCTTCACCTTGTCCAGATCTCTTCAACATATTCAAGAACTTCATTACAACGTTCATCAAAACTCATCCAATGCTCATAAAATTCATCCGTGAGCTTCATCATGTTCGTCAATCCTCACAAGATCTTTCCAGAAAATCTCCAACATAAAATGTTTCTTCAGATCTTCATAGAAACTTTAAGGTCCTTCAAGATCTTCACTACAACACTCATAATGTTCAAATGTTCAGCTATCACTTTTTCCCAGATTTAGTTCGAACATCAACGAACCTTCATGTTTCTATGAACATAACCCTCACCGGTTTGAACTTTTTCCAAGATTCCTCCAGATCGTTCAACTCGTTAACGTTTGGATCTCCATGAACGAACCTTCATCATTCCGTCACTAAATCATTCAGATCTACAGCAGATCTCAAGATCCAGACTCCACACTAACACAATCTGCTTCAGATCATCAAACTAAACACAGAAGAAGAAAGGAGAGCTCGAGATCGAAGAAGGAAGAGGTGGAGACGGAGAAAGGTGAACAGTGATTTCGAAAAACGGCGCAGTTAGGGTTTATGGCTATGAAGAATGGAAGAGAAAAGGGCTTCGTGGGCTTTCTCTCTTTGGGCCCAATTTCTTTTCTGCAGCATACCCCCCAATTCCTCGCTGCACCCTCCATTTTTTTTTGTTCGGATGGCTGATGGGCTAGGCCCATTGCATTTTGTATCTGCTGACTACACCCTCCAGTTTTCCCAGTGCACCCCCTGTTTCCCCCCTTTATTTTTGGATGTATTGTGGGCTGGGCCCAGTTTTATTTTTGCAGGCTGTACCCCTGTTATACTGCTGTACCCCCTCCCCTTACAATTTTTAATTTCTCTTGTATTGGATGTTTGATTGTAATAGAGAGTAGTTTTATTTTTCTGTTTCCTTTTAGGGACTATAGTCATAGTTTAGATATTATATTGTTATGCATATTTTTAATATAGATTTTAGTATAGAATTTATATTCTATTGTTTTAGGATATTATAGAGATTTTAGTATAGATTTTTTCATTCTATTTTCTTCATAGCAAATTGTAGAATATTGTGCATAAGATTTTAAATGCTATTTTCCATTATGCAATTTACTGGTATTTCTTTAGAGTATATTTCTATTAGAGATTTATTGTCGTATTCTAGGAGTAGCATTTTATTTCCATTTGTCATTGGATTTCTCTCTTCATGTCTTTTCTATCCGATTTTATCTCCGATTTTATTTTTGGCTGGCCGTGTGACATGATTCAATTGGAGAATGATTTTCGATTTCATTTCTCTATCTTGTCTTTGACACGGATATCAATACGCTACCTCTAAGAGTTTGATTTATCGTATAAGTCGAATCATGATGGTCTAAGCGTTACATTGATTCTGATTCGAGCGTCCTCATCAAGGATCCAGAGAGGAGAAGATTGGAATGGAGCTTGCGCACACGTCAGGTGCCAACAGAGCCGCTTCGTTCGTTACCATCTTTCTTATTCAAGTCTTCGGGCAACCGTTGAGTGTTGTGAGCTGTGTCGTTAGATACGTAGGAAATGACAGTTGAAGGGTTTCCTCTCAATCGTCTAGAGTGTCTAGTATGGTACCCTTTGGGTGACATACGACGCATTCGCTCCTACGCCTTAGGTTCTTGCGTGTGTGTCCCGAGTTCCTTCCCGTTTAGGCGTAGGCCTGCTTCCTCTTTGTTCTCACCCCGCGCAATCGAAACCCCTTTTCTCTCGCATTCAGGCGATTGAGACCCCTTCTCTTGCCCCTGTGCAATCGAGACTCGTTTTCCGTAGAGCGTCGAACTACGTTTGCTCTGATCTCTCGTACCAGACGAGAGTGCGTAGGCATAGGATGCGATATCCTAGCGAGCTCCCTTTTCCCTTTTCCCCCTGTTTTACTGTAGTTAGCCGAACTACAGCTGCTCTGATTTCTCGTATCAGACGAGAATATGTAGGCATAGTGTCGCTACTGCGAAAATCGGCGCCGGCTGAACAGAAGAGTCGCCACCGTGCGTTATTTATCCCACGGGAGGGAAAGGAAACGCTCAGAGTAAACCTCGCACAATACGGGAAAGGTATGGTCATCGCAACCAAAACCTGGATTCGGGAGTCGGTTACGCAAGGGGAAGGTATTAGCACCCCTCACGTCCGTCGTACTCGACGGGATCCACGCTTGTTTTCGGGTATGGATTGTTATTCTATCTAAACTATAGGTCAGGGGTTAAAAGAAAAAATAAAATGAAAATAAAATGACTCGGCAAAGTATCGCACTTTATGCCTACGTATTCTCGACTGGAACGAGAAATCAGAGTCAACGTAGTTCGCCTACCTACTGGAAAGGAGGGGAAGGTTGCTCGCTAGGATATCGCATCCTATGCCTACGTACTTCCACACAGCATGGAAGATCAGAGCAAACGTAGTTCGGGCCACGTACGACACAAGTCTGTCTTAATTGTTTTTATTCCTTCTGAAAAAGGTTTTCTTGATTAACAGTCCCGGCGGACAAAAATGACGTTTTGATGAGTTCACATTCTTTTACGAAAGAAGTATCTTTTATTGTGTTTGAAATCTTTATGTGTTTTTCTGTTTGTTTTGAGAAAGAAAGAGACAGAACTCTAACCTACAGTTGCGAAGGGAATCAAACTAACCTAATGTTATCATGCATGGGTCAAGACCTAGTGTCTATCATGCTCCTCTCTTGCACAGAGAGAAACAGAGATCCTACGGGATAGGCAGAAACAGAAACAATAACAGATATAATAAAGCGGTAAAATGCATGGATGCAACAGTACAAGCGAGGCAAGGGAGTCCCACTCAACCTCGAACCTAGAAAACAATAGGCAAAAGTGAACAGACTTCACTTTCAACCCAACAGGGTAACCAGCAAACAATACAGTCCAGAAAACCAATCAATACATCAGCAATATGAAATACAACAGCAAAATAAACAGCATCAGCAGCTCTGAATCAACATCTGGCTCCAAGTAATCTCCAATCAGCTACAGGCTTCAACAAGCATCCATCTCCATCTTCATGGCCTTCAGGCAAGGGCTTTGATCATCAGTCCTCCATCTGCAATGGCTTTTCTTCAAGCTCAAACCTCCAGGATGAGGGATCAGTCACAAGAGTGAAGTGAATGAATGTTAGACAGTTAATTACCTACCAAGGGTGGTTCATCAACTGTTAACATTAAACAGAAAGTTTCCTCTCAAAAGTTCTATCTTTCAAATATATTCACTGATCCTTCCAAAGGAAGGAGGTGGATATTTGAAAGAGACTTTGAATCATAGAGAAAGGATGGATGCAGACAAGGCATTCCATGTTTGAGAAACAAGCTTTCTAATCTAGAGCTCTGCCTAGCTCCTAAACCCTAATCTCCTCAGCATCTGCTAGCAAGAACCTCCTCTCCAACTCTGGCAGTTGATCTTCAATCTCTGAATCTCCAATGGCTTTCATCTCCTCAAGTCTTCAGCTCTCCCAAGGCCCCAGACAAACCCAATAGCCAAACAAGCAAGCAATAATCCCCAGAGGGCACACCACACCAGTCAATCAGATATACAGACAGTATTAATAGCAGTAGGGGAATCCTGACTTTTTCTAAGGGATTTAATAACTACCCATAGCCCCTATAGTCCCATAACTAAACTAGTCAAACCCTAAGTCCTAAGGGAAATGAATTGAACTTCCTAAGTCATCACCTAAAAACCCTAATTTGTTCATGTTGTTCAAGCCTACATTAAGCACCTAAAATTAATTCCTAAAAATGGGAACTAAATTGAATCTACAAGTTCAATGTCTAAACTAAACAACCTAAAAAGAATGGATGAAAAATATTAAAGCAACTAGGAGAACAAAAATTACTAAATTCATGCATGAAATGAAGCTATTTAAAATCACATTTATTTAGAAAATATGGAAGAAATATCAAATCAAAATAAAAATGCAATTTTATTTTTTTATAATTTTCTACACATCCTAAAGAAAATAGTGTAAAAAGAATGAATTGAAAATGATTTTTTAAGTATTTATTATGAATTTTTAAAGGTTGGTAAAATTAAAGTGGAATTAAAAAAACAATTGAAATTAAAATGAGAGGGAGGGGGGTAAGAATAGCAGGCGCTCTAGTTATATCCAGGATGGGCCAGGCAGCCAGGGGGTGCGCGTAGCATATTTGAATAAAGCCCAGAACAATTCAGAATCAATAAAACTAAAAAAAACAAGCAGGGGTGCAAATAGAAGGGTTATCACGTTCAGAATGGTATTGGGCTCAGGCATTGGGGGTGGGAATAACAAAACACATTCAGGCCCGCCCGTTTCAATTAATGAAACGGTGCGTTTAGGGCACCCAGTCAATTCCCTCCAAAATCTGCTTCAAACAAGAGCCACACGATGGGCTTCTGAGTCAAAGTCCAACATGAAATGGACATCCCAGATTTCATCTTCCTCGTTGGATCATTCAAGAGCTAGGGTTTCTGCCATGAAACCTCATGCAAGCACCAACTTCTACCAATCTGTTCTCACTCTACAGGTCATAAATCAACACGATGTAAACATGAAAAATGCTCAGGATCTCTCCCTCTATAATCCTATGGTCTTTGCTTGCTTTGAAACTCAACAAATCAACAAACCCGATAGCAACAACTTCTGACTCCATGAAAACACTCTGCAACTCACCATCACAATTCTCCATCAAACTTGCACTAATCTAATCTATAACTAATGGTGATCATCCTGCGCTAACAACCTAACATTATAATGCACTAACCTAAGAGTTCTAGGCCCTAACAGTTTGGTGCACCTGCTATGAATTGCCTCTATTCAGCCTCAAATTCATCTAAACTAACCTCCTAACAGCATGGATCATGAATATACTAGTAAAACTACCTAAATCTCCCTAGATTGCATAAGTTAGAAAGATTTGCACCTTGAGCAAGCTTTAATGGAGGCTGAGTAATCACGTGGATCCAGGCTCTTGTAGGCTTCAATCTTGATCCATTATTGATGTACTCGATTCTGTTTGCAAGATTTGGATGAAACTTGGCTTGGATCTTGCTCTACAACTGAATTTGCAGCTTGTATGTTCTTGAAGAAGGTGCACGAAAATGGATTCTAACCACCAAATCTTTGCTTCAATTATGATCCAGGATGATGATTGAATGTAGGAGAATCAATGTGGATGAAAATTGATGAAGATTTTGTGAGATTGAAGTGAAATTGCAATGAGAAAAGAATGAGAGAATTTGTGAGATTTTTGTGAAAAATGGATCCAACCCTTGATCAATCTTCATTTCATGAATATATAGGGCTCACATGAACATTCTAGATCCCTCTTACACATTCCCTTGCCTTCCAACTTTGATCCATTTTTGAAATGTTTCTTAAAATGCAAGCAACCAAGGATAACTTTGAAATCTTCCACTAAACTCAAAAAAGTGTTTGAACCATTGTCTTTAGAATGTCTTTTCCATTCAAAATCATATATTGGAAGTCTCCATTTGGACTTATAAATCCCCCAAACCATTTTTCATCTTGACTTTATTCAAGTTATAAGCCATTTTAGTTCAAATTTGGACCAATCATGCAACTTCATGCTATGAGCTTTTCCAACAATTTGTGACCTTCTTTCTAGACTCAAAATGTCATTTGGAGAAAGTTTGATGTTGTAAGTTTTTCCATTTGAGGCCTCCTTGTATGAGTTTTGGGTATAGGTTAAAATGACCTGTAATTCACAAATGCCCAAAATACCCTTTTCTTGCCAAGACCATAAGTTGAGCTACACACATCATATAAGGGCATGCTATACCATTCTAGAAAGCTAAGACAATGAGGAACAATTCTTATGTTGACCAGAAATTCATTTGAAATCTCCTTGAGGGGTAAAACTAGCTTGGAAGTCAAGTCACTTTCACAGACAAAATTTCAGATACCTCAGATGACCTGTAACTTGCAAGGACCATAACTTGAGTTCTATAAATCTCCTTGATGTCTTCCACCACTCAAATTAAAGGTCTTGAGATCCTCTACAAGTTTCATGTTGGCCAAGGAGCCATTTGAAGCTAGCATTTTGACTTATCTTGCTTGGAAATTTGACCTAAACTAGGGGATTTTACACATAAACCCTAATTTAGAAACTCCTCTTCTCCTTGATTTCTCTTGAATTCTCCTTGGCATATCTCCATATCCTTCTTTATATGTCCAATGATGAACCCCACATCTCTCCAATAGACTTGAATGCCCTTTAAATCAGTCAATTGACCTAGGGTTGACCTAGGGTTGACCCAGATGAAACCCTAGTTGACTGTCTTCAACTATAGCTCTTGTGCTCTCATCAATGACTTGTCTCCTTCTCCAAATGACTTTCTAAGTCTCTCATAATGTCTAGATACTCCCCATGCCTTCAACTCACAGCTCACAATCCTCTTGTTGACCCTCAGATACCCTCAGCTAGGAGATGGACTCAAGGCTTGATCTGCTGAGCTCTTTGCTTTCAAATTCTTTCCTGATGACTTGAATGAGATTGAATTGGGATAATAACCTCTTGGTAGGCTTCTAGAGATGAGAATAATGATTGGTCCCCTGTTGTATGACTTGCTATGCTTATGCTATGCAGATGGTTAGTCTATGTACATGACTCTATATGCAAATGCTAATGATATTAAAACATAAACCCAGGAATAAGGTTGGGCAAATTTTAGGGTGCAACAGCTGCCCCTATTCAAGCGACTTGGACCCGATTGGGTGAAGAGCCCGGAGCCTTCAGACATTCGCGGTACGAGACGGTTGAATACTAGTGAAACCAGAAATTTGCCAACCGCAAAACTAAACTGCGCTCATGCTTGAGGAATGACATTCATCAGCTGAATCTGACTGTTACGGTAACCTACTGATCTCGCGCGACCGTGCTGGGGATTGTCTTCATCGCTCTGAAGAGGATTCTGTCATAACAGATTGCTTGCTTGTCCACGTTAGGACTCTGTCTGTCGTCAATACGAAGAAATCTCAACTAAAACCTGTTCACGTTAGGACTCCACTTGCTGTTAACCCAGAAAAATCTCGGCAACTCCGCTGGGGATAATTCGTCTGCATTTCCATAAACTGAATCGTCCACGTTAGGAATAAAACTCTTCCACGTTAGGAGTAACACCTGTCCACGTTAGGAATCATTTCTTCCGCGTCTGTCCACGTCAGGACTCAACCTTTAATCTTACCACGTCAGGAAGCAATTTTCTTTCCACGTAAGGAGAGCTATACCAATCTGTCCACGTAAGGACTCCAGTACCACTTGACATGTCCGCGTCAGGACTCCGATCTTTCCACGTAAGGAATCCAACTTTGGTTCTGAACCTGTCCGCGTCAGGACTCAACTTTCCTCGTAAAGAGTACATCATTCTTCCACGTCAGGAATCAACTTTTCTTGAATCTGTCCACGTAAGGACCCCAATTTTTCCACGTCAGGAATCAACTTCTTTGATCTGTCCGCGTCAGGACTAAACTCTTCCACGTCAGGAATAATCCATTTCTTTCCCCGTCAGGAATCAATCTTGATATGTCCGCGTGAGGACTCAATCCTTCCACGTAAGGAATAAACTCGTCTTTCCACGTAAGGAAACCATCTTCTTCCCCGTAAGGGATGCTCTTGATATGTCCACGTAAGGACTCTGATCTTTCCACGTTAGGAATCAAACCTTGATCTGTCCACGTCAGGACTAAACTTTTCCACGTGAGGTATCACCATTTTTGATATGCCCGCGTAAGGACTACATCGTCCACGTTAGGACCCACTTCTCCTTGCTAGGAATAATAATTTCTTTGATTTGTCCACGTCAGGACACCGATCTCGTCTTGATTTGTCCACGTTAGGACTCAGGCGTCTTCGACCCGCTGAGGAAATAAGACTTGTCCGCGTAAGGACTCACACGCTGGTCTGATCTGTCCACGTCAGGACACCAACACAAAGAGTAATTACTTTTGTCAACGTCATGACCTCCCATTCCACTAATTTCGAGAAACTGAATCTGCCCGCGTTAGGACTAACACACCCCACCAATCCGGGGAAATAAACCTGTCCACGTTAGGACGCCCACTTCTGAAGAAATCCCGTCAATCCATGAGTAAATTATCCGCGTCAGGACTTAGTTCTCTAATGATCCTCACCCACAAACTTCTTAGCACTGACGTGACAGCGACTTTGAGACAGACTCTACTGGGGATGTCTGGAAACCAAACTATCGGACGCCTGTTCTGATAACCGACGGTGGCCTCTGAAATTCTGATTCATGGAACCCCTGATGACAACTAATTCTGCCTGGGAATAAAGAGAAGCTTATCCTGGCAACTCTGGCGGGGAAAATAAGAGACATTTGCATGAATGACTCTGTTAGAGACAAAGAGAATCTCATCATGCTAACTCTGTGGGGGAATACTGCCGAGATTGACATTATCATTGAATATCTCCTGCCGAAATCTTGAATGTTTGGTTGTTCATTTGAGCAAGGATTCTCTCCACCTGAACTGCTAGAGTACAGAAATTGCTTCAGCAAAATAAATGCTGGAAGGATAATGCCGACTCCGCCGGGGATAGCCAGATGCTACAGAATTATTCCAGCCAAATAAATGCTGGAAGGGTGAAGTCGACTCAGCTGGGAAATTAGGAACTCAAACCAAACGCCTTGTTGAAGTAACTCCCTGCTGGGGAATAGCAGATGTGCATAGTTCGATCGGACTTTCTGCTGGAACGTGAACTGATATCACCAGTATCCCTGACAAAATAAATGCCAGGACCCACCATCAACTCTGCTTTGGAGAGTCTTAATCTTCGAATTCCACTGGAAGGAATGAAAACACTTGCAAAGAGAATTCCGCTGGGGATGGGATGATTCTCTTGGGGAAAATTAACTGATTCCGCTGGGGGAGAGTGCATGACCCTGCGGGGAAAGATGAATCTGTCTGAATACAGCCTTATGATCTTGGAATCGCCAAACTCTGTTGAGGACGAATAATTTTTCTGGAGCACGTCCTTTGAATAAGCTACGGCTAGCTGGGGAATTCTATCCTTCTTCAGGAAGAACATGCATGACCTGCGTGGGGACTGAGTCTTTCGTTATCGCAATCTTTTGATCATCGTCCTCGTATGGTTATGAAACCTGCAACAACACAAACAAGACACGACAAGCCTATGCAATCAAATCAATTCAGGCTAGTGACGTTACACTCAGTTAATTCAAAGCTTTAACAATCGTTGGCAAGGGCCAGTGATGTTATACTCATGCTAGCTTCAACAAACTTAGGCGTTTTATCATGCGCAAAAACAGTAAAGAACAGGCATCAAGTACTGAATAACATATTTTCATTGATTGGGCCCCTGAATGGGCGGAGTTTTTGTACACGGGATGTAACTCCTGAAAAGAGGAAGCTACGCAAAGCAAATACATAAGTATGCACAAGAAGCATGAATATTTTGACAAATTAAATTTGTACACATGTCGGCAACGGGATGCAGATGAACACCACGAACTGATCCTCCCATGACTCGTCCGACTCTAATACTTTCCCGGTATCCCCACTTCTGAAGAGATTGTATCCGATAACTGGCTCCTTAAGTGTATTCTCCCGCATCGATGCTCATGGTAATATCAAATTCGGACCGCAGTCATTTGCTTTTCACATCCCTAACTTTTGCGTGAACCGCCCTTTACGGGTTTTCAGTTCACCGGGATACCCTTTTTTGCCGAAGCCGCCCAGTGTAGGTTTTCAACTTCGCGGGTGTACATTTTTTCAATTTTATCCCTAACTTTTGCCCGAACCTTTCATTCTGTTTTTGGTTCGCCAGGATGTCCCATTTTTGCCTGGACTCTCTTTTTCTGTCCAGCGGGTCTATTTTTAAGCAAAGTATTTTTTAACTGCGTCCGAATTCACAGGTGACGCAAAGTCTTCTCCGTCCATGGTGGACAACAACAACGCTCCTCCTGAGAAGACTTTTCTGACAACGTATGGCCCTTCGTAGTTGGGGGTCCACTTGCCCCTGTGATCTGCTTGCGGCGGGAGAATCCTTTTCAGCACAAGGTCGCCCGTCTGAAAGCTTCGCGGAAGTATCTTCTTATCGTACGCTTTCTTCATTCGTCTTTGGTACAAACGACCGTATGCTAGAGAAGCTAGCCTCTTCTCATCCATCAAACTCAGTTGGTTCAATCTATTCGTTACCCATTCTGCCTCGTCCAGCTGAACGTCTCGCAATACCCTCAGAGAAGGGATCTCAACTTCCAATGGTAATACCGCCTCCATTCCGTATACCAACGAGAACGGAGTTGCCCCGGTTGATGTGTGTACCGTCGTACGATAACCGTGCAAAGCGAAAGGTAGCATTTCATGCCAATCTTTATAAGTCACCACCATTTTCTGAACGATCTTCTTGATATTCTTGTTGGCCGCTTCGACAGCGCCATTCATCTTGGGTCGGTAAGGGGAGGAATTATGATGTTCGATCTTGAAATTCTGACAGAGCTCCTTCATCATTTTGTTGTTCAGGTTTGAACCATTATCCGTGATTATCCGCTCGGGGATCCCATATCGGCAAATGATATCTCTCTTGATGAATCTAGCCACCACTTGTTTCGTTACATTCGCGTAAGACGCCGCTTCCACCCACTTGGTGAAATAATCGATTGCTACTAGGATGAACCGATGCCCGTTAGAAGCCGTCGGCTCAATCTTTCCGATCATATCGATTCCCCACATCGAGAATGGCCATGGAGATGACATCACATTTAAAGGACTCGGAGGCACGTGTATCTTGTCGACGTAGATTTGGCACTTGTGGCACTTCCTCGCGAACTTGAAACAATCAGTTTCCATTGTCAGCCAAAAGTAACCTGCCCGCAGCAGTTTTCTCGTCATGGCATGCCCACCAGCATGCGTACCAAAGATACCTTCGTGTATTTCCTCCATGAGAAGCTTTGCCTCTTTCTCGTCTACACAACGCAACAGCACCAAATCGTGGTTTCTTCTGTACAAGACACCGTCCGGATTCAAATAGAAATTACCCGCTAATCTCCTGAGAGTCTTCTGATCTTGACTGGATGCCCCAGCCGGATACTCTTTATTCTTCAGGAAATTAAGGATATCAAAATACCACGGTTTGTCATCAGATGCTTCATCAATAGCAAATACATAAGCTGGCCTGTCCAACCGAGAGATAGTGATTTGGGGAGCTTCGTTCCAGAAGTTGACCTTGTACATGGAAGACAAAGTGGCAAGGGCGTCAGCCATTTGATTTTCTGCCCGCGGTACGTGATGCAATTCAACTTTGTCAAAGAAAGGCAATAATCTCCTTGCATAATTCATGTAATGTATCAAATTAGGCTGCCGTGTCTCCCATTCCCCTTTGATCTGATTCACTACCAGAGCTGAGTCTCCGTATACGTCTAAATGTTTGATTCGCAAATCAATGGCTTCTTCAAGCCCCATTATACAAGCTTCGTATTCGGCCTCATTGTTGGTAACGGCAAAGGTCAATCGGGCAGTAAACGGGATGTGCGACCCGTGTGGCGTGGTGATAATTGCCCCTATTCCGCTACCGTAAGCATTCACAGCTCCGTCAAAAATCATCTTCCACTGGGACCCCAACTCTGGTCCTTCGTCTGGCAACGGCTCTTCACAATCTTTCATCTTTAGGTACATGATATCCTCGTCAGGAAAATCAAACCTCATCGATTGGTACTCTTCAATAGGCTGCTCCGCCAGATACTCAGACAGCACACTCCCCTTTATAGCCTTTTGCGAGACGTATTGAATATCATATTCAGTCAAGACCATCTGCCAACGGGCAATTCTACCTGACAACGCCTGCTTTTCGAATACATATTTGATAGGATCCATCTTCGAGATGAGCATGGTTGTATGATTCAGCATGTACTGCCTCAAACGCTTGGCAGCCCAGGCTAGCGCGCAACAAGTTTTCTCCAGCATTGAATATCGAGATTCACAGTCTGTAAATTTCTTACTCAAGTAATAGATCGCATGCTCTTTTCTCCCCGTCTCGTCGTGTTGACCGAGAACGCAACCCATGCTTCCCTCAAGAACCGTCAAATACATTATCAAGGGTCTCCCTGCCACTGGGGGTATCAAAATAGGAGGCTCCTGCAGATACTTCTTTATTTTATCGAACGCCTTTTGACAATTTTCGTTCCACGTTACAGCTTGATCTTTCTTCAACAGCTTGAATAATGGTTCACACGTGGCCGTTAGGTGAGATATGAACCGGGCAATGTAGTTCAATCTCCCTAAAAACCCGCGCACCTCTTTCTCTGTTTTAGGCGTCGGCATTTCTTGAATCGCTTTTATTTTAGCAGGATCGACCTCTATTCCTCTTTCGCTTACGATAAACCCCAGCAGTTTACCCGATCTCACCCCGAAGGTGCATTTATTAGGGTTCAGCCTCAGCCTGAACTTCCTAAGTCTTTTAAACAACTTCAACAGATTCACCAGATGCTCTTCCTCCGTCTGGGATTTGGCAATCATATCGTCAACATAAACTTCGATCTCTTTATGCATCATGTCATGGAAAAGAGTCATCATCGCACGCTGATATGTTGCCCCAGCATTTTTCAAACCAAAGGGCATCACTTTATAGCAAAATGTTCCCCAAGGCGTTATGAAAGTAGTCTTCTCCATATCCTCTGGCGCCATTTTAATTTGATTATAGCCTGAAAAGCCATCCATGAAGGAGAATACGGAGTACTGAGCAGTATTATCAACTAACACGTCAATGTGAGGAAGTGGAAAATCGTCTTTTGGGCTTGCTTTATTCAAATCTCTATAATCCACGCACATTCGAACCTTGCCATCTTTCTTTGGCACTGGTACGATGTTGGCAACCCATGAGGGATACTTTGTCACAGCCAGGAAACCAGCGTCCCACTGTTTCTGCACTTCCTCCTTGATCTTCATTGCCATATCTGGTCGTGTTCTGCGAAGTTTTTGTTTGACCGGCGGGCAATCTTCTTTCAGTGGCAGGCGATGCACAACCATGTCTGTATCGAGCCCCGGCATATCTTCATATGACCAAGCGAATACATCATTATACTCTCGGAGCATTCCAACCAGTCTTCGCTTGATATCACTCTGCAATGCGGCTCCGATACGAATATTCTTCTCAACCCCTTCCGACCCCAAATTGATAATTTCGATAACCTCGTCGTGAGGCAGAATGGCTCTTTCCTCTTGCTTCACTAACCAAGACAGTTCTTCAGGAACGTCACTATCTTCGACAACCTCTTCTTCGGTCTGGAATACCGGGTGATCAAAGTCGGGACGAGTCATAGGTGGTTCAAGGATGTCATCTGAAAATGTTATCCTGCAAAAGGAATGGTTAAGTGCTTCAAAATGCGTATAAAGCGAATAACCATATTGCCATTTTATTGAAAAATACAAAATAAGAAAGACAGAGATTACGGTATTTGCACATGAAAAAACGCCATTTATTTAATGATTAACACGCAATGTTTATAACAACACAGCCCTAAGCAAATCCTGATGCCCCGGGCAAGACATCAGATTATTCAACAATCAATAAAGCAAAGCATTACTGTTTAAAAGTCACAGGAACAAGCTCCTGAATAGACCAGTTGCACAGTCCTTGTCCTGGCGTGCTTGGCTGAATCCAGGCATCCATATCACAGTCGCTGTCTCCTTCATCAGACTCTGAAGCAGCATTGACAGTCTCATGACATACTCCACTGGCAGAGATGGTGATTGACTTTCTGAAACGGGGGGCCCCCACGGAAGGAGTTGATGACGACGGTCGGTACCCCAGCCCGAACCGGTCCATTTTCACAGGAATGTCCAGCACTTTGCCCCAGCCCTTGGCTTCTCCTGCTTCCACTAGAGCTTGAGCTTCTTTATACGATGAGACAGCTATCTCTGGCACTTTGCTCGGCCCGGGACCTTTGTCCTTGATGCGCAAACCTTCGAATGCCTGGCATGGTGTCTCATGGATTTCCCCGTCGACTTCCACATATTTAAATGAAGATAGATGGCTGACCAGGATGTCTTCTTCTCCGCACACGGTGACTACACTGTCTCCGACCATATATTTCAACTTCTGATGCAGGGTAGACGTGACTGCCCCTGCCCCATGAATCCAGGGTCTTCCAAGCAAGCAGCTGTACGCAGGCTGTATATCCATGATATAAAACTCCGTGGCAAACACTTCCGGCCCCACTTGCAGAGGCAAATTAATCGATCCGAAGACTGTTCTCCGCGTGCCGTCAAATGCTCTGACTACCAAATCACTGGGTGTACACAAAATTCCTCGAACATCCAGCTTCATCATCGCCTTCTTGGGCAACACATTCAAAGATGATCCGGTGTCAACCAATACGTGCGACATTACCGATCCTCTACACTCCACCGATACGTGTAATGCCATATTATGATCCCTCCCTTTCGGAGTCAAGTCGAAATCAGTAAAACCCAAGTTGTGGCCTGCATTCACATGTGCCAATACTCCTTCTAACTGATTTACGGAGACATCCTGAGGTACAAAAGAAGTGTCCAGGACTTTCAGCAAAGCATTTCTGTGAGCTTCCGAACACAACAACAATGATAGGATAGATATTTTGGACGGTGTCTGCTGCAGATGCTCCACAATCTTATAATCACTTTTTCGAATTAAGCGCATGAACTCTTCTACATCCTTCGATGCCGCTTCTTTTTCACTTGCCTGCGCTGGAACATTCTCAACCGCTTTCCCTTTTCCTTTCGCTAGTCTTTCAGCCTCCACTTCAGGAGATATAAAGATCCTGCCACTCCTCGTCATGCCTCCTGAGCCAACAACATTATCCACAATCTCCACTGGCTGCTTGTTAACATCAATCTTTATCCCGTCACAATACACCTCTAGCCCATATGACCATGGGACTGCTTTCGTGTTCTCATACGGGATTGGCCCGGCCTTAGTTATGGTAATCGGCGGGCGCTGAGCTGGCGCTGCAATAGTGATCGTCTTCCGAGGAATCGTCACCGTGGCCACGTCACTCTGATTATCTGTTACTGCCCCTGCAGGCTCGTCAGTTGCCGCTCGATCAAACTGCAATATACCTTCATCAATTAAAGCCTGAAGGCCTTTCTTCAAATCCTCACACCCCCCAGCTAGGGTCCAACAATCTAAGCAATACTCGTTACATCCTGGGTAAACACCTCCTTGTAACAGTCGGCTCTTTATCTCGCTCAGCGGCGTCTTCAAATCTTCAACATTCATAATAAGATTCATACCTTCCTCAGTCAGAACGGCATTTGCCCCATGATTAGGCATGGGTTTCTGGACTATATTCGGGCCTTCCGTTCCGAAGTTGATAGTCTTGTTGTCCAAAAGATCCTGCACAACGTGCTTAAAAGCATGGCAACCTTCTATATCGTGGCCCGGGGCCCCAGAATGAAACTCACAGTGCCTGCTTGCATCGTAGCCGAACGGGGGAGCTCCCGTTATCGGTGCCAGAGTTCTTTTCTCTACCAGATTCAATCCCAACAATGTCTGCAACAAATCGGCATAGGTTGAGGGAGGCTTCTCAAACACTCTTCTCGGCTTACTACCCTGGAATCTTCGCTGAGCCTGCGGTGCCCCCTGCTGAGGCTGCTGCTGCTGTGGCATTGGTTGCTGCTGAATAGGTTGTTGTTGCTGGAGTGGTTGTTGCTGATAGGGAATAGTAACACTCGACACCTGCTGCGGCTAACGATATTGACCTCTTCCCCTGCCTCGGCCTCGGCCTCGGCCTCCAAATACTGCGCTAGCTTCGCCCTGACGGCGCCCACCATAAGCTTTCCTATTACTGCCAGATGCAGTTGATTCCTCGACTTGGAACTTTCCTTGCTTAATATTACGCTCAATCTTTTCCCCCATCAGAATCAGGTCTGAAAAACTGGCCAGAGACGTATGAAACAGCATATCATGAAACAGCCCTGTGAATGTGCCGACAAACATGTCATTCATTTCCTTATCTTCTACAGGAGGACGGACCCTGGCAGCCATATCGCGCCACCTTTGCGCGTACTCTTTAAAACTCTCCCCCTTCTTCTGCGAAAGCCCGGCCAACTGGACCCGATTGGGCGCCAGGTCGCTGTTATACTTGTAATGGGCTACAAATGCCTCTGCTAATTGCTTCCATGTCTTGATATCAGTTGGCTCCAACCCCATGTACCACTCTAGGGAAGGGCCTGATAGACTATCCTGAAAGAAATGCATTAGCATTCTTTCATCAGTGGAGTATGCAGACATCTTTCTGTAATAAGCTCGCACATGCACTTTCGGACATGTGTCTCCTTTGTACTTATCGAACGCAGGCGCTTTGAACTTAATTGGCACCCTCAAGCCAGGTACCAAGCCCATGGTTGCCATGTCCAATCCCACAGCACTCTGATTTAAGACTCCCTTCATCTGCTCTTCCAGCATTCTAATCTTTTGGGAATCATCCATCGGCCCTTCAAAACCTCCTCCGGAGAAGGCGTCTTCCTGCTGATCCTCTTGCCACATACCATTTCCAGCCCCGTACCCATCATATGCATTATTACGTCCAGCTCTGATCTGATTCATCCCCGGACCTCGGCCTCTGTTGCCGTACCCTTGAACACCTCCAGTAGGACCATAAGCCATAAATCCAGCACCGTTGCCATTTCCAAAGCCTCCGTAACCCTGATTGACCATACCATAACCATCTTGCCCAAAGCCCTGAGCATTAAAGCCATACTTCCCAGTGTTGTCGAATCCCTGATCGTTGAATCCGAACCCAGTATTGACAAAGCCATTGCCTCCTAGATTATCTCCCAAATTGACATCACCCAGCCCAACATTATGGACAGCAGTCTCATTTCCGACTCCAACGTTACCATTCACAGCAGCGGTAGCGTTGTTGACATTAGCAGCAGGTATATTGACTACGGGCGGAGCCACTGGCGTGGGAGTGCCGTCTCCATGAGCAGTATCAACCCGGACAGACTGATGATCTTCATTACCATGACCAGCGTTGCGAGCCAACAGAGGCTGGACCATGGCCTGCAAATTCTCTTGCCCTTTTGCTATAGCTTCCATGGTCTGCATGAAGAGAGCGAGCTTCTCGCGCACATCTTGCATCTCGTTCTGCATTTGGTCCATGATTTTTCGACAATTGGAGCGTGTAGAATAGCGGTGCGGATGCTGATCTGCAATCCTGTTAAGTACCTGGTACAGAGCAGGAAATAAGACACCATCCAAAGATTACCTGTAATGCAATACGAATATGAATGCAATGTAATGTGTCTGTGCATTAGGGAAGTTCATTCCCCCAGTTCTAGTGCGAAGGTGCCGGTGCAGTGACTATGGTGACAATAGGAATATCGGAGCTGAATCATAGAAAGCCTCATATATTGCAGGGAGAATCAATAAGCCCAGGGTACAATATCGCTGAGAGTACAAAGAAGGCATGACCTCAACCAACAATCCTGGTGATGGTCAGCACTATGCAAATAAAGCATACAAGTTACTACATGAAATGATCAAATCCTCCCAAAAGTCTGGTACTCCTCTATCAACTTCTTGGTCTCCGGATGACTTGGTCGATCAAGCAGCCCTTCAACAAGCTGGTTTCTCCTCTTAAGGACACGGCGTACGTCTTCAGCAGTTTCTTCCCATGTTGCTTCTCCGAAGCAATCTTCTAACTTTCGCTTCTGAGACACTGCTTCATCTCTGGATTTGATTGCCTTGTTCAGTGCATGCTGGACGCTATACCGGGTCATCACTTCTTCCTCACACTTCTTGATGCTAGACTTCAACTTCTCTTCGAGGTCGGAAATTTGCTGCTTCAGCTTATCTTCCCTCTTCTTGTTGTTAGTGAGTGTAGCATTCCAAGTCTTATTGCAAGAGGATATCTCTCGGTGTGCTGTGTCGAGCGCCTTCTTTTTGGCTTCCAGCATGTCATGGGAGCTTCTGAACTCTTGCCCCAGACGTTCACGCTTTTTCTTTTCCTCAGTCAACTCAGCTCCTAACCTGTTTACCAGCTCGATCTGTTGTTGGAAAGCATATACGGCCTTGTTTTTCTCACTGCGTGCCTGGGCTAACTCTTGCTCTAACCCTTCGTTGACCTTCATCAAAGCTTCTTTCTCCTTCACAACTTGTTCGTAGGCTTCCCTAGAAACAGTAGTTGGCTCTTCTGCCGGGATAGGAACAATGACGGGTGCAGCTGGAAATGGCATTAATAACTGACTTGCTCTCTCCTGAATCCAAACTCTGTAAGGTGCATAGGCCTGACAGTCATTCTTTCCTAACAAAGGCTTCCCTCTGCGGTTAATACGCGTCCAGGCATGTTGCAACTTGGCTAATAACTCCCCTTTCACGTCTCCGGTGAAGTACAGAGATTCCTGTACTTCTTCCTCCTGAGGTGGATTCTTCAGCGCATATCCGAACTGGCGAATGAATAGAGAAGGGTTGTAATTGATACACCCTTTTCTTCCTATCAGCGGCACATTAGGGTACCCAGAACAACTAAAGATGAGCTCGGATCCCAACAAATCTCGATCAAACCATACAACGTCTTCGGAAGATAGCCTCATCAGGCGTTCTGACCAACTGGCTGAGGTTGCACTGTCTACAAATGGTCCCTTCATGGGAAGGTGACTCTTGAACCACATATTCAACAGGGGAGCACAGCAGTACACAGCCTTTCCTCTTCGGTTCTCATTCTTATAGTGCAAGGAATGATAGAAGTCTCCGATCAACGTTGGCACTGGGTTGCCTGCAGCAAACCGATAGAAAGCATCCAAATCCACAAAGTTGGGCAAGTTAGGAAACAGCACAATTCCATAGATGCATAAAGCCAAAATAGCATTGAAAACCACCCAACAACCGTTCTTGGCGTACTCTCGAGCTTTGACAACTAAGAAATCAAGAGAGAAACCTGAGACCCCAAGCCAAGAAGTCAATAACAGATCTGCAGCGTTCATATGCAGGGCTTTGGCTAAGTCCTCCAACTTGGGCTCAGCAGCAGAGTGAATAAAGGGAACCTTGTTCTGCACGGGAAGCTCAGTAAACTCCACATACTCCTCAATGGTAGGTCCTAGAATGAAGTCAGCAAAAGTAAAGCATCTCAATGCGGGGTCATAGAACTGCATCAAGGTGTATAGCCCGTTCATCTCATCAGCAGTGGGCTTGCAGACTAGTCTCAGCAATCTTCCATGACTCATTCGGAAGCTTCTCCTAACCTCCTCATTAGCAAGAGATATCAGACCAAGCAAAGAAGTAATATCAGGCGAAGGCAGCTTATACGCAACTGTTTTCCTCAAACCAGCCATAATCAATACTCAGAAGTCCGGGCACTAGAACTAGGGAAATGCAAATGCACCTGCAGCATAGACACACGTTAGTGAAATGCAAATGGTAATGGATATGCAGGCAATGCAATGCAAGTATCATGCAACAGGGACCAAAGCTGTAGCTGAATAGCCTGAACCCAATCAAGAAAGGTCTCAGATAGACCATCCAAAAGTCATCAAGCCCTGGTCTCAGATAGACCTAAAATAACACTCCAACACTGGTCTCTGACAGACCTCAAACCATAACTCCAACTGGTCTCTGGTAGACCTCAAATCATATCTCTAATTGGTCTCTGACAGACCTCAGAACACATCTCCAAATGGTCTCTGACAGACCTCAGAACACACCTCCAAATGGTCTCTGACAGACCTCATCACTCTCCATAAATACCCAGGATCTCTGATCAAGAAATAACCGGTAGTCTGAAGGTCTAGTTACCTGCATAACCCTGAATCCCCTCACAGGTGGGTGGCCCTATAACTGGCACAAGGTACGGCATCCTATGCGGTCGTCGGCGTCACAGACTTTCAGGGTTGATGATACGATTCCCAGAAGGAGTGGCATCATCAATTCCTGAAGAGGCCTCACTTAGCCAACTTCCAAATGATCGGTCCCCAGAGTCGACAATCCAACTAACCAGCAACCCACACCAACCAAAGGAAGGGGCAGGAGGCCAACCAGAGGAACCTCGTCTGAGTGTAGATTTCATGGGACACCAAAGCAAGCAAAGCAAGCGGGCGCCCACTAATTTCTACTCTAATTCTAGGTGCACTCAAGCCCAGGTCCGGCTTCTCTCAATATCAGAACACCCGTCACACCCCAAATACAGCAATAATAATCAATATACAAAGCTGAAAATACAAGGTTAGAAATATACAATAACTCCATACAAAATCCTCGACGGGAAAACAAACGTTAGGATTGACTCTCTCAAGGGACGTTGGATCCCAAATGCATAAGAACCATCGCAGTCCTTAGCAGCCAGGGGACGTTGGATCCCCAGCAGAGTCGCCAGCTGTCGCTACTGCGAAAATCGGGGCCGGCTGAACAGAAGAGTCGCCACCGTGCGTTATTTATCCCACGGGAGGGAAAGGAAACGCTCAGAGTAAACCTCGCACAATACGGGAAAGGTATGGTCATCGCAACCAAAACCTGGATTCGGGAGTCGGTTACGCAAGGGGAAGGTATTAGCACCCCTCACGTCCGTCGTACTCGACGGGATCCACGCTTGTTTTCGGGTATGGATTGTTATTCTATCTAAACTATAGGTCAGGGGTTAAAAGAAAAAATAAAATGAAAATAAAATGACTCGGCAAAGTATCGCACTTTATGCCTACGTATTCTCGACTGGAACGAGAAATCAGAGTCAACGTAGTTCGCCTACCTACGGGAAAGGAGGGGAAGGTTGCTCGCTAGGATATCGCATCCTATGCCTACGTACTTCCACACAGCATGGAAGATCAGAGCAAACGTAGTTCGGGCCACGTACGACACAAGTCTGTCTTAATTGTTTTTATTCCTTCTGAAAAAGGTTTTCTTGATTAACAGTCCCGGCGGACAAAAATGACATTTTGATGAGTTCACATTCTTTTACGAAAGAAGTA
Source organism: Lathyrus sativus (assembly GCA_963859935.3). Lineage (NCBI taxonomy): Eukaryota > Viridiplantae > Streptophyta > Magnoliopsida > Fabales > Fabaceae > Lathyrus > Lathyrus sativus. The sequence goes on from OZ012735.1 coordinate 535,854,277, forward strand.
TCTTTTATTGTGTTTGAAATCTTTATGTGTTTTTCTGTTTGTTTTGAGAAAGAAAGAGACAGAACTCTAACCTACAGTTGCGAAGGGAATCAAACTAACCTAATGTTATCATGCATGGGTCAAGACCTAGTGTCTATCATGCTCCTCTCTTGCACAGAGAGAAACAGAGATCCTACGGGATAGGCAGAAACAGAAACAATAACAGATATAATAAAGCGGTAAAATGCATGGATGCAACAGTACAAGCGAGGCAAGGGAGTCCCACTCAACCTCGAACCTAGAAAACAATAGGCAAAAGTGAACAGACTTCACTTTCAACCCAACAGGGTAACCAGCAAACAATACAGTCCAGAAAACCAATCAATACATCAGCAATATGAAATACAACAGCAAAATAAACAGCATCAGCAGCTCTGAATCAACATCTGGCTCCAAGTAATCTCCAATCAGCTACAGGCTTCAACAAGCATCCATCTCCATCTTCATGGCCTTCAGGCAAGGGCTTTGATCATCAGTCCTCCATCTGCAATGGCTTTTCTTCAAGCTCAAACCTCCAGGATGAGGGATCAGTCACAAGAGTGAAGTGAATGAATGTTAGACAGTTAATTACCTACCAAGGGTGGTTCATCAACTGTTAACATTAAACAGAAAGTTTCCTCTCAAAAGTTCTATCTTTCAAATATATTCACTGATCCTTCCAAAGGAAGGAGGTGGATATTTGAAAGAGACTTTGAATCATAGAGAAAGGATGGATGCAGACAAGGCATTCCATGTTTGAGAAACAAGCTTTCTAATCTAGAGCTCTGCCTAGCTCCTAAACCCTAATCTCCTCAGCATCTGCTAGCAAGAACCTCCTCTCCAACTCTGGCAGTTGATCTTCAATCTCTGAATCTCCAATGGCTTTCATCTCCTCAAGTCTTCAGCTCTCCCAAGGCCCCAGACAAACCCAATAGCCAAACAAGCAAGCAATAATCCCCAGAGGGCACACCACACCAGTCAATCAGATATACAGACAGTATTAATAGCAGTAGGGGAATCCTGACTTTTTCTAAGGGATTTAATAACTACCCATAGCCCCTATAGTCCCATAACTAAACTAGTCAAACCCTAAGTCCTAAGGGAAATGAATTGAACTTCCTAAGTCATCACCTAAAAACCCTAATTTGTTCATGTTGTTCAAGCCTACATTAAGCACCTAAAATTAATTCCTAAAAATGGGAACTAAATTGAATCTACAAGTTCAATGTCTAAACTAAACAACCTAAAAAGAATGGATGAAAAATATTAAAGCAACTAGGAGAACAAAAATTACTAAATTCATGCATGAAATGAAGCTATTTAAAATCACATTTATTTAGAAAATATGGAAGAAATATCAAATCAAAATAAAAATGCAATTTTATTTTTTTATAATTTTCTACACATCCTAAAGAAAATAGTGTAAAAAGAATGAATTGAAAATGATTTTTTAAGTATTTATTATGAATTTTTAAAGGTTGGTAAAATTAAAGTGGAATTAAAAAAACAATTGAAATTAAAATGAGAGGGAGGGGGGTAAGAATAGCAGGCGCTCTAGTTATATCCAGGATGGGCCAGGCAGCCAGGGGGTGCGCGTAGCATATTTGAATAAAGCCCAGAACAATTCAGAATCAATAAAACTAAAAAAAACAAGCAGGGGTGCAAATAGAAGGGTTATCACGTTCAGAATGGTATTGGGCTCAGGCATTGGGGGTGGGAATAACAAAACACATTCAGGCCCGCCCGTTTCAATTAATGAAACGGTGCGTTTAGGGCACCCAGTCAATTCCCTCCAAAATCTGCTTCAAACAAGAGCCACACGATGGGCTTCTGAGTCAAAGTCCAACATGAAATGGACATCCCAGATTTCATCTTCCTCGTTGGATCATTCAAGAGCTAGGGTTTCTGCCATGAAACCTCATGCAAGCACCAACTTCTACCAATCTGTTCTCACTCTACAGGTCATAAATCAACACGATGTAAACATGAAAAATGCTCAGGATCTCTCCCTCTATAATCCTATGGTCTTTGCTTGCTTTGAAACTCAACAAATCAACAAACCCGATAGCAACAACTTCTGACTCCATGAAAACACTCTGCAACTCACCATCACAATTCTCCATCAAACTTGCACTAATCTAATCTATAACTAATGGTGATCATCCTGCGCTAACAACCTAACATTATAATGCACTAACCTAAGAGTTCTAGGCCCTAACAGTTTGGTGCACCTGCTATGAATTGCCTCTATTCAGCCTCAAATTCATCTAAACTAACCTCCTAACAGCATGGATCATGAATATACTAGTAAAACTACCTAAATCTCCCTAGATTGCATAAGTTAGAAAGATTTGCACCTTGAGCAAGCTTTAATGGAGGCTGAGTAATCACGTGGATCCAGGCTCTTGTAGGCTTCAATCTTGATCCATTCTTGATGTACTCGATTCTGTTTGCAAGATTTGGATGAAACTTGGCTTGGATCTTGCTCTACAACTGAATTTGCAGCTTGTATGTTCTTGAAGAAGGTGCACGAAAATGGATTCTAACCACCAAATCTTTGCTTCAATTATGATCCAGGATGATGATTGAATGTAGGAGAATCAATGTGGATGAAAATTGATGAAGATTTTGTGAGATTGAAGTGAAATTGCAATGAGAAAAGAATGAGAGAATTTGTGAGATTTTTGTGAAAAATGGATCCAACCCTTGATCAATCTTCATTTCATGAATATATAGGGCTCACATGAACATTCTAGATCCCTCTTACACATTCCCTTGCCTTCCAACTTTGATCCATTTTTGAAATGTTTCTTAAAATGCAAGCAACCAAGGATAACTTTGAAATCTTCCACTAAACTCAAAAGATTGTTTGAACCATTGTCTTTAGAATGTCTTTTCCATTCAAAATCATATATTGGAAGTCTCCATTTGGACTTATAAATCCCCCAAACCATTTTTCATCTTGACTTTATTCAAGTTATAAGCCATTTTAGTTCAAATTTGGACCAATCATGCAACTTCATGCTATGAGCTTTTCCAACAATTTGTGACCTTCTTTCTAGACTCAAAATGTCATTTGGAGCAAGTTTGATGTTGTAAGTTTTTCCATTTGAGGCCTCCTTGTATGAGTTTTGGGTATAGGTTAAAATGACCTGTAATTCACAAATGCCCAAAATACCCTTTTCTTGCCAAGACCATAAGTTGAGCTCCACACATCATATAAGGGCATGCTATACCATTCTAGAAAGCTAAGACAATGAGGAACAATTCTTATGTTGACCAGAAATTCATTTGAAATCTCCTTGAGGGGTAAAACTAGCTTGGAAGTCAAGTCACTTTCACAGACAAAATTTCAGATACCTCAGATGACCTGTAACTTGCAAGGACCATAACTTGAGTTCTATAAATCTCCTTGATGTCTTCCACCACTCAAATTAAAGGTCTTGAGATCCTCTACAAGTTTCATGTTGGCCAAGGAGCCATTTGAAGCTAGCATTTTGACTTATCTTTCTTGGAAATTTGACCTAAACTAGGGGATTTTACACAGAAACCCTAATTTAGAAACTCCTCTTCTCCTTGATTTCTCTTGAATTCTCCTTGGCATATCTCCATATCCTTCTTTATATGTCCAATGATGAACCCCACATCTCTCCAATAGACTTGAATGCCCTTTAAATCAGTCAATTGACCTAGGGTTGACCTAGGGTTGACCCAGATGAAACCCTAGTTGACTGTCTTCAACTATAGCTCTTGTGATCTCATCAATGACTTGTCTCCTTCTCCAAATGACTTTCTAAGTCTCTCATAATGTCTAGATACTCCCCATGCCTTCAACTCACAGCTCACAATCCTCTTGTTGACCCTCAGATACCCTCAGCTAAGAGATGGACTCAAGGCTTGATCTGCTGAGCTCTTTGCTTTCAAATTCTTTCCTGATGACTTGAATGAGATTGAATTGGGATAATAACCTCTTGGTAGGCTTCTAGAGATGAGAATAATGATTGGTCCCCTGTTGTATGACTTGCTATGCTTATGCTATGCAGATGGTTAGTCTATGTACATGACTCTATATGCAAATGCTAATGATATTAAAACATAAACCCAGGAATAAGGTTGGGCAAATTTTAGGGTGCAACACATAGGATGCGATATCCTAGCGAGCACACTAACAACTAACTTTTCTGCTTTCTCGCTGCCGTGCAATCGAGACTTTCCCGCTAACGACTGATGTTCCCTTTCTCTTGCCCAAGCGCAATCGAGACCAGATCGTAGTTCTAGAACCCGTAGTTCCCCGTACCTTAGAACCCCGACATACTACGTCCGTTCTACCGCAAACAGGTGACGCCTAAGTCTCCGTCGAGCGAGCAGCATACACCTAAACTGCTAGAATGCATACGCTAGTATCGTCAATCCTTTCTCTCACCCCCGTGTGATCGAGAACACCCCATCTAGCCGTAGTTTCCCGAACTACGTAAGCTCTGATCTCTCATACCTGTTGAGAGTACGTAGGCACAATACTGACGTATTGGCGAGCCACCTTCCCCGTAACCTGTAGTTAGTCAAACTACGTTGACTCTGATTTCTCATTCTCTGATGAGAATACGTAGGCATAAAGTGCGACGCTTTGCCGAGTCATTTTCTTTTCTTTCTAGACCAGCCTTGATTGGTAGATAGTAAAACTAACCTGTCAGATAAACACAACAAGCATGAATCGCATCGAGTACGATGGACGTGAATGGTGCTAATACCTTCCCCTTGCGTAACCGACTCCCGAATCCAGACAATGGTTGCGATGACCTTGTCTTATACCTTTTCGTCAAGTTTTTCCGATCATTTCCTTTCCCATTCTGAGGGATAAATAAAGAAAGGTGGCGACTCTTCTATTTTGCCGGCACCTTATTTTCGCGGTAGCGACAGCTGGCGACTCTGCTGGCGACTCTGCTGGCGACTCCAACGGTTCCTATGCGAGTCAATCAGGGGATCCAACGTCCCTGTGCGAGAGTCAATCCTAGCGTTTGTTTGCTTGTCTTTGGGTGTTTATTTTTTGTGCGTTGTATGTTGTATATTACTGCTGTATTTACATTTCCTGCTCTATTATTATTTGTTGCTATTGTGCTGTTGGGGGAGGGGAGCTCTGATGAGTGATAAGCCAGACCCAAGCTTGAGTGTACCTAGCATTAGTTGTGAAAAGTAGTGGGCGCGTGCTTGCTTTGCAGGTACTAGTGTCTCATGAAATCCACGCTCGGACGAGGTTCTCCCGGTTGACTTCTTTTCCGGCCCTTTGGGCTTGAGGGGTTGTTGGTTTGGAGGATTGTCGACTCTTGGGACCAATCATTTGGGATTCAGCTAAGTGAGGCTGCTTCAAGAGATGATGATGCCATACCTTCTAGGTATCGTATCATCGTTCTTGAAAGTCTGTGACGCTGATGACCGCATAGGATGCCGAACTTGTGTCAGTTTAGGTCCATACCCGTGAGTGGGAGGGTTTTTGCAGGAAACTTGACTTCCAGCCTACCCGGTATTTTAGTTTTCTCTCGTCAGAGCAAACTTATCCCATCAGCAGCGCAGCAGTAATCAGAGCTTTGTGGGGGCTGTGATCCCGTGTTTGCTGCATCTTGCATTGCATTTGCATAAGCATCTTTGCATCATATTGCATATCATTCTCCAGCTAGCCAGAGCTCTTATCCAGCCTTTGTTTTGCTTCAGAGGGCGATTCTCCGGTGTTTGGTCTGAGCAAGTGTTGATTATTGGAAAACGACCAAGGGGTTGAAGCAGATTTGAGCAGGATTAAGCAGTGAAGTCAGTTGAAAGTTGTTGGTAGTTATGTCAGAGAGCAACTTCCATTTTGTCGATACCTTGTCAAGTTTCACTATGACATTCAATCCTTTGTATGGTTCTATGCCTGATGAAGACTTTCCGCAAGTGAACAACCTTACTGCAACTCGACTTGTACAACCTTCTGTTGAAGACCGAGATCTACATGAGCATTTTGTTGTCCGAAGTGAACGCTCTCCTTCTATTGATACCTCAGACTATCAGGGTGTTGTTTTCCCTGTGCCAAATTCCCGAAGAGAGGTCCCGATAGCAAAGACTGAAGACCCATTAGCTCTCGTGTATGCTAAAAGGTTTCGTGCGTTGGATGAAAGATTCAAAGCCTTGGAAGTTAAAGATGCTGTTAACCCCAATGCTGCAGACATGTGTCTGGTTTCTGGCCTAGTGTTACCTCCGAAGTTCAAAGCGCCGAGGTTTGAAAAGTACAAAGGAGATAGTTGCCCGAAGCAACATTTGGTGATGTTCTGCCGAAGAATGACTTCATTTGTGCACAACGACAAGTTGATGATTCACTGCGTTCAGGACAATCTGATTGGGGCATCTCTAAGTTGGTATATGCAGTTAGAGGGTAATCAGATCCGATCATGGGTGGATTTAGCCAATGCTTTTCTGAAGCAGTATGACTACAATCTTGATGTAGCTCCTAGTCGCATGCAGCTGCAAGAATTGTCTCAAGGGAACAATGAACCTTTCAGGAAGTATGTTCAGAGATGGAGAGAATTTGCTGCTAGAGTGAAACAACCGCTTCTAGACCAAGAGTTAAATGGCATGTTCGTAAACTCCATGCAGAGCCCGTACTTTGAAAGAATGCTTGGAATTGCACTAAATTTCTCTGAATTGGTAAGGGCAGGAGAACATATTGAGTATGGTGTAAAAACTGGAAGAATTCAGAATGTTTCAAGCAGTCAGGCTGGTGAAACCGAATCTCTCTGTAGCTTTCAAGCTGAAGATGAAACTGCGGTCAATGCAATCATGATAGATGTTGGGTATTACCTCTTCAGCGTCAGAGTCAGATTCAGAACCTGAAATTCCTTCCTCTTGATCTTCTATGTCTGCCATCAATGCTACATTGGCACATTCTTCTTCTGCCTCAGATTCAGATTCAGATGTATCTGAATCATCCCAGGTTGCCATTAGAACCTTCTTCTTCTTATCAAATTTTCTTTTAGGCTTTTCTTTCAGAAGCCTTGGACACTCATTTTTGTAATGCCCAGGTTCTTTACATTCGTAGCAGACAACCTCCTTTTTTCCAGATCTTTTGTGTCCAGAAGATTCCTTTCTTTGGTCAGGCTTCTTGAAGTTTCTAAACTTCTTTCCTTTATGCTTCCAGAGTTTGTTTATTCTTCTGGACAGCATGGATAATTCATCTTCATCTTCAGATGAGGATTCTTCAGAGCTTTCCTCTATTACCTGCAACGCTTTAGCAGATTTATTAGATTTTAAGGCAATTGACTTACCTTTCTTTTGAGTCTCATCTTCCTCAAGTTCAATTTCATGACTCCTTAGTGAGGTGATTAGTTCCTCCAAGGAAATCTGGTTCAGATCTTTAGCCATTTTCAGCGCAGTCACCATAGGTCTCCATCTGGTAGGTAAGCTTTTGATGATCTTCTTCACGTGATCAGCAGTAGAGTAACCTTTATCCAGAACCTTTAGTCCAGCTGTAAGTATTTGAAATCTGGAGAACATGGCTTCAACAGATTCAACTTCTTCCATCTTGAAAGCTTCATACTTCTGAATTAGAGCCAGAGCCTTTGTTTCCTTGACTTGAGAGTTTCCCTCATGAGTCATTTTCAAGGACTCAAACATGTCAAATGCAGTTTCTCTATTTGTGATCTTTTCATACTCAGTGTGAGATATTGCATTTAACAATATTGTTCTAGCCTTGTGGTGATTTCTAAATTCCTTCTTTTGGGCTTCTGTCATAGATTTTCTATCCACTTTCTTGCCATTCCAATCAATGGGATGAACATATCCATCTATGACCAAATCCCATAAATCAGCATCATAACCAAGGAAAAAACTTTCAATCCTGTTTCTACAATAATCAAATTTATCCCCATCAAACATAGGGGGTTTAGTACTGATTCTGTCTCTTTCTTCATACTTGTTAGATGTTGAAACATCAGCCATTATAAACAACCAAATATAAGTATCAAAGTTTTTCTCACTGGATCTTTTCTGTCACTGTGAAGTGGTAGCACACACACAACCGGAGCTCTGATGCCAACTGAAGGTGAGAAAATACTTAGAAGGGGGGGGTTGAATAAGTATGAAGATAAAACTTAGAAGTAAAAACTCAAGTATTTTTATCCTGGTTCGTTGAACTCAACTACTCCAGTCCACCCTACCTAGAGTGATTTGCCTTTCTCAAACAAGGACTTAATCCACTATTTAATCAACTGATTACAATAGTAAGCACTAAGAACAACTGTTCAAAGTCTTCTCAAGAACTACTGATCCCAACTGGATCTTCTTAAGGAATTATTACAATAAAATGTAAGATTAATACAAGTGTATGAATGCTTCTAAGAAGCTTTATCACAACAGTGATTTTTCACTTAATGTTAAGAATAAAAGAATAAACTCAGCAATAAGAATATTTTATGAGAGCTTGTAAGAGTTTCTATCAAAGATTCGTTGGTTCTTGATTTCTTTGAAGAAGATGAGGAAGACTTGCTTTTATATGCACAGTAGTCCACAAAGTCTTGACATTGGAGGCTGTGTACTGAAAAGGCCTGAACCTTTTTGTCTTTACATCACATGACCTTTCCTGGAAGTAGAATGCACAGAGAAATGCTTTTGGTCTGTGTTCTAGTGTCAAGCATGAAAGAGGAAAGAGTCGTTGAGCCAAATCAAAGGATATTACTTTGAATTCTTCTTCAATAAGTATTTCTTTTCAGCAAAGTTAACCATAAGATTTTGCATGATCAGAGTCTTGGATACCCATCAGATTTTGCTGAATCAGAGTAATGCAGCAAGTGTGCTTTAGCGTGTAGTTCTATCAAAGCAGAGTTTTATGAATCAGATCCTCAGTACATACAGCGTGTAGTACTCTCATAATCTTCTGAAAAACTGTGCTTCTTAACTCTAATACAAAGTTCTTCAATACTTCAGAGTCTTCAGATCTATTAGAGTCTTCTGCTTCAGATCCTTCTGCAGCTTCTGCTTCAGATTCTTCTGTAGCTTCTGCTTCAGATCCTTCTGCAGACAGCGCTCAGATTCTTCTATAAGATGATTCTGAATCTTCAGAGCCTTCCATAGTTCCATGTTCAGATTAATTTGCTCTTGGATGTATATATACTTTAATTATCTGCAGCAAATATTCATGAACCAATTTTAGAGTATATAATTCTTTGATACAAAATTTCATAAGAGTTATCATCAAAACATAGAGATATTAATAAGAAACAATCTGTGTTCTTACAATCTCCCCCTTTTTGATGATGACAAAACATGAGAAATTTTGTTCAATAAAAAAAACAATAATTATAACTCCCCCTGAGATTAAGAATCTCCCCCTGAAATGAATACTCTAAGGAAAAGAATACTTTCCTTTTTGCTTGAGTGTATTTCAGAATCAGAGTCTGATGACTTCTTTCAAACACAGAGTCTGGTTAATCAGAGTCTGATGACTTCTTTCAAGCACAGAGTCTGGTTTTGCGTTTAGACTCAGAGTACAATTTGCTTTAAGAATCAGATTCTGGTTGGGTAATTCTCAGGATAACTTCAATGAATTTATTTTGTCAGATGAAACAATACAATCTGGAAGACTTAAATTCAAAGATAGTTAATAATATGTCTGAATTTTGTTTTAGTATTTGCTTATGGATTGAACAATCAGATTCTTTTTCTCCCCATTTTTGCCATAATCAAAAAGGTGTAAAGACAGAAAAGATAATAGAAGAAAAGCAAAGCAAACAATTTCATTCATTCAGATGGTTCACATAACAGATGATAAAAAAACAAGCAAGAGAAAATAGATGAAAACAGCAGTGCAAAAACATGAAAAGAAACTAAGGTTGACGAGAAGCAATCAGGGTCAGAAGATCTGTGATCTTTGTAGTAGACTCTTCTTGCTTGGCCATCCAAGTCTTAATCTCTTCAGTGGTTTGTTCTTGTTTGATCATCCAGAACTTGATTTCCTTAACCTCTTTCACAAGTTCTGAATTGTCAGCCTTCACTTCAGATGCAGACGCATCAATGTCCATATCAGATGCAACATCTTCAGATGGAGAGTCTTCAGCAGGAGCAGCTTCCAGAAGCAGCACTGGTGGTTTGGGAATGCTCATTAGAGTCTGTCTTACCAACTCAATAAACTTTGCCTTAGCATCTTCAGCACAGACTGTCTTGAGATGAGAGGCCACCACGTTGAACTTAGAGATAAATTTATCCCAAGCAGCTTCAGACTTAACATGGTCTATACTGAACAGACACTCTTCTTCCACACGTGCAATCCCCATACGAACTTCCTTTTTGAAATTTTCAAACAGTTTATCAATATCTGATCTAGGGTTGGGGTAAAGAAATTCCTCAAGAGTCACTTTCTCAGCAGATTCAGAGTTTGGCTGAGGTTGTTCACAAGTGGTGTTATGAGGTATTGGATCAGATGGTGGTTGTTCAGATGGTTGAGGTTCGGATGGTTGAGGTGCAGTTGGTTGAGGTTCAGATGGTTGTCGTATGGTGAGTTGAGGTGTAGGGGTTGGTGAAATTTCAGCTTCAGATGATGAATTTTGAAAATCTGAGAGGGTGAATTTTGAACGAAGTGAAAGTCTACGATTTATTTGGTCAGGTGCTGATAGATCAGAAAATGCAGGTTTGAGTGGATCAGGAATGTGTAAACAAGAGGGTGAGTGAACTTCTGATTCAGAATCAGATGATTCAGTGGAGTGGCATGAGGTGGATGACAAGACAACCATGGTTGCAAGTGGTTCCAAATCAAGAATGTCATTTGAGGGTTCTGGAACAGGTAACGGTTGTTCTATTATTGAGGGATGTCCAGATGGTGTTGGTTGGGGAGGTTCAGATGAAATGGGTTGAGATTGATGTTCTGGCAGTTGTTGTTGTTGTTCTGGTTGTAGTTGTTGTTGTTGTTGAGGTTATGGTTGTTGTTTTTGTTGAGGTTCTGGCTGAGATGGTTCTTGTTGTTGATGTTCTGGTTGTATTTCTGTTTGAGGTACAGAAGATGGTACAGAAAGTGTAGTTTGAGATGGAGGGGGTTCAGATGTATGAATTCCAGATGATGGTGGTACAGATGATTGTGGTCTAGAAGGTGATGGAGGAGGTGAAGGTAATGGAGAGTGAATGGTTGGAGTTGGATCAAATGTTAATACCTGCTTGATAGTTTCTCTTATTTCTTCCAGACTTGCTTCTAGAGGAGTGGGTTTCACTTTCTTTACCTTCTGAGGCTTAGCAGCAGCTTCAGAGGCTTTTCTCTTTGGCTGAGCCTCAGATCCTTCTTCAGCAATCTTCTTTGAACGCCTTTCTCTAACAGGATTAGGCAGAACTTCTCCTTCCTTCTGGACGATGTTCACAGGAAGAGGAACACCATTTAACAGACAATCAGCTATGTAGGATAAGATGATCTCCCTTGGTTCATTAGCAGTGAACATTGGAAAATCTTCAACAGGAATCCTTCTGTTGCTGACATCCTTAGTAGCAATTTTCTTAGGTTTGCTGGCAAGCTCTGTGATGACTTTCATCCTCTTCAGAGTATTGCCATTGATGACAGAACCTATGACATATGACAGATCCTCTGTCAATCCAGTATCATACAGATATTTCACAAGACCATTCTCTATTAGAATGTTTGATATCAGTCTACCCATAGGAATCCAATTCCTAACTTTTCCAGTTTTGACTCTTACTTCTTCTCTTGTTTCCTTTATATGATTCAGAAGGTGACTAAACAGAAGATAAGGCAAGTCCACCTTCTTTCCCTTGCTCATACAGAACATAAAGTATAGTTGTTCAGCACTGACATAATCTGGGGAATTTGATGATTTTTTGTGAAAGATGGAACTCATGAAAATCTTGGCCCAGATCTTGTAGACTGGCTTCAGTTCCCTTACTTTGCTAGTTGGTTCCCCAAAAATAGTAACTTCTTGAAACACATCAGCAAGATCCACACGAGCAGATTGTAGACTGGTTTCACCATCAGTTTCAGAGTACCCAATGAGTTGTCTGATCAGCTTCTCAGTAATCACTATCTCCTTTCCAAGGACAGAAGAATGGATGAATTTAGGGTACACCTGAGCATGTATCCAGAATTCTTTCACCAACGTTGGATAAACAGGACCCATAAGCCTGTCAAAATACTTTGTCCAACTCTGAGTTTGGATGGTTGAGGAAAGATTAAATCCATTTTCTTCAATGGACTCAAAGTCTATGAAGCATCCACTCAGAACTTCCAGTTCTATAGTTGGAGTGAGAAGAGTTCTCACAGGTTTTTTGTAAGCTTCAGCATTAGGAGCAGAAACAGCAATGGTTGATTGCATCTGAGCAGATGTTGATGAAGAAGATGCCATTGATGTTCTTGAGAGAGAGGTTTTAGGTTTAGGGTTTTGGTGAAGAGCAAAGAGAAGACAGAAATGCATAAAAGGTTCGTGAAGTGAAAAGTGTGAAATGGTGTGATTTATGGTATTTATAGATAAAATCAGGCACACAAACAATCACATAAGCACGCTTCACATAGCATTAAATGAAAAAGTAAAAAGATCATTGCACAACAATTATGATTCTGACAGATGGGGGGAAAATCAAGAAAAGTCAGATTTTCAAAGTAGTACTTCAAACGTTAATTTAGTAAAGTGCACTCTACCTTTTCAGTTTCTGAGCGACACGTGGTTGCTTGCTTGTGCTTCTGAAATCTCTTGAGAAATGAAACGTTAGACAACGTTCAGATCCTCTGAGCATTGTTAGTTCAGATTTACACAAGTAAAATAATTCAATAAAATGAATAAATTGACAGATGAAATACTTCAGAGCATTAAACATTTTGCATCTGAGAAGTTTGCCTCTGATAAATATTATTCTGGACAAAAATCCATACCAATATTTTTCAGAATAAACTTGAACCTATCTTCAGCAAGGGGTTTGGTAAAAATATCAGCCCATTGATGATCTGAATCAACAAAAGCTAAGTTTATAATACCCTTCTGAACATAGTCTCTGATGAAATGATGTTTAATTTCTATATGTTTTGCCTTAGAGTGTAAAATTGGATTTTTAGACAAACATATAGCAGAAGTATTATCACAGAAGATAGATACATTACTCTCAAAGATCTGATAGTCCTCTAACTAACTCTTCATCCAGAGCATCTGCGTGCTACATCCAGCAGCAGCAATGTATTCTGCCTCTGTTGTAGAAAGTGCAATTGTGGGTTGCTTCTTGCTGTACCATGAGATCAGATGACTTCCAAGGAACCGACAGCTTCCAGAAGTACTTTTACGCTCTACTCTGTCTCCAGCATAGTCAGCATCACAGAATCCAACTAATGTATATTTATCAGATCTTATGTAACACAGACCCACGTTAGTAGTACCTTTCAGATACCTTAGAATCCTCTTAACAGCAGTTAAGTGAGATTCTCTAGGATCTGATTGGAATCTTGCACATAAGCATACACTAAACAGAATGTCAGGTCTAGAAGCAGTTAAGTAGAGAAGAGATCCTATCATACCTCTGTAGAGTTTTTGATCTACTTTCTTACTTACCTCTTCCTTGCCTAGTGTACTAGTTGGATGCATGGGAGTCTTTGCCATCTTACTATCAGTCATGTTAAATTTCTTCAGAAGTTCTTTAACATATTTGGTCTGATGAATGTAAGTGCACTCTGGAGTTTAGTTGACTTGAATTCCCAGAAAGAATCTCAATTCTCCCATCATGCTCATTTCAAATTCTGCCTGCATAGACAAAGCAAACTCCTTTCCCAACATAATATTGGTAGATCCAAAAATAATATCATCCACATAAATTTGACAAACTAGTAAATCTTTCTTAATTGTTTTACAGAAAAGAGTTGTGTCCACTTTGCCTCTGATAAAGTTCTTTTCCAGAAGAAAATTACTTAATCTTTCATACCAAGCTCTGGGAGCTTGTTTCAAACCATAAAGAGATTTTTTGAGTTTGAAAACATGATCTGGAAATTTATCACTTTCAAAACCAGGAGGTTGATGGACATAAACTTCTTCTTCTATAATACCATTTAAGAAGGCACTCTTAACATCCATCTGATATAGAGTGATGTTATGTTGTGCAACAAATGAAATAAGGCGTATATATTCTAACCTTGCCACTGGAGCATAAGTTTCAGTGTAATCAATACCTTCTTGTTGACTGTACCCTTGAGCTACCAGCCTTGCCTTGTTCCTTACAACTTCTCCTTGCTCATTTAGTTTATTTCTGAATACCCACTTTGTTCCAATAATGTTGAAACCTTTTGGTCTAGGAACCAGATCCCACACATTATTTCTTGTGAATTGATTTAGCTCATCTTGCATGGCAATAATCCAGTCATTGTCTTGCAGAGCTTCATCCACAGTGGTTGGTTCAATTACTGACACCAGTCCAAATAATGATGCTTCAGAGGATCTGAGGAAGGATCTTGTTCTGATAGGGTCATCCTTCTTTCCAATGATCACATTCTCTGGATGAGAAGCTTTGATTCTGGAAGATGATCCTCTAACAGTTGATTCTTCAGAAATGTTTAAGTTGTTCATCTAAGAAGTCAAAGGAATTGCATCTGGCGTTGCTTCTAGTTCCTTCACTTGAGCTTTGTCTGCCTCTGAGCCTTCAGAGTCTGTGAAGACTACTTCTCTATCTGCAGAACTTTCAAACTGCTTTGGCTTTTTAATGCCAAGCTTATCATCAAATCTAACATGTATAGATTCTTCCACAATCTGTGTTTCAGTATTGTATACTCTGTAGCCCTTAGAGCGTTCAGAATATCCAAGCATGAAACACTTATGTGCTTTAGAATCAAACTTGCTAAGATTCTCTTTAGTGTTCAATATATAACAAATACATCCAAAAGGATGAAAATAAGCAATGTTGGGCTTTCTGTTCCTCCACAATTCATAGGGAGTCTTTTCCAGAAGAGGTCTTACAGACACTCTGTTCTGAATGTAACATGATGTGTTGATTGCTTCTGCCCAAAAGTGTTTTGCTAGATTAGTCTCATTGATCATAGTTCTGGCCATTTCTTGCAGAGTTCTATTTTTCCTCTCTACAAATCCATTCTGTTGTGGAGTTCTAGGACAGGAAAAATCATGAGCAATGCCATTTTCATTAAAATATTTTTCAAAATATTTGTTTTCAAATTCACCACCATGATCACTTCTGACTTTTATAATTTTGAAATTTTTTTTATTCTGGACTTGTTTGCAGAAGTCAAAGAACACAGAATGTGACTCATCCTTGTGTTTTAAGAACTTTACCCATGTCCATCTACTATAGTCATCAACAATGACTAATCCATACTTCTTGCCTCTGATGGATGCAGTTTTCACTGGTCCAAACAGATCAATATGAAGTAATTCTAATGGTCTGGAAGTAGAAACAACATTTTTTGATTTAAAAGATGATTTTGAAAACTTCCCTTTTTGACATGCTTCACAAAGAGCATCTGAGGTGAACTTCAACTTAGGAAGTCCTCTGACAAGATTAAGTTTATTAATTTGAGATATACGTCTCATATTAATATGCCCTAATCTTCTGTGTCAGACCCATTGCTCCTCATTAACAGACAAGAGGCATTTAACATTCCGAACCTTAAGTTCTGAAAGATTTATTTTATAAATGTTGTTCTTCCTCTTTCCACTAAATAGGATTGAGCCATCCTTTTGACTAATAGCTTTACAACATTTTTTATTAAAGATTATGTCATAACCATTGTCACTTAATTGACTTATGGACAATAGATTATGCTTTAATCCTTCTACAAGTAAAACATTAGTAATAGAGGGAAGGTTACCATTTCCAATAGTGCCAGATCAAATGATCTTGCCCTTCTGATTCCCTCCAAATTTCACGTCACCTCCAGATCTAAGCTCCAGACTTTGGAACATAGACCTTTCTCCCGTCATATGTCGCGAGCATCCAGAGTCCAGGTACCATGACTGACGTCCTGACCTTGCTGCTAAGAACATCTGCAACAGGAATTATTTTACTCTTAGGTACCCAGATCTTCTTGGGTCCTTTTGGGTTAGTTGTTCTGAAGGTTCGTCTAAACTTCTGTTTTTCAACATAAGGTTTATTCTGACTAGCCTTAGATTTAAACACATAAATGTTCTTTTCAGAACGAGTGTGTTTGATATCATTCAAGTGACCAAATTTAAAATGGGAATATAAAGGAGTCTTCTTGATGATAATTTTATCAACAGGTTTTGGATTTAAATCAGAGGAAGATTTATATCCAATTCTTTTTCTGTTATTTCTGCTCACTCCATAGATCATAGAAGCCATTTTGCTTTTGTCTATGCTTTTAGCAAGAAACTTCTGAAAGCTGTAGTTATATTTTTCCAAAATATTTTTGCATTCAGACTCAGTTTCAGAGTCAGAGTCTTGTTGAGCTAATTCAAAATAATTTTTCATTTTTAAGTTCTTTTCATTTAGCTCAGCCACTTCTGATTTGAGAATATTATTCTCAGATACAAGATTGCTTTGACGCTCCTTGTATTTGAGCTTAATATTATTGTAGCTCTTCAGAACCTCTGATAACACTTTGATAAGTTCATCTTTAGTGAGTTTAGCCATTACCTCTTCAGCGTCAGAGTCAGATTCAGAGACAGATTCAGAACCTGAAATTCCTTCCTCCTGATCTTCTATGTCTGCCATCAATGCTACATTGGCACATTCTTCTTCTGCCTCAGATTCAGATTCAGATGTATCTGAATCATCCCAGGTTGCCATTATAACCTTCTTCTTCTTATCAAATTTTCTTTTAGGCTTTTCTTTCAGAAGCTTTGGACACTCATTTTTGTAATGCTCAGGTTCTTTACATTCGTAGCAGACAACCTCCTTTTTTCCAGATCTTCTGTGTCCAGAAGATTCCTTTCTTTGGTCAGGCTTCTTGAAGTTTCTAAACTTATTTCCTTTATGCTTCCAGAGTTTGTTTATTCTTCTAGACAACATGGATAATTCATCTTCATCTTCAGATGAGGATTCTTCAGAGCTTTCCTCTATTACCTGCAACGCTTTAGCAGATTTATTAGATTTTAAGGCAATTGACTTACCTTTCTTTTGAGTCTCATCTTCCTCAAGTTCAATTTCATGACTCCTTAGTGAGGTGATTAGTTCCTCCAAGGAAATCTAGTTCAGATCTTTAGCCATTTTCAGCGCAGTCACCATAGGTCTCCATCTGGTAGGTAAGCTTCTGATGATCTTCTTCACGTGATCAGCAGTAGAGTAACCTTTATCTAGAACCTTTAGTCCAGCTGTAAGTATTTGAAATCTGGAGAACATGGCTTCAACAGATTCAGCTTCTTCCATCTTGAAAGCTTCATACTTCTGAATTAGAGCCAAGACCTTTGTTTCCTTGACTTGAGAGTTTCCCTCATGAGTCATTTTCAAGGACTCAAACATGTCAAATGCAGTTTCTCTATTTGTGATCTTTTCATACTCAGTGTGAGATATTGCATTTAACAATATTGTTCTAGCCAAGTGGTGATTTCTAAATTCCTTCTTTTGGGCTTCTGTCATAGATTTTCTATCCACTTTCTTGCCATTCCTATCAATGGGATGAACATATCCATCTATGACCAAATCCCATAAATCAGCATCATAACCAAGGAAAAAACTTTCAATCCTGTCTTTCCAATAATCAAATTTCTCCCCATCCAACATATGGGGTTTAGTACTGATTCTGTCTCTTTCTTCATACTTGTTAGATGTTGAAACATCAGCAATTATAAACAACCAAGTATAAGTATCAAAGTTTTTCTCACTGGATCTTTTCTGTCACTGTGAAGTGGTAGCACACACAGAACCGAAGCTCTGATGCCAACTGAAGGTGAGAAAATACTTAGAAGGGGGGTTGAATAAGTATGAAGATAAAACTTAGAAGTAAAAACTCAAGTATTTTTATCCTGGTTCGTTGAACTCAACTACTCCAGTCCACCCTACCTAGAGTGATTTGCCTTTCTCAAACAAGGACTTAATCCACTATTTAATCAACTGATTACAATAGTAAGCACTAAGAACAACTGTTCAAAGTCTTCTCAAGAACTACTGATCCCAACTGGATCTTCTTAAGGAACTATTACAATAAAATGTAAGATTAATACAAGTGTATGAATACTTCTAAGAAGCTTTATCACAACAATGATTTTTCACTTAATGTTAAGAACAAAAGAATAAACTCAGCAATAAGAATATTTTATGAGAGCTTGTAAGAGTTTTTATCAAAGATTCGTTGGTTCTTGATTTCTTTGAAGAAGATGAGGAAGACTTGCTTTTATATGCACAAAGTCTTGACGTTGGAGGTTGTGTACTGAAAAGGCCTGAACCTTTTTGTCTTTACATCACATGACCTTTCCTGGAAGTAGAATGCACAGAGAAATGCTTTTGGTCTATGTTCTAGTGTCATGCATGAAAGAGGAAAGAGTCGTTGAGCCAAATCAAAGGATATTACTTTGAATTCTTCTTCAATAAGTATTTCTTTTCAGCAAAGTTAACCATCAGATTTTGCATGATCAGAGTCTTGGATACCCATCAGATTTTGCTGAATCAGAGTAATGCAGCAAGTGTGCTTTAGCGTGTAGTTCTATCAAAGCAGAGTTTTATAAATCAGATCCTCAGTACATACAGCGTGTAGTACTCTCATAATCTTCTGAAAAACTGTGCTTCTTAACTCTCATACAAAGTTCTTCAATGCTTCAGAGCCTTCAGATCTATTAGAGTCTTCTACTTCAGATCCTTCTGCAGCTTCTGCTTCAGATTCTTCTGTAGCTTCTGCTTCAGATCCTTCTGCAGACAGCGCTCAGATTCTTCTATAAGATGATTCTGACTCTTCAGAGCCTTCCATAGTTTCATGTTCAGATTAATTTGCTCTTGGATGTATATATACTTTAATTATCTGCAGCAAATATTCATGAACCAATTTTAGAGTATATAATTCTTTGATACAAAATTTCATAAGAGTTATCATCAAAACATAGAGATATTACTAAGAAACAATTTGTGTTCTTACAGAAACTTCAAAGCAAACCCTCGAGTACCCTTTCCTTTAGTCTTGAGATTGTCTTCTACGTCCTTTTTACTAAGGCTAAGCTTCAGCAATAAGAGGAAACTTCAGAAACTGCTGGGGTAGACGAAAGGAACCTGACTCTTGATCTCAACCCCCAAGATATGGGAGTACTCCTCAAGTGTAGGTGCTAGATGATAATCCTGAAATGTGAAACACCTCATATGCGGGTCATAGAACTGAACAAGTGTATGAATAGCAGTAATGTTGACTTCAGTGTTGAGAATGGAAAAAAAGATTCCCATATATCATCTCTGAAAACACCCCTGTTGTCATACCTCAAATTTTACTCTTAGATTCTTTGATCTTTCGCATGACATTCTAGGTTATTCATCTCGCATAATTCCAATTTATCAGTTAGAATAAACTTGTTGGAACTACAGTTGAATCAGTCAAACTAAAAGTCAATTGTGCGTAAAATCAGCGGACAAAAAATTTTAAAATCGAGCCTGCAGATGTTGGTGATATTAATATAAGTTTCGCGTAGTTTAATCTGGCGTGCTCGTTTAAATTTTTTGGCCACTTTTCGGTCTATTTTGGACAGTTTAAGCCATTTAACCAGTTAAAATTTATTTTGAAATTTGATCAAACACTGTATTTTTTTTCAATACGTATATTTCGCGCTGATCGTTTTGGTGTATTCATTCTTATGTTTCGTGCATTTCGATACCGGTTTAATTGTTCGTTTTTTAACCAATTTTTATTTCAATTTTAGTTAAATAATTATTTTTAAGTAATTATGTTAATTCAATTTTTTTATTTTTTATTTTGTTTATTTTACTTTTTTTAATTTATTTATCTTTTTCTTTTAATATATTAAATTATGTTGTTATCTATTGCTAGAAATACTTAATTAGCAAGTCTTAATAGGACCATTTTGTTTTTATCACAATTTGGTGCAAACTAGCCTGTATAGAAATTGCATGCCTAAGTCCTACCAGCGTATGACATGCTGGAGTGTTTCACCCAAATCCATCATGTCTCACTTTTAATTTAAAAAAAAAAATACTACCCTTTCAGGTTTCTCTCTCTCGTGGCAAAATGCACAACGTTTTTTTTTACATACATCTTTTTTTATTTTCATACCTACCAATTGCTACACTAAAAAAATCATTCTAACTCTCCACTGCTATTTTGGTTATATAACAACAACACTTTATAAAACCTGGAGAACTTTTTTCCTCTCCTTGCTTCATGATATTGTAACTCTTTCCCTTACCTTTACATGTGAACTTAACACCTCTCACCACTCTTTTTATCACCTCAATATAATCTTATTCATCTCCATAAATTACACCATTTCATCACCACAATACATCCTTCTTCTACCCATTCAACACCATTACCTTCCCTCCGGTGAACCTCCACCCTCCTATTTAAACAAACCTTTCGCCATTCATCTTCAACCTTGCAACCATGTTGTTGCCACGAACATCCTTAACCATCTTATCCCTCACACTTTGTTTTCTCTCCATGTTAAAATAATAACAACCAACGACAACATTCCCGTCACCACCGCCTTCCGCCATCACTCACCATCATGATAAGCTTACATTGAAAACCAAAGAAAAAGGACATGCCTTAAATACATACACAATAAACACGACAACTTCATACGAGTCGTGAGTTTACGAGACCCCCTTCAAACCTTAAAACTCATGTCACAACACCTCCATCTACATTACTCGTAACCAAACCGCACAGCCACCCTAATTCCAAACATCTCACCGTGAATCCATCATGTTTCATTTTAAAATGATGACACTATAGCAGACTGTTTTACTTTGTGATATTCTTGACAAGAAAGTGAGAGTTATCATCTTCAAGTTGGCTTGGCAAGCTTTCAACAGGACGCCATTATCGTTGATGCTGAATGTGTACATGACGGATATACGGAAATTGCCAAACATAAAGTCATTGATTTTTGACGTTCCTGGCAAGACAACATCTTAGTAAGTGTTGATATGCATCGAACGCAACGGTTATCATCGTAAGCTCAAAAAGGACACATAATGTTGATTCAACATTAACAATGCAATGTTTCGATGATTTCATAACAACAACTCAGTAGCAGTGACAACGAACTCGATAGCAGCTCGCTCATTTGTCGCTCTTAAGCTTAGCAGTAAGATCAACAATGCATCAAGCGTAACCGTTTGCAGTGAAATCGTTTCTGTGGTAAAGATAATATCATTCCCCAAAGGTTCAAGTTGCTTACAGGTTTGGTGTGATGATGATTCAATAAATGTTAAGGATGGTATGTTGCTGATTGCGATCAGTTCATCAGCGATATTAAATTGTGATCTTGGTTCAGGTAAGTTTTGTTAATTATTAAAGAACTAGTTGTAATTATTTGGAATTGTTTAGATGATAGTTTGTAGAAGATAGTTTTAGAGAGTAGTTTAGAAAGAAAGTTTTGTGATTAATTTCTTGGATGATGATTTACAATGTAGCAAATGCCTATTTATAGGCTCAAGTCACCAACCTTTCAATGGTGGTGAATATTCTAGAGTTCTCATGATAGGTTATTATCATGATAAATCTAGATTTTTCTATCTTTGCCATATACTTATATATCTAGACTATTCTACCATATTCATACACCTTATAGTTTCTAGGATGTTCTATATTTTCTTACATATTATATTTAAGAACTCTCTAGAAATTTGTAGCAAATTTAACACTCCTCCTTGATACAAATTTCTTTGACTCCAAGCATAGCTCGTAGCTCTTCAAATCTTGGTCTCGGCAACACCTTCGTGAACATGTCTGCAATTTGATCTTCTGTTCTGCAGTAGTCGAGTTTGATCTCTTTAGTTGCTTCAGCTTCTCTTATAAAGTGATACTTGATTGCTATATGTTTTGTTCTATTGTGATGCACTGGATTCTTTGCCATTGCAATTGCTGATTTGTTGTCGCAATTAATTTTAGTTGGCGGATCTTGTTTTTCTCCCATGTCTTCAAGTATCCTACGAAGCCATATAGCCTGACTCGTTGCTTCAGCAGCTGCCACGTACTCTGCTTCTGCTGTGGATTGTGCAACCGTAGCTTGCTTCTTCGACGCCCAAGAGAAAATTCCTGATCCGAGTGAGAAAGCATAGCCAGAGGTGCTCTTCATGTCATCTACCGAACCTGCCCAATCACTATCGGTGTAGCCAAGTAAATCCTGAGTTAGTTTCGGTAGAGTACCATATACCTAACTCTTTTGTTCCTTGTAGATATCTCAAAATTCTTTTTCCTGCTCCAAAGTGTATTTGACTTGGACTTTGCATGAATTTTGATAGAAGACTTGTAGCATACATTATGTCTGGCCGCGTAGTTGTCAAATATAGGAGGCTTCCAATTAAACTTCGATATTTGGATGCATCAGCTTCTGGTGCTCCATCATTCTTTTGTAGTTTCTCATTTGTTATGAGTGGGGTAGCGACAGGTTTGCAACCGTACATCTTGAATTTCTTAAGTAAGCCTTCTGTGTATTTCTTTTGTGAGATGAATATCCCTTCATTTCTTTCGCTTACCTCTATACCGAGGAAGTAACTCATCAAACCAAGGTCGGTCATCTCAAAGGTCTTCATCATGTCTTCTTTGAACTCCGTTATCATCTTAGTATTGTTTCTCGTGTAGATAAGGTCATCTACATATAGAGAGAGTAAGAGAGTGTACTGACCTTGAGACTTGATGTATAGTGTGGGCTCACTCTTGCTTCTCCTAAATCCTTGATCCATGAAATATTGATTGATTCTGCTATACCATGCTCGAGGAGCTTGCTTCAAACCATATAGTGCTTTTCTTAGTCTTAACACTTTGCTTTCTTCGCCTTCAGATATGAATCCTTGTGGCTGCTCCACATAGATCTCTTCTTCAAGTACACCATTGAGGAAGACAGATTTGACATCCAGTTGATGTATACTCCATCCTTTTTGTGCCGCAAGAGCTATTAGAGCTCTAATGGTATCAAGACGAGCTACTGGTGCAAATGTCTCATTGTAGTCAACCCCAGGTTGTTGTGAGTAACCCTTAGCTACTAGCCTCGCCTTATGTTTCTGTATGGTGCCATCA
Source organism: Lathyrus sativus (assembly GCA_963859935.3). Lineage (NCBI taxonomy): Eukaryota > Viridiplantae > Streptophyta > Magnoliopsida > Fabales > Fabaceae > Lathyrus > Lathyrus sativus. The sequence continues at coordinate 535,877,429 of OZ012735.1, forward strand.
GGATTGAGCTTTGTCTTATAGACCCACTTAACTCCAATGATATCTTTTCCATGGGGACGATTTACTAACTCCTATGTGTTATTTTTCTCGATCATCTTTATCTCTTCTTCCATTGCCTTGACCCATGCTTCATGCTTTGATGCTTCTTCAAAGCTTCCAGGTTCGAGTATGGCCATGTTGCAGGTTTCATATATGTCTCTCAAAGATCTTACTCGTCTTGGAGTAGACTCTGGTGATGATAGTTCTTGAACTTGTTGTTGTGGTGGAGGTGAAGAAGGTTCACCTAGGACTTCTTCCTCGGCTTCTTCTTGAGGTAGTTGAATGGGTATAAGAACATTCTTCTCCACTTTTTCTTCATCCCAATTCCAAGAAGCATTCTCATCAACTTCAACATCTCGACTGATGATGAGTTTTTTCGTTTGCAAGTTATATACACGGTAGCCTTTAGATATTGTGATATACCCCAAGAAGATACCTCGTATAGTCTTGTCTTCAAGCTTATGCCTCTTCATGTCTGGAATATGAATGTAGCATATAGATCCAAAGACCCTTAGGTTCTTTGCTAATGGCTTCTTCCCGTTCCAAGCCTCAATTGGAGTCTTATCTTGTACAGATTTAGTTGGACATCTGTTGAGTAAGTAAACAGCAGTGTATACTGCTTCAGCCCAGAATGTGTTAGGTAGTCGCTTCTCTTTGAGCATTGATCTAGCCATCTCCATAACTGTGCGATTCTTTCTCTCAGACACACCATTTTGCTGAGGAGAATATGCGACTGTAAGTTGTCGCTCTATGCCTTCATCCTCACAAAATCTATCAAACTCGCGGGATGTGTACTCTTTGCCGCGATCACTTCTTAGTACTTTTATCCGCTTTCCACTTTTATTTTCAACAAGGGCCTTGAACCTTTTGAATACTCCAAAAACTTCTGATTTTTCTTTCAAGAAATAGACCCATGTCATTCTAGAGAAGTCATCAATGAAGAATATGAAGTACATGTTGTTCTCGTGTGATGACGTCCTCATCGGTCCACAGACGTCAGTATGTATCAGCTCCAACAGATCTTTTGCTCTCCATGCTCCACTTGTTGAGAATGGAAATCGGTGTTGCTTACCAAGGAGACATCCTTCACACACTTCATTGTTATCCTTTATGCTTGGAAGATCTCTCATTATGTTCTTATCATGTAACAACTTCAAGGCATGTGTGTTGAAGTGGCCAAATCTTCGATGCCAAAGCCATGAATCATCAACTTGTACCTTCATGGCAATGTTAGTTGTATATTTTAAATTTAGCGAGAAGCTTCTATTGCTCTTATTCATCTTCACTTCGGCTATCTCAGCCCTTTTATTCTTGTTGTCTAAGATTTTGCATACACCTCCTTCAAAGTGAAGTGTGTAGCCTTTCTCCATCATTTGGCCAATGCTTAGAAGATTTTCTTTTAGGCCGGGAACTAGTAAGACATCATGGATGAGTCGCGTACCTTTATCTGTCTCTACCACGACGGTGCCTTTTCCTTTTGACTCAACCATACTTCCATTTCCTAGTCGAACTTTGACTTTGACTGACTCATCAATGCTTTTGAAAATAGTCTCATCCTTGGCCATGTGATTGCTACATCCACTATCCAAGTACCAACTTCCTCCTTTTTCTTTGATTGATTCTTGAGTGGCATAGAACATACATTGTTCTTGATCATGCTCCTCTGCGATATTAGCTTGATACCTATTTTTGTTGCGACAGTGTTTCTCTATGTGCCCGAATTTCTTGCAATGATTGCATTGTGGCATATTACGGTACCAACAACTTTTCTCCTCGTGGCCTAGTCGTTTGCGTATATTGCATGGAATATTTTTATCTGGATTGTTCTTTTGGAAATTTCTAGGAACTTCTCTTCTTTTGGAAGTTTCACCATGATTTTTCTTTCCTCCATTTTCTTTATTTTGGGACTTAAATTTGAGCTTTGACTGAAAGGCATTTTCAAGTGTATCTTCTTTATGCCTATGTAGTCTTTGCTCATATGCTTCAAGAGAGCCCACTAGTTCTGTCACTGATAGAGTAGACAGATCTTTGGTTTCCTCTATTGTTGTCACGATTGGGTCAAATTTTGGGGGCATAGTAATTAGAATTTTCTCAACAATTTTCTTGTCAAGAATATCCTCCCCAAAAGCTCTCATTTGATTAACTATTTCTTTAACTTTAGAATAGTAATCTTTAACTGTCTCAGACTCCTTCATCTTCAATAGTTCAAAATCTCTTCTTAGAGATTGAAGTTTGACAGCACGTACCTTGTCATTTCCTTGAAACTCCTCCTGCAACGTCTTTCACGCTTCTTTTGCAGTCTTAGCTCCCATAATTCTTGGAAAAATTGCATCAGTCACCGCTTGTTGCAAGGTGAACAATGTCTTTGAATTTTTCTGTTTATTTTTCTTCAACTCTTTTTCTTGAGCTGCATTTAGAGCTGAAGTATCTATGGGAGCGATGAAGCCTTCTTCTACTATGTCCCATAAATCTTGAGATGAAAAATATGTTTCCATTTTAACACGCCAGAAATCATAATTTTCACCATTGAAAATAGGGAGACAAATAGTTGATGATTGAGTAGTGTTATCCATGGCTTAGAAAAAATATTGTAGTGGGTTAATAGTATAAGGGAAATATTTTGAAGTAGTTTGGAGGATTTTGAAATGGTAGGTATTAGTATAACTACGCCCAATGTATGACCGAACGTAGCTCTGATGCCACTGTTTGGAATTGTTTAGATGATAGTTGGTAGAAAATAGTTTTAGAGAGTAGTTTAGAAAGAAGGTTTTGTGATTAATTTCTTGGATGATGATTTACAATGTAGCAAATGTCTATTTATAGGCTCAAGTCACCAACCTTTCAATGGTGGTGAATATTCTAGAGTTCTCATGATAGGTTATTATCATGATAAATCTAGATTTTTCTATCTTTGCCATATACTTATATATCTAGACTATTCTACCATATTCATACACCTTATAATTTTTAGGATATTCTATATTTTCTTACATATTATATTTAAGAACTCTTTAGAAATTTGTAGCAAATTTAATAGTAATTCTATTAGCTTCATATGTGATTCATTTGAGTTTCAAGGTTGTTGACATTACTCCCACAAGTTGTTGATTACATTCGGTTCATATGCTGTGTTGGTTTCACAATTAGTCTTAGGTGGAATTGTTGCTTTTTTAAAGAATTGTTCTTCCCAATGCTGGTGAATTAATCCGTAGCAAAGAGTTTCGCTTCTCTAAATCGTGTTTATCATTGAGAGTGCTGCAGATTTTTTTCCCGTCAAATTACAGTATGTTCATTCAATAATCACATTTCCTTTTTGTATGCTTTGTATGTATCTAGTAGTGTAAGGTCATTGTGAGTTTAATTTGTGGCTAACGTGCAATATTTTATGTATCTTTTCTGCATGTTACTTTTTATACTACTGTACCCATTTAATAATCATGTTTCAATTTAGCAAGTTCATGTTTCAATTTAGATTAATGTAAAGTTTTCCTAATTAATATTCTTGTTAATAATTTTAGTTAATACTTTGTTAAATAATATTTAATTTTTATTTTTAAAAACAATCTTTTAATTTTTTATTGTGGAAAACCATCTTCTAATTTTTATTTTGGAAAATAATTTTTTAATTTTATTTTAGGAATATCTTTTATTTTTTCTTTTAGAAAATATCTTTTATTCTTGTTTTATATTTTTATTATATTATTAGGTTTAGTTATTAAATAAATAAAGCTCAAAGAATATTTTATCCTTCGTCAATTATTTATTTTATGTTTAGATTTAATTATTTAGGATTGCTCAGATTTTGTTAAGTAATTGATTGAATTTTTTGAGTTTGTGACTCAGGTTCTTTATGTTTGAGCTTAATTTTTTGTTCTTGTCTTGACCATGCCTTTGCTCGTAGCTAGTGCTCACCTTTTCTGTCATATTATTTTCTCTGTGCCTAATTCTATTATGTGTCTAGTACCTTTGTGACCTAGTCCTGCTTTTCTTATGTGATTCATCTTGATTGCCTGTATATATATCCTGTTTATTTATTCACTAACTTTTAATTCACATGTTCCCTTAGGATCTCCTAGCTCGACTTAATTTTCGATTAAGTTTGAAGTAGGATAGATGTTATATTATTGGTCTGTGTATGACAACATTAGGATAGAATTTCATACCTTACTCCTTGTTGTTGCTTACTCCTTAATTCCAAAGGAAAGATCTCATAGTTGACTGCCATATCATGATTGTATAACCTTGTCCATACTTCCTCCGAGACCTTGTGAGAGTATTGCTTGTTTAATCTAGCTTAGGTTTAGAGTCGCCGCACTCCATGTAAGTGTCATGGTTATGGATACTTACTTCCCCTCTGGAACCTTGATCGTCATCAAGAGTTCCTCAACCCTAGTTAGGTTAGCTTTTCAACTTAGACTTAGAGAGTTGGCTAACTCTGTGTAAGTATCATGGTTATGGATACTTACTTCTCTTTAGAACCTTGATCGTTATCAAGAGTTCCTCATCCCTAGTTTGGTGAACTACGGTTGCTCTGATTCCATCCTAGTTAGGATACGTAGGCACGAGATGCGATGTCTTGGCGAGCATACTTAGTGTATATACCCTAGGTCTTTACCTTAGCAAGAAAACTTTAGCATAACAAATACAAATAAGAGGTTCCTGTAGAGTACTACAGATACTTAGGATGTTAAGACCTTCCCTAGGTATAACCAACCCCCAAACCTTAGATCTCTTAGCTGTGTTGTTACGTAGCGCACTTAGGGTTTTTCTTCGATCTTTACCCTTTCCTTTGGATAAATCAAAACTCGGTGGTGAACTTCATGATTTGTGATTCAAGTTAATTAATAGCTTGATATACGATTCTCACTGCAATACCTGTTATCTTCAACATGACAAGATGTCAAACCCCTCAAAGCCTTCAGCTTAGATTCCACAAACTTGTAACTGAAGATACCCCTGCAACTAGTACTCATTGTCTATGACTATACCAATAAATAATAAGCTCTCGAACAACCTGGAAAATGCACATGCAAAAATGCTAATGGTTATGATGGAATGGAATGCAACACACGAATCACGAAGCCAAGCACAAATCCGAACAATTAAATCTGCACAATTTGAACATCCAAATTTCCACAATCTGAATATCTGCATATAATTATATATCGGTGCAAAAGAATCTGACGTGTGTGAGAGAAAAAAAGGTATGAAGAGTCTTATTTTCCTGCAAAAACCCATATCCCTCTCACAGGTGTGATATAGACACAACAAGGTAGTCCCTAGAAAGGTCTCCCAAACCATAGGACTCAAGTGAAAACTCCCCGCCGTAGCGAATACTCGCAGGACGGAAGTATTTTCAAGCGAATCACGATCTGGGATGTGGCTCTCGTGACAACCCAATGCACAAAACGCTTGTGTCACGACTATTCACATTCTATCCTATGTGTATGCTCAAGCCCGGTGTTAGAACTTATCTCTCCAATAATATCTACACATCCCAACAACACCAGAATATAGCAGATATCTAGAATATGCAACATATAAATATTTAAAGCAATAAAGAAATGCAGTAAATAACATAAAGATAAAGAATAAAGATAAACACCCAAACAAGCAAGAAAAGCAAGAAAAACTAGGCGAGACCCCAACTTGCAAACGCCAGGACTCCCCGGCAGAGTCGCCAGCTGAAGCTAGCGGGATTATACCTGAGTGAACCGCACACTTAAAGATACAATAGAGTCACCACTTAAATTTATTTAGTTCCAAAGGACAGGGAAAATATCGATAAAGCCCAAGGGAAGAGAAACGAGAAAAGGGGTTGGTTATGTAAAAGGAAGGTACTAGAACCTTAAGCATCTGTTGTACTCGACGGGAACCATTTTGCTTACTTCTAGGCTTGGATGGATTATCTATTTAAAGGCTTCTGGATAAAAAGAAAAGAAAGGAGAGAGAGAGAGAGAGAGAGAGAGAGAGAGAGAGAGAGAGAGAGAGAGAGAGAGAGAGAGAGAGAGAGAGAAGGAAGAAAAGAACGTGCTCGCGGAGGATTGGAGCTTTCGTGCCTACATACCCTCATAGTGCAATGAGGAAGTCAGAGCTCCGTAGTTCAAGGAACCAAGGAAAAAGAAAGATCTAGATGGACCAGAGAGACAGAAGAAGAAGAATACGGGGGAAGGTGGATCGCCAAGTGTCGTTACTCGAAAAATGCAACAACGGAGAGACGAAAGTGGAAAAACAGAAGAGTTTCCATCGAACTTTATTTATCCCAAAAGGGGAAGGGAAAACATCGAGAAAACCCTAAGAAAGAAATGGATAAGATGGTATCGTAACCAAGAGAAGGGTTCAGAAGCCAGTTATGCGAGGGGAAGGTATTAGCACCTCTCACATCCATCGTACTCGATGGGAACCATTTGCTTGTCTATGCGTGAGGGTACTTGCTAAAGGATATTGCTATAAAGAATGTTCTAAGGGGAGAGAAGGGTTATAAATAGGGAAAAGATGAGATAAAAAGGGGGAAAAGACTCGGTAGGACCTCACGGTCCTATGCCTATGTATTCTCAACAGGTATGAGAAAGTCAGAGTCCAAGTAGTTCGAAGAACTATGGATAAAAAGGTGGAAGCGTGCTCGCCAAGGATTGGGGCCCTTGTGCCTACGTATCTTCACTTAAAAAGAAGTGAAGAATCAGAGCGTCTGTAGTTCAGACTACAGTTTGTTGATTTTTTGTGTGGACGATGTTAGTGTGCGTATTCTAGCAGTTAGGTGTATTGAAGCTCGCTTGTGGAGTCTTAGGCGTTGGTTGTTTGCGATAGAACGGACATAACATGTCTTTTCTGAAAATAATTAGTTTTCGCCATCAAGGCAAGATGTCACATTTGATTTGTGAGAGTTATTTTTAAGGGTGAAATAAGTCCCCGGATAGTAACCCCTTGCGGGTATTACCCAATTCTTTATCTCAAAAGATTTATTGTGAAAATGATGTGGCGAATATAGTTATGTCTTCATATTGAAAGATAAGTATCAAGATCACACACTCTAAAGTGAGTATCCTAATACTCAGAGAGGAGGAAGTCTTCACTCAATCCTCTCTCTTTAGTTCAGTACAAAGAGAAACTTATCCTCTTATTAAAGATGTTTTGATTTTGAATGGTAAGTACTTTATGACAGTGAACCCTAAAGGTAATGTCAAGCACTCGGGATAGGAGAAGGCCTTCACCTAACCATTCCACAACCATCCAATTTTATTTACGAAAAAAAGTTTGAAAATGCATTTGGTACAAGACCAAGGTTTTTAGATCCAAGGAGACAAAAAGAAAAGAGAAAAGTTGTGAAAATAAAGGGTGGTGAATAGATCAGGGTAGGTTGATGGCGATGCGTGAAACAATCGACTTACAATGGTGGAATACATACAAGGTTGGTGTGGGTTTGAGAAGAGAAGGAGAAACCTTAAGGTAATCCAAGTTGAATGAGTTTGAAAATGACTTGACATTGGATCAAGCCTCATTTGTTTTTTATTTTGAAAACGTGTTCTAGCCTGGTTCATTTTATCTTTCTTAACAAGTAAGCAAGCAAGCATGAAAAGAAACTAAGCTATTACACTGTAATGGGGAGAGGGGTACATGCAAAGTACACAGGATTGCGAGAAATAAATGGGGTCATTGTCAGGTATCCCAAGAGGAAGTCGTGTGTGTGCAATGTGTTCTAACTAAGCCTTGAGCAAAAATCGGACAAAATCTCCAAGCCAGAGTTCCTGAAAATGTCCAATGATCCAACCGTCCACCAATTTAGGCTTTTAGCATTTCGATCATTTATTAAGTGTTTTCGGAGAAAAGTGAATAAGAATGAATAATATGAATATGAATATGAACAATTATGAATAATATGACAAGATATATAACAATATAATCAAGATAATATCCACAATAATATGAACAAGATGATATAATCAAGATATAATGACTAAAATTAAATCAAGGGTATATTTGACTGAAAATAAAACAGTTGTATATTGACGGAAAGTAAAGTTAGTGGTTAGTCGATTTGTGAATTGGATCGGGACGAAATATAGTGCTAAACCATCGTAGCTCAACTTGTGATGAAATTCGAACTATAAGAGGTCGTGCAAATTGATATCTGTGCTAAAAATAAGATAGAGAAATGATATTGAGGATTATTCTCCGATTTAATCGTGTCGCATGGACCAAAAAGAGTGGGATTTTATCTTAATCAAAAACTCGTGTTAATTAATCGAGGATAACCTCTCACGATCCCAAAGTATAGAAAAATGATCCAAATGATCATTTTCTACAGATTTGAAATAATGAAGGTTAACAATTTCAAAAACTAACATTCGTGAATCGAAGGACTTCATAGATTGAAAATGAAATAAAGTCAAGATAAAGAAGAAAATGAGAAGCGAAAAAGAAAGTGGTCTCGGTTCCATCGCCACTTACCAATACTTTGACTAGTGGCGACTTTGTTAGTTTCGTCATCGACCCGAAAATTGAAATTGAAGATAAATAAACAATAAATCTTAAAATATCTTACAAAACTTAATCAAAACTAAATGAGATTAATAAAATAAGTAACAAGAATTATGAAAATAATTAACAACAATAAAAAAATTAAACAAGATTTTAAACTAATCAAAAGATAATTCAAGAATTAACACCAAATTAAGAGAGAGAGAGAGAGAGAGAAAAGGGGAGGCCTTGATGAGTATGGGTGTGAGTAAAAAAACTGAGGATCATATGGGCCATAGGCCCGTCACCTCTCCAACAGGAAGTGATATGTAAACCCTTCTTCAGCAAAATAAACATGAAGGCTGAGAACGCAAAAAACGCAAAACGGACGAACAAACCAACAGGTGCGCAACATAAAACAACATGAAGTCGCCAGATCCACCACCTTCTTTTAATCAAACTTTGTGTCTCGTCTCCTTATCGATTGGCCCGGGTTCTGTTTTTGAATCTTATCTCGATTGAACTCCTTCTATTCAAGCTCGTGGGTTTGCTTCGGACCTGTGAAGGTTTTCTCTATTCTTTCTTCATCTCGATTTCAATCTTTCGTTCTGTTTTTTTGGGAGTTTTCTTTGAATTGTATGGTTGTGTGTTGTTGGAAGTTATGAGTTTTTGAAGGAAGAGAAGGGGGTTCGGTCAAGGTTGTTTGAGGAGTTGGTTTTGAAGAAGAGGAAAGGGTTATTGCGGATTGGAAAGTATTTGTTGGTTCTGTGATATGGTTCATACTGATTGAGGTTGAAGGGATGGGGTGAAGATTAAGGATGGGGTTTTTTTAGGTTGAAGAAAATGGATTTTTCTGCAGAACGTATTTGGCTCTCAGAGCTTCCCCCCAGCGAAGGTGAGAAGCGTTTCTGATTTATAGGAAGGTTCAAGGGTGAAAATAGGGAACGTGGTTTTTCTGTTTGGATCCATTTTTGTGCCTTTTGGCGAATTATCAATATTGTTGTTGTTGCGTAATGTTTTAGAGGTGAGTGAATCGTGTCATACGAATTTGATTTTGTCATTTTGTCACGTTGTGCTGCTCATGTTGCTTTGTGGCCGTGCTGTAAAATTGATGCAGGTTCGTGAATCGTTTTATTTCTGCGGTTTGTCGTTATATGACGCGTCCAGGTTATGAGATTTGCACAAGTTGTAGTGGGATGTTTTGCAGAATGGTTATGCGTTCTGGCTTTATGACACTATGGTGCGTTGTATCACGTGGTGTAGGTATTGTGTGAAAATATCATGCCCTTTTTGTACTCTTGTGGGATGGGAATGTATCGAGGTGTGGAGCTATTGTATGAAGCATTAGGCTCATGTATGGTTCAAGTTACTTAGGATTTGTTCTCTGCGTGGTTGTGTGTATAGATACTTATTTTTGTGTAAATGGCTTTTTTGGCAAAGAAGAATGTAATGGGCTCACAGTGTGTGTTTTTTTGTACATCTTTTGTGATTGGACACAGAATGTGCCTTTTGCAATTCATTCTTGGGCCTTAAGAAGACCATGTTATTTGCACCTCAATTTTAACTCAATAACCATTTGACTATAAAAAAAAAACCAATAAATTAAAACTTGTTTTCATGTTAACCACACTTGACCCAACCATGAGCCACCCTTGAGCAATGAACAGATTATAGTCTTTAAACGAAATTATGAACATGCTTTGATGATAAGAATTATGACCTGAATTAACTCCCAAAATCACTAGTCTTGAATCTATATTTTGAAAATTGGATAAAGATTTGATTCCATGTTAAACAATCATGATAATTCTCATACAAAAGCTTCGGACCTTACTTGATCAAATGAAAATTTAACATGAACCAAACTACACACTTGCAAATTCTTTGACCATGTCATTATCTAAAAGATCATACCTTGAAGAACAGATCCACAAATGAGTTAAACTTGAACGTGTAGCCATTTGAACCATGACCAACCACAATTCTCACTATGGAATCTCTTGAACAATATTCTGGATCAACTGAAACACTCCAATTTATCACGATCTGTTCCTTGATGATTTTTTTTAACCATGAACATGGACAACTAGTATAGCCTGAGAAATTGATCCATTCACAACTCTCTGGATTTGACATATAAACCCTGACTAAAACCTTAAACACACACCACCTAAAGCATGTATACCCTAGCCTAGACATCTTGAATTTGGACCATGAATACATAACAAAATTTAGATTTTTTTTGTAATAGTCAGTGGATGAATGTACCACTATGAAAGCTATATATCGTAGGACAAATTTAGGGTATGACAGATGCCCCTATCTAATTTGCTTAAATCGAGTAAGATGAACTGTTACGACGTTCATTCCTTTGAGGTAGAAGACGATTAGATATGAAGAAGACCCTGAATTTGTCCAAAAAGAAAAGTGCTTGAGAAGTGAAATAGTGAATCAGTGTCAACCCTCGAGTGGACATTGAGAAACTGGCAAAGATCGTTACCACCAAAAGGATGATACCTGAAACAATCTGACACCGAGAGGATGACGGACCTATCACCAAAAAGACGATAGTAAACCCACACACACAACCCTGACACCAAAAGGATAATGGTGAACACTCGCACAATCTGGCACCAAAAGGATGACAGATCCATCACCAAAAGTATGATGGAGCGAAACACACACAACCCTGACACCAAAAGGATGCAGGGGACACTCGTACAATCTAGATAACACGATTAAATAAATTTCTGCCAAAGCAAAAAAGATTCCTGAACAAAAGGTTAGGAGATAGTTCCTCCTATGAAAAGTAGTGAGGGCTCCAGAACAAAAGGCTCGGAGACAACTTCCTTTTACGAAAGCTAAAAAGAACCCCATAACAAAAGGTTTGGAGAAAATGGTCCTACTATATCAAGTAAAGGATATTCCGTTGGAGAAGAAATGATCGTGAAAATTTCTGCAATAAGTAGAAAAGACTCCTGAGCAAGGGCTAGGAGAAAATTCCTCCTACAAAAGGTAGCGAGGACTCCAGTCAGAGCTTAGTCATATGGAGGAAAGTTCGCCCGTCTTTTCAGGATGCAGTTTTGCCTTTTGAATCCCTAACTTTTGCCTAGGCCGCCCTTTTTAGGTTTTCAGCCTACCGGGATATTTCTTTTATTTTAGTCCCTAATTTTTTCCTGGACCTTTTCTATTTACATGGTCCACCAGGATGCCTATTTTTGCGTGGATTTTCTTTTTGGCTCACCGGGTCTATCTTTTAGGCATAATGTTTTTTAACTGCATCTAAATTCACAGGGGATGGGAGATCATCACCGTCCATGGTCGAGAGAATCAAGGCTCCGCTGGAGAAAACCTTTTTCACTATGTATGGACCCTCATAGTTTGGTGTCCATTTTCCCCTTGGGTCAATGTGAGTTGGTTGAATTTTCCTCAAGACTAAATCTCCTGCTTCGATGTGTCGTGGGCGAAATTTCTTGTCAAAGGCTCTCTTCAACCGCTTTTGGTAAAGTTGACCATGGCAGATGACCATCATGCGCTTCTCGTTGATGAGATTAAGTTGGTCGAGTCATGCTTGTACCCATTCAACTTCGTCTAGCTTGAGTTTGCTAGAATCCTCAAGGAAGGAATCTTTACTTCAATAGGCAACACTGCTTCCATGCCATACACGAGAGAAAACGGGATTGCCCTAGTGGAAATGCGTACTGAAGTGCGGTAGCCATGCAAGGCAAACAACAACATCTCGTACCAGTCTTTATAAGTTTTCACCATCTTTTGTGCGATCTTTTTGATGTTTTTATTTGCCGCCTCCACAACTCCATTCATTTTTTGGCGATACGGGGTTGAGTTGTGGTGCTCAATCTTGAAGCTTTCGCATAACTCCTTCATCATTTTATTGTTGAGGTTCGAACCATTATCAGTAATGATCTTATTTGGAACTCCATATCGGCAGATGATTTCTTTCTTGATGAAGCGAGTCACCACCTGTTTAGTGACATTGGCATAAGATACGGGTCCCACCCATTTGGTGAAGTAATCAATGGCCACTAAGATGAAATGGTGTATGTTGGAGACGATTGACTTGATGCGTCCAATTACATCTATGCCCCACATGGAAAAAGGCCAAGGCGAGGTCAATACATTTAAAGGAAGCGGTGAAGCATGAACTTTGTCTGCGTAGATCTAGCATTTGTGACATGTCTGGATATGTCGATAACAGTCTGTTTCCATTGTCATCCAGTAATATCCTGCTCTCAAGATCTTCTTAACCATAGTGTGGCCACTGGCATGTGTCCCAAAAGACCCTTCATGCACTTCGTTTATGATACACTCTGCTTCGTGTCTATCCACACATCTGAGCAGAACCGGATCATAGTTCCTCTTGTATAACACATCACTGCTGAAGAAGAACTTCGACGAAAGCTTTCTAAGATATTTCTTGTCAGTGATGGTAATGCCTTCTAGATATTCTTGTGTTTCTAGATACCGTTTGATATCATAGAACCAAAGATGATCATCAACTTTAAGCTCTGCGGCGTCAGTTGCCAAGCAATAAGAAGGTTCGTCAAGGTATTCTAAATGAATGGTGGGTGCCTCATTCTTCCAATTGACTTGGAACATGGATGCTAATGTTGCTAGAGCATCTGCCAATTGGTTTTCTGCTCTGGGAATGTGATGAAAAGTGATCACATATGTAGATGCTTTTGATTGGCTGCATTTTGTGGAAAAACATTAGAGTGTATATGGATGTCATGACTAATGTTATGACATACACTAAGAGTATTCTGCAGGGTAAGTGAAGTTGGATGTCATGACTGGATGCTGTAACATTGATTGTATGACATCAGACGCGCACGGTTTGTTTTTCTGTTATTAGCTCAGGCTATACTTCAGGAAACAATCCAGGAAGCTTAGTTATTTTAGGCGACATAACAGGCATTGATGAGGATAACATAGAAGACTCCTGACCTGATGATGAGTGTGCAACTTCATGAAGAGAGGTTTATCTTGAGTAAACCTAGTTTCTCCATCAAGGCCCAAAGCAAGCCTGTTGCTATAAATAACAGAAGGATCATTCCTAATAGGGCAGAGCTTCAAGACAGAGATTGGATAGTGTGATTTGTGAGTGAAGAGGTTTGCTCTTCACGTATGTCTAGGAGTCTTAGGATTCCTTGTGTGCCAAGAAATTGTATGTTGTATAATTGTTTTGGTTATTGTTTATGAACCGGTGTATTCATTGTGTCACTCGAAGTTGTTAAGCAAGAGTGTGTGTCACTTGATCAAAGCTGTGAAGCAAGATCGAGGTGTGTGTTTGAAGTGTATCTTCATATCTCTTTTGTAATTGTGTATTGATATCACTGAGGTGATTGAGGGGGAGTGAGTGGGTATACTCAGGTCTAGTGGTCTCTAGGCTGAAGTGTCATTGGGTAGGTCTTAAGTGAAGAGTGCAAACTGGGATTTTTTGACTCTGAATTAATTCTACTGATAGTGAATTTCCTTCCTGGCTTGGTAGCCCCCAGATGTAAGTGTGGTTGACACTGAACTGGGCGAATAATCTCTTGTGTTATTTACTGCATTCTATTTACAGTTTATTATTAAGTGCAGTAGTCTATGTTATTGTGGATGTTATAACATCCGTGATAACATCCATCGTGTGCTTGCCAGAATTTCAATTGGCATCAGAGTAGGCACCCTGCCTGTTATTTTCTGGGTGAGATCTAGGGAAGATAAATTCTGGTACTATGGATAAAGACATATGAGTCACAAATAGACCACCAATTTTGGATGGCTCTAATTATGACTATTGGAAACCTATGATGATTGCATTCTTGAGGTCTCTAGATATCAAGGTATGGAGAGCTGCAAACTCAAGATGGGAACATCCAGTAAAGACTGATAAAGATGGATTGGCTGTAATTATACCTGAAGAAGAATGGACCAAAGAGCAAGAAGCCTTGGCTCTTGGGAATTCTAAAGCTTTGAATGCTTTATTCAATGGTATAGACAAGAAGATCTTCAGACTGGTGCATCATTCTGAGCTGGCTAAAGGGGTTCAGGATACACTCAAAACAACTCATGAGGGAACCTCTAAAGTCAAGATGTCAAGACTTCAAATGCTGACCACCAAGTTTGAAAGTATGAGGATGAAGAAGGATAAAACTATTCATGAATTCTACATGAATATTCTTGAAATTGCAAACACCTCAGGAGCTTTGGGAGAAAAGATGTCTGAAGAAAAGCTTGTGAGGAAAATTCTCAGGTCTTTGCCTAAAAGGTTTGCCATGAAGGTCACTGCAATTGAAGAAGCTCAAGACATATACAACATGAAGGTGGATGAACTCATTGGGTCTATCCAAACTTTTTAGATGGGAATATGTGATCAGGCTGTGGAGAAAAAGAACAAAAGCATAGCTCTGGTATCAAATACTGCATAGGACTCAGATGAAGACAATGATGGAAGCAAGGAGAATCTCTCAAAAGTTGTAGCTATCCTTGGGAGACAATTCAACAAACTCATGAAAAGGGTGGATAAGAAGGATAAATCTAGTGACAAGTTAATCCCATCTGACATTAGTAGAAGAGCTAAGCCTGCAGAAAAGCCCAACCAAGGCAAAGGAGGTCAATGCCTTGAATGTGGGGGATATGGACATATTAGAACTGAATGCCCCACCTATCTAAAGAAACAGAAAATAGGCCTAAATGTAACTTGGTCTGATGGAGACTCTGAAAGTGGATCAGAAAAGGAATCTGCCAAGCATGTCACTGTTCTAAACAGTGTATGCACATCTGATGATGACTCAAGTGAGGATGAACTGACTTTTGATGAGCTTGCAGCTTCATACAAACATATGTGTTTCAGAAGTGCAGAGGTATGCCAACAAGGAGAAAATCAAAAAGGGATCATTAAGAAGTTGGAGACTAAGAAGAAGGAACATATTGCAACAATAGACTCACTCAACAGTGAGGTTAGCCTGTTGAAATGCAAACTTGAGAAGATGTCAAAATCAATTAGGATGCTAAACCCTGGGACTGACACTCTTGAAAAAATTCTACAGAGTGGTCAGATAGCAGGAGACATGTCTGGACTGGGGTTTTTTGGTGAACAGAAACCCATCTTGAGGTTCAAGAGACCAGAGTCTGAAAATCATAGGTCAAACCAGATGTCACGACCAATGTTACAACATCAGAGGAACAAGAGCATGAGGCAGACAAGAAGAAAGTTCCAAGGTGGAGGTGTCACTACTGTAGAAAATTTGGTCACCTAAAACCTTTTTGCTTCAGACTGCATGGATATCCTAGGGGTAGCAGGAGGGGATTTGATGTTTTAGAAGGAAAAACCTGAGATTGGGTGCTTTCATCCGACGCGCCACCTTCAAGAGTCGGCGCCTTTTCAAGAACCTAGAAAACAACATGGTAAGTTAACAATAGAAGACAGGTGCAAAGAATCATCGAAACATATGTTACCTGGGGATTCAGGACTTTCTGTTTCTTTGCTAGCTTGGTCGAGGTTGATGCAGCAGTTGGTTCCCTTTTTCGACCCTGGGGAATAAGCATAAATGATTAGCTATTGGAAATTAATAAATTACAGGAGAAGAGCAAGGAAGCTACCTTCTTTGAGGTGTCCTCTGTGGCTCCAGCCCCTTGGAGATTCTCGGCATATACAACAATCGTCGATGTAAGGACTTCACCAGCAAGGGCAACAAAGGCATCGACCATATTCTCCAAGAAAAAGTCACGATGGAAGCATTGGGTTTGGTACTCTAACCACCAGACATTAAAACCTTCAGTTGTAAAGAGTGATGGTTGAAAAGAAAAAATAGGTAACTCAAGGCATTGAGTCGACCTAGAAAACTTGAGGCAGTTCTTGTGGCCTGTCAGGTTTAGTTGTTGATAAGCCCACACAATGTCAGAGGAACGTTTCATCAAGGACTTTGGCAGCAAATATCTCAAACCAAATTGACGGGCCACCAAGTTGGGCTGGTAGTTCATAAACCCATAGCCTATATTCCCTGTCTCAATTCAAAACGATAACATGGTGGGAGTTAGAAATGCCCTCCATATAGAATTCGACACTGCTGCCGTTTTTGGGGAAGCGCTGGGGAATGGATTTTTGAACCATGATGGACCAAGTCGTCGATGCACAAAGGGAGCGATGCCAGGGATGAAGGAAGTTGCTTCTGCAAACATGTTGAGATATTTCATGAAGAGGGTTTTGTTGGGAAAGACCTGTGATGGCCGCTACGTCGAAAAGTGTCAGCGTAAACATACCACAGGGGAAATGGAATATGTTGGTCGACCCCTTCCAGAAATACATCGACGTCAGTAGTAGGCAAGGGTTAACCCTATGAGCATTCCTGGAGAGTTTAATGGCGTCGAAGATGCCATATGTCTTCCATTGCTCTTGACACTTGCCTTGGACCTTCTTAAGCCATGAGATGTAATCTTTGTTGCCTGAAGTAGGCATCGACCTGAAAATGCGAGCTTTTGGCGCCATAAACTTGAGGTCGAGAGTGCCACCTTTCTGAAAAAATGGGGGAATAGTGGGAAGGTAGCAAGGGTGTCGCTACTGCGAAAATCGGCGCCGGCTTGACAGGAGAGTCGCCACCGTGCGTTATTTATCCCTCAGAGCGGGAAAGGAAACACTCGAAGTAAACCTCGCAAAGACGGGAAAAGGTATGGTCATCGCAACCAAAACCTGGATTCGGGAGTCGGTTACGCAAGGGGAAGGTATTAGCACCCCTCACGTCCATCGTACTCGATGGGATCCACGCTTGATGTTTATAAGGAAAAGGGTGTGTTATCTATCTACGCTAATGGTCGGTCTAAAAAGAAAGAAAGGACAGGACTCGACAGAACATACGGTGTTCTGGGCCTACGTACTCCCTCGTGCAATGGGAAAGTCAGAGTCAACGTAGTTCGACTACCTACGTCTAAACGGGGAAAAGGTTGCTCGCCAGGACATCGCGTCCTGTGCCTACGTACTTCCACACAGCATGGAAGATCAGAGCAAACGTAGTTCGACTAACTACGGCTAAACAGGGGGGCTCTCACACAGCAGTGAGAAAACAAACTGATCCTAAAGGTTCGGGGACCTACAACTACGATCTGGTCTCAAATGCACTCGGGCAAGAGAAAAGGGTAACAATTAGTCGTCAGCGGGAAAGTCTCGATCGCACAGCCGCGAGAGAACAAAGGTTAGTTGTTAGTGTGCTCGCTAGGATATCGCATCCTATGCCTACATATCCTTGTCTGACACAAGGAATCAGAGCAGCTGTAGTTCGGCTAACTACGACACAAGCTACTCGAAAGCTCCTACTGCTGAGAATGGGAAAAGACACCCTAAAACTATGACTAAAGAGGGGAATCTTCCTACTGCTATCACGCCTGGTTGGCCATCCTAATGTCTATCATAACGACTCCGCAGCGGAGAAGTCAGAGCTCCTAAGGGATCATGGCAACAGGACTACACAGCAAACGGGAATCAACTGCAAAGTAAAGAAATACTAGAAATATGCATGAATGCAACAACTAAACAAACAAGGCGCAAGGGCCGCAAACCATAGAGGTAAGGGAGCTCAGCTCTACCAAATACCAACAAGCAAAGCCACTCAATAACAAACAAGCAGAAGGAAGACCACCTCAACTTCTCATGCACACAAAGCCTATTTCTAAGATGCACCTACCTCAAAACTATCTAGATGAATACCTAAGTTTAATGCAACACAACACCACACAAGTCAAGCAACACAACGAGAATGCTAGCTAACCTGACAAACCTCTATCTACAAAACAAGAAACTACTCCTGGGCAAGACCCCTAACAAACCTGAAACAAGCTTAATCTATCCCTGAACAAAACTCTATGCAACACCTTAAGCAAATATCTAAGCAAAACTCTAATCCAAACCCTAAGCAAGAGGAATCAATCCCAGTCTCCAAGCTTCAGAACAAGCTTACCAAAGAAAGGGAGCTAAGCAGACAAACTCATAATGCCTTCCTCAGGAAAGTACCAGGAGATTACCACTCAGGAATCATATCCTATGCGGCTCGACAACTGTGATCGGTTTACATTCCTCCTCAGGAGAAGCTAAACTCACATGAAGGCTCCGGCATCATTGGATATTTAAGAAATCCTACCAAAACTAGGGGAACTAAGTGAACAGACCCATAGGACCTTCCTCAGGAAAGTACTAGGAGGCTTCCACTTAGGAATCGTATCCCATGTGGCTCAACAACTGTGATCAGTTTACATTCCTCCTCA
The DNA here is from genome assembly GCA_963859935.3 of Lathyrus sativus. Classification (NCBI taxonomy): domain Eukaryota; kingdom Viridiplantae; phylum Streptophyta; class Magnoliopsida; order Fabales; family Fabaceae; genus Lathyrus; species Lathyrus sativus. The sequence continues at coordinate 535,896,182 of OZ012735.1, forward strand.
GGAGGAATTAAACTCACAAGTCGGCTCCAACATCATTGGATACTTGAGAAATCCTATCTGAACTAAGGGAACTAAGTGAATAGACCCATAGGACCTTCCTCAGGAAAGTACTAGGAGGCTTCCACTTAGGAGTTGTATCCCATGTGGCTCAACAACATGTGATCAGTTTACATTCCTCCTCAGGAGAAACTAAACTCACAAGTTGGCTCCAACATCATTGGATACTTAAGAAAGAGGTGAGAAGAAAGAATGAAAGTCATTCATAGTGCCTTCCTCAGGAAAGTACCATGAACTTCCTTCAAACTTCAGGATCTCAAACCTCACAGACAGGGAATAATCCAAGCTCTGGGTCTCTGAGTCTTGATCTACAATCTTCTCTTCATCATGCTCTCCAACAAGCTCCTCAAGACAACACAATCCCCACAACAAACTCCCCAAAATAAACCCCAGAGATGAACAGATAACCACAGAACAGACAAAATCATCAGTTAACTTCAGAAAATATCTAAAAATACTAACACAAGGGGAAAAAAATTCTACAATTATTCACAAGGGTCTACAACATCTACCCATAACATCCACATATGCCCCTACCCAAAATTCAAGACAAAACTATCTGAAGAAAATGAATTTCCTCACCTATGCACAACCTAAACCCTAATTAGGATACCCTAATGCTAACCTAATTAAACTAATCAAATTTTAATCTAAAAATCAAGAATTAAATCCTATGGGGAACTATGATTCAATATCTAATTGCACAAAAAAGAATGAATTAAAAATCCTAAGGGAAAGTCTTGAAAGAAATTCTACAAAATTGGATACCAAACTAAACACATTAAAAAGCTACTAAAATGAAAAATATGCTAAAAATATGAAAAGAAAATAAAATGGAGATTTTATTTATTTATATTTTTCTAGACAAATTCATTAACCTATAGAAAAAACAAGAATTAAAAAATGTTTAATTTTCTATTTTTTATGAATTTTTAAAGTGCAAGAAAATATTAGAGGAATTAAAAGAATAAAAGAATTGAAATAAAGGGGAGGGGGTGAAAACAGCAAGACACGCTAATTGAAATCCTAAGGTGGGCCTGAGAGGGGTGGTGCGCCTAGCAAAAGGCGCAGGCCCAATATGAATCAGAAATTCATTACAAAATAAAAGAAGAAGAAAAAACGCAGGGGGTGCAGTAAGCGAATTTCACGTTATTCACCCAGATGGGCTTACCTACGGGGGGTGTGGATAGTAGTGGGCATAAGGCCCAGACCACAATCATCTGTCCCTCACACGTATGGGGGGTGAGCAAGTAAACGGGGTGTGAATCAGCAAAACACGGGTTTGGGCCTAGCCCACGTCTAACCCTAGTCCATGAAACCCTAACAAAACCTAATCTCCCTCTCCATTCTCTGATCACTGTTCACCGTCTAAACCCTAGCCGTCTTCGTCTTCCTCACCCTCTCTGCAACTCCTCTTTCTCTCCCAATCCATTCAACCTCACAGCCATCATCACACAAGAACAAACGAAATCACCCTATACTCTTAATCCCTAACTAATCAACTCATCCTAATCGAGGCCACCTTCATCCTAATCTACTGAATACATGACAATGGAGAGATGACGAAGAGGGACAAACCTGGGTTCACACGATGGAAACGATGGAGCTTCGAAGAACCTCAAACGAGCTCACGACGATCTTTGAAGATTTCTGGATATTTGCTGAAGATTTGATGACGCGAAGAACAACTCTCAGTGATGAACAGCGATGAGATCTTGATGAAGATCTTACAAATCTTGGAACTGACGAATCTTGTACAGATCTGGTGAAATATTGGGTGATCGTGGTTGAAGGTTGATCCTCGAACGGACACTCCTTTTGCAATCTGGACGCTCCGTCAAATTAGGTAACACCTACCCTGCCCCAGGTTAAGATTGAGGGTTTTTCGTTTTCAGAAAGAACTCCTACTACAAGGCTCAAAGGGGTTGACAAGGGATTATCTTCCTTATAACTCCGGTGTTTAGGGATTTGAAACAATGCCTGTACATCATCAACAGGTTTTATTTCAAAAGCATACAATCAGAATTTTGCACGTCGTTCATTTTCGTCATCCTCCCCAGATCCTTCTTAACCCAGCGTTGGACATTTGTAAAAACAATTAGTGAACACGAATGGATTCAATCAAAACATGCACATTTATTTCATTATCATCACTTGAATGAAAACAACAAGTTTTACAAACAAGCTTGCAATTTAAACAGGAAAGAAACTACAAATGTAAAGACATGACAAGATAAAACAAGAAAAAAATGCTAGCTTCCGAGAACCGGGCTTTCACATCTGTCCTGCTGCTGAACCAGCCATCTTCGCAATCAGTTATTAGAGACAATTTGATGTTGTCCTGATCTGCTTTCAACGACTCAACCAGACTATAGAGCCCCTCCTCCTACATTCAGATGATTTTGGGACCTTCCTGCCCGAAGCTGATTGCTGCACTATCAAGTAAGTCCTGCACTTTATGCTTGAAGGCCAGACAATCTTCGATGTTGTGCCCCTGTGCTCCTGAATGGAAATCACAGCGCTCCTTGATATCATAACCTGCTGGAGGCGTCCCTGTCAGCGGGGCTAACTTCCTCTTCTCAACCAACTGCAATCGTAGCAACTCCTGAAGAAGTTCGGCATACGGCATCGGAGGCACCTTAAATACCCTCAATGGCTTCTGATTTTGAGCTTTTCGCTGATTGGGATACTGCTGCCTTTTCCACTGTTGAGATCGCTGCTGTTGTTGCTGGTATCGGGTTGACTCTTGAACACCCTTCGTAGCAAATACAACACCGGTTTCTTGACTTTCACTGTACTGATCAAGACACTCATTATGCTTAGCCATTTTCTTCCTCAGATCAGCCCCAGGAATAGGCAATAGTTGTGGGCATGGAGATTCTGACACTGTGGAATCTAGGATACGTTTCTGACCCACTGCAGCTTTAGAAACATCTGTCATCTTAGCATCGACTGGGATAGGAGCAATACGTACAGCTACGCCGCTCGGCGTGAATTCAATATCGTGCGAGTCAATCAGGTCTTGAACATTGTGCTTAAAAGCATGACAACCCTCGATGTCGTGTCCGAATGCCCCAGAATGAAACTCACATTGCTTACTGGCATCGTACCCATGAGGAAGCGCTCTCGTGGGTGGTTCCAACGTTCTCTTCTCAACCAGATTAAACCTCAATAAGGTCTGCAAGAGCTCAGCATATGTCATAGGCGGTGCCTCAAATATTCTCTTTGGCTTCCCCTCCTGGATCCCCCGTTGAGCCGGATGCATCTTCTGCTGCTGCTGCTCAGGTTCCACATGCACGGGTGGCGCGAGCTTCTTCATTGCGGCTTCAAATAGCTGATCGTCCTCTTTCCTAAGCACATTCTTGACAACCTCCATGATCAAGCTCATTTGGGTCTTCAGCTGACTGTTCTCCTCTTTGAGGATCTTCTGCTCCAGACGCATCTCTTGCATGTCTCTCATCATCTGCCCCAGCTGGCTTCGGACTTCAATCAATTCAAATTGATTCTGTTCCATCTCTCTGAAGGAATTCCTACAACAAACTGAGACGACGAGGAAATAAGACCCACGGTTCTGACGTACCTGTTAAATCATAATGCAATGCAGAAAGCAAACACACATTCATAACGAGACAAAGAGAAACTCAAGCTATAAGCATACAGACAAACATCTCCCCCACATGTACAACCAACAAAAGCAGCACGTAGGCACAAATGAGTACGAATACAGTGACCCCAGCCAACAATCCTGGTGGTGGTCAGCAAATACTAACGCACAGAAGCTAAACGGATTATGCAGAGAAAACAGATGCGACACCCGGCACATAAACTTCTAGAAACTTCCCCCATATTCAACTGAACTCTCTGATTGACAATCTTCAGAGCACACACTTCCTGAGGAGTCTTCCATGACATTAACTAACGAACCCACACAACTGGAGGATGGAAAATCATTAATCTGAACAAAACCCTGAGGAGTGATGCAAATACGGCTAGAGTCTAACAGATCTTGAACCTGGCTTCTAAGCACCTTACAATCATTGGTGGAATGCCCCTGTGCCCCAACATGGTACTCACAGCGGGCGCTGGCATCAAAACCTGGAGGATACGGTGGAATCGCCGGCTTAGTCTCTTTCGGCACTATCAATCCACTTTTGACCAGATCTGGCAACAACTGACTGTACGACACTGGTAGCTGAGTAAACTGCCTTTCAGGTTTCCTTGGTCTTCGTGGGGCGTGCTGACGCGATCGACGATAGGATGACCGTTGACTTGAAGTGTCTGAAAACCGATCCTGCGGTGCTAGAGATTCTGAGATGGCGTCATCTCCTTCCCACTCTTCTTGAGAACTGACAACTGACTCAATCTTATCAACTGGGACGTAAGGGACATCTCGAAACTTTCCACTCTTGAGTCCTCTCTCAACAAGCTCACCCATTCTCATCAGGCCCACAAAGCTTGTACAACCGAACAATTTGTCGAAATACTGGCCTTTCAGAGTACCCAAGAAGATGTCAACCATTTCTCTTTCCGGAAGCGGTGGTTGAACACTAGCAGCCAATTCTTTCCATCTTCGCAAATACCCTCTGAATGATTCATTCTCCGCCTGAGATAATTCTTGCAGATGTCCGAGACTAGGAGCCAAATCCAGGTTGTAATCGTACTGCTTCATGAAAGCTCTGGATAAATCCGCCCATGATCGAATCTGATTACTCCCTAACTGCACATACCACCTCAAAGATGCCCCAGTCAGGCTATACTGAAAGCAATGGATCATTAATTTGTCATTTCGCACAAACGAAGTCATCCTTCGACAGAACATCATCAAATGCAGCTTTGGACAGCTATCTCCCGTGTACTTTTCGCACTTCGGCACTTTGAACTTGTACGGCAACACCAGATCAGGAACCAAACACATGCCTACAGCATCCAGGTTAACAACATCTTTCAATTCCAAGGCTCTTATTCCTTCTTCCAATGCTCGGAGTCTTCTATCCTTTTCAAGAGCTCTTGGATCTACCATCCCGGCCATTGGAATATCTCTTCGGTAATTCACCATAGGGAAAGCAACACCTTGATTGTTAACAGGAGGAGGACGTTCATTTCGGGCAACAACCTGCTCATGTCGATCTCGGTTCTGGACAGTAGGCTGTACAACTTGGTCTGCCGTAAGGTTGTTCGGGAAGTCTTCCATAGGATCATACTGATGGTTGGACGCCATAGTAAACCTTGTCAAAGTGTTAGGAGCCTGGAAATTGCCTTCAGCCATAGCTACTAATTACTTTGCACTGACTACACTGCTTAATTCTGCTCAACTCTGCTTCAGCCCCTTGGTCGCCTTCAACACTCCACTCTTGCCTCAAACAATTCCCCGAGAATCACCCTCTGGTGAAAACAAAGGCTGGATAAGTGCTCTGGCCTGCTAAAGAAATGCTATGCAATATGATTTATGCAAACAGAAATACAAAAAAAATGCTAACGTGCATGTGTGCATTGGAGATATTTCCCCTCCAATTCCAGTGTCAGTGGTAGCAAGACGAGATAAACCATAAAGACAATATTTAGAAAAACCCTCATCTATTTATTAGAATAACAGTCTTGTCGAGAGGTTACATAACTATGCTCCATACAGCTGATACGATAAAGAGGGATCCCAGCCAACATGCCTGGTGGTGATCCCAACACAACAGAATACAAGAGAAAAATCAAGTGCGGGTACGGTTGCGGAAGTCCTCAGCCAGCTTCTTTGTCTCTGCGTGATCCGGTCGATAAATCAAACCTTCTATCAGCTGATCCCTTTTTCTGACCGTTCCCTGGATGTCTCTGACAAAGTCTTCCCAAGCCTTATCATTGGCACCGTCCCCAGGTTTGGGTCTCTTGGCGTCTGCTCTATGCTGAAAATCTTCCAAATTCTTCATGGCATCAATCAGTTTGCGCTCGGCCTCGTATCGGCGGCATGCTTCTTCTTCAAGCTCTTCAGTCTTCACTTTGACCTGTTCTTCTAACTGAGCAACCTGTGTCTTTAGCTCTTCTTCTCGTTCTTTGCGCTTGGCCATAGTGAGATCCCAGTGCTCTCTGAACTTAGCTAGCTTCGTGTAGGCCCTCTCCAGCTCCTGCTTCTTAGTAGCCAATACACTGCTAACTGAGTCTACATCTAACTCCAGACGCTTCTTGGTTTCAGTCAATTCCAATAGCGTAGTCTTCATATGTTTCAGAGTTTCAGCCTGTTGCTTAGAAAAATATCCTGTTTCAATCTTTTCATGACGAAGTTGGGCATTCTCCTGCTCTAAAGCCTCTTTAGCCTTTGCTAGCTCTTCTTTCTCCGCCATCAGCTGCTTGTATACCTGTATGTCCACAGTGGTAGGCTCCTCCACCGGAGAAGGATGCAATGGCTGAACCGCTGGATAAGGCATAAGGAATTTCGTAGCTCGCTCACGAATCCATTCCACATATGGGCCAGGAACTCGAGTATCCCCTCTGCTACCTGAAAGCTTCCCTCTCTTGTGCAAGTTCTTCCATGCCTTCTCAAGCTTGGTCAGCATCTCTTTCCCTATTGCCCCAGTGAGATACAGAGATTCCTGTATCTCCTCGGGCTTCGGCGCTCCCTGAGGTACATACCCAAATTGCCTGATCAATAAGGAAGGGTTGTAATTGACACACCCTTTCCTTCCTATTAACGGAACATTCGGGAATCCTTCGCATTTGAGTATGACCTCACCTCCGAATACCTCTTCGTTGACCCACACCACATTCTCGGCAGTCAACCCCATCAAGCGCTCGGGCCATTCTAGAGAATCAATAGAGGTGACAAAAGGTCCTGACTTAGGCATATGACTGGTGAACCACCTGCACAGGAGAGGTACACAGCAAGACACATTCCTTCCTCGCCGCTTTTCATTTTGGTAATGAGTTGAATGGTGGATATCTCCCAGCAAAGTAGGAACTGGGTTCTTCGCAGCCAAAATATAGAAGGCATCTGAGTCAACAAAGTCAGGAATGTTTGGGAACAACACGATGCCATAAACACATACAGCAAGGATGACGTCAAAAACAGCCCAGCCACCCTTCTGGGCATGCTCCCGAGCCTTCTCCACCAAGACATCCAACGGAAATCCTCACGCATCTCCTATTCTGATCATCTTCCCTGACAGCTCAGACTCTCTTAAGTACAGGATGGCAGAAAGCTCAACCAGATTAGGCTCAGCGTCCGTACGATAGAAAGGCATCTGCTCGCGGATCGGTACATCCAAGAGTGCAGAATACTCCTCCAGGGTAGGAGCCAAAACAAAGTCAGGAAATACGAAACGCCTGAGCTCCGCATCATAAAACTGTAACTGGGTATAAATGCCGCTGATCTCGTAGGCCGATGGCTGATAAACATAGGTCAGAATCCTCCCATATCTCTTTCTGAAGTCACCCATTACCCTCTTCTTAGCAATAGTAATCAACTCTAACAACAGACTGATATCCGGAGACGGAAACTTGTAGGGCAACACTCTCTTCGTGGCTTCCATGTCTTGCTAGGAAACAAACACCAGAACTGGGAGGGAAAATATGTACCTGCAATACACACACGTTAGTTGCATGCAAATGGTAATGCAATGATGCAGTATGATAAATAATGCAATCAGTGAACACAGGGGTTATGCGGTATCCTGAAGAGGAACATCTCTGTGATCAAGAACAGAAAACCACCATAGTCACCAGAACCTCATGACACTAACTATCATCTGATACTCAAAATGTCAATCCCCTGGTAAGAAATCCATCTGAACCTCTGTATCTGACGAGAAAACCATCTGATAATAGTATCAGCCTCAGATAAGAAACCCATCTGATCCAGACAACACACCTGGAGATGAATTAAGAACACCATCTGACAAAGGTACTGAATCATGGTTTCTGAAGGCCAGTTTTCCTGCAATAACCCAATCCCTCTCACAGGTATGATAGACCTAATCCACGGACAAAGGTACGGCCTCCTATGCGGTCATCAGCGTCACAGACTTTCATGAGCGATGATACGATTCCTAGAAGGAGTGGCATCATCAAGTCATGAAGAGGCCTCACTTAGCTGACTTCCAAATGATCGGTCCCCAGAGTCGACAATCCTCACGTCTGGACTCCCCTCAGATCCTCAGGACCGGAAAGGAGCACCTCTGCGAGAACCTCGTATGAGCGTAGATTTCGTAGGGAACTGTGCCTGCTCAGCAGACAGGTTCGTCTACTACTCTCCACAACTATATCTAGGTGCATACTCAAGCCCAGGTCCGGCTTCTCACTCACAGTAACCTCCCTTGCCCACAGCAATAAACATAATAATATAATGCTGGAAAATAAATGCAGAAAGGTAAAGGTACGGAAAAGTAAAGTGCAGAAAGGTAAAACACATATGCACAACACCCAACAAATAAACATCCAAGCGCTAGGATTGACTCGCGTAGGGGATGGGAAACGGTCCCAGCATAAGGGATGGGAAAAGTCCCTAGATGCTATATATCCCCAGCAGAGTCGCCAGCTGTCGCTACTGCGAAAATCGGCACCGGCTTGACAGGAGAGTCGCCACCGTGCGTTATTTATCCCTCAGAGCGGGAAAGGAAACGCTCGAAGTAAACCTCGCAAAGACGGGAAAAGGTATGGTCATCGCAACCAAAACCTGGATTCGGGAGTCGGTTACGCAAGGGGAAGGTATTAGCACCCCTCACGTCCATCGTACTCGATGGGATCCACGCTTGATGTTTATAAGGAAAAGGGTGTGTTATCTATCTATGCTAATGGTCGGTCTAAAAAGAAAGAAAGGACAGGACTCGACAGAACATACGGTGTTCTGGGCCTACGTACTCCCTTGTGCAATGGGAAAGTCAGAGTCAACGTAGTTCGACTACCTACGTCTAAACGGGGAAAAGGTTGCTCGCCAGGACATCGCGTCCTGTGCCTACGTACTTCCACACAGCATGGAAGATCAGAGCAAACGTAGTTCGACTAACTACGGCTAAACAGGGGGGCTCTCACACAGCAGTGAGAAAACAAACTGATCCTAAAGGTTTGGGGACCTACAACTACGATCTGGTCTCAAATGCACTCGGGCAAGAGAAAAGGGTAACAATTAGTCGTCAGCGGGAAAGTCTCGATCGCACAGCCGCGAGAGAACAAAGGTTAGTTGTTAGTGTGCTCGCTAGGATATCGCATCCTATGCCTACATATCCTTGTCTGACACAAGGAATCAGAGCAGCTGTAGTTCGGCTAACTACGACACAAGCTACTCAAAAGCTCCTACTGCTGAGAATGGGAAAAGACACCCTAAAACTATGACTAAAGAGGGGAATCTTCCTACTGCTATCACGCCTGGTTGACCATCCTAATGTCTATCATAACGACTCCGCAGCGGAGAAGTCAGAGCTCCTAAGGGATCATGGCAACAGGACTACACAGCAAACGGGAATCAACTGCAAAGTAAAGAAATACTAGAAATATGCATGAATGCAACAACTAAACAAACAAGGCGCAAGGGCCGCAAATCACAGAGGTAAGGGAGCTCAGCTCTACCAAATACCAACAAGCAAAGCCACTCAATAACAAACAAGCAGAAGGAGGACCACCTCAACTTCTCATGCACACAAAGCCTATTTCTAAGATGCACCTACCTCAGAACTATCTAGATGAATACCTAAGTTTAATGCAACACAACACCACACAAGTCAAGCAACACAACGAGAATGCTAGCTAACATGACAAACCTCTATCTACAAAACAAGAAACTACTCCTGGGCAAGACCCCTAACAAACCTGAAACAAGCTTAATCTATCCCTGAACAAAACTCTATGCAACACCTTAAGCAAATATCTAAGCAAAACTCTAATCCAAACCCTAAGCAAGAGGAATCAATCCCAGTCTCCAAGCTTCAGAACAAGCTTACCAAAGAAAGGGAGCTAAGCAGACAAACTCATAATGCCTTCCTCAGGAAAGTACCAGGAGATTACCACTCAGGAATCATATCCTATGCGGCTCGACAACTGTGATCGGTTTACATTCCTCCTCAGGAGAAGCTAAACTCACATGAAGGCTCCGGCATCATTGGATATTTAAGAAATCCTATCAAAACTAGGGGAACTAAGTGAACAGACCCATAGGACCTTCCTCAGGATAGTACTAGGAGGCTTCCACTTAGGAATCGTATCCCATGTGGCTCAACAACTGTGATCAGTTTACATTCCTCCTCAGGAGGAATTAAACTCACAAGTCGGCTCCAACATCATTGGATACTTGAGAAATCCTATCTGAACTAAGGGAACTAAGTGAATAGACCCATAGGACCTTCCTCAGGAAAGTACTAGGAGGCTTCCACTTAGGAGTTGTATCCCATGTGGCTCAACAACATGTGATCAGTTTACATTCCTCCTCAGGAGAAACTAAACTCACAAGTTGGCTCCAACATCATTGGATACTTAAGAAAGAGGTGAGAAGAAAGAATGAAAGTCATTCATAGTGCCTTCCTCAGGAAAGTACCATGAACTTCCTTCAAACTTCAGGATCTCAAACCTCACAGACAGGGAATAATCCAAGCTATGGGTCTCTGAGTCTTGATCTACAATCTTCTCTTCATCATGCTCTCCAACAAGCTCCTCAAGACAACACAATCCCCACAACAAACTCCCCAAAATAAACCCCAGAGATGAACAGATAACCACAGAACAGACAAAATCATCAGTTAACTTCAGAAAATATCTAAAAATACTAACACAAGGGGAAAAAAATTCTACAATTATTCACAAGGGTCTACAACATCTACCCATAACATCCACATATGCCCCTACCCAAAATTCAAGACAAAACTATCTGAAGAAAATGAATTTCCTCACCTATGCACAACCTAAACCCTAATTAGGATACCCTAATGCTAACCTAATTAAACTAATCAAATTTTAATCTAAAAATCAAGAATTAAATCCTATGGGGAACTATGATTCAATATCTAATTGCACAAAAAAGAATGAATTAAAAATCCTAAGGGAAAGTCTTGAAAGAAATTCTACAAAATTGGATACCAAACTAAACACAATAAAAAGCTACTAAAATGAAAAATATGCTAAAAATATGAAAATAAAATAAAATGGAGATTTTATTTATTTATATTTTTCTAGACAAATTCATTAACCTATAGAAAAAACAAGAATTAAAAAATATTTAATTTTCTATTTTTTATGAATTTTTAAAGTGCAAGAAAATATTAGAGGAATTAAAAGAATAAAAGAATTGAAATAAAGGGGAGGGGGTGAAAACAGCAAGACACGCTAATTGAAATCCTAAGGTGGGCCTGAGAGGGGTGGTGCGCCTAGCAAAAGGCGCAGGCCCAATATGAATCAGAAATTCATTACAAAATAAAAGAAGAAAAAAAACGCAGGGGGTGCAGTAAGCGAATTTCACGTTATTCACCCAGATGGGCTTACCTACGGGGGGTGTGGATAGTAGTGGGCATAAGGCCCAGACCACAATCATCTGTCCCTCACACGCATGGGGGGGTGAGCAAGTAAACGGGGTGTGAATCAGCAAAACACGGGTTTGGGCCTAGCCCACGTCTAACCCTAGTCCATGAAACCCTAACAAAACCTAATCTCCCTCTCCATTCTCTGATCACTGTTCACCGTCTAAACCCTAGCCGTCTTCGTCTTCCTCACCCTCTCTGCAACTCCTCTTTCTCTCCCAATCCATTCAACCTCACAGCCATCATCACACAAGAATAAACGAAATCACCCTATACTCTTAATCCCTAACTAATCAACTCATCCTAATCGAGGCCACCTTCATCCTAATCTACTGAATACATGACAATGGAGAGATGACGAAGAGGGACAAACCTGGGTTCACACGATGGAAACGATGGAGCTTCGAAGAACCTCAAACGAGCTCACGGCGATCTTTGAAGATTTCTGGATATTTGCTGAAGATTTGATGACGCGAAGAACAACTCTCAGTGATGAACAGCGATGAGATCTTGATGAAGATCTTACAAATCTTGGAACTGACGAATCTTGTACAGATCTGGTGAAATATTGGGTGATCGTGGTTGAAGGTTGATCAGAGGAGGATTTGCATGTTCTTGATGATGATGCGTGGTGATTTCTGGAAAAGATATTGACGCAGGTTGAAGAATTCTGGAATTTCCTTATGAAGAACGATGAACATTCGAACGTGTTCTGGAAAATCTTTGAAGGAATATGAGTGTTCGAACGTGTTCTGGCAAATCGCGCTTGTAGAACAATGAAGATGGAAGGTGATCTGGAGAATTGTTCTTGACGTTTCCGGCGAAGGACGAGTTTTCCGGCGAGGTGATGATGAAGGTGGACGGAGGAAGGTTGGAGAAGAACGAAAGGTTTGGATGATTCTGGGTTTTTTTTGCAGTTTCTGGCAAGGACGGTGGCCGGAGACGGTTAGACGGTGGTCGTTGGGGCGGTCACCGGATTTGCATGCCCGGCGACGAGTTCTCAGAGGGGAAGCGACGCGGTGACAAGTGGCATGGGAGAGGCTGTGAGTGGGACGCGTGGCGCGTGGCCTGAGTGGGAGAGAGAGAGAGTCTGAAACGTGGAAGACTTGGGAGTGAGTGGAAAATGAGGTGGTGGGTCCGAGTTTGCACGCGTGGATCAGCTTTTATGCTGACAAGTGGCATTTTTGGCTAATTTCTGGACAAAAACAAATGGACTGAAAAAAGATGTGGGCCTCCAAAAAACTCCCTCTGGGCCCATACGAAAATTAACAAAAAAACTCAAAACTGAATTAACAAAAAAATATTAAATCTAATTAACCTAATTAAAACTAATCCTAATTAACTAGTGACTAATCCTAATTAAACTAAATGCAGATTAACTATCCTAATTGATTCTATCAAATTCAATTAAATTCTAAACAAAAGATTAATCCTAATTAAATCTAAAACATGATTAATATCTACTTAAACCTATATTAAACTACAACTAATAAAATTCTAATAATCTCTATTTAATCTCTAATATTATTTAAAACTATTAAAATCCTATTTAAAACTAATAAGAAAAATCTATTAAAAGATTAAAGCTCTATTAACACAAACTCTATTTTCTATTAAAAACTATTAAAATTCCTATTAAAATAAAAGACAAATCTATAATATTTTCTATATTATCTAAAACAATTAAAACTATTTAAAAATCTATTATATTCTAAAAATGATAAAAAAAACTATTAAATCTATTTAAAAAAATCTATAACCTTCTAAAAAGAGATTTAACTATTTAAAATTCTAAAAAAATCTATTTAAGTCCTAAAAAAAAATCCTAAAGCCTATTTAAAATCCACAAAAGTCTATTAAACCCTAAAAATGCAGACAAATGCAAATGACCACCATAAAAGAGCGCACGAGACCAGATCGAATCAAACAGAGAACCCTGGGCATCAGAATATCCCAAAATCATTATGCAAGCTAAAAATCACCGAGGAGCGTACAACTTCCCGAAAATAAAACCCTGATGATCTAGACCGGATCTGCCATGGTTAGTAAATGAAATCCAAGCTGTAACCCTGATATCCTCTGTCTGTGCACAAATATCATGCGTCTGATTTGCGAATATGAATTTAAACCACGAGTCAGATAGGAGAACCGGTTGGTCAAATTTTAGGGTGCAACAAAGGGAAAAATGTTTAAAGTTCCTTGTGGCTGGGTCTCGTATCAGGGTATGACCCATAGAAAGTATGCAACTTTCCAGCCACCGCGAAGGATATAATCATCTGGTGTTGTCAGGTCGCTATCACCATGTCATCAGTGGACATCAGATTTGGAAGATGCTTGAGGTATTCGGCTTCAGAGAGAATAAAAGCGATGGACTTGTTTTCGGTGGTGTGAGTAGCGGAAGCGGTTGAGGAAGCCATTGAAAGAGAAGATTAAAGGAATTATGGGAGCAAAAGCTTGAAGGAAAGGAAAGTGTGAGAGAAGTTGGAAAAGAAAACCAAATGTGGGCAAGAGCTATTTATAGACAAGTTGCATGCAGTTGAAAAGGCAAGGGGTTGTTCCGATTCTAGAGTGAGTCGGAGTGAGTTAAAGCCTATAACATAGGACGCGACTAGGCATGATTAGTTTACTTGGAAATCATGGCGCAGAAAGGCGCCATTATTACGTCAGACTGTGGGTGACGCATGGCTAACTCGACATAAGGAAAATGATGTTGTTGCTGGGTCTAAACCAAGGTGCGGTCGAAACCTCACAAGAAACCAAAACGCCAAGTTTCTCAATCGACACAATGCTCAGTCAAAACTGGATTTTTGAGGGGGTATCTTGATGGCTGGAAGATTTCGACTGGGAAAAGTTGACATAGAAGCTGACTTGTGGGTCGACATGCTAGGAAAGGTTGTGAAGGAAACGAGGTAATTCGATGCCAGTAGGAGAAGGTTGTAAGTCGACTCAAGTTTATTTCGTCGAAAGTGTCGACTGATGGCCAAGGAAACTGACACGAAGTATGAGAACTTTTGAGCGGGAAGAAAATTTGAATAGCTAAGAATGTAGGGAAGTTACAAAAGTGGTAGAGGGACACGTGGTGCCACCAAGATCAACATAGCAGTTATATTTTCATTTTAGGGGGGCGCATTTTGTAACATTGTGAGGGAAAAATACTATGAGTACCAAACGTTAAGAGAAAAGAGTTCATTCCTACAAAATGTATGATTGCGTCCACATTTCCTTTTAAAAGCAATTTACATTACCAAACTTTAAGATATCTTAATTTTTTACTCGTTTATTTTATTTATCGTTCATTTGGTATACACATTTTTATTCGAGTTTGTTTCCATTTATTCTAAACAAAATCATTCTACCATCATCACATAGACCCAAACAGATAATTCTGGGACTTGTTTGGCCGGTCCCGCAAGTAAACCTGCATTAGGAGGTCAGAGGTTGTTCGCACGAAACCTGCGTGCAAACAGTAGGGCATTCTTCTCTAATGTATCCAAATCCATCACATTCATGACATTGAATCCCTCTATTGTGATTGGACTTTTCTTCTGTTCTTGTTTTTCTTTGAGAGTCATAGTTTCTGGCAGTGTCAGGACTGATGTTATGGATATTAGGTCTTGACTTCCTCTCCATTCTCTTTAGCACTTGGTGGAATTGTCTTTCAAAGTAGAATAATGGCATCTGACATGCCTTCATTAGTGTCCAAATCACATTCTCCCACTCCATCTTTTATGTTGGAGACAAAAGCTATGCTTTTATTCTTCTTTTCAATCCTGTCATTAATGGTCAATTCAAAAGTTTGAAGTGACCCCACAAATTCATCAAATCTCATGTTGATGATGTTTTGGGCTTCTTCGATGGATGTTACCTTCATATCAAACCTCTTGGGAAGAGACCTGAGAATCTTCCTAACCAGCTTTTCTTTTGGTATTTTCTCTCCTAGAGCATTAAAGGCATTAGCTATTTCAAGAATATTCATGTGAAAGTCATGGATACTCTCATCCTCCATCATATTTAGATTTTCAAATTTGGTAGTGAGCAACTGAAGCCTATACATCTTCACCTTAGATGTACCTTTATGAGTTGTCTTGAGAATTTCCCAAGCATCCTTGGCTACGGTGCATGTGTTAATTAACTTAAACATGTTTTTGTCAACTCCATTGAATAAGGCATTCAAGGCTTTGGAGTTTCCAAGAGCAGTCTCATCTTCTTCCTTGGTCCAATCCTCTCCAGGCTTCAGAGTTTCCTTCCCATATTTATCTTTAATCATAGGATGTTCCCAACCCTTGATGATAGTTTTGCTATCCATGGATTTTAAGAAGGTCACCATACGTGCCTTCCAATAGTCATAGTTGGTTCCATCCAAGATGGGAGGTCTGTTCACATTCCCTCCTGCTTCCTTGTCCATTATGCCAGAAAGGATATCTCCCTGGAGCTCACTCAAAACAAAACAGGGTGACCTGCTCTGATGCCAATTGAAATTCTAACACACAGATACCAGATGTCAGGACACTAGGATCAAGACAGTAAATAACACTTATGCAGAAAAATAAAAGCTTGAATGTAAACAATAACACATTAAATTATTAACCTAGTTCAATGTAACATCACCTACATCTGGGGGCATCCAAGCCAGGAAGGAAATCCACTATAATAGTATTAGTTCAAAGCCACATCAAACACCCATAGATTTACAAGCTTCTCACCTAATCACTACTCATGCTAACTTCTACCTAGTAACTCCTAGATATGAGACCCCTCTCACTTTCCACCAGTCACACAACAGTGACAAACTCAACAATAAAGAAGAAAGGAAGTCACACTTCCAAAGATACAAAAATCCACTATCTTCTTAAAAGCTTATGAATGATTAAAACTCAAAAGTCAATCAATTCAAATACCTAAGAGGTATATGAATGGCTCACAAATGCACAAATAAAACAATCCAACTCAAATGTCAAAAAACATAAGAGAGGATCACAAAGAACAAATAACACAAAACTCTTTAAACCCTAAAACACTCTTTCTTTCAATACACAGCTTCTCCATCTCATTAGGTTTATAACTCCTCTTTAAATAGTCTTCAAATCAGCATGAGCTTGGGCTCTTCAATCAAATAAAATGCATATCACAAAATAACAGCTTCAAATCTTCTGCACAAAAATAGGAACTGAATAGAAAGTTTCCTAAAAAGGCTCTAAGATCCTTTTATGAAATACAAGCAAATCTGTCAAGACAGAAGTTCATAAAATATCCCTCCTTGGATTGCGATACCGTGTGAATTAAAATACTATCAAATCTCACACTTTAAATACCAAATCGTCTCAGCTCTAAACTACTGGTATAACATATCCTGCCACATGTCCCAACATCATGCTAAACATGTTGTCTGACTGACTTGTCAAGACATCTGTCTCAACATCTTGCTATGAACTTGTTTTAACAAAATTGATGCCAAACTAAAACCATAAAACTTACGAAAAGCATACTTTGTGAGAGAAATAGGAAAGTATCTCATCCTTAAGTTCTCATTATTAGCTATTTCTTCCGCCTCGGTCAAATATCAAACAATGTGCTTAATAGTAGACTCATTAGTGTCACCAATAAACTTTGTGAATTAGGGACTTTCCACCCCCTTGGCAGTTCAATTTGTAACACATAGTCTAAAAGGGAAGATGTATAATTTGGCCTTTGCAGGCCTATGTTCATCTCGTTTTAAGCCATTATCCTTTCGACAATAGCCACGAGGTTATTCTCTCATAACAGATTTCCTTGTCAAACTGATGAACAGCTTGATCAACGTCCTAATTTCAATTAACTATCATAATAGGTGGACGCTCTGTCACTCTAGGCATCACTTTCTCGACCACTTAGGGCACAATCTGTTGCCCTGGTCTACTGTGTTCTCTTTCAAAACCATCAATTTTTTCCTAACTTGCCTAATGATCCGAGGTTGTATGATAGGTCAAACTTGCACCGACAGAACGCCAAAAAAATCAATAATTCGATTCATCTGAGTTGCCAATTGTTGGTAACTTGATTCGTGTTTTGAATCAATGGGGTAAATAATCTTACCTATTTGTTGGGTAAGATTATTTATCATATCATGGTTATTCTCATCCATTTATTGTCTCATAGCCAATACTAAATTCGATATAAGTGCTGGCATTACCTGAGAGCTAAATCCTATTCCCATATGGGGAGGCATGGTTCGACCCTGGTTACCTATGGCCTAACTGTCGCTACTCGAAAAATGCAATGATGGGGAGGCAAAAAGAAAGACAAAAGAGTCACCATCAAACTTTATTTATCCCATAAGGGGAAGGGAAAATTCGAGAAAACCTTAAGAAAGAAACGGATAAGATGGTCTCGCGACCAAAGAACGGGTTCAAAAGCCGGTTATGCGAAGGAAAGGTATTAGCACCCCTCGCATCCATCGTACTCGATGGGAACCATTTGTTTGTCGATGTGCGTAGATATTTGCTAAAAGGTATTGCTGTGAAGAGTGTTCCAACGGGGTAAAGAGGGAAGTTAGATATAGGGAAAAGAAAGATAACAGGGGAAGAAGAGAGACTCGGTAGGACTTCGCGGTCCTAGGCCTACGTATTCTCAATAGATATGAGAAAGTCAGAGTCAACGTAGTTCGGGGCACTACGGGAAAAAGATGGGAACATGCTCGATGAGGGTTGGGGCTCTCGTGCCTACGTATATTTACTTAAAAGACGTAAAGAATCAGAGCAGCCGTAGTTCGGCCTACTACAGATGAAAGGAAAAAAAGGGTGCTCGCCAAGACATTTCCGTCTTGTGCCTACGTATTCTCATCTGGCATGAGAAATTAGAGTAGCGTAGTTCGTGCAACTACGGAACAAAAGAAAAAGGATGCTTGCCAAGACATCGTTGTCTTGTGCCTACGTATTCTTAACAGATATGAGAAATCAGAGCAATGTAGTTCGTGCTAACAATTAATCGGTGTTTTTTTGATGATGTTATCGTAGCGCATTCTAGTAGTTTAGGTGTATTACTTCTCGCTCATTGGAGACATTGTTAGTTCCATGATTCTATGATTGTCCATGGTTATATGATTGGCTAAATTTTGGTAAAACATGATTCTGCATTGATGTTAAGCAAGATGTTATAACATTTTCATCTACTGTCAAGACAAAATTGTTGTCATGTATTTTAATCAAGATGTCGAGACATATGTCATGACATCTTAGTCTGGTACAATAGGAGCTGCTATTTTATATCTCTTGACAAAGGTGTTTTGGTTTGATGAGATCCTGTTGGATATACCTCATCAGTATGCACAGGTCAACGAGATTTATTAGGAACAAAGTACATATTTAATTGGATTTCATAAAAAGGATCTTTGATACTTTTTAGGAAACTATAAAATATTTGTCTCTACTGTTATGAAGAAGATTCTGCAGAAGATTTAAAATCTGATTGATTGGCTGCATTTTATGGTAAAACATTGTTATATGCGTACATGTCTTAACTAATGTCATGACATACTTGTGTAGTGTTCTGCAGGATATGTTTGGTTAGCTAATACAGATTTTATTGGATGTCAAGCTTAATGTTGTGACATCGGTATCTACCAGCATGGGCACTGTTTTGTTTTCTGTTATGTTTCCTTATTTATCTCAGGCTATATTTTAGGAAACTTTCTATTCAGTGTTAATCATGAGAGGAAACGCCTATGGCCTATTTTTTTAGCACCTTGAATTGTGGAGATTGGATTAACTTGGTTAAACCTAATTTCTGCTGCTATTTATGAAGATTGAAATCTTCTCTTCCTGCTGTTACTTTTGACCAGCCCAGGCCCAGTATGCATTACTATTTAAGGAGGCGAAAACCCTAGGAAAAAACAAGCACTCACAACAAGAAAAACTTGAGTGTAAAATAAGAGTTTAGGGTTTTGAGAGTCTTGTGTGTGTGACTTTGTAAGTCACCCTTTGCATCTTTGGATGTATCATGGTAGACATATTGTTAGCTGTTAATTGTTAATTGTTCACTCAAAGCTTGTAAGAAAGAGTGTATTGTTCTTGATTGAAGCTGTTAAGCAAAATCAAGTATTGTGACTTTGAAGAGTGTCTTCTAAAGTCTTATTTTTGTATTGAATTGTTTATCACTGCTGTGATTCTGGGAAGTGAGAGGTGTCTCTTGTCTAGTGGGTTCTAGGAAGAAATTGTATTGGGTAGGGATTAAGTGAGGGGTTGTAAACTAGGAGTTTAGCTCTGAATTAATACTACTAATAGTGGATTTCCTTCCTAGCTTGGTAGCCCCCAGATGTAGGTAATGTTGCACCAAACTGGGTTAACAATTCACTGTGTTATTTATCTTTCTGCATTTAACATTCTGCTCAATTTAAATGGTTAGATAAACTGTTCTGTCAGTCTGCAGATGTTACAACAGATGTCACGACACTGCTAATTTTTAAAGTGAATTAAAATTCACATGTTATGTCCTTATTCTATTTTAGCAGAGACCAATGTCCTTACATATGTTTGGGACATCTGAAAGCTGCATACCAGAGTTTCAATTGGTATCAGAGCAGGCATCCTGTCTGTTCTGGATGAGATCTTGGGACATACTTTCTGGTGGTTTAAACAAGGAGAAGATGTAGCTGATTTGCTGATCTTGCTAAATATTTGGAGTTGCTGCTTATAGAGTTAAGGAGGAGTTTGTGAAGAATTTTGTGTATCTGCTGTTGTGCCCTCTGATATAGGAGCTTCTATGACCTGCTAAATGTTTTGCCAAAGGAGGAGTGGCTACTTCTATATGATATCTTATAAGATGTTCTGACATCTTGTGTAGGGCATGTTGAAGATGTTCTTTTGGTGGTTCCGCTGCATATTTTTCTGATGAAAGAACTCTGGTAGCCATGGGAGAGTATTTTGTATACTGTATACAATTTGATATATGGATGTGGCAGGTGTGTAGATGGTTGGAAGATGGTGTCTATTGCTGCTCTACTTGGTCTGACAGGATGTTGATCATGCTGGATGTTGTTTTGTTTGGGCTGTTGCTGATTTTTTTACAGGTTGTGGAACGTTGTAGCTATGTTATTTGTGTGCCTGGGCTGTTGCTATTTTTGTTCTACAGGTTGCTGAATGTTGCAGCTGTGTTGTTTGTGTGCCTGAGTTGTTCTGCTGTGTTTTACATGTTACTGAAGACTGTTTTAGAGAAAATAGTGGGAGGTGATTTATTTTCACCACCCATGACTTGCAAAGGTTCTATCAGTAGATGAAATCATAGGCAGGTTGAGTCAAGGATGCCAGCCTTGATGTTTCAACATGAAAGATCCTTTAAAGAATACTCTTGGTATTGCTAAAGTGTAAATATCTATCAGATGGTCTTCTCAACAAGTTGTGTGGATTTAAGATTAGTTGCTATTTGTGGACTACACACGTATTTAATTGGTTATCCATGAAGTTCATAGAAAGATTTATTTTAAGGATTTAAGCTTCATTGCTATTTGAGATATTCTCAAATATTTAATGGATTATCCTTAGTTGATGATCAAGTTGTCTCATCAGTTGTTGCACAAGTGTCAGGCCCCTGATTTATTTGGTCTACTTCAAGGATCTGATGTTCAACCAGATGTTGAGACTTTCCATTAGCAGAGATTATGCAGAATTCTGTTGATTCAAGGAGTGAATCACTAGATCAAAGGAGATATAGCTGGATCTGTCCTTATTCTAGTAAGGTTCTTGGCAAGAAACTAAGGCTAGAATGTAGTGTTGATGGAAGTGAAGATGAAGACATTTTTCTTAGATCTGTTTATTTCTAATCTAGGAGTATTGGAGTGCAGCAGATGTGTTCTAGTTTCTACTAGAAGCATCTGATCTTTATCTAGAAAGTTTCCTGGCAAGAAACTTGTCTAGAAGATGGTGTTGGTGATAGCACTCCTTGGATCAGTTTATTTTGTAATGAAGTGCAGTAGGTGTCAAGGATAAATGGAGGTTATCTTTGACTTTCTGAAGAAGTCTCTACTTAAGGAAAGCGGGAGTCCTTTTGTAAAGATTTGTGTGACCCTTCCTCTCTGAAGAATCAAGCTTTGGCATGTTTAGGTTCTTTAAAGAGGAGTTTCTGAAGCAAATGCATTTCAAGGGATTTGTTGTGAAGCAGAATACCGGTTGTCTACTCAAACTTGCTATCAGTAATCAAGTATATGTGAACATGGGACTCTTGATGAGGTTCTTCTAAATGGTATAATGAAGGGATGAATTCACCAGCAGGATGTCTTATCTGATGTTGTGACATCAAGAAAACTTCAGGGCCTTAATTGATGTTGTGGCACATCATTGTAAGATAGGTTAATCTTCTCGGGTATGAACGGAATTAATACTATCTCATGTAGTTTGTGGGAGCTGTGTGAAGGAGTAGATGTTACAGGTTCAAGTCTTGGTGTATCTAAGTTGCCTTGGAGCATATAGGATATGAAGATCAAGTTTTCTTAGATTTTCTAGAGCTCTGAAAGAAGCTGAGTTAGCCAAACAGTGGCATTTAGTTGGTCTCTAATGTGATTCCAAGCAGTGAGCTTGGAACTAATTACTCTTGTGCAGAAGGGTAGTTGGTTGAAGATCAAAGAAGGTTCTGGTTCTGTTCATATATTGGAGCTTGTGGTAGAAGCCCTAAGTTGCTTATGGAAGATTACCTTCTTTTGGAGATGTATTTGATCAAGCTGGTGGAGTTGTGCTCTCTGAAGATCCTCAGATTGGATTATTATTCAGATAGTAAATCCAAGTGGTTAATGCATGATGTCTGTGATATAATGTCCTAACTAATGTCAGAACATCATTTTGTTTGCTGGACTTGAAGATCTGTTGTGGAACTTGTGATTCACATCTTGACTAAGAAGTACTCTATCTTGTCATACGGGAGAATGATGAGGTAAAAGGACTGTCTTGGAGTATTATGTGAAGGTATTGTACAAAACTAGAGTGGATTATTGGTTGATTGGATTCTGATGTGTTATATGGAAGTGAATACTCACTAGTTAAACTAGTAGTGTTCCATCATATCATACGGGAGAATGATGAGACGAAGACTGTCTTGGATTAATAATCATTTTGTTTGCTGAACTTGGGGTTCAGATTATGGAAGCTGATATTCACTAGTTGAATCAGAAGTGTTATAACTTATCATATGGGAGAATGATGAGGAAAGAATGTCTTGGATTATGGGGTGTCAATCTTGTTCTCTGACTCAGGCCATAATTCTTGTGGAGAAAGGGTAACTCTAGAAAGAAATGGTGCAGTTTGGTGCCTTCTCACTGTTTGAGCATGGAGTTGGTAATGGGAGATAATGTGGTGATCTTGGGTATTTCTTGCTGAAAAGAGCATCTTCTATAAAAGATAGGGGGAGAACTTTTGTTTGATGGGTGTACTATTTGCTTGTGGTTCAAGCAGTAAGTGAATGTGTTCAGCAGGTGTGTTGAACAAAGAGTGGGCTCTTGAAGACATGAAGATGAGTATTATGTTTTCCATTCACGTGCTTCTGAAAAAAGAGCACTAGTTATCCTTGATATGGGGAGTTATACTTCTAGGATTTGTTGCTGCAATAGTACAGTTTCAAGATTGTTTGTGGTTTCAAGCAGTTTGTGATTGTATGCCTCTATGAGGATGGAATGTCAGACAAGATGTTGTGACATTATGTTACTACTCTAGCTCATGGTGAACCTGACAGTGTATTTTTTTTGTTCTGTCATTGGGTATCAATGGATCAAATCAGATTTTTGGGCCTCTATCCAAGTGTTTTGTCTTGTATAGGGCTGGTGAAGACGAAGATCAAGACATCATTAGCTCTGATTTTGTGCATAAGGAAGGACTTTCACCTTGTCATCTTGGAGATTTTTCTAGTCCTTCAAAGCTGAATCTGAGTAATCTTACAGATAGTTATGTCTATCCTGCAACTACTTCTGCTATTTGGTCTAGTATGGTTTGTGAAACAAGGGGTGTAAAGTTGCAGTGTGTGATGAAGTGTTTCTTCATGTGTTTGGGTTCTCTCTTTTAGGGGGAGTGCTGATTATGCATGACAGGGGAGTTGTGTACCTGTATGATGTGTAGCTGCATTGCTTGTGGTGACTTTGTACTAATGTGGAGTTGTGTATAAAGTTTGTTGATTCTCAGGCAAGCTTGTGTTCTTGAACCACTGATGAGGTTGTAATGTCAGACAAGATGTCCTGACATTGTGCTGTCTGGTGTAATTTTTCTTGACAATGTGACTGTGGGTCTGGTTGTGTAAGACTGTTGGTTTGAACTAGGTCTGTACTTATTTTTTATGAATGACCTAGGAAACAACATTTGTTTGTGTCTAAGAGAATTTATTTTTCTCTACAGAATATTTTTGTGTCTCAAATTGGGGATTTAAAATCAATGGCTACTTGGCAAGTATTTGACTGATTATCCTTTAATTGGTGATGCCAAAAGTGTCACTCCTGAAGGTGCAGCTTCAGACTGTTGCACTCCAAAATTTGCCCAACCTTTTCCTTCTTGTTTTTGCATTAGCATAACATCATCATAGCATTATCATAGCATTGCATTAGCATTTATGCAGGGGATCAAGTGTGATATACATCAAGAGAGGCCTATCTAGAGATTTTATTCGAGCTTGAGGAATCACTAAAGTCACCAGGAAGTGGTTCATGCCCGTGAGAAGTTCAGATGCTTGTGTGGGGTTCATCCCCTGACTTAGAGGCCAACTGAAGATTATCAATGAGTTGGGAAACTATGATTACAGGTCATAAAATTACAGGTCCAGTTCACCACTTTCCATAACTCAGAGGAACTTTTTTCCAACATGAAAGTTGCTCCAAATGGGGTCATTTGGTCAACCAAACCTCAAGGTTTCAATGGGCTAGCCCATGGTGGGAGATTGATGAAAGTCACTTTGGTGAAAACATGTGAAAAAGCATAGTTTGGTATCTCTTCAAAATTTAATCAAATAAGTCCATGTTTGTACTTATTTTGAGTGGAAATCTCATTTTAAGAACAATGGCACTTTTACATTTTTCATTTGAAGCATTTTTTCATGACCTATTTCGAGATTTCTTACAATTCAAGTAACATAATGGATCTTGGGCTTGGGCTTAGAAACAAAGGACTATTGTGGGCCTTAAACCTTCCTTATGATGCAAGGAATATAAAAACCAAAGATCAAGGCAAAAATTTTCTTCCATGATCATTTTTCTCACATTCTTCACCACTTTTCCATATTCACCATAATTGAAAATCTCAAAATTCAATTCTTTCTTTCTCCCATTTTTTGTCCACTCTTTCATTGCAAATCAAATCCATATACTTTCTACAATTGATTCCACCATTTTTTAGCCATTTTTGGTGCAAGAACAAGCTTATAGCAATTGAAAAAGTGTGGTTGGAGTCAAATTCGAATTCTGTTTTTCACCTCAATTCAAGCATTTTCTTTGATCCTAATACCTCTACCAAGGATTATTGAAGGTTTCTACATAATTTTCCAAGGAAATTCGTGCTCCATTGAAGCTCCATAATCCATTTTTCGGAGGTAATGGAAATTCAAGTTTGCTCCATAATTATGAGTCTTTTCCATGCCATTTTTATAGCATTGCATTCCCCTAGAGTAGTACATCGTTTCTGGTAAAGAAAGATCCATTTTTATGACAATTTTGTGTTCTTGAAAGTTTGAGATTCAAACACGGTTTTTGAGTTAGAGAGGGTTTCAACGAGAAATAATTCCATATTTGAATTCCCCACGAAATTTCATGCAATTTTGGTTCAAAAAAATCTGGATTTGGACAAGTATTGAGAGAGTTAGAGGCATATGAACTTTTCCGGCCACCATGCTCTCATTTCCGGCCGCCACAAGCTTCAAATGCTGCATTTTCCCTCTCATTTTTCATTCAATTGGAGAAGACATACAACCACCGTTGGATCAATGCAAAAGAATGGACTTAGTCATCTAATCCGAGGGCAAGGTGTTATGCCACGTCACCAGGGCCAAAACACGGTCGTTTTGGTCACGCAGGGGGCTGGGAGAACGTGGGTTCGATCCCTCCCCCTGCCACTTTTATTTATTTTCACTATTTCTTATGTTTCTCATGTGTTCATGCTATTCCATTTCCTTTTATTTTTCTTTCTTTTTTACATGCTTATTCAAATAATCATAAAAAATAGTATATTTGGTCTTTTTGATCCCCATTTTTTTGTGATGAATCTTTGAAATGTCTAAAATTTTATAGAATTGGAATTATAATTTTATCATATTCTGATATTTTCTTTGGAAGTTTTACATTTGGTGTGTTACAAAAATGCCAATACTTGTGTCATGATTTTGTTGAATTTCTTTGACCCATCAATATGTCATTTCAAGGCCTAACCTTTTTCAGGGATCTCATAAACATGTTGAGGTATTGCGATATATTTTTGTGGGAATTTTATTGTACCATTTTAGTTGGTTTTGGATGCTTTCTTTAACATGCTCCATTTTAACCTTTCTTTTGGTATACATGACATAGTTTCAACTTGTTCGGCCATTTCTCTTTGGATATTTTTGTTGTATCTCTCACCCCTAGTTTGTGGCTTGATGTAGGGAATTGGAGATTTTTATTTGACTTTTTTAGCACCTTTTTCTATTTTTCTTATATTTTTGTATTCGGACTTGTAATTTGGACATTCGAACGGACTTCGGTTTTATTTTGGCTCCAACGGCCTTGATTTGTTTGTGTGGTGAATGCTAGGGTTCTTATTGATTGTTATAGACATTATATAGGATATGTAGATCATTGATTGGATGGTTTTATCATACATAATTGCCCATTAGGTTCCATATTTCCATGATAGTGCGTTATGATTCCTAATCGTAGTATACATATGTCATTCGTAGGTTTTATTGCTTCGTATCTCTTTGTAATCGCTTGTGGACAAGATTGTATGTTTAGAATAGGCCATTTTCCATTCATTATGGGCTTGAGGTTGAGATGACTTCCTCCCTCACTTGCATTCCATGTTTACCTTTATGAATCCGTATTTCCTGTATGCTATTTATTTCATCTGTTTTCTGTTGCTTCCTTTGCCTTTCCCTTAGGAGCTCCATTCTTTCTTGTTGAAGATAGAATGTGATAGACATTAGGCTTTGCAACCATGTATGACAACATTAGGGTAGTCTTCCCCTTTGCAAACTTTAACCATAGGACGAACAGTGCATGCTAACATTTAGGGCTGTGTAGTTTCCCTTAGAAGTTTGTTTCTCTTCTTTTCTTCAAATCCCATTAAAACACTTAATAAGGCTAGTGAATATTGTGTTGTGAGCCTTAAGCATGGGAAGTGATGGTTGGGGGCCACCTCTCAACTGTCTAGAGTGTTTAGTATACGTCCTTAGGACGATATACGACGCATTTGATCCTGAGTTTGAGACTTCAATACAATGTACACTCCAAAACATTAATCAAAACATTTCTTCATAAAAGACACAAAAACAAATCACCAAATCCTTTTTGTCCTTTGGGACCTTTAACTTTAGAACCCATTTTCATAATGAGAGTTTCGTTAACTCTCGGTTCTCCCGCAAACGGTAACGCCTAAGTCTCCAATGGTCGAGCTGCATACACCAAACTGCTAGAACCGTTTGTTAACCCTACTCGGGTTAAAAACAACTTGAACCAAACCTGTGGTCTAGATAGGCCGAACTACGGCTGCTCTGATCTTTCATACCAGATGAAAGTACGTAGGCACAAGATGCGATATCTTGGCGAGCAAACTTTCCCCTTTTCTTAGGTCGTAGTTAGGCGAACTACGTTGACTCTGATTTCTCGTTCCAGACGGGAATACGTAGGCATAAAGTGCGATACTTTGCTGAGTCACTTTTCTTTTGTTTTGTTCTTAAGCCCTTAGCGTAGATAGTATTAATCAACCCTTCGAGATAAAAAATTAAGCATGGATCCCATCGAGTACGATGGACGTGAGGGGTGCTAATACCTTCCCCTTGCGTAACCGACTCCCGAATCCAGGTTTTGGTTGCGATGACCATTCCTTTCCCTCTTTTCGTTAGGTTTACTCTGAGCATTTCCTTTCCCTCCTTTGGGATAAATAACGCACGGTGGCGACTCTTTTGTTATGCCGGCGCCGATTTTCGCAGTAGCGACACAGACAAGGCAAGAACTCAAGATTCATGACTATGTTCATAGGGTAAAGCTATGTGGAGTTTTTACTGTGGAGGTTATTTCTCATCATGATAAAGCATGGTGTATGATGGTCTTGATGAAGAATCATTTTATTGATGGATCTGTGCAAAAGGGATAGAAAGTAAAAGGAGATGTAGTCCAAGACTTGGTGCTTGGAGTCTGACTAATTGATTAAGGTGCTTAAGAATAATTATTGTAATGTCAGACAGGATGTCAGAACATTATGTATTTGAGGAAGCTACATGAGAGTTTACTTCTCTCCTTATTTTTACAGTGTTTTAATGAGTTCAGAAGGGGGTTTAAGTCCTTGTCCATGGATTGTTGCTGCAGTTATGCAGTCCTTATATTGGTTAGGGATCAAGCATCTTGTGTATCTGATTTAGTATGTGTTTATCTCCTGGGAGGTTATGGTTTCGATTCAGTTTTTGGGTTTGGCTCTATTATTTGTGTGCATTTGAGTTTATGTGTGCACACTTACTTCATTTGTTGTCAATTTTTGACTAAAAAGGGGGAGTAAAGTATTGATTCTGTTGCGGTGAGAATCGTGATACCAAGCTATTGATTAACTTGAATCTTTAATTCTTAGAATTCACAACCGGACTTTAATTTATCCAAAGGAAAGGTCTAAAGAGAGAAAGAACCTTTAGCGCAATGTAACAAAAACGCTAAGAGAGTCGGGGGTTGGTTATGCATATGGTAGGTATTTCACATCCTAAACATTTGTAGTACTCTACAGGAACCTTTTGTTTGTTGTATGCTAAGTTTGTTAAATGTTTTCTATGGATTGGGATTGGGTAAAAAGTATAGGTTAAGACCTAAATATATATACACTAAGTTTGCTCGCAAAGATGTCACATCTTCTGCCTACGTATCCTAACTAGGATAGAATCAGAGCAATCGTAGTTCACCTCACTAGATTTGAAGAACACTTGATTATGATCAAGGTTCAAAGGGGAACAAACATGACAATGCTTGTGTAGAGTTTAAGTAAACTCTCTAAATCTAAGTTGAACACTCAAGAAAGGGAAGTAAGTAATCATGACAATGATTCTTACATAGAGTTAACAAATTCTATCCTAAGTTCTAGTTGAAAGAGCACTCCTAACAAGGGTAGGCTTTTTAGACTTAAGCAAAGTCCAATGGACAGGTTCTACTTAACTAAGTGTATGAATGACTTAACGAAGTCGAGGGAAGGAGATGAGCTATCTATGACCCAAGGGTCAACAGAGAGGCTTTCCTTTGGAAGGATAGAAGGGGAGGCAACTTGGGTGAGAACTAAAGAGTTCCATCACTTGGGGAAACTAAACTTAACAAAGCATGAAACATTTAAACAAACATGATGAGTACAAGTAACATGGTTGCAACCAAGCATATACAAGCATGTCAAACAGGAGGAATGGTTACAACCAAAGCATGCAAGCGTATGACAATAGGCAAGCAAAGATGAGTTCTTACAAGACTCAATGAAAGGGAAAGACTTAAGCATTATCTTGACAAAGACGAAGGTAACGACCAATGCAAATAAGTCAAACATCATGGGCAAATTACATGGAAATCAAACATCATGCTTACAAGCAACAAGTAATTACAATTACATCAAGGTTTTGACAAACATAGAACTCACATTAAGCACAACAACAAA
Source organism: Lathyrus sativus (assembly GCA_963859935.3). Taxonomy (NCBI): domain Eukaryota; kingdom Viridiplantae; phylum Streptophyta; class Magnoliopsida; order Fabales; family Fabaceae; genus Lathyrus; species Lathyrus sativus. The sequence continues at coordinate 535,925,523 of OZ012735.1, forward strand.
TAGGAGAGGAATGAATCATAAGCTTGAAATGATCGGGAGGGTAAAAAACCCTAAAAGAAATATGAGCGTTTAATGCAAAATTGTTTTTCACAAATAAAAATTCTAGAATGTTAATGCACCACATGAAAATATGTATGAATACGAGACCAATGCAAAAAGAACCACTCAAAAATAATGAAAAATGAGGAAGCTATGATTTTTATAAAATTAAACAATTAAAATGAGAAAACAAAAGCAATTAGTGATAGGGTGGGGCGCCTGGTGGGTGTTGAACCCACCACCCTTTGAATAACAATTCAAAATCATGCCAACTGGGCTAGGGCGCGCGTTTGTTATGTGATAGGAAGGAAGCACAAAGTAGAGAAAACAAGGCAAAATATGAAAAATAATAAAAAGGGTTGATCTCCACTATGGACCGAACCCAAGGCGCATGAGAAAGTGAGGTTTAACCACTGGGGTGGCGATACATCCATGTATTTTTCCACCCCTAAAATTTAAATACTTAACTGTAATACCCCAAATTTTGCCCTAAGATTTGTCGTCGCATTTCATTGCATTTAATCAATTACTAACAAATTTGTGTAGTCGTTTGACTTTTTGCAGGTAAATATCATATGGCATGTATTTTTTTTCTAAAAAAGTAAAAATGGCATAATTGGCAAGAGGACATGTGTAAGGAGTTGTGAGTGTGAGAGGTTGAGAGTTCGAATCTCACCTTTGTCACTTTTTGTTTTTTATTATTTTTTACTCTAAATTTTTCTATCTTTCATTAAAAAATAACAGAAATAGTTTTTTTATTATTATTTAATTATTATTTTCGTATTTTAATTAAATCATTTTTTAAAATATTATTTTTTTCACCTTTTTCTAAATTATTCATAAAAATATCCAAAAAAATCATAAAATAAAAAATATTGAGAAAAATTTTGTTCTTTTTATAATATTTTTGATTTTAGGAATCAATAGGATTATTAGTTTTTATTTTAAGTTTATTTTAATTATTTTAAATTATTTAAATTATATTTTTTCTTAACTAATTATTTAGTTTGGGCTTTAAAATGGGCTTTAGGGACATTATTGACAATTTGGTGTTAACCCTAATTTGTTCCCTATATATACATGTGTTGCCTTGTTGAAAAAGGAGAATGAAAAAAACCTAAGAGAAGTGAGTGTCGTTTACCGTTATTTCTTTTCCTTCATCTATTACTGTTGTTTCTTTTTCTTCATCGTTTACCGTTATTTCTTTTCCTTCATCTATTACTGTTGTTTCTTTTTCTTCATCTTTTACCGTTATTTCTTTTTCTTCATCTATTACCGTTATTTCTTTTTCTTTATCTATTACTGTTACGTTTATATATTTATAATTTTTAAATTGTTAGAGTTTATATATATATATATATATATATATATATATATATATATATATATATATATATATATAAGATTAATTTTTGATCGAATTATATCGATACGATGTTTGCACATTTGTGTGCATGACGCGTGATATTTGTGTTAGTTCGATCTGGTTGCGATGATCGCATTTTTGTGTGAGCAATAATACTGTTTTTTTGCTTAATTTCTTTTTCTTTGCGATAAATTTTACTTCGTCCGACTTAGATCTGGTTGCGCTGAGCGCATTTATGCGTTAGCAAAATTGTTGGGTTATTTGGCACATTTAAAATTCATTATTGCTTTATTATTATTATTATTAGTATTATTATTATCATTATTTATTATTATTATTATTAGTAGTATTATTATTATTATCATTATTTATTATTATTATCATTATTTATTATTATTATCATTATTATTATTATTACTATTATTATTATTATCATTAATTTATTAAAACTTGTTATAATATAAAAATCTGTTTTTTAAAATAAATAACATTAACATCTTTTCCAAATTAATATGAAAACCTATTATTTTTAAGAAAAACTTTTTTTAGATAAATTTAAAATAATAACTAAAATCTTTTTTTAAAATAATAACTAGAACCGTTTTTTAAAAAATATATAATAATAACATTAAACCTTTTTTTTTAAAAATAAAACCTTTTTGTTAGATAATTAAATTAAGACTATTTTTGAAAAGTTTTTTTTAATAATATTAAAACCTCTTTTTTTAACTTAAATCAAAAGCTTTTTTATATATCACAAATAAACAACAAAGAATATCTATAACTTTCGCACTTCCGTTTCATAACTCGTCTGATTACTGTCTGACTCTGTCTACTAACCTTGTGTATTCAATGTGCAGCTTGTTACGTTGCTATTAGTTATTTTAATGTGTTTTTCAATTCAAGTTGTATATAATTGTATCCGTTTCTCATTTGTAACCTCGCGAACCAACAATCGCGTTTACTTTCTGCATTTTATTTCCGTTTGTATGATTTAAATTTCTCACATTTTCATCACTATTACTTTTGTCACATCACACCTCCGAAGGATTAGGTCTAGCCGTTTGGCCGCCATGCCAATAGTCCTCAAACCCTCAAATTTCACACATTCAATTTCAAACCCTCAAAACTACAAACTACAAACCCTAATTTTCACAAATGCCTCGCCGCAGGCAAAATTACCATGTTACCCCTAGCATTAGGTCAAAGAGCCGCCGCGCTCATTTTAGGGTTTCCCGCCGTGGAATCCCTAATTTAACCCTAATTACAACTTAACAATTCATAACGTAGAGATCGGAGTTTAAGACTCCATGTAAGCGTGTCCTTAAGATGCGTTTATTCCCCTTGAGACCTTGACCACAGTCGAGTGTTCTTTAACCTCCCTTGAGAGGGGAACTACAGTTACTCTGATTCCATTCCCGTAAGGATATGTAGGCATAAGATGCGATGTCTTGCCGAGTAAACTTAGAATTAACCCCTAAGTCTTTTAATTTTCAATCCTTTGTATATACCCTAAAGCAAAATAATTAATGAAATAAATAAAAAAAAATAAACAAAAGGTTCCCGTAGAGTACTACGGAAGTTTAGGGTGCTAATACCTTCCCTAAATTTAACCAACCCCCGAACTTTAGATCTCTCCCTTTTAGGTTTTTCCTTTCTTTAACCTTTCCTTCGGATAAATCAAAGACCGGTTGTAAATGAATTAAGATTCAAGTTAATCAATAGCTTGACATCCAAATTTCACCGCAACAGAAAATGGCGACTTCACTGGGGACTCCTAACTATTGAGGGTTATCCCTATTTTGTTTATTTTTCTTTATATATTTGTTTTATTATATATTTTGCTCACTTGTATGTATATATTGGGGTACCTTACTTGGAGCTACTGTGTTGTGAGATAAGTCCTACACCCGGACTTGAGCGACCTTAGGATAGGATGGCTGATATATTCGACGAGGCTTATAGGGAGTGAGTCCCGACTAAGCTAAATCGAGAATCACCGCTCAGTTGAGACACTTTCGAAAATGGTTCGGTTGATCGAGTGTAGTCGTGAAAACTTTTACCGTTATCGATTGGAGTCTGTGATACTGGGAACCGTAGTACCTTTACACCATCTTGGCCTTATCTAGGACGTAGTGCGGGAACTATGTGGGAGTAGTCCTACAATGGTTGCTACGCGATACTACACTCGAACGAGGTTCTCTTGAGAATATTATCGACCCTTGAGTCAGTCGAGAAGTTGATAATATCCAAAAGATGGGCTGATGACTTTGGGCATTTTTTAGAACCCTTGTTCTGCAGGTACAATTAACCTATAGTACACACCACTTTGGGAAGGGTAGACCTTGACTCCATTCATTGTTCCTCTAAAATTAGGACCTTTGTTTGCTTATGTGCGTTTGTGCTTTGCATCCATAAAGCATCATATCATTTCTAGTTTCAAGGAATTCAAAAGTCCTTTGCAAATTCAAGAAGTCCTACATTTTAAAGTCTAACAGCTTTTCTCACTTTCCTAAAAGGGAATGTTTGCAATCGACCGTTGAAATTCTTGAGACCATTGCATGGCATTAGCATCACATTTTTGCATTGCATTTATCCCCCAGTTTCTCCTTCTTGGTCCTATCGTCTTCTAGTGTACCTTTGAGTCGTCAAGCTGATTCCTCGACACAGATATCAGACCAGAAACGGAACAGGAGTCACTTTGATCCTATTCTCATGACTTACACAGAGCTATATCCTGACTTAGTCCGGCAAGGACTGATTACTACAAAGGCTTTACCACCTCCTCTTAATCCTCCGGCTGGATTTAGGGCTGATCTCCATTGTGCTTCCCATGAGGGTGCCCCAGGCCATGACTTGGAGCATTGTTTTGCATTGAAGGCTAGAGTATGTGAATTGGTTAGAACTGGAATACTTGATTTTACAGACAGTCATCCGGATGTTCAGAAAAATCCCTTGCCAGTACATCAGAAATGAAGTTTTGTCACTAGGCCTTTTGTTTCTCGTTGTTTGCACTTTCCTTATTTTGTTTAAGTTGTTTGCTTTCAATTATGTTTGTACTTTCATTAATGAAATAAGCATTGCGACTTTTGATTCAATTCATTTCCGTCCATTTATTTGCATCTTTATGCTTTATTTTTCAAATGTTTACTTCTTGTCCAAAATTTTGATATGCTAAGATCGGAGGGAGGATGACGAAAATGTTATACCCATAACTGCTGTCAGTATGCTTTCAATTAAACCTTGTTGACGATGTAAGGCATTGTTTCAATTCCCAAACACTGGAGAAATAAGGAAGTTAATCCCTCGTCACCCCCTTCGGGCCTAGAAGTTGGAGTTTCTTTCGTTACAAAAAACCCACAATTTTAACCTTGGGATGGGTAGTTCTCAGTTAACTTGGTTGTGTGTTCATACGATACACCTTTCATTAACAAATTTTCCTTCGCACACGTCAAATAAGTGTCGAAGATGTTTTCTAATCAAAAGGTCGATGATGGTTCACCGTAATCATTAAAATCAAACAGTCATTTTCCTTCACACAAAAAAATAATATAAAAAAATCAAAAGAAGCCCGCTAAGTCAAAACCTATGAAGGAGACTTAGGCAAAACTGGGGCATCCCGCTGACTGTAAACTCTAAAATAAACAGTTCAGGCAAAATTTAGGGATAATACAAAGAGATTTTTAAATCCTTATCTTGAAAATCCTCAATGTCAAAACAATCAAATGTTATAGGGGAGTAGTGGCTGCCTTTTCATAGGTCCCTTTGACTTCTGAGTCATCATTGCTACGATCAATGAAATCCTTAACTTATGGGAACCTGAATGCATAGTATGAGTTAACTGAGCATAGGACTGAAGATCATCACGTAGATTGGGTGGGTACAAATAAATTTTGGGCCTTTATCTTTTGTTTCATAAACCGTGAACCAGGCCACATTACAACCCTCAAAAGACCTAATTGAAGCAAGGTTATTTTGAAAGTATGCTACAGCAAGGTTGCGTAACCTGACTCCAAAAGATCCTTGCGAATCATTTATTTTGGCAATACACTTTTATTTTAAACTTTGAGTGTCTTGAACCGCCTTGTTCTGACTAACGACTCATGTATTTCCCATCTTTCAAAAATAATTTTTCAAAAAATCGCATGAACTTTGCATTACCATGTTTGTATGAATATTTTTGTTTGCAAACTGGCTTTCCTCTAAGGAATTTTCAAACAATGAGAAACTTGGTCAAGTGATCTTATCAGGGGCAAGTTCCTTTTACATCCTGTCAAAGAATCAGTTCAAGATTTGTTCAAGGCAATATCTTCTCAGATTTGGTTTATCCATAGAATTGTTCAAGACTCAGACTGGGGCAAGCCCTCCGAGGATACAGCAAAACAGTCGATTCCACGAATCAGACAGCTGAAGCAATTATCAATTCATTTGACCTGGGGCAGTTTACTTGCATAATCCCCAAGCAGTTATTCATCATTCCTACAGTGACTATCAACTTGATACAGTTTAACAGAATGACAGTGATCTCCGTGTTGAGGAATCAGTCCTCCAGTTTTGTCATCTCACAGAAAGAGTCGAGTCTTGTCGTCGACGTCTGCATTTGCATTTGATCATATGTCATAGCATAATTCCTATACATGTGCATATCTTGGGTGCTTTATTCCCCATTTACATTTCTATATTGGGTGCTTTATTCCCCATTTACCTCTCTATCTTGGGTGCTTTACTCCCCATTTACATTTCTATCTTGGGTGCTTTACTCCCCATTTACATTTCTATCTTGGGTGCTTTATTCCCCATTTACATTTTATCTTGGGTGCTTTACTCCCCATTTACATTTTTATCTTGGGTGCTTTACTCCCCATTTACATTTTTATCTTGGGTGCTTTACTCCCCATTTACATTTTTATCTTGGGTGCTTTACTCCCCATTTACATTTCTATCCTGGGTGCTTTACTCCCCATTTACGTGTCTATCTTGGGTGCTTTACTCCCCATTTACCTTCTATCCTTGGGTGTTTTATCCCCCATGTACCTTTATCCCGGGTGTTTTATTCCCCGTTTACCAGATATTCCTGGGTTTACCTAACATCATGGTGTTTTACCCCCATTTACTTTTTTTTTCTCCCTGAGGTCGTGTTTTACTCGCGTCTTACCTTGTGGGCAAAATTTATTTACTTGGCATCATGGGTGTTTTATCCCCATTTGCGTTTTTCTCCTGAGCTCGTGTTTTACTCGCGTCTTACCTTGCGGACAATTTCTAATTTACTTGGCACCTATCAACAATTCTGTGTCGTGTCTACCCGACGTTCTTCTAGATATGACATATCTTCTTCCCTAGTGCAATTCCTCGATGGGTCGTCCCCTGTGACGTTGTTTCGTCTGTATCCGTGCATTTGTCATTTTCATCATACGCATCATATCAGATTCATATCATATTTAGCATTATAGTTCGTTTTGTTTTGTCCATATCATTGCATAGCACTGCGTCTAAAGGCAAAATTTTCGGTTATCTGTATTTAAATCCCTCCACCATGATTTCTCGAGTCTCCGTTGCTCGAATCACCCGGTGAAGTTATTTAAATAGGGGCAACTGTAATACCCCAAATTTTGCCCTAAGATTTGTCGTCGCATTTCATTGCATTTAATCAATTACTAACAAATTTGTGTAGTCGTTTGACTTTTTGCAGGTAAATATCATATGACATGTATTTTTTTTCTAAAAAAGTAAAAATGACATAATTGGCAAGAGGACATGTGTAAGGAGTTGTGAGTGTGAGAGGTTGAGAGTTCGAATCTCACCTTTGTCACTTTTTGTTTTTTATTATTTTTTACTCTAAATTTTTCTATCTTTCATTAAAAAATAACAGAAATAGTTTTTTATTATTATTTAATTATTATTTTCGTATTTTAATTAAATCATTTTTTAAAATATTATTTTTTTCACCTTTTTCTAAATTATTCATAAAAATATCCAAAAAAATCATAAAATAAAAAATATTGAGAAAAATTTTGTTCTTTTTATAATATTTTTGATTTTAGGAATCAATAGGATTATTAGTTTTTATTTTAAGTTTATTTTAATTATTTTAAATTATTTAAATTATATTTTTTCTTAACTAATTATTTAGTTTGGGCTTTAAAATGGGCTTTAGGGACATTATTGACAATTTGGTGTTAACCCTAATTTGTTCCCTATATATACATGTGTTGCCTTGTTGAAAAAGGAGAATGAAAAAAACCTAAGAGGAGTGAGTGTCGTTTACCGTTATTTCTTTTCCTTCATCGATTACTGTTGTTTCTTTTTCTTCATCGTTTACCGTTATTTCTTTTCCTTCATCTATTACTGTTGTTTCTTTTTCTTCATCTTTTACCGTTATTTCTTTTTCTTCATCTATTACCGTTATTTCTTTTTCTTTATCTATTACTGTTACGTTTATATATTTATAATTTTTAAATTGTTAGAGTTTATATATATATATATATATATATATATATAAGATTAATTTTTGATCGAATTATATCGATACGATGTTTGCACATTTGTGTGCATGACGCGTGATATTTGTGTTAGTTCGATCTGGTTGCGATGATCGCATTTTTGTGTGAGCAATAATACTGTTTTTTTGCTTAATTTCTTTTTCTTTGCGATAAATTTTGTTTCGTCCGATTTAGATCTGGTTGCGCTGAGCGCATTTATGCGTTAGCAACATTGTTGGGTTATTTGGCACATTTAAAATTCATTATTGCTTTATTATTATTATTATTAGTATTATTATTATCATTATTTATTATTATTATTATTATTATTAGTATTATTATTATTATCATTATTTATTATTATTATCATTATTTATTATTATTATCATTATTATTATTATTATTATTACTATTATTATTATTATCATTAATTTATTAAAACTTGTTATAATATAAAAATCTGTTTTTTAAAATAAATAACATTAACATCTTTTCCAAATTAATATGAAAACCTATTATTTTTAAGAAAAACTTTTTTTAGATAAATTTAAAATAATAACTAAAATCTTTTTTTAAAATAATAACTAGAACCGTTTTTTAAAAAATATATAATAATAACATTAAACCTTTTTTTTTAAAAATAAAACCTTTTTGTTAGATAATTAAATTAAGACTATTTTTGAAAAGTTTTTTTTAATAATGTTAAAACCTCTTTTTTTAACTTAAATCAAAAGCTTTTTTATATATCACAAATAAACAACAAAGAATATCTATAACTTTCGCACTTCCGTTTCATAACTCGTCTGATTACTGTCTGACTCTGTCTACTAACCTTGTGTATTCAATGTGCAGCTTGTTACGTTGCTATTAGTTATTTTAATGTGTTTTTCAATTCAAGTTGTATATAATTGTATCCGTTTCTCGTTTGTAACCTCGCGAACCAACAATCGCGTTTACTTTCTGCATTTTATTTCCGTTTGTATGATTTAAATTTCTCACATTTTCATCACTATTACTTTTGTCACATCACACCTCCGAAGGATTAGGTCTAGCCGTTTGGCCGCCATGCCAATAGTCCTCAAACCCTCAAATTTCACACATTCAATTTCAAACCCTCAAACTACAAACTACAAACCCTAATTTTCACAAATGCCTCGCCGCAGGCAAAATTACCATGTTACCCCTAGCATTAGGTCAAAGAGCCGCCGCGCTCATTTTAGGGTTTCCCGCCGTGGAATCCCTAATTTAACCCTAATTACAACTTAACAATTCATAACGTAGAGATCGGAGTTTAAGACTCCATGTAAGCGTGTCCTTAAGATGCGTTTATTCCCCTTGAGACCTTGACCACAGTCGAGTGTTCTTTAACCTCCCTTGAGAGGGGAACTACAGTTACTCTGATTCCATTCCCGTAAGGATATGTAGGCATAAGATGCGATGTCTTGCCGAGTAAACTTAGAATTAACCCCTAGGTCTTTTAATTTTCAATCCTTTGTATATACCCTAAAGCAAAATAATTAATGAAATAAATAAAAAAAATAAACAAAAGGTTCCCGTAGAGTACTACGGAAGTTTAGGGTGCTAATACCTTCCCTAAATTTAACCAACCCCCGAACTTTAGGTCTCTCCCTTTTAGGTTTTTCCTTTCTTTAACCTTTCCTTCGGATAAATCAAAGACCAGTTGTAAATGAATTAAGATTCAAGTTAATCAATAGCTTGACATCCAAATTTCACCGTAACATTAACTAAACATAAAAATCTGGGCAAGGCAACAAGCATGAAAAAGCAAGCAAGAACATGGATACGACAACATCATAACTTCATCAATACTCAACCAAATGCAACAAAATTTTAGTCTATCTTGAGTGAAATTTCATGAGGAATTCAGTGGTGACTTCAGTTTTCTCAGAAAATGCATATATTTTGAAATTCAAATACAAATGCAACTGTAGCCTTTGAAATGCATTTGAGTATCTACAACTCATGACAGTTGGATTTAATGACATGTAAAGGTATGCACAAATAATAAATGCATAAACCAATGATTCTGATGCAGAAATTCATACCAAATCAAGTCCAATAAAAAAAGAGACATGCAAGTTGCACATATGCCTTGAAAATGCATTTTGGAAGTTGTGAATCAAAACTGACATGAATGAACTCAAAGAGAACCATACATATGTTTCAAATATGCTACTCATGATCATGCTCAAAGAAATAATCTCTAATCCAAACAGAATCATGAAATGACCATTCAATTGCAACTTTATGGAAGTAGTTTAGAACAAACTTGCAGTTAATCAAATTTTAAAACAACAACAGCTCAACATCTTGCTTCTCAAACCACAATTTGACAGTCACTGTGTCGCACCCTAATTTTTGACCATAAGATTCCGCCTCCTTATGTTTATTCCTCGCTTATTTTATTTTACTTTTGTATGCGTTTATTACAACTAACCCATTTTACACAGGTGCAACAATTTCAGGTGTAGACTAGGTTTTTTATTCCATTGGTGTCAAGCAAAATTGTTCAAGGGCTAGTTATGGAGGTGTGGCAAGCGAGATCGCAAGTTACGCTTTCGGGGTTCTAGGTATCAAGAAATGGGTATGGATTGATGACTCGGAAAATATATTGTTTGAAATGAAGTTTAAAACATGCTGAATCAAGTTTGTGCAAGGTATCTCCAAGCCAAATTGGGACTCATGAAGTCCACATCTAGTGTTGGACTTTGTTGGAATTGCATACTTTTTGAGATAAAGATAATTGGTTAAAGGTCCATATTTATTTCAAGCCTTTCATCAAGTTATGTTGTTAGATTCCTGTTTATTTTAACCTCAAGGACAACATAGGCCAAATCATAAAAGAAATTCAATTTGAAGATATCAAAGTCCTGATCACCATCTCAAGTTATCATTGGAGGTGTACGTTTCTTTATTGAATCCAGAGCATATCAAGTTCACATTAATCTCAGGATACAATACCATTTCCAAGTCAAAACAATTTTTAAACACCAAAACCCATTTGATCAAGAATTATTTACAAAACAAGCCAAAGCCTGATACAATTAGCGGCACACTTGCCTTTTCTACTACTATTACGGGAACAATTCAAGTTTCTGCAGCACAGGGTGATAGTTCAAGGAGGCCACCATCAAGTGATGGAATCACAATACATTACCTAGGGTGAAAAGTGAACTACGAACCTAACAACAATAACATGTCATCAGAGTAATGCACTAATTCCTTTCCTACCATTTGACTCAAAGTGACATTGGACTCTAAGTTACAATATTACAAACCGGCTACTTTCCCTTTTTCTAAAAAAACCATCTTCAAAGCTTTTGCCGGTATCGCCGCAACCAGGTCAGTGGGGAATCTCATTGTAACTAACAACAATGTCGTCGGGGCCATATTTGGCCGATGGTTCTCCGTATTAAACACCTGCAAAGCACAAGAATGGGTGAGGACCCTCATAACCGCAAGTCATAGATCTATTCAAAGAAATGGAAGATCCATCAATCTTCAAATTAATCATGGCAAACGCAACCTGTCAGAATTAACAGCAAACCAAGGAGAAACCCGTTTTGAAAGAGATGGAGTTATCCGGGGTAATGTCGCCAACAGTAGTAAAAGACATCAGGCTGGGAGGCATTTGAAGAGCCTATCACTTAACCATGCCAACTCTGCTGTAACGTTGAAGTCATCAGTCGACAGTTTCTTCACCTATAAACGACCAAACGTCAGTCAAAGAGAAAGCAACGCCAAGGCCCCCAATACCAAATCTTGACACATGAGTAAAGCAATATCGGAAGTTGTCGTAAATACCTTTACTTTTCTAATTCCCTTCCGTGTGGCCTGTAGCTGCAATGAGTATCCTTGGGAATACAATGCCTCCAAATTTATCATTCCGAGCACACTTTAGACAAGCAGCATTCATTTCCTAATTAGCTCAATACCAAGCTGGAAATAAAACATGAAAACCCACAACCTGCAACCACAGGGAAAACTGTCAGTTTTTATATTAAAAAATCCCACGACATCTTGTTACAAAAAGAACTAATGAGGAACAGACCATATCTTGACGAGAGTACACCATCCAAAACAATACCAATACCATCATCCTGCTAAGCCGTCATTTTGCTTCCTTTTCCGCTTCCAATCCGATGAGACATTGATCAGCACTTCGTCCTGGTTCACCTGTAATTCAAAAGTGACATGAACTCAGACATTTTTGTTTAATTGAAAGAAGGAAGAGGTAATCCGCAAACATAAACCAGGGTGATTATATAAGTGTATAAATTCTCCAAACTGAATATACTTAATCAGCGAAAGAAGGAGAAACACAACATGTACATTTTAGTATGATTAAGGACTACTCAAAGTATGAACAAATATTTCAAGGAATCCGCAACTAGCATTGCGTACCAATCATCATCTTATATTGAAGGTTGCCCAACATAAAGAACATTACACATATGGTCGGCTTCTAGCAGTACCAATTGAACCCTACTTTATAACTAGAACAAGTACATATGACTTTCTTCTATGGTGGAGTAGAACGCTAACAACACTAAGGAGGGAACAACATCAACAACCATGCTAAAAGATTCCAGAGTCAGACCTTTACAGAAAGCAGTAGAGGAAAGAAATATCGGGATTCAAATGCTTACCAAGCCTTGAGTACGGCTGACCCGGAGAAGTACAAGGCACCACCTGCGCAAGGTCCTGAAGACTTCGAACCAGAAGAAACAGGACCCTGCGTTGCTCTATGACGCCAACAGCTGTGAGTGATGAGACACCCTCGGCGTTCGACATTAGCACATGCCCTGTCAAATTACCAACAGTTAATATTCGGGATAAAAGAAAGGAATCCAAAACCAATAAGACGGTAAAAGTATACAAAGAGAAACAAGTCTCTTTATTTCCAACCCACGCAACCATGACAGTACTCGGAAGGAAGTTGGTTTACTCGGTCTTATAAGCTACGGCTGACCTTCTATCGCAATGTGCTACGCGATGGGAATGACACCGAAGAAAACCCTGCATTTAATCAAAGTGTGCTATGAACAGAAAAAGAACTCATAACCGAGGGCATGGCAGGAAACCGAAAATAGTGGTCATAGCATAGAGTTTTTTACACATAAATATAAACACATACAGATTCACATACTCACACCTTCAATTCATTACAAAACGCCAGAAGGAAACAAGGCATCCATCAATTAGCGACTCGTGCTTGCCTTCATAGAGAACTGCCCAATACTTTGTAAATAATGGTTAGCCTGCAAGTGAACACAGGCCAGCATTATAACATATTTCCATAACTATCATACAAGCATTCGAAGCATCCGAAGAAGAAGGAAAACGTTACTCACACATCCTCAAGTGGAGATTTTGCAAAGATCCAAATGATATGTTGAAGAACACTTTATGATACCCTGAGAATAATAATAGCAGATTTGTCATTTAATGTGATAAATCCTCAAGGATTTTATGAGTACAAGTCAATCGAAATGGAAACAATTGATAGCCATGAATTCACAGAGTAGGAGAGCGAGAGACCTTTTTTTTTCCTAAGAATACACAAGCCTGAAAATGGAAACTTCCGACCAGAGCCAGAAGTTTACGATTTTGTTCCCAAATAGTCCTCTGGCGCATTGAAGAGGCCAACAAAGATGGAAGGAGCCTTAACGCATTTTTTTTCCTGCAAATCAAAGCGAAATCCAATTAGTTTCTAAAACCATCCCAAACACTCTTAAAGCAATGCTTATTTTCTTTCCAAACGAAGTCAGAAAAATTCATGATAGGAAGGTATTTATGAATTTTGAAATGGAAAAGGCTTACAAGAAGCGCAAATCACCTCTAAAAGATTCACACCAGAACAGACGGGAGAGATCCAAGAACCCAGTTTCGAAAAGCTCCGCAACTCCACCGGAAATTCCAAACTAGCAACTTTGTAGCTTCAATCTGGAAGTTGCATTCAACAATGTTAGAATATACACTCAGAGAAACGCATCAACAGAACTCAGAGCAAAATCCACAGCCATTCACAAAATCCCCCACAACTCACAAAACCCCAATTTCACAACCCCAAAATTCAAAACCCTAAATTTCGTAAATCAGAAAAAGTAAACACTTATCTTCTAAGCTCTGCCACGAAATCATAACCTCAAACCCTCAATCTCCACCGAGAAGCCACCGCGAATTCACTCATCGCCAAACCCATTCGAACCCCTTCAACAGCATCCGTCGAAACCCCCTTTACCACTTGCCATCGGAGCCCCTCCAAAAAAAAGATTCGGTGAAACTGTGAGCCCTGATTTTGCTAATATTATTGTTGTGTTTACGCAGGAAATAGGGAAGAATGAAGAAGAAGAAATTGATGGAGAGAAGGAGGAGAAAGTACGAGAACGAAGAGTGAAAGAAGATAGAGAAGAAGCTGAGAAGAGAGAGTGAATCGAGAGAGAGTAGCGGCGAAAAGGGGGGAATCATTTAGGGTTTTCTGTCATTTTGTTTTCATATATTGTATTATGTATGTGTGAAGGTGAGAAAATACTTAGAAGGGGGGGGGGGGGGGGGGGTTGAATAAGTATGAAGATAAAACTTAGAAGTAAAAACTCAAGTATTTTTATCGTGGTTCGTTGAACTCAACTACTCCAGTCCACCCTATCTAGAGTGATTTACCTTTCTCAAACAAGGACTTAATCCACTATTTAATCAACTGATTACAATAGTAAGCACTAAGAATAACTATTCAAAGTCTTCTCAAAAACTACTGATCCCAACTGGATCTTCTTAAGGAACTATTACAATGAAATGTAAGATTAATACAAGTGTATGAATGCTTCTAACAAGCTTTTATCACAACAGTGATTTTTCACTTAATGTTAAGAACAAAAGAATAAACTCAGCAATAAGAATATTTTATGAGAGCTTGTGAGAGTTTCTATCACAGATTCGTTGGTTCTTAATCACTTTCTTCACTTTGAAGAAGATGAGGAAGACTTGCTTTTATATGCACAGTAGTCCACAAAGTCTTGATGTTGGAGGCTGTGTACTGAAAAGGCCTGAACCATTTTGTCTTTACATCACATGACCTTTCCTGGAAATAGAATGCACAGAGAAATGCTTTTGGTCTGTGTTTTAGTGTAAAGCATGAAAGAGGAAAGAGTCGTTGAGCCAAATCAAAAGATATTACTTTGAATTCTTCTTCAACAAGTATTTCTTTTCAGCAAAGTTAACATCAGAGTCTGCATGATCAGAGTCTTGGATACCCATCAGATTTTGCTGAATCAGAGTAATGCAACAAATATGCTTTAGCGTGTAGTTCTATCAGAGCAGAGTTTTGTGAATCAGATCCTCAGTACATGCAACGTGCAGTACTCTCAGAGTCTTATGAAAAACTGTGCTTCTTAACTCTCATACAAATTTCCTCAATGCTTCAGAGTCTTCAGATCTTATTAGAGTCTTCTGCTTCAGATTCTTCTGCAGCTTCTGCTTCAGATTCTTCTGTAGCTTCTGCTTCAGATCCTTCTGCAGACAGCGCTCAGATTCTTCTATAAGATGATTCTGACTCTTCAGAGCCTTCCATAGTTCCATATTCAGATTAATTTGCTCTTGGATGTATATATACTTTAATCATCTGCATCAAATATTCATGAACCAATTTTAGAGTATATAATTCTTTAATACAAAATTTCATAAGAGTTATCATTAAAACATAGAGATATTACTAAGAAACAATCTGTGTTCTTACAATCTCCCCCTTTTTGATAATGACAAAACATGGGAAATTTTGTTCAATAAAAAAGCAATAATTATAACTCCCCCTGAGATTAAGAATCTCCCCCTGAAATGAATACTTTAAGGAAAAGAATACTTCCCTTTTTGCTTGAGTGTATTTCAGAATCAGAGTCTGATGACTTCTTTCAAACACAGAGTCTGGTTAATCAGAGTCTGATGACTTCTTTCAAACACAGAGTTTGGTTTTGCATTTAGACTCATAGTACAATTTGCTTCAAGAATCAAAGTCTTATTGGGTAATTCTCAGGATAACTTCAATGAATTTATTTTGTCATATGAAACAATAGAATCTGAAAGACTTAAATTCAAAGATAGTTAATAATATGTCTGAATTTTGTTTTAGTATTTGCTTATGGATTGAACAATCAGATTCTTTTTCTCCCCCTTTTTGTCATAATCAAAAAGATGTGTAAAGACAGAAAAGATAACAGAAGAAAAACAGAACAAACATTATCATTCAATTAGATGATTCACATAACAGATGATAAACACATAAGCAAAATAAGACAGATGCAAACAACAGTGCACACAAAAAAATGAAAAGAAACTAAGGTTGACGAGATGCAATCAGGGTCAGAAGATTTGTGATCTTTGTAGTAGACTCTTCTTGCTTGGCCATCCAAGTCTTAATCTCTTCAGTGGTTTGTTCTTGTTTGATCATCCAGGACTTGATTTCCTTAACCTCTTTCACAAGTTCTGAATTGTCAGCCTTCACTTCAGATGCAGACGCGTCAGTGTCCATATCAGATGCAACATCTTCAGATGGAGAGTCTTCAGCAGGAGCAGCACTGGTGGTTTGGGAATGCTCAACAGAGTCTGTCTTACCAACTTAGAAAACTTTGCCTTAGCATCTTCAGCACAGACTGTCTTGAGATGAGAGGCCACCACGTTGAACTTAGAGATAAATTTATCCCAAGCAGCTTCAGACTTAACATGATCTATACTGAACAGACACTCTTCTTCCACACGTGCAATCCCCATACAAACTTCCTTTTTGAAATTTTCAAACAGTTTATCAACATCTGATCTAGGGTTGGGGTAAAGAAATTCCTTAAGAGTCACTTTCTCAGCAGATTCAGAGTTTGGCTGAGGTTGTTCACAAGTGGTGTTAGGAGGTGTTGGATCAGATGGTGGTTGTTCAGATGGTTGAGGTGCAGATTGTTGAGGTTCAGATGGTTGTGGTATGGTGAGTTGAGGTGTAGGGGTTGGTGAAATTTCAGCTTTAGATGATGAATGTTGAAAATCTAAGAGGTTGAATTTTGAACGAAGTGAAAGTCTACGATTTATTTGGTCAGGTGCTGATAGATCAGAAAATGCAGGTTTGAAAGGATCAGGAATGTGTAAACAAGAGGGTGAGTGAACTTCTGATTCAGAATCAGATGATTCAGTGGAGTGGCATGAGGTGGATGACAAGACAACCATGGTTGCAAGTGGTTCCAAATCAAGAATTTCATTTGAGGGTTCTGGAACAGGTAACGGTTGTTCTATTATTGAGGGATGTTCATATGGAGTTGGTTAGGGAGGTTCAGATGAAATGGGTTGAGATTGATGTTCTGGCAGTTGTTGTTGTTGTTCTGGTTGTTGTTGTTGTTGTTCTGGTTGTTGTTGTTGTTGTTGTTGTTGTTGTTGTTCTGGTTGTTGTTGTTGTTGTTCTGGTTGTTGTTGTTGTTGTTGAGGTTCTGGTTGTTGTTGTTGTTGAGGTTCTGGTTGTTGTTGTTGTTGAGGTTCTGGCTAAGGTGGTTCTTGTTGTTGATATTCTGGTTGTGTTTCTGTTTGAGGTGGTTCAAATGGAGTTTGTACAGAAGATGGTTGAGAAAGTGTAGTTTGAGATGGAGGGGGTTCAGATGTATGAATTCCATATGATGGTGCTATAGATGATTGTGGTCTAGAAGGTGATGGAGGAGGTGAAGGTAATGGAGAGTGAATGGTTGGAGTTGGATCAGATGTTAATACTTGTTTGATAGTTTCTCTTATGCCTCTGGAGGAGTGGGTTTCACTTTATTTACCTTCTGAGGCTTAACAACAGCTTCAGAGGCTTTTCTCTTTGGCTGAGCCTCAGATCCTTCTTCAGCAATCTTCTTTGAACGCCTTTCTCTAACTAGATTAGGCAGAACTTCTCCTTCCTTCTGGACGATGTTCACAGGCAGAGGAACACCATTTAACAGACAATCAGCTATGTAGGCTAAGATGATCTCCCTTGGTTCGTCAGCACTGAATCCTTCTGTTGCTGACATCCTTAGTAGCAATTTTCTTAGGTTTGCTGGCAAGCTCTGTGATTACTTTCATCCTCTTCAGAGTATTGCCATTGATGACAGAACCTATGACATATGACAGATCCTCTGACAATCCAATATCATACAGATATTTCACAAGACCATTCTCTATTAGAATGTCTGATATCAGTCTACCCATAGGAATCCAATTCCTAACTTTTCCAGTTTTGACTCTTACATCTTCTCTTGTTTCCTTTATATGATTCAGAAGGTGACTAAACAGAAGATAAGGCAAGTCCACCTTCTTTCCCTTGCTCATACAGAACATAAAGTATAGTTGTTCAGCACTGACATAATCTGGGGAATTTGATGATTTTCTGTGAAAGATGGAACTCATGAAAATCTTGGCCCAGATCCTGTAGACTGGCTTCAGTTCCCTTACTTTGCTAGTTGGTTCCCCAGAAATAGTAACTTCTTGAAACACATCAGCAAGATCCACACGAGCAGATTGTAGACTAGTTTCACCATCAGTTTCAGAGTACCCAATGAATTGTCTGATCAGCTTCTCAGTAATCACAATCTCCTTTCCAAGGACAGAAGAATGGATGAATTTAGGGCACACCTGAGCATGTATCCAGAATTCTTTTACCAAAGTTGGATAAACAGGACCCATAAGCCTGTCAAAATACTTTGTCCAACTCTGAGTTTGAATGGTTGAAGGAAGATTAAATCCATTTTCTTCAATGGACTCAAAACCTATGAAGCATTCACTTAGAACTTCCAGTTCTATAGTTGGAGTGAGAAGAGTTCTCACAGGTTCCTTGTAAGCTTCAGCATTAGGAGCAGAAACAACAGTGGTTGATTGCATCTGAGCAGATGTTGATGAAGAAGATGCCATTGATGTTCTTGAGAGAGAGGTTTTAGGTTTAGGGTTTTGGTGAAGAGCAAAGAGAAGACAGAAATGCATAAAAGGGTTCGTGAAGTGAAAAGTGTGAAATGGTGTGATTTATGGTATTTATAGATAAAATCAGGCACACAAACAATCACATAAGCACACTTCACATAGCATTAAATGAATAAGTAAAAACATCATTGCACAGTAATTATGATTCTGACAGATGGGGGGAAAATCAAGAAAAATCAGATTTTCAAAGCAGTACTTCAAACGTTAATTCAGTAAAGTGCACTCTACCTTTTCAGTGTCTGAGCTACACGTGTTTGCTTGCTTGTGCTTCTGAAATCTCTTGAGAAATGAAACATTAGACAACGTTCAGATCCTCTGAGCATTGTTAGTTCAGATTTACACAAGTAAAATAATTCAAGAAAATGAATAAATTAACAGATGAAATACTTCAGAGCATTAAACATTTTGCATCTGAGAAGTTTGCCTCTGATAAATATTATTCTGGAAAAAAATCCATACCAATATTTTTCAGAATAAACTTGAACCTATCTTCAGCAAGGGATTTTGTAAAAATATCAGCCCATTGATGATCTGAATCAACAAAAGCTAAGTTTATAATACCCTTCTGAACATAGTCTCTGGTGAAGTGATGTTTAATTTCTATATGTTTTTCCTTAGAGTGTAAAATTGGATTTTTAGACAAACATATAGCATAAGTATTATCACAGAAGATAGATACATTAATCTCAAAGATATGATAGTCTTCTAATTGACTCTTCATCCAGAGCATCTGCGTGCTACATCCAGCAGCAGCAATGTATTCTTCCTTTGTTGTAGAAAGTGCAATTGTGGGTTGCTTCTTGCTATACCATGAGATCAGATGACTTCCAAGGAACTGACAGCTTCCAGAAGTACTTTTATGCTCTACTCTGTCTCCAGTATAGTCAGCATCACATAATCCAACTAATGTATATTTATCAGATCTTCTGTAACGCAGACCCACGTTAGTAGTACCTTTCAGATACCTCAGAAGCCTCTTAACAACAGTTAAGTGAGATTCTCTAGGATCTGATTGGAATCTTGCACATAAGCATACACTGAACAGAATGTCAGGTCTAGAAGCAGTTAAGTAGAGAAGAGATCCTATCATACCTTTGTAGAGTTTCTGATCCACTTTCTTACTTACCTCTTCCTTGCCTAGTGTACTAGTTGGATGCATGGGAGTCTTTGCCATCTTATTATCAGTCATGTTAAATTTCTTCAAAAGTTCTTTAACATATTTGGTCTGATGAATGTAAGTGCACTCTGGAGTTTGGTTGACTTGAATTCCCAGAAAGAATCTCAATTCTCCCATCATGCTCATTTCAAATTATGCCTGCATACATTGAGCAAACTCCTTTCCCAACATAGTATTGGTAGATCCAAATATAATATCATCCACATATATTTGACATATTAGAAGATCTTTCTTAAATGTTTTACAAAAGAGTGTTGTGTCCACTTTGCCTCTGATGAAATTTTTCTCCAGAAGAAAATTACTCAATCTCTTATACCAAGCTATGGGAGCTTGTTTTAAACCATACAGAGATTTCTTTAGTTTAAAAACATGTTTTGGAAAATTTTCACTCTCAAAACCAGGAGGCTGGTGAACATAGACTTCTTCTTCTATAATACCATTTAGAAAGGCACTTTTAACATCCATCTGATATAGAGTGATGTTATATTGTGCAACAAATGAAATAAGAAGGCATATAGATTCTAACCTTGCAACTGGAGCATAAGTTTCAGTGTAATCAATACCTTCTTGTTGACTGTACCCTTGAGCAACAAGTCTTGCCTTATTTCTTTCAACTTCTCCTTTATCATTAAGCTTATTTCTGAAGACCCATTTAGTTCCAATTATGTTGAATCCTTTTGGTCTTGGAACTAAGTCCCACACATCAATTCTAGTGAACTGATTTAGCTCTTCTTGCATGGCAATAATCCAGTCATTGTCTTGCAGAGCTTCATCCACAGTGGTTGGTTCAATCACTGACACCAGTCCAAATAATGATGCTTCAGAGGATCTGAGGAAGGATCTTGTTCTGATAGGGTCATCCTTCTTTCCAATGATTACATTCTCTGGATGAGAAGCTTTGATTCTGGAAGATGATCCTCTAACAGTTGATTCTTCAGAAATGTTTAAGTTATTCATCTGAGAAGTCAAAGGAATAGCATCTGGCGTTTCCTCTGGTTCCTTCACTTGAGCTTTATCTGCCTCTGAGTCTTCAGAGTTTGTGAAGACTACTTCTCTATCTGCAGAACTTTCAAACTGCTTTGGCTTTTTAATGCCAAGCTTATCATCAAATCTAACATGTATATATTCTTCCACAATCTGTGTTTCATTATTGTATACTCTGTAGCCCTTAGAGCGTTCAGAATATCCAAGCATGAAAAACTTCTGTGCTTTAGAATCAAACTTGCTAAGATTCTCTTTAGTGTTCAACATATAACAAATACATCCAAAAGGATGAAAATAAGCAATGTTGGGCTTTCTGTTCCTCCACAATTCATAGGGAGTCTTTTCCAGAAGAGGTCTTACAGACACTCTGTTCTGAATGTAACATGCTGTGTTGATTGCTTCTGCCCAAAAGTGCTTTGCCAGATTAGTCTCATTGATCATGGTTCTGGCCATTTCTTGCAGAGTTCTATTTTTCCTCTCTACAACTCCATTCTATTGTGGAGTTCTAGGACAGGAAAAATCATGAGCAATGCCATTTTCATTAAAATATTTTTCAAAATATTTGTTTTCAAACTCACCACCATGATCACTTCTGACTTTTATAATTTTGAAATCTTTTTCATTCTGGACTTGTTTGCAGAAGTCAAAGAACACAGAATGTGACTCATCCTTGTGTTTTAGGAACTTTACCCATGTCCATCTACTATAGTCATCAACAATGACTAATCCATACTTCTTGCCTCTGATGGATGCAGTTTTCATTGGTCTAAACAGATCAATATGAAGTAATTCTAATGGTCTGGAAGTAGAAACAACATTTTTTGATTTAAAAGAGGATTTTGAAAACTTCCCTTTTTGACATGCTTCACAAAGAGCATCTGAGGTGAACTTCAACTTAGGAAGTCCTCTGACAAGATTAAGTTTATTAATCTCAGATATACGTCTCATATTAATATGCCCTAATCTTCTGTGCCAGACCCATTGCTCCTCATTAACAGACAAGAGGCATTTAACATTCTGAACCTTAAGTTCTGAAAGATTTATTTTATAAATGTTGTTCTTCCTCTTTCCACTAAATAGGATTGAGCCATCCTTTTGACTAATAGCTTTATAACATTTTTGATTAAAGACTATGTCATAACCATTGTCACTTAATTGACTTATGGACAATAGATTATGCTTTAATCCTTCTACAAGTAGAACATTAGTAATAGAGGGAAGGTTACCATTTCCAATAGTGCCAGATCCAATGATCTTGCCCTTTTGATTCCCTCCAAATTTTACGTCACCTCTAGATCTAAGCTCCAGACTTTGGAACATAGACCTTTCTCCCGTCATATGTCGCAAGCATCAAGAGTCCAGGTACCATGACTGGCGTCCTGACCTTGCTGCTAAGAACATCTGCAACAGGAATTATTTTACTCTTAGGTACCCAGATCTTCTTGGGTCCTTTTGGGTTAGTTGTTCTGAAGGTTCGTCTAAACTTCTATTTTCAACATAAGGTTTATTCTGACTAGCCTTAGATTTAAACACATGAATGTTCTTTTCAGAACGAGTGTGTTTGATATCATTCAAGTGACCAAATTTAAAGTGGGAATACAAAGGAGTCTTCTTGATGATAATTTTATCAACAGGTTTTGGATTTAAATCAGATGAAGATTTGTATCCAATTCCTTTTCTGTTATTTCTGCTAACTCCATAGATCATAGAAGCCATTTTGCTTCTGTATATGCTTTTAGCAAGAAACTTCTGAAATCTGTAGTCATATTTTTCCAAAATATTTTTGCATTCAGACTCAGTTTCAGAGTCAGAGTCTTGTTGAGCTAATTCAAAATCATTTTTCATTTTTAAGTTCTTTTCATTTAGCTCAGCCACTTCTGATTTGAGAATATTATTCTCAGATACAAGATTGCTTTGACACTCCTTGTATTTGAGCTTAATATTATTATAGCTCTTCAGAACCTCTGATAACACTTTGATAAGTTCATCTTTAGTGAGTTTATCCATTACCTCTTCAGCGTCAGAGTCAGATTCAGAGTCAGATTCAGATCCTGAAATTCCTTCCTCCTGATCTTCTATGTCTGCCATCAATGCTACGTTGGCACATTCTTCTTCTGCCTCAGATTCAGATTCAGATGTATTTGAATCATCCCAGGTTGCCATTAGAACCTTCTTCTTCTTATCAAATTTTCTTTTAGGCTTTTCTTTCAGAAGCTTTGGACATTCATTTTTGTAATGCCCAGGGTCTTTATATTCGTAGCAGACAACCTCCTTTTTGCCAGATCTTCTGTGTCCAGAAGATTCCTTTCTTTGGTCAGACTTCCTGAAGTTTTTAAACTTCTTTCCTTTATGCTTCCAGAGTTTGTTTATTCTTCTGGATAGCATGGATAATTCATCTTCATCTTTAGATGAGGATTCTTCAGAGCTTTCCTGTATTACCTGCAACGCTTTAGCAGATTTATTAGATTTTAAGGCAATTGACTTACCTTTCTTTTGAGGCTCATCTTCCTCAAGTTCAATTTCATGGCTCCTTAGTGAGCTGATTAGTTCCTCCAAGGAAATCTGGTTCAGATCTTTAGCCATTTTCAGTGCAGTCACCATAGGTCTCCATCTGGTAGGTAAGCTTCTGATGATCTTCTTCACGTGATCAGCAGTAGAGTAACCTTTATCCAGAACCTTTAGTCCAGCTGTAAGTATTTGAAATCTGGAGAACATGGCTTCAACAGATTCAACTTCTTCCATCTTGAAAGCTTCATACTTCTGAATTAGAGCCAGAGCCTTTGTTTCCTTGACTTGAGAGTTTCCCTCATGAGTCATTTTCAAGGACTCAAACATGTCAAATGCAGTTTCTATATTTGTGATCTTTTCATACTCAGTGTGAGATATTGCATTTAACAATGTTGTTCTAGCCTTGTGGTGATTTCTAAATTCCTTCTTTTGGGCTTCTGTCATAGATTTTATATCTACTTTCTTGCCATTCCCATCAATGGGATGAACATATCCATCTATGACCAAATCCCATAAATCAGCATCATAACCAAGGAAAAAACTTTCAATCCTGTCTTTCCAATAATCAAACTTCTCCCCATCAAACATAGGGGGTTTAGTACTGATTCTGTCTCTTTCTTCATACTTGTTAAATGTTGAAACATCAACCATTATAAACAACCAAATATAAGTATCAAAGTTTTTCTCACTGGATCTTTTCTGTCACTGTGAAGTGATAGCACACACAGAACCGGAGCTCTGATGCCAACTGAAGGTGAGAAAATACTTAGAAGGGGGGGGGGGGGTTGAATAAGTATGAAGATAAAACTTAGAAGTAAAAACTCAAGTATTTTTATCCTGGTTCGTTGAACTCAACTACTCTAGTCCACCCTATCTAGAGTGATTTGCCTTTCTCAAACAAGGACTTAATCCAATATTTAATCAACTGATTACAATAGTAAGCACTAAGACAACTGTTCAAAGTCTTCTCAAGAACTACTGATCCCAACTGGATCTTCTTAAGGAACTATTACAATGAAATGTAAGATTAATACAAGTGTATGAATGCTTCTAACAAGCTCTTATCACAACAGTGATTTTTCACTTAATGTTAAGAACAAAAGAATAAACTCAGCAATAAGAATATTTTATGAGAGCTTGTGAGAGTTTCTATCACAGATTCGTTGGTTCTTAATCACTTTCTTCACTTTGAAGAAGATGAGGAAGACTTGCTTTTATATGCACAGTAGTCCACAAAGTCTTGATGTTGGAGGCTGTGTACTGAAAAGGCCTGAACCATTTTGTCTTTACATCACATGACCTTTCCTGGAAATAGAATGCACAGAGAAATGCTTTTGGTCTGTGTTCTAGTGTCAAGCATGAAAGAGGAAAGAGTCGTTGAGCCAAATCAAAAGATATTACTTTGAATTCTTCTTCGACAAGTATTTCTTTTCAGCAAAGTTAACATCAGAGTCTGCATGATCAGAGTCTTGGATACCCATCAGATTTTGTTGAATCAAAGTAATGCAACAAATATGATTTAGCGTGTAGTTCTATCAGAGCAGAGTTTTGTGAATCAGATCCTCAGTACATGCAACGTGCAGTACTCTCAGAGTCTTCTGAAAAACTGTGCTTCTTAACTCTCATACAAAGTTCTTCAATGCTTCAGAGTCTTCAGATCTTATTAGAGTCTTCTGCTTTAGATTCTTCTGCAGCTTCTGCTTCAGATTCTTCTGTAGCTTCTGCTTCAGATCCTTCTGCAGACAGCGCTCAGATTCTTCTATAAGATGATTCTGACTCTTCAGAGCCTTCCATAGTTCCATGTTCAGATTAATTTGCTCTTGGATGTATATATACTTTAATCATCTACAACAAATATTCATGAACCAATTTTAGAGTATATAATTCTTTAATACAAAATTTCATAAGAGTTATCATCAAAACATAGATATATTACTAAGAAACAATCTGTGTTCTTACAATGTGCACTCACAGTAGTTACCGTGAACCACCATCATGCACCGCACGTTCTCTAAACTATCATCATCGCATGATCCACCATCTGCATCCCACGGTGAACCCCCACACACTTGCACCGCTGAATCACTCGCCCCCTCTAATCAACCCCTTAATTAATCCACTAACCTTCCATTATCCTCACTGATTAACCGTTAACCCTCACTAATCTGCCCAACTCCCTAATTAGTCTCTAATTAATCACCAATTAACCCAATGACTTTTTCATTGACCCACCTAATCTCTATTAATTAACCTCAACCAGTAATTTAATCTAATTAATTCACTTAAGTTAATTAATTATTAACCAGCCTTTCTTTATATATATTATTATTTGGCTTAATTTTTAGTTAATTAAAAATTATTAGAATTAAAGTTTCAACAAATATTTAGATCTAGATTTTTATTTAGTTTCTTTTTTTTCTCCTTTTAATAATAACATAAAACTCATAAAATATTTTCACTTAAAATTACAAAAATAATGAAACCTTTTCCTTTTATTAGGAACTAAGTTATTTCACATTTAAAACAACCTTTTAAAAATAAATTATAAGAAACCTTTATTATCTGAATTAATCTTTTATTAATAAATTAATTATTAATTTCCTTAAAATCAAATCACAACCAACCTTTTTATAAAATCATTATTAAAGTCAATTTTTATTCAAATCAAATAAGTCGATACTTTTCTTAAATCAAATAATATAACTTTTTCTTAAAATCAACCTCATCAGAAATATCACTTTCTCATAAGTTAACCCAAACTTCTTCCTAAAATCGACCAACTAAAAAAACAATCAACATCATAAAAAACAATCTAATTGTGCCCCCACTTCACATACACAATTTTCACTTACACTTCAGCGCTTTCATGTGTATATGTATGTTTATTTGTCTGCCTTTACTTTATTCGTAACTTTATATTTCCGCATTTATATTATCGTAATTTACTTTCCGCATCGCATCCGTCCAAAGGAAAAACCTACACATGAGTCAACACTTGTGTGTAGTGCACATCATTCGCATCATACTCCCTATGATCCTTGATCCCATTCAAGTTGGTCTCTAGGATAGATCCTACCCCATAGGAAAGACCTTTGTCTTTATTTTACAACTTAGATACAAACAAAACAATTCAAATCAAACAATATTCAAACACATTAGAGAAAGATGTCAAATCATCTTAAGCGAGATAAAATCTCCACACCACATCAATACAAACAACATGTAGAGACTTTGCCTTAAGAGAGATAGAGACGTACCTCGTCGATCCCTATCCGAGTACTTAAGCCCTTCTCTTAAGACGATGCAAAGACTATTTTCTTACAATTTGTGGCGGTTAAATCTCTCTTAAAATGATAACGCATCTCTTCTCCTAAAACCAATCAATCAACTATCCTAAACCCGTAGGAACTTTGACCACAGTCAAAGAACTCCTCAAACCCTTTAGGAGAACTACAAAATACTGTGATTTCACTCCCGTAAGGATATGTAGGCATAAGATGTGATATCTTATCGAGTATACTTAGAAATAAACCCTAGGTCTTTTAACCCTTAAGCAGATAAACACTTAGCAATAAACAAACATAAAACAAGAGGTGCCTGTAGAGTACTACAGAAACTTAGGATGCTAGTACCTTCCCTAAGTTTAACCAACCCTCGAACCTAAAACTCTCTAAACCTTGCATTTGCATTGCATCGTGGGAATTTCGATCTTTATCCCTTCCTTTGGACAAATCAAAGTTCGGTTGCAAAATGAATATAAGATTCAAACTAATAAATAGTTTGGTATCCGATTTTCACTGCGACACACTGAATACATACATACAAAGGGTGAAAGCTTTTAAGTTTTGAAAATGAGACTTGATATCAGAGGTGAACAACCCTAAAAAATGACTTGGCAACCAACAAAATCATTAATACAAAAACATATTGATCATCAGAAAAAGGCTCCAACAGCTATGAATCATTTCAACCAAATCAACATGTTGATAATGAATGAAATGATGAATTCAATAGGGCTCTCTCAGAGCCACAACAATTTAACAATGCTGATGTAGAGATAACAGACATGCCATACCAACCATGTTAACCTTCAACCAGAACAAATACACATTTACACAATGATGCTAACAGAAATGTCATATGCTACTCATCTACACAATGATACAAAGAACACTTAGCACAAAATGAACATGAGAAATGCAAAATGCCACACATCTACACAATGATACAAGGAACATCAAAATGAACATGAGAAAATGCAAAATGCCCCACATCTGCATAATGATACAAGGAACATCAAAATGAACATGAGAAAATGTCAAAAGCTACACATCTTCATAAGGATGCAAGGAACACAAAATGAGCATGTTGGCAGAGTTTTATTGTTTCAAACAGTTATTGATGAACTATGCCTTAGCCAAACACAAACAACCACAGCTGAGCAGCCACAAACAATAGCCCTAAGTAGCTTAGGACCTTGCCTAACAGATAGAGTTTAACAAACTCAAAACAGAAATAACTCCTCTTATAGACCAAAACAAATTAGCACAACCAAGTTGGCACCCTAACAGATTTGCCATAAAACCAGAACATACTCCTAATGAGAATTGCAACTTAAGGCCACAGCAAGAACAACACTAAGGAGTCAATAGCAACAGGGCAATCAGCTCTTGGTATTCCAATCAATGTTTTGATGGATTCCAATCACAGCTTCACAAATGACCTCCTCTAAGATCAACCAACATACATAAACACTGAAAATAGCATTGTTGATCCTCAAAGGCTTAGGTATATTTCAACACACCTTGCATGAGTCATTTCAACCTCATGTACCAAACAACCTAGCACAATGCCTTAAGGGAAGACATGACATGAATAGGTGAGATGCATCAGAGCATGGGACATTGGCAGTCAAGTGTAAAACAGATGGGCTCATTGGAATGGGGAGTATACACACGGCCACTGCGAGTCATCCTGCTTACCTCTGCGATATTGGTCACCGTGCCCTTAACCTCTTCATTTGGAATAACCTTCCCGGACTCCTTGTCAATCATCGTCACGTCATATTTCCAAGGCACAGCTTTAGGATCACTGAAAGGAAACGGACTCGGTCTTCGAATAACTATAGGCTTAGGCTGATTCACTTCAGGGATATACGACCTTGGTATATCGAACACGAGGTTGGCGGAGCCTGCCCCTGATAAATTAAACACTGGTACCTTACCCTTTGATTCAGGCTGATGGAAGACAGGCTCAACCACAGCGACTACATCCTTCTTGGCTTGGCTTGTCACTTGTAAAACACCCTCATTAATTAACCTCTGAACATCATTCTGAACCAACATGCA
The DNA here is from genome assembly GCA_963859935.3 of Lathyrus sativus. NCBI lineage: Eukaryota > Viridiplantae > Streptophyta > Magnoliopsida > Fabales > Fabaceae > Lathyrus > Lathyrus sativus. The sequence goes on from OZ012735.1 coordinate 535,954,404, forward strand.
ACCCTTAATACTGGCTTCACAACTTACGCATGCAACGTGGGAAGTATCTACTAAACCAGCTTCAAACAGTTTCGAATGGAACATCTTGAGAGGAGTCTTAATCTGTTCAACGTCAAGGGCGTAACCATCCCCCGAATCAATACTAACGGCATTGACACTCTCATGGTTAGGAAAAGGGTTCTTCTTAACATTTGGTTGAGGATCTTCAAATGACAAAATCTTCTTTTCCAATAGGTCCCTGACAATATTTTTGAGAGCATAACAATTCTCCAGATCATGGCCAGGCGCACCCTCATGAAATAAACAGTGAGCGGCGGCGTTGTAATTGGCGGGTAGAGGATTAGGAGGCGTACCCAAAGCCCGAGTAGTGATTAGACCTTGCTTGACCAAAGAGGGATACAACTCGGTGAAGGTCATCGGAATCGGCGGACAAGGCTTATACGTTCTTCTATTCGGAACATTCCGGCGAGGAGCCGGACTCTCTGGCTGTTGAGGAGCAGGAGCGTTGGGCGCCTGTAGGTAGTTGACAGGAGGCGGATAAACAGGAGGTTGTTGCATAGGTTGATACATGGGAACCTGTTGATTGAAAGAAGGTGTAATGGCTGCCACATAGGGTTGTTGAGCATATTGGACTGGGTACCCTTGAGGTTGAGCATAACCTTGCAGATGTCGATAAAAGCGTTCCCTTGGTCTACCAGAGGATATAGCATTAGTCTCACTCTCCTTCTTTTTCTGGGAGCTATACGGAGGTTTCTTCGGCTGATCCTTAGAAGCGCCATGATTATTTGTCATTTTACCACTCTTCATACCCAATTCAATCTTGACACCCACAGCAACGATGTCGGAGAAATTGGAAGTCACACTACCCACCATTCTCTCGTAAAATTCTGGACGGACTGTGTCGACAAACCAATCAGCTAACTCTTTCTCGGTCAAAGGAGGTTCTACCTGCGAAGCAGTCTCTCTCCACCTTTGAGCATACTCTTTGAATGACTCAGAATTCTTTTGTGACATACTCAGCAACTGTCTTCTGTCAGGAGCCAGATCCATATTGTACTTGTAGTGTTTGATGAAAGCGTCAGATAAATCCTGGAAACTCTTAATGCGAGACTGGTCTAAAGTTAAATACCACTTGGAGGAAGCACCCTTCAAGCTATCTTGGAAGCAATGAATCATCAGTTTATCATTCTCAACATGGGCAGCCATTTTGCGATAATACATGATCAAATGACTCTTAGGACAGGTGGCACCTTCATAACGATCGAAGTTCGGAGTTTTGAACTTCGGGGGAATAACCAAACCTGAGACCAAACAAACATCCCTTGCAGCAGTCCCAAAAATTTGATCACCCTCTACCTTTTTCAATCTCTGGACGATAGTGTTTACTTCCTCACGAAGCTTATCATGTTTCTCATAACCCTCAACATTCTCATCAAGGTTATCAAAAACTGTCTCATTGAAGTACGGTTGCGCACGAGTGTGTACAACAGGTGGTGCAAAGATAGGAGCCCCCCTAGAAACTTCAGAAAACAAGGGCACGGCCTGCTGAACAGGTTGATTAATCGGAACGGTGGCTTGAGGAGGCACAAAACCTGGAGCAAGACCATAAGGTGGGTCCCTTGCTACGGTCACACTTGGTGGAGGGTCCACAGTAACGCCGGTAATCTCAGAAACAACAGTGGGCTGGGTATCCATTTTAGCATTCATGACATGTAACAATTCCATCATATGCCCCATACCCCCTCGAAGGTCTTCAAGTTCATTGCTAAGGCGATCAATCTCTCTTGCCTGATCCTCCATTCTTTTCCGAGTTTGGGCTCTGGTGTTGTATTGGTGCCGAGAACTCAGGGTGACGAAACTGGAAGGTGAGAGAACCGAGTGTGAGAAATCGGGAGACACATGCAATGCAAAAAAAGTAAATGATGCTAAAATGCGGATGAAGATTTCATGAAGTTCAAAGGCAAGTACCCTCCCCTGAAGTTAGATGGTTCATCCTATCCTACAAAAGTAACCAGGTTCTAAGGGATCTCAAAATCATTGATCCTTCACAAGGGTGGTTGTTCAGAAGGCAACTTACTTGCCAACCAAAACCCTCCAAGTTTAAGATCTCAATGAGCGTAGTATCGAGTGTCAACCAACTTCAGTCTGCACCAAAGCCGGTTACCTCACTACTTTCTAAAGGCCAAGATGAGTTAACTAGGGTTCTAAAAGTCAGTTAGTGCATTGACAACATATGGCAGCCTCAATATTATCCTCAACTTGACTTAAGGAATATAAGCACCAACCAAGAAGTCGCACTAACTATGGCCACCAGATCAACCGTATCGATATACGTCGTACAGTTTCCTTGGTCTATTGCCATTTACCTAAGGTACACTAGATCCGGGTGTAGGACTCATCTCACAGCACAAGGAACAGTCCCACAATCAAAGCACAAATATATGCATGCAAATGAATAATAACACAGATAGTAATAAATATGAACAAGTTAGGGATAACCCTCAAAAGTTTAGAAGACTCCCTAGTGAAGTCGCCATTTTCTGTTGCGGTGGAAATAGGATCACAAACTATTAATGAGTTTGAATCGCAATTCAATTCACAACCGCTCTTTGATTTATCCGAAGGAAAAGGTCAAAAGAGGGAAAACCTATTTTGCATCGTAAACACAATGCGGGGAAAGATCTAGGGTTCGGGGGTTGGTTAAATTTAGGGAAGGTACTAGCACCCTAAACTTCTGTAGTACTCTACAGGAACCTTTTGTTCAAATGTTTACTATTTGCTTTATTTATTTGCTTAAGGTATATGTACAAAGGATTAACAGTGAGAAAAGAGACCTAAGGGGTTAATTCTAAGTTTACTCGGTAAGACATCGCATCTTGTGCCTACGTATCCTTACGGGAGTGGAATCAGAGTAATCGTAGTTCCCCTCAATAGGGAGGTTAGAGACTTCTTGACTGTGGTCAAGGTCTCAAAGGGAATAAACGCATCTTAAGGACACGCTTACGTGGAGTGTAGGAACTCCAAATCTCTACGTTGAATTGTTAAGTTGTAATTAGGGTTAAGTTAGGGATTCCACGGCGGGAAACCCTAAACTGAGCGCGGCGGCTCTTTGACCTAATGCTAGGGGTAAAATTGTAATTTTGCCTGCGGCGAGGCATTTGTGAAAATTAGGGTTTGTAAGGTGAAAGGGTTTGAAGTTGAGGACTATTGACACGGCGGTCAAATGCTAGACCTAATTCCTTCGGAGTTGCGTGCAATGTGACAGAAATATTGCAATACATCAGCAGAAATTTAAACCATACATTAGCGGAAATTTAAATGCGAAAAGTAAACGCGATTATTAGGTTCGCGAGGTTACAACTGAGAAGCAGATACAAATATAAACGAAACTTGAATCGAGAAATAAATAACGGTAAACGTGACAAGCTGCAAAACCAATGAGCAATGTTAGTAGGCAAAGTCAACCGGCTATCAGATGAATTACGAGGCAATGAAGAAAATGAGATACAAACTTGAGATAGTTTTATTTAATATTTAATAATTTAACTTACAAAAGAATTTTTAAAAAAGTTTTATTTTTGCATTTTTAAAAAAGGAGTTTTTCATTATTTTATATTTACAGAAGTAAAAAGTTTATAAAAAGATTTCAATTTATTTTTAATATTTATTTTTTTTTAAAAAAAGTTTTTCTTTTATAATTACAAAACTAGAATATTATATTATTTTTTTAAGATTTTTTTTTTTACATTATGAAAATTAAAATATTAATGTAGTTTTTTTTTTAAAGCATAAACAAATTAAATTAAAAAAAAAGAAATAAAGAAGAAAAGAAAAAAAAATAAAAAGGGGGAGGGGTTGGGCCGGTCACCACATCCGGACCCAACCCGGTTAGTAACTTAATTGAAAAAAAAGATTAGGGTTCTGGGAACCCTAATGCTTCTTCAGCGCCGTTCGCACCTTCCTCTTCTCTCATCTCTTTCTCCTCTCTTCTTCCTCGCGCCGTGACCTTCTCTGTTCCTGAAACAAAATACAAACCACGAAAATATGTGAGATAACGCATTTACATTTGATTTGGCCGATGATGCTGAAGCTGAGGCCGTGGAGTTGATTGCCCGTCGTTCTTCGTGAACGATGAAGGTGATCTCTCGGGGTGTTGTGGATTCGCGTTCAGTGATGGTGATCTCTCTGAGCGATGATGACGATCGCTTCGTCTGAGCTCACGCCGTTTAGGGTTTTCTGCGTGCGATTTCTTCGCTAGGGTTTCTCCTCCTCTGGCGCATCAGGTTGTATTCCCCTATTTATAATTTCTTTTATCTCTCTTTTTGGGCCTTAAACTAGCGTTATTCTGAGATTTGATTTTGTGGTGATATTATTTGATTTTGATTTTCCAGATTGAGTTCTAATGCGATGCTTTCTGATACGATTGGGATCTCAATTCATTTTTCTGGTATGAATTTGATACTAGTTCGTTGATTGATCCAAAATACATTCCAATGGGATACGATTTGGTTCTTGCTGATACATGATTGAATCCTATTTCTCCTTTTAGGATTTGATTGGTCTCTGATTTCCAGCTGATTCTTCTGACCCTGTTCGATTTAATAACCTGAACTGATTTGTTTTGATCTGCTTTAGGATTGACATCAAATCTAAATCTCTATTATTTTCTGATATGATTTGCCTTCAGATTGGATTGATTGGCATTAATTCACGGGGTTTCTTGATGGATTCATTTTGACTTGTTTTGATTTTTCCCAGATTGAGTTCCAATGGGATATGATTTGGACCTGACTCGAAACTTTCCATTTGCGAGTTGGATTGCTTTTGGGGAATTTAGATACTGATTTGATTCCTGATGCGATTTTGCTTTGATTCAATCCTGATCACTAGCACTTACTTTTCTTTTTCTTCTTTCAGGATGGACACCTTGCCTTGGTCTTTGCCGTCGAGACGGGTTCATGGTAGTGAAGACTTTTGTCTGAACCATTTGGAACAGGATACTACATCCTGGCTTCTGATCATATTGCTGCTTGAATTGGTGGCGATGAACTGGGCTATGATGTTTAATTAACTGAGCCCCGTGTTTGATGATTTGTTTATTTTATGAACTGTGCATGATTTGATAGCTTGTTTATCTCATGAACTGACATGTTTATATGGGATCATTCTTGCTGGTACAAACCGTGCCATGATTTAATACTGCCTGCAATTCTGAACTGACATGAATTTCAACTCTTCTGTGTAGTTTTGGCAGGTTGATTCAATGGGCTATGATGTTAAGCTGAGCCCAGTGCCTCCAATTGTAACATCTATGACAGTTTTTATGGACTGAGTCCCTTGTAATCGAGCTGGTTCTGATAATCTTTCTAAGTTACATCTTGCCTCCGTTTCTCATTCTTGTTGAGGCGCTTTAAGCATCATATTTGGATGTGCAGTCCGTTTATTCACTTCTGATTTTTATGAGGTGAACTCTCTTGTTTGGTTCAGAGCTGTGGCGCTTCTTTGGATTCTGCTGAGTGTTATGACAGATTGGTAGGACCTTTGCACATGAACTTGCATCGTTTGATGGTTTATTTTCTTTTTGTGCAACTTGATGCCATAGTTTGGCTTCTCTTGTTCTATTTTGAACTTGATTTTCATTCTGCTGGACCCTGGGTCTTCATTCTGTTTGGTACAGATTTGTTTCCTTTGGTGGCTTTTCATACTTGTATGGGCACGAGTTCCTTCTTACCTAGTTTTGTTTATGCTTTGAGTTCTGTTGTACTGATGACGCTTGTGGCTTTTCAGGTGTTGGAAGTTTCGAAACCAAGGTGACTCAGACCTGCCGGCATCCGGGTTTGAGTCAAAACTTGCCTATGTTGCCTTATTCTCGTATCAGTTTGGAAATCCAATCGCGGCAAAACGAATCAGCCCCACTTCTTTTATTTTTTCTATCTCTCGGATGTCCCGTATCGATAAGAACAAGCATTACCTGATCTGACGCCCACGGCGCGGATCGGTAACGGGGGTAGGACGCAGCTTCGGTTGTGCCACTCCCGGCACTCGATGATGACATTGTTCTGAGAGTGTCAAGAACATCTTCTAACCTTTTTTCTATATTGTTTGTTTTGCTTTGATGTGCAGGTTAGTCGAGATTTGCGGCGAAGCTTAAAGACAGCATGAAGACCCTTAGGAACTTTTAGGATTTAGGATAGATGCTTATTGACTTAATGTAATTCCTTGTGAAACAATTCAAATTCACTTATCAATTTGTAAATTATAAATATTTATGAAATGAAATTCAACAAATATTCATATTTACTTTCTCACTTGTAAATTCAAAGTATCCATGAATACTAAATTCAGCTTATAAGTACTTATGAACACAAAGTTCAAACTTACTTCTCTTTTGCCTTTTATAAATGATATCCCGCCATATAGTTATATCCAAACAAATTCAAATTAAAATCTCGCTGATCACATCACTTCTCAAAATAACCATAACAGTGCCCACTTCTTTTTCAAACCAACTTCATCTTATTAAGAGGAAACAAAACTGCTTTAGAAATGTTTCAACATCAAACAAGACGCGGCCCCGAGTCCAATCATATTTCTGACAAAACATACCGGCACCTTGACCCAATTGGCAAATAAATGCCTCAGAACGTAATAACAACCCGTTTTCAAAGAATTGGTAGAATTTGTGTAAAATGACCAAAATACCCCTGAGACCCAATCTGCAAAACAAAAACCTTCATAACTTGTTAGTGGTTAGCAAATGTACATATGAGATGATATGCGAAATGACTGACTAAATATAAGGGTAAAATTTGGGGTATTACAAGAACATATAGGGACTCTAATTCAAAATTGTCAACAAAGGTCAAAGTTAAGTGAGGTTGTATTGATACTTCTCAAGCTGTTTTGCAGCAGAACCATCATAAAACAAATGACTTGTGATAACAACCAACAATAACTCATGACAGAAAAGAAAGGATAGTAACCCCTAACCTTTTGTAGACCTCCACACAAGCTTGTTGCAATATGGAAAACCTTGAGAAAAACTTCAGCTGCTGTCCAACTTTGCCTTGATGAAAATAACTTTTCTTGTACTTGAAAGAACTTGTGACAAACCTCAAAATAAATGAGGATGAGGTTGTTTTATGCTAGGGACAGTTGATACATCATATATCCAAGGTGTATGGATGGTTAGAGTGATGAAAACAGGTCTGAACAGAAGTTTGGCAGATTTTGTGTATAAGGTCAAATTTGCTTGGTTTGAGAGTTGACTTTTGGGATAATGGTGTTTTTGAGTGGTTTAAGAGTATGAACACCTTCTACACATCATTTATGGATTGTGCAGATGGTTTTTGGTGATTTGGAATGTGTGGAAATGGATTTGGGAAGCCAGCTGCCCAAGACAGATTTTGGTGAAACTTGGAATTTTGAAAATGAGGTAAACAAGAAAGGAGTGAGAGTTGTGGTTTTTCTCTTGGTTCTAAGAGTGCTCTGGTGTCAAATGACATAGAGGGAGCCTCTATTTATAGGAAAATGAAGGGTGGGGACAGATTTGTAACTTGGCACTTTTGGAGGGATTTTGAAAAGGTAACCCTTGGCTTGAGGTTTGGTGCAGCTGCAAAATTCAAATCCTTGCCTCAACTGATGCATTGTTCAAGTAGTATGGATGACATAATGGTGATTAGAGTGGCTAGGCAAATAGGGGGTTGTTTGCTGCAAGTATGGCAAAAGTTTCTCTTTCTTCCATTATATGGATAAAATATTACCACTTGCCTCCAAGTTGCAAATCTTGCCAAACTTCTTCATTTGCTGCATTTCTCCTCTTCAAATCCTCTGAATATTATATAGAAATAAGATCCAAGGGCTGAGAATAGCTCAAGTGGTCAAAGGATGAGTTTGTGAAAAATTGTCAATGTGGGACTCAAGTGTTAAAACCTCATCTTGCTAAATTCATAACTCTCAGCTCATAAGGGCTATGGAGGGGTTTTAATAAATTTTGGAAAGCCCTCATGTAGCTCTACAACTTTCATGTTTTCATGAGTTTCAGATTCCCAAAGGAACTTGGCCAAAAAACCTCTCAAAGTTGCTGAAAAAACAAGCCTAAAAGTGAAATTTTTCTAAGTTACTTTTCCCTCTTGTAATGAATTTGGTCATAACTCTAAATCTATGCATTTTCTGATCATGGACCACTTTGGAACTTTTGTAGGACTTGTCAAGAGCTTTCAAATGAGCTTTGAACCAACTCAATTGGATGTATTGTTAAGGAGTTATGGTCTTGCCCCTTTTAAAACCCTAATTCCCGACTTTTGCGATTACTCCTCAATCCTTGATCCAATGGTCATGAAATTTTATGGGTAGGTGTAATATGTCATTAGGAACATTTTTTATTCATATCTTGGGGTCAAACTCCTTATGAGTGAAGAGTTGACTTTTCGGTCAACCGAACGATCGATCGGTGACTACCAACTCGACTGTTGATGCTCCGGGCCTTTTGAGGCCTTGAAACTTCTTGAGTAGACTTCACTAAGCCATATGAACTTTATGGATCATGATACCACCATTGTAACACCTTTTAAATCAAAATTCAAACCGCAGTTAACTTTTCCTGCTCGAAAACCCTAATCGGGTACCCTGAACTGCACTGTTCTTGATTCCTGGGTGACAAACTCAAATTGGATTCATACTTGATCCAATGGAATATATTTGATGATGTGGAAACCTATCTCAAGGAGAACCAATCCAAAGCGTTGACTGATTAACCCTCGAAGCCTCGATTCTCGGTTGTATGGAACCCTGATTCCTGTATCTCAACAAAGACAAGCTTGGAATACGTCAAGGTTAGATAATCAAACGAATATGATCCTAAGATGATGGTGAAGATTTAAGGGGTCAAAATTTGGGGTATGACAGATTCTATCTGCTGTCCTGATGTTATGTCACATGTATTGACATGATGACCAATATTGTGATAGGAGTTTGCTACTGCTAAGGTAAGAGTAGTGTGTTGTTGTTGCTTGCTGGATGAAATTATTAAGGGGGGCATGATAGTTTGTGAGGCTGGATGTATTTGAGAAAAATACTGCTGTTACTGCCCTAATAAGTTTGTTTGGTTATTTTAGCCAAAATTTGCCAAAGGGGGAGATTGTTAATGCCATGATTCTATGATTGTCCATGGTTCTATGATTGGCTAAATTTTGGTAAAACATGATTCTGCACTGATGTTAAGCAAGATGTTATAACATCTTCATCTACTGTTAAGACAGAACTGCTGTCATGTGTTATAATCAAGATGTCGAGACATCTGTCATGACATCTTTGTCTGGTACAGCAGGAGCTGCTATTTTATATCTCTTGACAGAGGTGTTTTGGTTTGATGAGATCCTGTTGGATATACCTCATCAGTATACACAGGTCAAAGAGATTTATTAGGAACAAAGTACATATTTAATTGGATTTCAAAAAAATGATCTTTGAGACTTTTTAGGAAACTATAAAATATTTGTTTCTACTGTTATGAAGAAGATTCTGCAGAAGATTTGGAATCTGATTGATTGGCTGCATTTTGCGGTAGATGTCTTGACTGATGTCATGACATACTTGTGTAGTGTTCTACAGGATATGTTTGGTTAGCTAATACAGAGTTTATTGGATGTCAAGCTTAATGTTGTGACATCGATATCTGCCAGCATGGGCGCTGTTTTGTTTTCTGTTATGTTTCCTTATTTATCTTAGGCTATATTTTAGGAAAATTTCTATTCAGTGCTGATCATGAGAGGAAATGCCTATGGCCTATTTTTTAGCACCTTGAATTGTGGAGATTGGATTAACTTGGTTAAACCTAATTTCTGCTGCTATTTATGAAGATTGAAATCTTCTCTTACTGCTGTTACTTTTGACCAGCCCAAGCCTACTCTGCATTACTATTTAAGGAAGCGAAAACCCTAGGAAAAAACAAGCACTCACAACAAGAAAAACTTGAGTGTAAGATAAGGGTTTAGGGTTTTGAGAATCTTGTGTGTGTGACATTGTAAGTCACACTTTATATCTTTGGATGCATCGTGGTAAACATATTGTTAGCTGTTAATTGTTAATTATTCACTCAAAGCTTGTAAGCAATAGTGTATTGTTCTTGATTGAAGATGTTAAGAAAAATCAAGTATTGTGAATTTGAAGAGTGTCTTCTAAAGTCTTCTTTTTGTATTGAATTTTGGTCCCCTTCGAATGGATTTTGGTACATGCTTTAGCAATTTTTCTGACAAACGCATGATCTTCAATTGTAGTGAGCAAAAAGAAACTCTGAACTTTCTCCGCTTCGGGCTCATCTTCCATAGCATAACCCAACTGACGTAATACCATGACTGGGTTGCAGTTGATGCAACCAGCCCTACTAATCAGAGGTACATTACCAAATTCTCCGCATCTAAAAATGATCTCCACATCGTATTATTCATGGGAATACCAAGCAATATCATCGGCTACTAGAGGAATAATGCGTTGAGACCATTTCAACTTCTCCTTATTTTCCACAAGCGACCCTTCCTTCGGCAGATGAGAGGCATACCATTTGAACAGTAAGTGAGAACAGCACTGGACAATTCCTGTCTTCTTCTCACTCCTCCAATGAATAGAGTGGTAGGTATCAGCAAGGAGAGTAGGAATGGGATTCTTCTACATAAATAGAGTAATGGTAGTGATGTCTATGAAATTGTCTATGTTTGGGAAAAGAACAATCCCATAAATCATCAGAGTAACAGCAACACCAAACCTTTCCCAATCCTCAACAGCCTTGTACTGGGAGGCTTTGTCAAGTAGAAACTTCAAAGGAAATCCTTGAGTACCTCCCTTATTGGCTATACCATCTTCAATTTCTCCCTTATGGAGGATGACTTTGGTTCTTCTTCCAGACCAGTATAGATAGGTTGATCCTTAATCTTGATATTCAACAAGTGAGAATATTCTTCAAGAGTAGGAGTCAACTGATAATTTTGGAAAGTAAAGCATCTTAGCGAAGCATCATAAAATTGAGCCATGGCGAACAAAGGCCAAGTATCTACTCTAGAATGGAGAAGATCAAGTAGTTTCCCATGCTTCCCTTGAAAATTAATCTTGATAGTCTTTGGCACATCAATCAAAAGGTCTTGAATCAATCCCAGCTTTGGTTCTCTGAACTTCAAGGAATTTGTGCTTCTTTTTCTTTAATCTGTCATTTTGTTCACCAATACCTGAGATAATCACAGTCTCTTAAGACCTTTGATATGTGATAAGGCTTATGCAATGCAATGCTTTATGAATTCATATGATAACAGAACAACAACAGGGTCAAGGTCACAAGTTCTGCAAGGTAACGCAACAAGATATCTCTCACCTCGGGTGGGCCACCTAATGGTTTGTAATAGGGAATTCCAAGAGTTTTCAAATAAAGTCACATGCACTAACCCTCAAAAGTTTTCCATCATAACAACGATTCGTAATACGGTAATCCCTTCAAAGGATGAGCACAAAGTTATGTTTTAGTAACCTTTGGAATAGGGTTCTACAAAAGATCCTCAAAATCATAGACTCCCAAGTCGGAAATAAAGACGTCATTACGACTACTCGTAAGACATAATCATCCCAAAGGGGCCTCATCTGAGCGGTGGAATTTGAACCAACTCAACGAGTTCTAAGTCTCGCAAATCAGAAAGAATCCACCTCTTAACTTATTGTATACTGAAAGCTCGGGTAGAAAGCCTTTAGCCTTATGAACCAACCCAATAAACCCAACAGTTAGAGAACAAAGAACAAACAAATAAAGCAAATAAAACACAAATGCGACAAACAAACTAAGTTTGGCTTGCTAGGTCTATCCCCAACAGAGTCGCCAAGCTGTCGCTACTCGAAAAATGCAACGACGGGGAGGCGAAAAGAAAGACAGAAGAGTCGCCACCGAACTTTATTTATCCCATGAGGGGAAGGGAAAATATCGAGAAAACCTTAAGAAATAAACGGATAAGATGGTCTCGCGACCAAAGAACGAGTTCGAAAGCCGGTTATGCGAAGGGAAGGTATTAGCACCCCTCGCATCCATCGTACTCGATGGGAACCATTTGTTTGTCGATGTGTGAAGATATTTGCTAAAAAGGTATTGCTGTGAAGGGTGTTCCAACAGGGTAAAGAGGGAAGTTAGAAATAGGGAAAATAAAGATAACGGGGAAAGAAGAGAGACTCAGTAGGACTTCGCGGTCCTAGGCCTACGTATTCTCAACAGATATGAGAAAGTCAGAACATAAGATTAATGCAAACTAGGTTAAGGAATGGAAGATGATCGAGGGTCACAATATGAAAAATGGTAAGTCACCTTAGGTAACTTCAACTAAGCTCCAATTAGCATCATATGACCTCTAACCAATGTCCTTACTGTGGCTAAAAAGATAGCTTCAAATGTTGAGGAAAAGCCACTCAATCCCTCAACCTTTTAACAAAGGTATCAAAGGAAGCACTTCCTCTAAATAAAATAAAATAAAAATATGAAAAAAAACTTGAGACATTAAATAAATATAAAATAATATTTTTTTTATTTTTTAAAAGAATTTAAATCATTAAAAATAAAATAAAAGAAGGAAAAGAAATAAATAAATAAATATATATATATATATATATATATATATATATATATATATATATATATATATATATATATATATATATATATATATATATATATATATATATATATATATATATATATATATATATATATATATATATATATGTATGTATATATATATATATGTATGTATATATATATATATATATATATATATATATATATATATATATATATATATATATTATATATGTATGTATATATATATATATATATGTATGTATATATATATATGTATATATATATATATATATATATATATATATATATATATATATATATATATATATATATATATATATATATATATATATATATATATATACATATATATATATATATATATATATATATATATATATAGATATATATATATATATATATATATATATATATATATAATATATATATATATATATATATATATATATATATATATATATATATATATATATATATATATATATATATATATATATATATATATATATATATATATATATATATATAAACTAAAACAGAAAGAGTGTAAGAAAGAAAAGTTTGGGGGGGGGGGGTGTTAAGCCCAATAAACCAGGCCCAACGTGGCCTTTTTCCTTAACAAAACAGTAAAACAAATAATAAAAAAAGAAAGAAGGAATTAATCAGATCCGTTGGATCTTATCAGAGGTTCTAACACGCGCGGGACCACCATGGTCCTCATTGTCCGTGCCGCGTGGAATCGTTTCCCATCCCCATCATGGAGGGAGGCGCTACATGTTGTAGAAAGAAGAAATGTTTTATTTATTTTTTAAGCCTCCTACAGAGTGACACGTGGCAATGCAAGAAATAATTAAAAAAACAAAAAAAAATCTCTAACTAATATTTACAGCATGCATTTAACAACAACAACACCATTAACATCAATTCTGAAGCTCCAAAAATTAACATAAAAATGAAAAATAAAATATCATTCCGGACCGAAATTTCGCACTGAACGTGAATATGCAATTAGTTTTCTCTAAAACAACACGGTTTACAAAAAATCAGGAAAACTCAAAATACACCAAAACTTAAACTATCTCAAAACATGATAAAAATGCAAAATAAGTGTACAAATGATTAAGAACATTATTCAACACACCAATACCTAAAAATTAGCAGCAAAAATCACATGAAATAATTAAGAGATGGATCTTCTAAAGAGTGGGTAAGAAGGCTAGAAGATGAAGCTCGTTCTCCTTCCTCGGGACTCTGTTTGCTCCGGTTCTTTTTGTTATGGTTTCCTCACACTTCCTACTTGAGATCTAGGCAAAGAAATCTTGCTGAAGATGTTTGTATCTTGCACCCAAATGCCAAAACCAGAGGCTTTCGTGAAATAATTTGACAGAATTTTTGTGGCTCTTCAAGCTTGAGAAAAGCAATGAAGGAAGTCTCTATTTATAGAGTTATTCCTTCTAGGGTAAGAATGAGGAGTGGAAATGAAGCCAGAGGTTTGGAGTTTGTTATTTTTGGTTTGGAAATGAAAATAATTAAAATACACATAAATGGTGGTGGTTTGGATGAAGGTTTGGAAACAAAACCATGTGCACATGTCTAGGGTTGGATAAGTGTGAGAAATTCGTGTGAAATGAGCTGGCCAAGTGAGTGAATTTGCTGAGCAAGTTTTGCCACTACAATACACTTTACAAACTTCCATTTTTGTCCAAGAATTAAAAAATCCTCTCCCATGTACAAGCCAAAAGTTTGGTCATTTTAGGTAAAGTTTTTGGTGGTTTTTAAGTGGGGACCAACAAAAAAATGAAATATTACACCACCATGAAGAAATTACAATTTTAGAGAACTCTTGACATTAAATTTCAAGTGTGAAAAATATTGTATCAAGGTCACCTTGTGAGGGCATAACTTGGGGTAGGATGATTAAAATGAAGTAAAATTGGTATTAAAAGAAAGCTTAGAGGATGTGTAGAAACTTTCATGTTGTGGGTAAAATGAAACAAAGTCTTGAACATGTAGCAAAATGGCCATGAAGTTAATTGACTTAAAGCTAGAACTTTCCAAAAATGGAAATTCTTAAAAAACCTAAAATTTCCATAAATGGAAATTTTTTCAAATTTGACTTTTGATGGATATCTTGACGATTCTTAATCCAGATCCTTCTTAATCATATTCGACATGATGAATAAAGATTTGATCTAAAAAGTCTAGTGTTGACTTTCCACTGTGCAGTTTGACTTTTAGCCCAAATTCCTCAATTTCCAAGGATACGTTGTTGACTTCAATGCTTGACCATAATCCGGATGAAATTCAGGTATACTGGTATCACATGAGCTCTTTGAGACTTTAGGGAACCACAAGCTTGAGAAATAAACTCAACCTGCCTTGAGAAAAGTGACCTCTCGAGCTAAGTCAAAATCCTTTGAATTCTCCAGTCTAGAGCTTGAATCATGCACTCATGAGGATGTAAATGCTAATACTAATGATAATAATATGGAGGTTAAAGCCTAATGCACACACGAAAGTTGTACAAGTAGGGAGAATTTGGGGTATGACACTAGCCAGATGCCAAAATTGGATAATATGTATTTGCAACGTTATCATCAAATGTTGACAGATTGATATGCATACTTGCCATCACTATTGTTGGCATCCCATATGGTTGTTCACGCCCTGTCACGGGCATTATGAAACTCGTAGTGGAAGATCTAAATTATGGCGCCACAATTGGTCTGGGAGTCATTGAGTGACTCTGAGTTACTGAAGGGGAAAAATCGTCCCTTCAGGTATGGTCGATGGCGAAACCATTGTCGTTGGTATAACCATAGTATTAGTGATAGTGAGGAATTGCTCAATCGTCGTTGCAATGTTCGTGCCCGCCCTAGCGCTATGAGAAGGTTGTTCTTCATTGTTGTTCTTGGGAGTTGTCATTCTCCTAACATATCTCCTCACAGGTTTTCTAACTTCTCTCTTTGTTATTTTACCACTCCTTAGTCTCATGCATACTCATACAATAAAAATTTAATAAAATGGAAACCTATAATATTCAGAATGGGAAGTAAAAACACGCGCAAAAAGGGCCCCACAAGGTGTGCCAATTTGTTTACTTGGAAATTGGGTATACAAAACAAGTTTATATTAATACTTAAGGGATTAAACTCGAAAATATCTCAGAGCATATTTGCGTGCATTTAAAACTTTGAACATGTTGTTGTTTTCGAGATTGAAGCGTAATGTTTGAAGAATAACAACGTGAATTTTAACAAGACTCGAAATACAAGGTTTTGAAGATAAAAATGACTGAAATTGAAATGTGCAAACTAAAGATGAAATGACAAAGATTGGAACGAAAATGAATGCAAGAAAAGACTTGAATGTAAAAAAATGCTTGAAACTTATAAATGTGAAACACATACGTACATTTTTTTCCACTAGTTTCTAAATTACGCAGATATTTGAATATATAGAAATTTGAGAACAATTGTACACCCTTAAAATGTAAATAAGTTTCCTTTTATATACTAATCCAAAATAATTATCTACAGACGATAGACTAACCGTATCACAACACGTTTCAGTTTCATGCATCTGTTTTCTTCGACGAGTATCCACGTGTCTTCGAGCAACCACCTACTTCAATTTAATTCTCTCTCTTTCAACATCATTCAAATATCTTAACTACTTTTACTAGTCACTAGGAATTGGCTTAATAATGTCGGAATCACCAGGATCAATAATGTTGAGACTACATACTCTGTAGTACTTTTCAAATTCAATACCCAAGTCAACATTGTTTCCATTGTAATGATGAACTCCAATCTTAACTAACATATCATAGTATTTATTCAGACAACGAACTAACCCGAATACTTAAAAAATTCACTAAGTCCTATTTCCCGTGAAAATTGGAAACAACCGCTAATCTTCCAAATCTAACTTTGGTGACTCACAGGATCGATCAGATTGATCCTAGGACATGTGATAAATTTTACTTAAAAGAAAATACTAAGGAACTGAACACTTCAACAGTGTTTATGAGGAAAAGTTTAATGTAAATGTAAGGTTCTACTGAAATGAAAGGACGTGCAATTGTAGGAAACAAAGTAAAGAGCCTTGAAAAACACTTAAACGAAATAAAGCAAAATGCCAGAAAGATGTAAATTGCAAGGAAGTAAAAGATAAACTCTTTAAGACAAAGCAAAACAAGTTTCATTAAAACATAGAAATAGTGTTTTTGCATGACGTACATTCTCCCATAACTCTTTTCTCTACACTCGGATACTTTGAGTAAATTTTAGAGTGACTTGTACAATAGTAAATTACAACACCCTTTTGAATTCCATTGCTAGAACCCCTATTTATAATAATACAATTAACTGCCATTAACCTCCTAAAATGATCAACCCATGACAAGTGTCACGCCGCATGTAGTTGTTTCTAGGATGTGTGCCACTTGTCTTGTTCAACAATGAGAAAGCATAACTACTCCCTCCCTTATTTGAATTTCAAATTCCACTAATATTTGGCCATCAGTCTCGGTCGAAGGTGATCTCTTTAATGTTTAGAAATATTTTCTAAGTCCAAAGCACTTTAATATTTCAACCACTCGAAGGTTTTTTCATATTCCTTCGATAATTTAATATTTCACTCAAACATTTTAATTTAATATGGGCGTCGAATTTGTGAGCTAACAAAGTGCCCCCTAAAAATGTCTTTTTTGACCACGCTGAAGAAAAAGACTATTTTTTGACAACATCTAATTCGACGCCATCTTTCGACTTTTACATAGATGTCAATGCAACTGACTACCCATGACTTGAAAGAAAACTGTTCAACTACTTTTCATGCATGTCCATGACGTCATGGCCCATTATGAATAATTTCTTGGAAACCCCACAAAATCCCAGACCATCATCACTTTCTTAGGACCTATGAAATCGTGAGTCTATGCAATAACTGCCACCGCCCCCACTTTCATTCCTAGGACGCCGCGTGTCCCGCTACTCTTAGCCCTCAATGATGAATAATGGCTTTTGATTACTTCAAAACGTCTTATAAATAATTTTGTCAAAAATCATTTTAACTTTTTCCCACTCAAGCAATCACTACGCATCTCTTCCAAACAATCCTAATCTTCTTCAGTAAACCCATCCTTTACTAAAACTTCATCAATGGCGTCCTCCACTGCTACCACCCAAGATCATAAGAGCAATCCCTAGGCCAAAGGACTAAAGACTGCGTCAATACTTCCTCCCTTTGCTACACTGAGCAAGCCTAAGATGGTGAAGAACCAATAATTTATCCTTGAACCCCTTATAGAAGAGAAGAGATATATTTATGAATCACAGGTAATGATCCCTATAATTGTTACAGGTAAACCCTTAGCTTTAGATGACCCTTTGTCTCCTTTAGGAACCAATTATTCAACCCTCAGTGACTTCTTTCCCTCTTATCGCAAAACCAAACCTTTAGGGCAGAAGGATCATACCAAAGTACCCACTAAAGGTCCTGACAGCTTGACTTTACACAATGTAGACCTTAATTATCTAAATGATGGATCCAAGTTGTTTAAAGTTACCCCTTACTTCAAAGACTCTGATCTTTATCTGAACTGGTTGACCAAAGTAGAGAAGGTCAAGGGAGATGCTTGGAAGAAAATCGGGATTTACGACTTGATCATGATGTCAAAAGCAGGTCCCACCTACTGCCTCATTCTACTAGCCTCTACCTTATACTTTTGGGATAATACCAATTACACTTTTTACCTTCCTTGTGGGATGATGACACCCACTCTATTTGACCTAGCCGCTATCACAGGGCTAAAACCCCATGGATTGGTTTATGATCCTAAAGTGGATTGTCAAGACACTATAGGGTTTTCGACCACCAATCACACATACACCCACTTCACAACAAGCAAATAGACAATGTCGAAGATCAAAAACACATAGCATTTCTAGCTATGTGGCTCTCTCGTTGCATTTTCTGTACAAAATCTCTGCAGATGGCAAGGAAGTATCTCACTTTGGCCAACCAATTACATCTGAATTGAGGTATCTACCTAAGTGAAATGATTCTGGCTAGTTTGTATGAGTCTCTAAGCAAAGGCTCTGGTCGATTAAAAATTCAGGAAAGCAATGGGAACCTCTTGTTGTCGGGACCTTTCTAGCTACTCCAGCTTTGGCTCAATGCCACTTTTGAGACTAGCCTTCCCAACAAAGGGACAGTCGGTGAAGAATCCCCAAAGATCAAGGAGAGGCGAGTCAAATAGCCTCGATTGGTCAAGATAACCCCTAACGAAGAGGGACAAACACTTTGGGAGAATATCTCTGGCTTTATTAAGATGTTCGCAAAGCGCCACGAGTTTACACCACGGATGGCTCCGTTTGTAGAAAGAAAATATGGCCCTGAATGGTTCACTAGGGCTTTTCCTCCTTCGTTTAAAAAACATGAAGCAGAGTCGATGCTTGTCTGGGAAGGTTTTTTGATTCCTTGACTTATAGTACACAAGCTTAACCTTTTGAAGGGTCAAATAGCTTTGATGGCCTACCAGCCAAACCTCGTCTTTCGATAGTTTGGCTTAGTTCAAACGTTGCCCAAGTGCCTATATGACAAGAAAGCTCATGTGATCCTTGTAACACCCCGTTTCCCGAAATAAAATAAAATAATTAAATAAGCACACATCAGAGTTTCTCCCACTTACGGGATGTCACAATTTTTCCACAAGATTCCACATAACATTTCTCAAAAATCATTTTCAGTAATATTGCAGCGGAAAAATAGAATTAGTCTGCCATAAACCACATAACATGTATATATACATCATCATATATATAAAAATCGGCCATCTGCCTAAAATATATAGTTGTCATACATCAACACATATCCCACAGAACCAGATACACCACAGGGGCACACATAATCAATAATAAACAATAACTCCCCAAAAAGCCCCGGTGTTACGTATCAGAGCAATCCTACGACGACGCCACAATCCAAGCTATCTAAACACCTGGAATGTCTGTACTTCCGAAGAAGCACAGACCACAACAACAACAGAGGGGTGAGAATCACGATCAAATAATAACGGTATAAACATACATGAAATAAAAGGCGGAAGACAATAAATCATTTATTTCATATTTCACACCCTCGGACCTACTGTCCCATCATCAATAATCACAACACACACACAAATCACCATGCAACACATGCACTTGACTTAACAATATGCGGTACCGACTCAACTCAGGATAGATCACATACACTCCCTCTGAGCAACGATCTATCCCTACCACGCTCCTCCTGAGCCCATATAATCAAATATCAACGTCCCCCACTTGGGACACGGGTGGTCGCATACACTCCATCCGAGCAATGATCCAAATTCTCGTCCATGCTCCCCCACTGGAGCACGCCAGTGAATCATACACTGCATCCACGCTCCCCACTTGGAGCACGTGAGCCACACAGGCCTCACGTCCACACGCTCCCCACTTGGAGCACGTGAGTGAATCGCATACGCTCCACCGAGCAACGATTCACCACGTCTACATGCTATGCAAGACACTATGCATGAACACACGGCACACACAGTGCACACTCATCTAGATCTTTGGACTAGCTTTCCAACGCTTCGAACCGTGCGTCATTCCGAGTTACGGTTCTCCCGTTACGACAAAAACACCAAAACAACTTTCTCTGCCCAGGACTTCCTCGCCAGGCGAACATAATAGCGAGTCGCTCGCTAGCATGCTCGCTAGGCGAAGGGTCTGCCGAACATGACAGTCCGAAATCTCATTTTCGACCATTATCTGACTTCCGAGTGTCCGATTTCGATTCCATAAAAAGCTGCGATCTCGGAATTCGACGTACTACAACAATTTCACACTTAGAAGACCATTCAACACATCCTCAACTCTTGGAACACTTAAAGGCCGAGTTACACCAATTTGCACTCCACATTCTTACTTTCTTTAACATCCACTAGATGTCACTATCCACACTTACATACTCGGCTTCACATTCTGTCGTCACAGCACACACGCTCGATACCAGTCTCAAAACTACCCCCTCGATTCAATCCTTGTCCATCCAAACAAACATACCATATGGAGTCCTCACTCTCGGACCGGTTCCCGTAACTGAGTCGGTCACAACTCCACTTCACTTTCTGACGACTAATCACTACCTTGTCAAGATAACTCTTCAAACAACCACAATCAATCGGCAAGTCTCCAAATTTCCCACTTCCATTATAACTCGAAGATTTCCATCAAAATTCAAACACTTCAACACTGTTCTGAGCCGACCCGCCTAAACAATTCTCAAGCACCCAACTGAACTTCAGGCAATTCACTGCTCACTCCATCTAAGCTTGCAAGACACGTCCATCCTATCCAACATAATCCCAACTGCTATCAACAACAGATTAAGGGTGATCAGTTCCTCAATTTATCAATAGACAGCCGAAATCATGATGGGGAATAAACCATCCTTGCGAAACTATGAGAGCGTTCAACCACACGCCGAGTTACAACTCCATATTGCAGCACCCGGGAGAAGCACGAGCTCCTCCCCCACTTTAATTATTCTCACACCTGCAGACAAAGGTTAAACAGCAACCATGTAACAACAGTGTTTCCACACATGTCGCACACAACGGGGATACACAACACTAGACAACCTGGCCGGACGGACCGACCTGCTCTGATACCAACTTGTAACACCCCGTTTCTCGAAATAAAATAAAACAATTAAATAAGCATACATCAGAGTTTCTCCCACTTATGGGATGTCACAATTTTTCCACAAGATTCCACATAACATTTCTCAAAAATCATTTTCAGTAATATTGCAGCGGAAAAATAGAATTAGTCTGCCATAAACCACATAACATGTATATATACATCATCATATATATAAAAATCGGCCATCTTCCCAAAATATATAGCTGTCATACATCAACACATATCCCACAGAACCAGATACGCCACAGGGGCACACATAATCAACAATAAACAATAACTCCCCAAAAAGCCCTGGTGTTACATATCAGAGCAATCCTACGACGACGCCAAAATCCAAGCTAGCTAAACACCTGGATTGTCTGTACTTCCGAAGAAGCACAGACCACAACAACAACAGAGGGGTGAGAATCACGATCAAATAATAACGGTATAAACATACATGAAATAAAAGGCGGAAGACAATAAATCATTTATTTCATATTTCACACCCCCGGACCTACTGTCCCATCATCAACAATCACAACACACACACAAATCACCATGCAACACATACACTTGACTTAATAATATGCGGTACCGACTCAACTCAGGATAGATCGCATACACTCCCTCTGAGCAACGATCTATCCCTACCACGCTCCTCCTGAGCCCATATAATCAAATATCAACGTCCCCCACTTGGGACACGGGTGGTCGCATACACTCCATTCGAGCAACGATCCAAATTCCCGTCCATGCTCCCCCACTGGAGCACGCCAGTGAATCATACACTGCGTCCACGCTCCCCACTTGGAGCACGTGAGCCACACAGGTCTCACGTCCACACGCTACCCACTTGGAGCACGTGAGTGAATCGCATACGCTCCACCGAGCAACGATTCACCATTTCCACATGCTATGCAAGACACTATGCATGAACACACGGCACACACAGTGCACACGACCCCACTGGTCCATCGCATCATAATATGCATACATACACAAACACACATAGTGCGTCGATCCCACGAATCCATTCACATCATATAATACATACATAACAAGCACACATAGTGCGTCGATCCCACGGATCCATTCACCACACAACTTATCACATATAATGCACACAAGGCCTGTCGGCCCTTCTGACCCAAAATATATCACATAGCCGCACATAAGCGCAACACATAATAAGCGTACCAATCCCCACGGATCCACTCACCACAACACACCAACACAACGCACTCAAGGCGTAACGATCATATTGATCCTCATATCTCGCACACAACACATCAATACCACGCGCACTAGGCGTAACGATCATATTGATCCTCATATCTCGCACACAACACATCAATACCACACGCACTAGGCGTAACAATCCTACTGATCACACTACCACACAACATATCACACACTATGCACATAAGGCATACCGATCCTACCGATCCAATCATATATCACATACATATTAAGCACACAGGTGCATCCATCCTACCGATCCAATCGTCACACAACAGCACATAATCACAATGCATATAAAGTGTATCGGTCCTACGGACCCACTCACCACAACACATCACTACAACATATCACACACTATGCATATAAGGCATATCGATCCCACTGATCCACTCATCACACAACAACATATAATCACAACGCATATAAAGCGTATCGATCCTACTGATCACAATTTATCATATATCAAAGATATCTCACTCATCAACACAGCACTCACGGTGCACACGATCCTACTTATCCATCAACGTACAACACACAATCACAACGCACACAAGGCGTACCCGATCCTACTGATCTACGGTCACTCAACATATGAGCACTACGCACACAAGGTGTATCGATCCTACTGATCCACGGTCACACAACTTATAGCACACACATATAATTATACCACATAATTCATCGATCACGTCGAATGCGTTAAACGCCGGCCGCATAGCCCTCTAACACCCGACATACACCCAACACCCATAAGTCATCACGGTACTTCAGACTGGCCACGCTCAGCAATCACAGCTGCACATAGTTCCAAGGAAAACAAAGTTCTGCTATGCTCGCCACCTATCACCTGAATCTCATACAACCACATCTCAAGAGTTTCTTACAATATCACATACATGCATAACATATATCAGGTCACTTATTCGGTTATACAATTACCACGAGAATCACACTCCCGCATCACACGTACTCATTCCTAACCGAAGGATACATAGCCACTTTAGGCATCACAGCATACTTCGGTTCAATCGTTCATATCAACGAATATTCAAGCACACGCTCCCTACATCACCTCCATGCTCTCAACCGATCCACGATAACCACGTACTCGCTCACAACCAACAAGGGTCTAACCACGCGAGGAACGGAACAACACAGCATAAAAACCATGAGATGCTGCATGCTCGCTGCCATTCGCCTGGCGAAGCCCCGCAGCAAACACTCATTGTGACTCGCCCGGCGAAACCCCTAGCGAAGCCAAACAGAAGTAACAGGCAGCATTCGCTTCCCAGTTCGCCTGGCAAAACCTGGCAAAGGATCACCCCCATTCGCCCAGCGAATACACGTGAATTCTGCAGAAAACAACTTTCAGCTCAGAGTCGGCAACGCACTCCGAGCCCAGCCGATTCTATTCCAAGCCAAACCCCATCATACCAGAAAATCGTTCCACTACCCGACTATAACATCTATCCGATAAAACATCGAATTCTTCCGATTAATCCACTTCTGGCTTAAAACTACATTCTACTCCGAAACCCTCATTTCCCCCAAACGATCACCAACATCGCATGCAAGAGTTTTCGACATTCAGACACCAATTAAAACAGAATCAACAACATAATTTATCATGCAATTCATCATCAATCATGGGGTTAGGGAAATCCCCCTCTACCGATTATTCATGCATACCGAAATTTAACCGATCATCCCCCCTTACCTCAAAATGCAGATTGATGATGATGAAGCTTCACGATTTCACCGCCTTGATGATTTCCTCAAGCTTGCTGAACCGTGCTCTTCCCTTCCTGGATCGTTCTTTCTCTCTTGTTCTTCTTCCACGCGTGTTTCTTTCTCTCTTCCAATTCTATTTTCCACACAATGCCAACAATGCCCTTAGTTCCAAATAATCCCTTATTTTCTTTTATTCCAAAATAATATTAATAATCTCATAATATTAATAATAATAATAATAATAATAATAATAATAATAATAATAATAATAATAATAATAATAATAATATCAACATTAATATTAATTATTAATTATTATCATTATCAATTATCTAGTATTAATATTATGCCTCTATTTCTTCCTCAATTCCCACACCAAACACGCTGATGAATAAAATAACACCGGATCTAAAAGTAATTAAAATGGGTGTTACAATCCTCTCCAATATTGTCTTCAATACTATAGAAAGTTTGACGCATCTTGCTCGACATGCTCACAAATCCCTTCTCACGCCTATTTACTTCAAACCTTCTTACCTTTGCACCCAAGAATTTTATAACTGGTGGTCGAGGTATTATACTTTGGAATTCCTTGATGTTTCCAACTTTGTCCGCTTGATTGACTAAGCTTTTGTTGATGTGCAGGAGAAGGTCAAGAAAGGTATCCACTCATATTAAAGATATTCAAGCCTTCCATAAGTACTTTGAAACTGCTTATCGACCAAATGATGTTAGTCGAACCATCCGTGAAGCCGTTGTTACGTTGAACAAAATATTTTCAAAGAAAATGGAGAATTTAAAAACCCCTTCGTACGTTCCTCTTGAGAAACGTTACGAAGTGGCTTTCGTCTTATTTCCCCCAAAGACTCCTCGACTGCCAACTGCTGACTTTGGAGTGGCTCTTGCCCCTCCACTTCCAGATTGGTTTATCTGTGGGGATTCTATAAAAATCCTTTGTTAGCAGTCGAGACCCAAGGCCCAGCAGGTGGTTCTGACTAAACATACACTCGACAGTTTCAAAGGGCACCTTCATGTCGGTATCGAAGATGTTCGCATCGAATCCGAAGTCCTTGAAGGTCGTCACCCTTCGATTTTAGATTCCTTTATCTAAACTCTATTGTTACTAACTTATGGCAACGTTGTTTATTTTGCAGCTGCCTCCAAGAAGAATCCAGCTCAACCACAGGTTGAAATAAAGACTGAAGACCACAAGGTACTTTGCATGCCTCTTTCTTTTGTTAATCTGTTCTTGATTGCTTCTAATACTTCTTGGTGACTTAGGCGTCTCACAAACCACCTCCAACACCTCAAAAGAGGCTGAAAAGAGCCTCTGCTCAGATTATCATCAACTCAGAGGATGATGACGAATCTCCTCCTGAGGAATTAAAACTGAAGAAGAGGAAGAGAACCAGCCACGGGATAGATATTATTGGTAACCTATCTGACCCCTCGACGACTAAGGTCTCTAAAATAGATACACCCCCCAGTGGTGGTGTAGAAACCTCCACTAAGGGTGCCTCAACACCAGCCACAATCCTCATTGAGAGTGATAATTCTAGTCCTGCTGGCGAGGGTGCCAAGGTAATTTATGCCTCAGTTTTGCTTGAAGTCCTAGCCTACTTGCACCTTGTTCCCTTTTTACCATGACTTATTTTCCTTTTGATTCAGGCTGATGCAGGTGGCTCGAAGCCAACATTGGAAAAATCTCCATCCTCATCCACCATCTTAAATAGCCAAGGTGAGCCTACTTACCACCCCACGTCTGATTTGGGCTCTGGCATGAGTTCACTTGGTGAAATTAATAAACCTGGCCTTGAAACAGCTTCTCCTTCGCCTGCAAAAACTGCTACCCAACAATATCAAACTAATGGTTCTGATCATGAAGAAGATGATGTGCGGCAGAATTTTGAGACACACGATACAAGAGACGTCCCTGTGGAGGAAAATACATCCTTAGCTGATGCAGGTAATTTCCCATTGGGTAACACTTTTGGCGTTGAAAATGCTGATCAAATAGGGAACGAGGATACAGAGGAAGACGAAACCATGCATCAATCTGAATTGGACAGCCATAGTGATGAGAATACTGGCAATGGAATGGATGAAGACAAGGGAGATGATGGTCAAAGTGAAGAGGAGGAAACTGGGAAAGGTCCAGACAATGAACCAACCCAAGTCAAGGGTGTTGCTACTCTAGCCACTGCTACGGCTAAAGAAGGCAAAGCAATGCCCACTATGTGTGGAGCGGGCCTTACTGAAAAGAACTCAATGCCTTGAAAATCAGCAACCCTCGACAGTACATCAATATCCTTCTTAGATGTCGAGGAAGTTCTTCTGGAAAGACTCTAAGTACTTCAACTTCTGAAGATCAAGCTTCAAGCAAGTCTGAAGAGAACATCCTCCAGAAGATCAAAGAAAAAATCTTCAAGGGTGTCCTTTTCACTATCTTACAAATGGACCACGTCACCCACCTCTCTCTGAAGAATCTCCTTCAACAAGTTAACATTCACACTATTTCCCCTGAATCTGCTACCATTATCCTAGAACTTGGCACCATGATTGACCAAGTCTATGGGGATCTCAAGCAGCTGCCTCAAATTGAAAAAGTCATTTCGACCAAAGCTGAGAGTGAGGCTGTCGCTTGGGCTGCTGCTGCTGAGCCTGAGAGCAAGGTAGTAGAATTGGAGGAAACAAAAGAAAAGAACAAGAAAGAGATTGCCTCCAATAAAAAGAACATTACTTCCTGGGAGCGAAAGATTAAGAAGCTTCGAAGCAAGATCTCGAAGGCCAAGAAACAAAATGTTGAGATATATGCCTTCGATGATTCTGGCCTCTCGAAAGAGCTTGATCATGCCTTCACTTTTGTTGAGGAAGCTCGACAACTAGAAGCAGAGGTTGCCCATCTGAAGTCCAACAAAACCTTGTGTGAAAGGCGCCTCGAACTCCAGAAGTCGAGATATTTAAAACTGAAAGAGAATCTCCCGTTTTATCTTGTTACTTATTTTGTAATATTTACTTTTGGCCATCATATGCCATAGTCTTTCAGACTTGATTATGTAATAATTTAAGCCATTTTGGCATTTATAAATACCATTTTTGGCTCTGCTTTATATATTGAATTATTCTCTAGATATTTTAATTTCTTGTAGCGTTGGTTTATATTTTTTCAAATACTTGCCATTTACTTTCAAGATTCTCTTATCTTTGTTTAATTCTTCGACTTCATAAGCTCCATTGAAGAACACTTGCGTAATTTAGAATGGACCTTCCCACTTTGGGGACCATTTGCCCAAGGCTCTGACCTTTCGATCCATAGGCAAAATTACCCTTCAAACTAAGTCTTCAGGCGAAAAGGTCTTAACCTTAACCTTTTTATTGTATGATTTTTCTACTCTCTTCTTTTGCCTCCTCAAGAGTTCTAGAGCTTTAAGTCTTTCCTTATCTAAATCCACCAACTCATCTAACATCATATTCTAATAATTCTCACGAGGAATTTCATGATGTCTCTGAATCCTAATTGACTGCAGGTAGATCTCAACAGGTAATACTACATCATGGCCAAAGGTCAATCGAAACAGAGTGCTATTGGTGGCTTCTTTGGGAGAGGTTCGACATGCCCAGAGGATCTGGTCTAACGTCTTATGCCAATTTTTAGGCTTCTTTCCCACATGTTTTTTTATCAACCTAATTAACACTTTATTAGCCGCTTCGACTTGACCATTAGCCTGAGCATAATAAGGTTTCGAGGTTAGGAGTTTGAATCCCATCTCCTTAGCAAACTCCTGCATCTTTCGACAAGTAAACACTGACCCTTGATTTGTCGTAATTGTTTCTAGTATTCCAAACCTATAAATGATGTACTTTTGAATGAACTCGATGACGTCCTCTTGATCCACCTTTGGTAGAGGTACCGCTTTGATCCAATTCGTAAAGTAGTCAATTCCTACCAAGATGTACTTCTGGTTTTTGGAGGATGCTGGTCGAATCTCCCCAATAAAGTCCAAAGCCCAACCTCTAAAAGCCCATGGTTTGACTATAAAGTGTAACTCGCTTGCTGGGACATGCTATATGCCAGCATGGACCTGACATTCCTGGCATCCCTTGGCGAATTCAATGCAATATTTTAACATGGTAGGCCAATACACGCCTTGGAAAAACAATAACCATTTCATCTTATGGCCTACCTGATGTGCCCCACATGCCCCACTATGGACCATCAAAAGGGCCAAATATGCCTCAGATTCACTAAGGCTTTTAAGTAAGACCCCTCAGGGGTCTTTTTAAATAACTTGTTTCCTAAAAAAACGTAACTCACAGCTTGATACTTAACCTTTCGCTCTATAGACGTTGATGGATTACGTAAGTACTTGACCAAAGGCTTCCTCCAGTCTTTATCCGTCAAACTATCCACTGCAAAAATCTCAAAGTTTTCTTCGTCAGCATATCCAAACTTTGTTACTTCTAGATCTGATGGACGTAATCCAACAGACACAACTTTACCCCTAGCTTCGATTGCTTCTTGTAAGTTTTCCTTCGAAACCTTATACCCATAGGCAATCTGTGCTAAGTTGTCGCTACCGCGAAAATAAGGTGCCGGCAAAATAGAAGAGTCGCCACCTTTCGTTATTTATCCCTCAGAACGGGAAAGGAAACGATCGGAAAAACCTGACGAAAAGGTATAAGACAAGGTCATCGCAACCAATGTCTGGATTCGGGAGTCGGTTATGCAAGGAGAAGGTATTAGCACCCCTCACGTCCGTCGTACTCGACGGGATCCACGCTTGTTTTCTGGTACGGATTGTTAGTCTATCTACTCTACAGGTCTAGGGATAAAAAGAAAAGAAAATGACTCGGCAAAGTATCGCACTTTATCCCTACGTATTCTCATCAGAAAATGAGAAATCAGAGTCAACGTAGTTCAACTAACTACGGGCTACGGGGGAGGTGGCTCGCCAATACGTCAGTATTGTGCCTACGTACTCTCAACAGGTATGAGAGATCAGAGCTTACGTAGTTCGGGATAATACGGATTACGGGAATTCAGATTCATCTGTTTTATCGAGTAGGGTTAATAAACAGTTCCAGCAGTTTGGTGTACGCGGCTCGACCCTTGGAGACTTAGGCGTTACCGTTTGCGGTAGAACTAGGAGT
This sequence comes from Lathyrus sativus, assembly GCA_963859935.3. Classification (NCBI taxonomy): domain Eukaryota; kingdom Viridiplantae; phylum Streptophyta; class Magnoliopsida; order Fabales; family Fabaceae; genus Lathyrus; species Lathyrus sativus. The sequence goes on from OZ012735.1 coordinate 535,983,879, forward strand.
TAACGACACTCTTTTCTTCAGAAAAGCTTCCTTTGAATTATGGGCCCACGGGGCAAAGAGGTTTGAAGTTTGTTTTCTGTCTTTTACGAAAGAACTGTTTTTTATGGATGTCTGCAACCAATATCGCACTAGAGACTATGACCTGAGAGTGAGTGCGTCGCATGTCACCCAAAGGGTGCCATACTAAACATCCAGACTGTTGAAAAGAAACTCTCCAACAATCCTTTCTCAGATAGCTTAAGGCTCGTAACGTACGACATCAGTTAACCTTTATTACTGTATTTTGATTTGTTTTGAGATGAGAAGAGAGAACGAACAGGTTCAACTAAGGGGAGACTATCAAGTCCTAATGTTATCATGCCAAAGATTCATCCTATGGTTGAGGTTTGAAACAGGGAACTCCTAGAAGTTATCATGCATAGGTTTCAACCTAAAGTTCTAATCATCACTTCCTTATCAAAGGAAGTGAGATTCCTAGGGGATCATGTCAATGGTATACAGAAACAGATAAAGCATCAGCTTAAACAGCAAACAGTAAACGACTGTAAAATGCATGCAATGCAAGTGAGGGAGGAAATGTGTGTGGGGCAGCAGCCTCCACAAGCTCGTCTCGACCTCAAGCCAGATATGAATAACTGTAATCATACAGAGGAAATAACATGCTATCAAGCAAAATATAATAACTGCAATCATATAGAGGAAATAACATCCTATCAAGCAAACACACCAGACCACATAGGCAAGGGAGCAGGGCTCTACTGAATACCCGCAAGCAAAGCCATACAGTAAAAATACAAGCAGAGGGAGCAACTCAACCTCTAGTGCAATCATGCTCCTAGCTTAAGTCAATCTACACATGAACTTATTCTAAGGCATCAAGCAAATCAAACAAGTCACAGCAATACAGTTGCACAGAAAGAAAACAGACAGTCAAAGAAAGTAGATCAACCACTCCTACAACTTTACAGCAAAGAAACCTTCTGACAGCATTTTAGTCATCAATCCTCAACCACCCTTCAAGGCTATCATCTTCAATAGCAAGTGTCAACTTACTTCTTCAAGCTTCTAACACAATAAACATAAGTATCAACTTATTCTCTCTTCCTCAAGCCTCAGCTCTTCAGTAAATTCCACCTTCAGGCTTCACTCCTAGTATCAAATATCAACTTAGCTCCTTCAGGCCCTCACTGTATCAACATAAGTATCAACTTATTCTTTCTTCTCCAAGCCTCAGCTCCTCACTCAATTTCAATTTGATCTTCTTCACAAGTGTCCACTTGTTCTTCTGGACCTTCAGGCTTCAGCTCTTTCCTCCTTACAAGTATCAACTTGCTCTTCCTGATCTTCAAGCTTCAGCTTCAATGGTAGTCTTCAAACACAGAGAAGTATCAACTCCTATCCCTCAATCTCTTCAAGCAAGGAACTCCATCCTCTAGCAAGGGAGAGAGATTCATCTAACAAGAGCAAAGTTTGGGATGATTGGCAGCAGAGTGAAGACCAAAGGTCACCACTAAGCATCCTATCATCAGAGAAAGGGACCCTCAAAGGTTCTACCAACTTGCAAAGAGCCACACATCCTACCAAAGGAGGGATGAGGCCTTTACAAGGGGACCTTACATCATAGGGAAGAATGGAAGTGATCAACATCTTCCATGTTTATGAAGGAAGAGACTCTATCTAGGAGCTCTGCCTACAAACCCTAATCTTATCACCTACTCACCACTACCCCAAAAGAAGGGAAGATCCTCACATCCAAGCTTCCTTAAACATTCCATGGTAGCCCAAGCTTGTCTTCAACATCATCCAAGAGCAAGAGAAACAAAACCCTAATCTAAGGGAACTAAAGAACTCAATCTAGTCCAATTAGTGCATTAGAATCATCTAAAGTTAGCACCTAAACTAAAATCAAACAAAAATAGTAAAATACATTGTAACTCATACAAAAATTCCTAAGGGATCCTAATTCAATCATGAATCTACCATACAAAAATCAGAGGTTGAATCATCCACCAAGTTCTAGAAATAAACCCTAAATCACAAGGTTAATAACCATAAACCCTAAAAATGGAGCTCTTAAAGTTTCAACCTAAAACTACCACTTACATTCATCACAAAAATGTGAGAAAAATCTAGGGGGATCATGCATATCTATGCTAGCTACACACAAAAAATCAAGGCCAAAATCATCATCACATGATCAAACCAAATTCAACAAGATCAAGCATCAACCATGATTATTTTAATGTCAATTAAAATGTAAAAAAATCCCATAAAATCAGAAAATGCATGGAATATTAATATTTTTTATCTAAAAAATACTAGATTCAATCATGAATCCATGGCAAAAAGAATGGGATTAATTGAGTTATTTTTCCATTATTTATGAATTTTCCAATAACCATGAATAAAATGAAAAATAAAATGAAAATCAAAATAAAATAAGAGGCGCGCGGTGTGGATAGCAAATGAATTCAGTTCATTTCAGGGTTGGGCCCAAAAAGGGGGTGTGAGTATCAATCTGCACTAAGCCCACCCAGATTACATTAATGAAATGTTGCGTTTGAACATAACTCAGAAATCCTTCACAAACTTTCTTTCGCGCGTGGCCATTGGATGAGGTCTTCAGTCAAAGTCCACCTAAGATCTAATGGCTATCAAGTCGTCTTCAACCTTTTGAATTTCTGAGTTTCCTCCCTCTGCGCGCGCTAGAGTCACCGCCGGTGACTTCTCCAATCAACATTCCACAACCCTAACTCTCTATAGAATCCACCATTGGCCACGATTCCTTGATGAATATTGTCCCAAATTTCCTCAGGAATCCATTCATGCCCTTAATTCATTCTAAAAGCTCAAGATTCGCAAGAACACAATCTCAACCGAAAATTGTAACAACCCTAATTGGTCACTAATCTCCAAATTGATGATCCAAAAACCTTCCTACATCAACCTACAATGCATCTAACACACTAATTCCTCTGGATTCTACCTAAACCAAGCCATGGGATAATAACTGCATACCTGGTAAGCTTGAGCAAACAGAGTGGTTGAATCTTCAAATCAACCCTCAAGAACTTGCAGAATCCTTCACTAGCCTCTAATCAACCTTCTGTATGCAAAGAAAAGAGTTGAAATGCCCTGGATTCTTGAAACCGATTCTGAGTTGCAAGCTTCCAACTCCAATGGCTACTTCACGATTCCACCACAACTTGGCCTTGAATTTGATCTGGGATCAATCACCAACCTCAGAGCAAGCTATTGAGATCAATTTCTTGGACTAAAATGGCCTCTGACCTTGTAACAGATCTTGATTTGCAATGTGCAAACTCAAAATGCAATCTCACTCTCCTCTCTCAATCCTCACCAACCTTGGCCCTGAATCCCTTCATATGTTTATATAGAACATGAATGAATGATCTAGAAGGTTCTAGATCACTCTAATGAGAAATTCAATATCTCACTTCACTTGAAAATCCAATCTCATGGTATGCTCAAGACAGTCCTTGCATCAGCTTGTATTCATTATGCTTTTCATCCAAATTCTCTCCAAATGAGATTATGAAAGTGTTTGGATTGAAAGGAACCTTGGTTATGCCTTGCATATTGGTTTGGCAATTGTTACTTATGATGTAAGTAACCACTTTTCAAAGCAAGTCCTCAAATTAACCCTCAATTCAAAATTGTGGCAATGTCAATGTTCTTAAAATGTGTTTTACAATCAAATTGGTATGTCATATGGCTTGGTTTGGACATATAGGTCAAAAATCCCAATTTCCATCTTTGGTTCATTTGAAATTCACCCTTATTTTAGGCCATTTTGTGATTTTGTGAAGAAAGCTATTCCAAGCTCTCATGACCTCTTGTCTAGCCTTAAAACATCATTTTGAACAATTTTGATGTTGAACATTTTCCCATTTGAAGCATGCAAATAGGAGTTATGGCCTTATGATTGAAATGACCTGTAATCTCCAAATGACCAAAGTACCCTTGACTTGTCAAAGCCATAACTTGAGTTCTACAAATACTATCAACGACTTCTAGTACTCTCTAGAAATCTAAGAGGATAAGGAACAACATTCATGTTGACCAAAAGTTCATAGGAGTCATCCTTCTAGGGCAAACGTTTCATGCAAGTTGGACAACTTTCAAGCTCCAAATTCACATGCCTCAGATGACTTGTAACTTGTCAAAGCCATAACTTGAGTTCTATAAATCCTATCAAGGACTTCTAGTACTCAAATTAAATCTAAGATCATGCTCTACAACAATCATGTTGGGGGTAAGATGAGATGACAATCACATCTTGAGCTAAATTGCCTTGAAGATAGGGGTCAAACTAGGGGATTTTACACTATCAAGCCTTAGAAACCCTAGCTTGAAACTTCTCAAACTCTTCAATCATGATGAGTCAACCCTGGAATCATCCTTAGAACATATCAATGTATCAATCCATGATCACATGGCTCTTGAATTAGGTCTCAACCTTCTCCAAATCATCAGTTGACTTAGGGTTGACCCAGTCAAACCCTAATTACACCACTCATGGCTGAGTCTTCTTAATCTTGCACAATGACCTGTCTAGGCCTCAAAGTGATATTCAACACTTCTCATGAGCTCTCTCAAGACCTCAAGTCCATCTTCATGGCCTCAGAATCATCTGCTGGCTTTCCACAACTCTCAAGTTAGGAGACCTACACACTTGGTTTCAATCACTCTCTCTGAGGATCTTTTAACTTCTCTGACAAGGATATCAACCCTTGAACATCTGAATAACCTTCTTAGCTAGATTCATAGTCTTTTATAGCTCTTAATTGGTAATCATACCTCTTGATCTCCTGCACACATGTCAATGAAATGCAAATGATAATGCTAATGTACATGAAATGAAACATAAGTTAGGTAAAGAGATGTTGGGCAAATTTTGGGGTGCAACAGCTGCCCCTATTCAAACGGCTTGGACCTGACTGGGTGAGAAGTGAACGACTCTCAAACAATCAAGGTACGAGACGGTTGAATACCAACAAACCCGGAAATTTGCCAACTGCACAAGTACACGGTACTCTGATGGGACAAATCTTCGGAAACTGAAATAATAGTTGCACGACAACTAGCTGGAGAAATACTGATCTGAACCTCCATCAGGATGATTCTCTAATTTATCTGATAGCATTTCGTCCTTAAATCATCAAGGGATCACCGGTTACACAGTAACTAGTGATTTGCCAACCGCACAGGTAAACAATACTTTGATTGGTAGGCACGTCTTCAAACTGAGCATGACAGTTGCACGACAACTCTACTGGGGAATTGGTCACCCGGTAATCGGTGAAGGGTCTAATTTCAAATCTCCGTCAGGATGATCATCTGATTTTGCTGTATATCTTCGTCCTCAAGTCATCAAGGGGTCACCAGTTATGCGGTAACTGGTAATGGATGGTCGGTTATGCCGTCAGGCATTCACAGAACATCTCGGGCGTCAGCCGGACTTCGTTAGTAAGTCGGGAATGGAATCCTCGGTCAATCATGAACCAAATAAGGGTATACCATCTTTTACCGTCAGGCACTCTGCATCCGCTGAGAGAACTGCTTTGTCAATACAGTTGGACTTCATCAGTAAGTCAGGGGTTTTGGCACCGCTGCCGGACTTCAATCATCAAGTCTTCCAGGAAATTTCAACTTCTCGGTTTAGAACCCGCTGGGGATGATACTTCTCCGCTGGGGGGCTCTGTGGAACTATCATGTAACTCTGCTTCGGGGCTCCAGAAATCATTCTGGGTGAATCAACTCTGCTGACGACTTCAAGAATCATCTTGGACCAATAACTCCGCCAGAGACTTCAAGAATCGTCTTGAACCCATAACTCTGTTGGAGATTTCAGGAATCATCCTGATCAAATACTCTGTCGGGGGACTCTAAGCATCAACTTGAGCAACCCTCTCTGGCGACTTCACTGGGGATTTTAAGAATCATCTTAAGCAAACCACTTCGCTGAGGAGTTCAAGAATCATCTTGGGCAAACGACTTTGCTGGGGGTTCAAGAATCATCTTGGGCCAAACACTCTTCTGAGGTTTCGGGAATCATCCATCCTGTCGGGGAACACCTGCAAAACAAGAACGGTAACGACCTAGCTCATGTCACATATGCATATGTTTGACAATGGAGTAATGCTCCACACGGTGGAAATGCTACGCATTTAGGATAGATGCTATGCAATCATGCAAAATGCTACGACCCCATCAGCAAAATAAATGTTGAAGGGAGAATCCTCCTGTCAAGGAGAAAGAACCACTCTGGTGAAAGAAGGACTCATCCTGCCAAGGAGAAGAAGCCACACCAATATCAATTATACTCCGCCCGGGGAACTGAACTTCAGTCGACTGCTTCAGGGGAACAAAGTTCTACGAGAACCTGGACCTGCTCATCTGAGTATACGAACCCCAAACTGCTGAGGGTAACGATGTCAATCGCAGAAATAAACTGCACGACCTTCGCGGCTAAGCTTTCCTAGAGATAATGACTCCGGTGGGGAAATACAGCCTCAGTTATTCAACACTCTACTAGGGAGCACCAATCATGGCCTGAACGGCTTCCAAGGACTCGGCTCTCTTGGGGCACTGCCGACTCGGCTGGGGAAGAAGGAATCATCCTGCTTACTGGGGAGAGTACGACTCTGTGGGGAATCTCAGTTCCGCCGGAGACTTCAGTCTGTACTATCGGGTGCTGCACACTTCAGTATATGACTCAGCTGGGGAGACGACGATCCTTCAGGATACATCTGATTGGGGAGAGAATCTTCTCTGCTTGGGGAAACATACGACGTACTGCCTGGAATATGCTATACTTGCAATAACACAAACAAACAGACAAGATACCCTTCTCAAAGGGACCTATCAAGGTTATCATCTTGTGACAATGTTCAAGTAATTCATTGTTTCAACAATTAGTGGCCTAGGCCAGTATGTTTATGTATGCGCATTTTATCAAAAACATCGGCGTTCTTTTTCGCAAACAAAACAGATAAATGCTAAACAGACAAACATAATTGTTGAATAGTATACATTTTATTGATAACGAACCCCTGAATGGGTAAAAATGTTTTACAACAGATGCAAGCTCCTGGAATGAGGAAGCCGCGCAAAAATAACTATACATCAGTATTTACACAAATGTCAGCAATGAGGCGTAGACGAACACCATGAGTTGATCCCTCTATGACCCACTCGACTTCGATACTTCTCCGACGCTTCACCTTGAGAAGAGATTGATTCAGATAAACGGCCCTCAGGTCTTCCAAACCACTAAACAATGAGAGTCCATACGCGGAACGCAGCCATTTGCTTTTTCAAATCTCTAACTTTTGCCTGAATCTCCCTTTCGGGTTTTCGATTCACCGGGATACCCTTTTTTGCCAAAGTCGCCCTTCCAGGTTTTCGTCTTTGCGGGTGTACATTCTTTTCTTTATATCCCTAATTTTTGCCCGAACCTTTTTCCTTTTTTATGGTTCGCCGGGATGCCCCATTTTTGCCTGGATATTCTTTTTCTTTCCAGCGGGTCATTTTTAAGCAAAGTATTTTTTAACTACGTCCGCGTTCACCGGGGATGCAAAATCTTCACCATCCATCGTGGACAACAACAAGGCTCTTAATCCATTCTGCCTCATCGAGTTTCACATCAACCAAAACTCGTAAAGAAGGAATCTCAACTTCTAACGGTAGGACAGCTTCCATACCGTACACTAAGGAGAAAGGAGTTACCCCGGTTGATGTACGTACCGTCGTACGATAACCGTGCAGTGCAAATGGCAACATCTCATGCCAATCCTTATAGGTCACAACCATCTTCTGCACAATCTTCTTAATGTTCTTATTGGCCGCTTCAACAGCGCCATTCATCTTCGGCCGGTAAGGAGATGAGTTGTGGTGTTCAATCTTGAAACTCTGGCACAGCTCCTTCATCATCTTGTTATTCAGATTCGAACCATTATCAGTAATGATCCGCTCGGGAATTCCGTAGCGACAGATGATGTCCCTCTTTATGAATTTAGCCACCACCTGCTTGGTCACATTAGCATACGAGGCTGCCTCCACCTACTTGGTGAAGTAGTCGATGGCTACTAAAATGAAGCGATGACCGTTAGATGCAGTGGGCTCGATCTTGCCTATCATGTCGATGCCCCACATGGAGAACGGCCATGGGGAGGACATGACATTTAACGGGCACGGCGACACATGAATCTTATCAGCATAAATCTGGCATTTATGACATCTCTTTGCGAATCTAAAGCAATCCGACTCCATCGTCAGCCAGTAGTATCCTGCTCTCAGGATCTTTCTCATCATAGCATGCCCGCCGGCGTGCGTACCAAATGTGCCTTCATGGACTTCTTCCATGAGCATGCTCGCTTCTTTCTCATCTACACATCTGAGTAGCACGAGATCATGGTTTCTTTTATACAAAACTCCATCAGGATTGAGATAGAAATTTCCAGATAGCCTCCTCAGAGTCTTCTTATCCTGGGTTGACGCTCCCGCAGGATACTCCTTAGTCATAAGGAAAGTCTGGATATCGTGGAACCATGGCTTGCCGTCGGAGGCTTCCTCGATCGCAAAGACGAATGCAGGTATATCAAGACGAGAAAGGATAATTCTTGGAGCCTCATTCCAAAAATTGACTTTATACATCGAAGCCAACGTGGCTAAGGCATCAGCCATCTGATTCTCAGCCCTAGGCACACGATGGAGTTCCACTCGATCAAAGAACGGAAGCAACCTTCTGGCATAATTCATATACGACACCAAATTCGATTGATGAGTCTCCCACTCCCCTTTAATCTGGTTGATCACAAGCACCGAGTCACCATATACATCTAGGTTCTTGATTCTCAAATCAATTGCTTCTTCTAGACCCATGATGCATGCTTCGTACTCCGCTTCATTATTGGTGACCGGAAACGTCAGTCTCGTAGTGAACGGGATGTGGGATCCATGGGGAGTCGTGATGATTGCCCCAATGCCACTTCCATACGAATTAACCGCCCCGTCAAATATCAACTTCCATTGGGATTTCCTATCCGGCCCCTCGTCGGGCAACAGTTCATCACAATCTTTCGCTTTGAGAAACATGATATCCTCATCAGGGAATTCAAATTTCATCGGCTGATAATCCTCGATTGGCTGTTCGGCCAGGTATTCAGACAATACGCTTCCCTTGATGGCCTTCTGGGAAACGTATTAAATGTCATATTCCGTCAACACCATTTGCCATATGGCAATCCTGCCCGAAAGCGCTTGTTTCTCGAAGACGTACTTGATCGGATCCATCTTCAAAATTAGCATGGTCGTGTGATTGAGCATGTACTGTCGTAAACGTTTGGCAGCCCAGGCTAGTGCACAACACGTCTTCTCCAGCATCAAGTAACGAGATTCACAATCTGTGAACTTTTTACTCAAGTAGTAAATGGCATGCTCTTTTCTGCCCGTCTCGTCGTGTTGACCGAGAACACACCCCATACTATTCTCAAGAACTGTCAAGTACATGATTAAGGGTCGTCCGGCCACTGGGGGTATCAAGATTGGAGGTTCCTGTAGATACTGTTTTATCTTATCAAATGCCTTCTGGCAATCCTCGTTCCAGATAATCACCTGATCTTTTTTCAGCAGTTTGAACATCGGTTCACACGTGGTCGTGAGCTGGGAAATAAACCTTGCAATGTAGTTTATTATGCCCAGGAAACCACGAACTTCTTTTTCTGTTTTCGGCGCTGGCATTTCTTGTATTGCTTTTATTTTCGCAGGATCAACCTCGATGCCTCTTTCACTCACAATAAACCCCAGTAGCTTTCCGGATCGTACCCCGAAAGTACACTTGTTAGGATTCAGCCTCAACCTGAACTTCCTAAGCCTCTCAAAAAGCTTCAGCAAATTGATCAGATGTCCCTCCTCCGTTTGGGACTTCGCAATCATGTCATCAACATAGACTTCAATCTCATGATGAATCATATCATGAAACAAAGTAACCATTGCTCGTTGGTAAGTGGCCCCTGCGTTCTTCAGACCGAAAGGCATTACCTTGTAGCAAAATGTTCCCCAAGGTGTAATAAACGTAGTTTTCTCCATGTCCTCCGGCGCCATCTTGATCTGATTGTAGCCGGAGAAGCCATCCATGAACGAAAATACGGAGAACTGAGCTGTATTGTCGACCAACACATCAATATGTGGGAGCGGGAAATCATCTTTAGGGCTCGCCCTATTCAAATCCCGATAATCGACGCACATTCGTACCTTACCGTCCTTCTTCGGTACAGGGACTATGTTGGCGACCCACGGAGGGTAAGTAGTGACCGCTAAGAAGCCAACATCAAGCTGTTTCTGCACTTCTTCTTTGATCTTAACGGCCATATCTGGTCGCGTCCTCCTAAGCTTCTGCTTGACGGGAGAACAATCTTCCCGCAGCGGCAAGTGATGGACCACGATGTCAGTGTCAAGTCCGGGCATATCTTCGTATGACCAAGCAAAGATGTCACTATACTCTCTCAGCATCTCGACCAATCTCTGCTTGACATCACTCTGCAACGCAGCCCCTATCCTGACGTTCCTGACAAGTTCTTCAGAACCCATATTCACGATCTCAATCTCTTCCTCATGAGGCAGAATAACTTTCTCTTCTTGTTTCAACAAGCGGGCCAACTCTTCGGGAAGGTCTTCGTCTTCATCAATCTCTTCTTTGGCTTGATAGATCGGGCAATCGAAGTCGAAGTGAGTCGTAGAAGGTCCAGAGTCGATGTCATCTGCTATGTGGATCCTGCAATAACAAGGGTTAAGCTTAAAACAAGGATATGCAAGTTAGCACAAACCCCATTGCCATTTTATTGTTTTTCAAAACAAATATAAAACAGGAATAACAGAGATCACAATATTTGAATACGAAGAAAAACACCTTTTAATTTATTGGTAAAATGCACGTACATAATCAAACGAGGCCCTGACAATAAAACCACTACGCCCCGGGTAGGACATAGGGTTGTACAACGATTGGAAAAAGTAAATCATTACTCTTTGTCTGTCATTTGGATGATATCCCTGACAGACCAGTTGTTGAGGCTCTTGCCTGGTTTGCTTGGCTGGATCCAAGAGTCCAGGTCGCAATCGCTGTCCTCGCCGTCTTCAGACACGGCGTTGACACTTTCAAATATCACCCCGCCACTGGTAAACTGGATCGGCCCTTTACCTCGTGACTCACTGTGAGAAGAGGAGGCTTCAGCCGCAGGAGAGTATCCTAACCCGAACTTGTCTTGCTTATTAGGTATTTCTAGAATCTGCCCCCAGCCTGGGGTAGATCCGGCTTGAACAACGGCCCGGGCTTCCTTGAAGGAAGAGAGAGTCATCTCTGGTTTTTCAGTGATTACAGGAGCTACGTTCTTGACTTTAACAACTTCGAACGCCTGACATAGGGTTTCGTGGATTTCCCCATCCATCTCAACATATTTGAAGGATGACAAATGGCTCACCATTATATCCTCCTCGCCACATACGGTCACGACGCTACCTCCAACAGCATACTTGAGCTTCTGGTGCAACGTGGAGGTCACGGCGCTAGCAGAGTGGATCCATGGTCGGCCTAGGAGACAGCTGTAGGCGGGCATGATGTCCATGATATAGAAGACCGCGTCGAATGTTTCCGGCCCGACTTGGATTGGCAGAGTTACCTCTCCAAAGACATGACGCTTGGTTCCATCGAACGCTTTCACCACCAGATCACTGGGTGTGCAAATCAATCCTCGAGTATCTAACTTCATCAATGCTTTCTTCGGAAAAACATTGAGTGACGACCCCGTGTCCACCAACACGTGGGACATAATCGTTCCCCTACACTCTATCGAGATGTGCAGGGCGCTGTTGTGGTTTCTTCCCTTCGGCGTCAGCTCCAGGTCAGTGAACCCTAACCCGTTTCCAGCATTCACGTGGGCTACGACCCCTTCCAACTGGTTAACCGATATTTCCTATGGTACATACGTGGCATTCAAGACCTTTAACAGCGCGTTGCAATGTGCCTCCGAACACAGCAACAAATTCAGGATGGAAATTTTCGAGGGCGTTTGATGGAGATGATCCACGATGTTGTAGTCACTCTTCTTAATCAACCTCATGAACTCTTCAGCGTCCTTAACAAGTAAGTCCTTCTCTACCCCATGAGGGGTTTCCTCAACGACTTTACTCTTTCCCTTATCGGTTACATCAGCTTTGTCCGCTTTGTCCGCCATAACCTCAGGTGGAGCGAATATCCTTCCGCTGCGAGTAATTCCGCTAACGCCCACTAGGTTCTCCACGGACGACCCAGATGGTTCCAATTCCAACTTATGTCCGTTGCAATAGACGTCTGCCCCATAATGCCATGGGACAGCATTGGTGCTTTCAAAAGGTATCGGCCCAGCCTTGGTGATGGTAATTGTAGGCAGTCTGGGTGCAGAAATAGTTATCGTCCGACGAGGGATGGTGATGGTGGCAACCTCATCATCTTGCTTCAGCATTACCTCTCCCGATCCGCTTTCGGCCCTTCGGCTAAACTGCAGGATTCCTTCGGTCATCAGACTCTGAATCCCCTCTATCAATTGTTCGCATCCATCAGGACGAGTCGCACAGCCCATGCACAGTTCCCCGTAGCCCGGGAAGAAACCTCTTTTCATCAGCTTAGCTTTAACGAAGCTAAGCGGTGTTTTCAGATCCTTGACATCAGTCAACAAATCCAAGCTCTCGTCTTTAATAATGGCATTTACCCCACATCCCCTATGATTCGGCATAGGGTTCTTCGTGACGTTTGGTACATTATCTGAGAAATTGATGATCTTAGCGTCCACCATATCCTGCACCTTGTGCTTGAAAGCTTTGCAATTTTCTATCGTGTGGCCTGGTGCCTCTGAGTGAAATTCACAAGTTGCATTCGCATCATAACCTGGCGGAGATGCCCCTGTCAAGGGAGCCAAGGTTCTCTTCTGGATCAGCTGTAATTGGAGCAGAGTCTGTAGCAGCTGAGCGTAAGACATGGGTGGCGTCTCGAGGTGACGGCTCGATAGAGGTGCCCTGTTCTGATACTTTCTGTACCCTTGCTGATTCGGCTGCTGCTGCTGCTGCTGTGGCTGTTGGATTGCCGGGATAGTTATGCTGGCCACCTGCTGGTGCTGGCCCTTGCCTTTCCTTCGAGCGTTGGACACGACGCTCGTCTCCCCTTCCTTCCTTTTGCCACCATAAGGTTTCTTTCCTCCTCCAGCTGAGGACAGATCACCTTGAATTTTCCCTAGTTTGATCCCATTTTCAACGTGCTCACCCGTGATGATGAGATCTGAGAAGCTTCCGGACATACTGCTGACCAATTTCTCGTAATAAACCCCTGGGAGGGTGGCTACGAACATTTCAACAAGCTTCCGTTCAACCATCGGCGGCTGAACTCTAGCTGCCAATTCACGCCATCACTAGGCGTACTCCTTGAACCCTTCATTGTTCCTCTGTGACAAATTCTGCAGTTGGACTCGGTTCGGAGCCAAGTCATTGTTATATTGATAGTGGTGCACAAATGCTTCAGCAAGTTCCTTCCACGTGCGCACACTGGTAGGTTCCAGACTCATGTACCATTCCAGGGAGGGCCCGAACAGACTGTCCTGAAAGAAGTGCATCAGCAACTTCTCGTCCTCAGAGTGAGCTGACATTTTCCGGTAGTATGATCTCAGATGGACGCGGGGTCAAGTGGTGCCCTTGTACTTTTCAAAGTCGGGTACCTTGAACTTGGGAGGCACCTTGAAATCAGCAATCAGTCCCAACTTGGACATGTCAACACCCATGGTGTTCTGGTTCTCGAAATTCCTCATCTTGTCCTCGAGTGCCTTAAACCTCAGACGTGCTTCAGCAGTCAGTTCACCTTCAGCACCTCTCTGCGAGAACACATCGTCTTGACGGTCTTCTAACCATGGCTGAGGCCCATACAGATTTCCAACACCCGCATTGCCGTTGCCCAGTCCAACATTGACATTAGCTTCAAAATTCCCATTACCGACGCCATTCGTATTACCATTGAGTCCCATGTTAGCGATTACATTGCCGTTACCACTGCCATTCCCCCCGGTCACGGGGACGCCATTCTGAGGAGTTTCAACAGGTGGAGGGGTTGGCACAGTTCCACCATGGAGTACACCATTGCTGTCGACCCTTGAAATCAGAGGCTGAACCAAGGTTCTAAGCTGATCCTGGCCGTTGGCGACCACTTGCATGAGCTCCATGAAGCGGTCCATCCTTTCTCGGAGTTCTTGAACATCAGTTTGTACTTGCTCCATAACTCTAGCTTGATTTGCTCTGGTCGAATAGCGGTGGATAGGTCTCTGATCAATCCTGGAATAACCTGCATACACAAAGGGTTAGAAAAACGACAAAGTGCTCGTTATGCAAATGCTTCATGCAAATGCAAACGTGTGTTTGTGCGTTAGGGAGGTATTGTAACACCCATTTTAATTATTTAGTCATTTTATAATTATTTTAAATATTATACGTTGGTGTGTCCTTTGGTGGGGGTGTATTTGGTGATGTTTGGTGGGTGTCCCTAATGTGGAAGGACTATTGGTGGTATTTTGGTGTGAAATATAATAATATAAAAATAATAGTAACATTGGTGGGGGTGTTATTATTATTATTATTATTATTATTATTATTATTATTATTATTATTATTATTATTATTATTATTATTATTATTATTATTATTATTATTATTATTATTATTATATTTGTTAATATTATTAATATTATTATTATTTTGGTGAAATAATGATATTATTATTATTATTATTATTATTATTATTATTATTATTATTATTATTATTATATTTATTATATTTGTTAATATTATTAATATTATTATTATTTTGGTGAAATAATGATATTATTATTATTATTATTATTATTATATTTATTATATTTGTTAATATTATTAATATTATTATTATTTTGGTGAAATAATGATATTATTATTATTATTATTATTATTATTATTATTATTATTATTATTATTATTATTATTATTATTATTATTATATTTATTATATTTTTTAATATTATTAATATTATTATTATTTTGGTGAAATAATGATATTAGTATTATTATTATTATTATTATTATATTTATTATATTTGTTAATATTATTAATATTATTATTATTATTTTGGTGAAATAACGATATTATTATTATTATTATTATTATTATTAATAATGAGTATTATTATTATTATGATTATTATTATTATTAGTATTATAATATTATTAGTATTAATAATAATATTGTATTATTTTATTAAGTTATTTTATTAATTGGGATTAGATTTAATAAAGAAAATAGAATGTGAAGGGGTGGGGAGAGTGGTACGATACATTTGAGAAATTGAGAAAAAGGGAACGAAGAACGGAAGAGAAAAGGGGAAGGCCAAGAGACCAATTCTAGGAGGATTTCTATCGATCAACCAATTGATAAGGTAAGGGGGGAGAAATTTGATTGGGAATGGTTTATACATGTATAGGGTAGAGGGGATTCCTTAACCCCGTAGGAATTTATCGTTATATAAAGTTTTATATTGGCATGCTATGATTATTGTTGATGTTGGGGGATTGATGAATGCTGATGATGCATTTTGGGATATATATATATATATATATATATATATATATATATATATATATATATATATATATATATATATATATATATATATATATATATATATATATATATATATATATATATATATATATATATATATATATATATATATATATATATATATATATATATATATATATATATATATATATATATATATATATATATATATATATATATATATATATATATATATATATATATATATATATATATATATGGTGATGATAGTAACTGTAATGTTGAGCCATTTTGTTGGATTGTTGATGTTACTGTAGTATTGATCCATTTTGTTGGATTGTTGATGTTACTGTAGTGTTGATAGTAACTAGGAATATAAAGCTGATGAGATTATGTGTTGTTACCGTAGTGTTGGCAATGACCATGATTATAGCTTTGGGAAAAGTTATGTGTTGTTTCCCTATAGTGTCGTTAATGACTATGGTTAGGACCTTGGTGAGATTCAGAGTGACTCTGAAGTGTCGGTAATGTACCGTAATGTCGGTTCTAGAGTAGAAATTATAGGATAATTGGTAAGTATAATATCTATTGGCATGTTTGTGATTGTGGATTGATGTTGATGAATTATTGATTTTGGTGTATAGGCTGAGGTGTTGGTTTAGGGAGGTTCTGAGTAACCTCAGAGACTTTTGGTGAGATGTCTGAATTGGTCTCGTGTGATCCTTCTAGCCTTGCTGTAGTGTGAAAATGATGAGTATGGGATATAACTTGTGTACTTGGGGATAGTACGTGTTTCCCTTAATATTGTTGGTGAGCAATTAGTAATGTATATGTGTGTAGTGATCAGTAGGATCGTGTATCCCCGAGTGGAGGGGGGGGACGTAGTTATATCCGGTGTGATAGTATGAATTCGTTTACTATCTGATTGATTTATATGGTGTTGGTGTAATATATCTATACATATGCATTGTTGTATGATGATATGATCAGGAGGATCGTGTGCACTTAGCGTGCCAGAATATAATAATTATGCATTGGTGTCTTGCATATCATGGTGTTTTGGTGGGATGAATCATGTCTCAGGAGGAGCGTAAGTGATTCATCCGTACTCCTTTGTGGAGAATGGTGGGGGATAGATCATGTCTCAGGAGGAGCGTAAGTGATCTATCCAGGTTCGATTGAATGAACCAATGAGTCGGTACCGCATGCATGGTGTTGAGTTGCATAATTGCATTATAATATGTTATATTGTAATTTGAACAGTAGGTTCGTTATATGGTGTTGTTGGGGTGAATAATTGATGTGTTGGTGTGTTTTACTGCCTTATTACATGTATTACATTACCATTATATTTTTGATCATGATTTCTCACCCCTTTGCTGTTGTTGTGTCTGTGCTTCTCCGGAAGTACAGATAATCCAGGTACTTAGCTAGCTTGGATTATGGTGTGACAGACGAGTCTAGGATGCTCTGATACGTAGCACGGGACTTGGGCACTTTTATTTGTTTTATGAAGAACTTATATTTTATTTTCCTGTGAACGTATCAAACTTTTATTGGGTTTTATATTTAATATTCCGCTGTATTTGGAGAAAAACCTTTTTATAAGGAAACGTTGTTTTCATGTGATATCCCACTTGGGAAATTGGAACTCTGATTTTGTTTATTTATAATGTTTATTAATTTAATTGATTTTGGGAAGTGGGGTGTTACAATTGGTATCAGAGCAGGTCGGTCCATCCGGCCAGTGTTGTTGAGTCGAGTTGAGTCTGTCCTTTATGATGTAGGTGAATATCTTTTAACTTGGTGTTGCTATGTTTGAGCAGTATGGCAGGAAGGAACGATGCTGCATTGGCTGCTGCTATGCAAGCAATGGCGCAGGCAGTTGCTAATCAGAATCAAACTGCAGATGCCCAATTCAGGAGTTTGGCGCAGTTTCGGAGCAACAAGCCGCCAACGTTTGAAGGAGGAATTCTGGACCCAGAAGCTGCTCAGAAGTGGCTGAAGGCAATTGAGAAGATCTTCAGAACGATGGAATATACTGATGAGCAGAAGGTGAGATTTGGTACTCACATGCTGGAAGGTGAGGCTGAAGCCTGGTGGGACAATAGTCGCCAAAGATTGGAAGCTGCTGGAACCGCCATTACTTGGGAGGTGGTTCGGAAGGGTTTTTTGGAAAAGTATTTTCCAGAAGATATTCGCAGTGCTAAGGAAATTGAATTCTTAGAGTTGAAGCAGGGTAGTATGATGGTAGCGGAGTATGCTGCTAAATTTGAGGAGCTAGTGCAGTATTGTCCTCACTATAATGTGGAAGGGGCGATGACTTCTAAGTGCTTAAAGTTTGAGAATGGACTGCGTCCAGAGATTAAGTTGGGAATTGCTTGTCAGAAGATCAGGAGCTATCCTGAGCTAGTAAGTAGGAGCAGAATATATGATAACGATAACCGAGCTAGGATTGCGCACTACAAAGCTGTTAATGACCGTAAGGGTAAGCAGAGGTTTAGTGGTACTCCTTATAGTGTTGCTGCTGATAAGGGAAAACGTAAAGTTGTTGTTGATAAGAAGCCTAGAGATGGGAGAGCATCTGCTGAAGGGAAATGTTTTCGGTGCGGTGGTATAGGGCACCGTGCTAATGATTGTCCTAATGAAGCCAAGAAGTGTTTTAAGTGTGGGAAACCAGGTCATGTGATAGCTGACTGCAGAGCAACCATGCCGACCTGTTATAACTGTGGTGAGAAGGGTCATATCAGTACACATTGTGAGAAGCCGAAGAAGCCTCAGACGTCTCCGGCTAGTGGGAAAGTGTTTACCTTAGTAGGGACTCAAGCTGCCAGTGATGAGCGTGTTATCAAAGGTACTTGTATTATCAATAATATTCCTTTGATTGCTATTATTGATACGGGTGCAACACACTCGTTTATTTCTGTGGATTGTGTGGAGAGAATAGGATTGGTGCCGTCTACTCTAGAGAGACGAATGACTATTGAGACACCCTCTATAGGTTCAGTGACTACTTCTTTGGTATGCCTAAAGTGTCCGCTGACTATTTTCGGTAGAGAATTTGAAGTGGATTTGATTTGTCTACCACTTGGTAAATTGGATGTTATTCTGGGTATGAACTGGTTAGAGTTCAACCGAGTCTACATCGACTGTTTTCGGAAGGAATTGTTGTTCTTGACCCCTGAAGAGGAAGCTTTAGCAAGTTCTTTGTCTAATAAAGAATTGAGGGCCTTGTTGGAAGATGAAACCAGAGTGTTTGCTTTATTTGTAACATTATCGGGGGATAGCAAAGTGTCAATAGAGGAAGTAGCTGTGGCGAATGAATTTCCGGAAGTGTTTCCTGACGACATTACGGAATTGCCTCCGACGCGAGAAGTGGAATTTGGTATTGATCTTGTTCCTGGTACGAGGCCTATTTCTATGGCACCGTACAGGATGTCTGCAGTGGAATTGGCTGAGTTGAAGTCTCAGATTGGAGAATTGTTGGATAGGAAGTTTATTAGGCCAAGTGTATCACCGTGGGGAGCTCCAGTGTTATTGGTGAAGAAGAAGGATGGTAGTATGCGTTTGTGCATCGATTACCGTCAATTGAATAAAGTAACTATTAAGAATAAGTATCCTCTACCTAGGATTGATGACTTGATGGACCAGCTGGTGGGAGCTCGTGTATTTAGTAAGATCGACTTAAGATCGGGTTATCATCAGATAAGAGTAAAAGAAGGTGATGTTCAGAAGACTGCCTTTAGGACTCGATATGGACATTACGAATATGCTGTAATGCCGTTTGGAGTGACTAACGCGCCGGGAGTATTTATGGAGTATATGAACAGAATTTTCCATTCTTATTTGGATCAGTTCATTGTAGTGTTTATTGATGATATATTAATTTATTCTAAATCTGATGAAGAGCATGCAGGACATTTGAGGATTGCCTTGCAAGTGTTGAAAGAAAATAAACTATTTGCTAAATTGTCAAAGTGTGACTTCTGGTTGAGGAAAGTGAGTTTCTTGGGGCATGTAATATCTGAAGATGGAATAGCGGTGGATCCGTCAAAAGTAAGTGCAGTATTGCAGTGGGAACCGCCGAAGACAGCGACAGAAATTAGGAGCTTTCTGGGTTTAGCTGGTTATTACCGCAGGTTTATTGAAGGTTTCTCTAATTTGGCGTTGCCATTAACTCAGTTAACGAGAAAGAACCAAGTCTTTGTATGGGATGCTGCTTGTGAAGAAAGTTTTGAAGAGTTGAAAAAGAGATTGACTACGGCACCGGTGTTAGTGTTACCGACTCCGAGTGAACCATTTGTGGTGTACTGTGATGCGTCTAAGATGGGATTAGGTGGAGTTCTTATGCAGAATGGTAAAGTAGTAGCATATGCATCGCGGCAATTGAGAGTGCATGAGCGAAATTATCCAACTCATGATCTTGAATTAGCTACGGTTGTTTTTGTGTTGAAAATCTGGAGACATTATTTATATGGTTCAAGATTTGAAGTGTTTAGTGATCATAAGAGTCTGAGATACCTGTTTGATCAGAAAGAGCTGAATATGAGGCAGAGAAGATGGTTGGAATTTTTGAAGGATTATGACTTCAGTTTGAGTTATCATCCAGGAAAGGCCAATGTAGTGGCAGATGCTTTGAGTAGGAAAGCAATTCATATGGCAGCTCTGATGGTGAAAGAAATTGAGTTAATTGAACAATTTAGAGATTTGAGCATGGTTTGTGAGACTACTGCAGATAGTGTAATGTTGGGTATGTTGCAGGTAAATAATGACTTCTTGGATATGATTAGAGAAAATCAGAAGTTGGATGTGAAATTGGTAGATTTGATGCCTGGAGTAGGAAGTGACTCCGATAGTGACTTTAAATTGGATAGTACAGGTGTGTTGAGATTTTGAGGCAGGATTTGTGTACCAGATAATGAGGAATTAAAAAAATCAATTTTGAGTGAAGGACACCGTAGTAATCTGAGTATTCATCCTGGAGCTACGAAGATGTATCATGATTTGAAGAAATTATTTTGGTGGTCTGGTATGAAAAGAGACATTGCTCAATTTGTGTATGCCTGTTTGACGTGTCAGAAGTCGAAGGTAGAACACCAAAGACCTTCTGGATTTATGCAACCATTAGAGATTCCGGTTTGGAAATGGGATTGCATTACTATGGATTTTGTTACAGGTTTGCCGAATACAGCGAGAGATTTTGATGCTATCTGGGTGATTGTGGATCGACTGACGAAGTCTGCACATTTTGTACCAATCAACATTAGTTTTCCATTAACGAAGCTGGCGGATATTTATATTCGGGTAATTGTGAAGTTGCATGGCGTTCCGTCCAGTATTGTATCGGATAGAGATCCGCGGTTTACTTCGGAATTTTGGAAAAGCTTGCAGGAAGCTTTGGGGACTAAGTTGAAGTTGAGTTCAGCTTATCATCCGCAAACTGATGGTCAGTCGGAGAGGACTATTCAGTCACTTGAGGATTTGTTGAGAGCTTGTGTGTTGGAAAAGGGTGGTGCGTGGGATACTCATTTACCATTGATTGAGTTCACGTACAATAACAGTTACCATTCTAGTATCGGAATGGCACCGTTTGAAGCTTTGTATGGGAGGAGGTGTAGGACTCCTCTGTGTTGGTATGAAACTGGTGAGAATGTGGTGCTTGGACCAGAAATTGTACAGCAGACTACTGAGACAATTCAAATGATTCGTGAGAAAATGAAAGTGTCTCAGAGTAGGCAGAAAAGTTATCATGATAATCGGAGGAAAGAGTTGGAATTCTGTGTAGGTGATCACGTATTCCTAAGAGTTAATCCGATGACTGGTGTGGGTCGTGCATTGAAGTCCAAGAAGCTGGATCCTAAGTTTATTGGACCTTATGAAATTCTGCAAAGAATTGGTGTTGTAGCTTATAGGGTGGCGTTGCCACCTGAGTTATCGAACTTACATGATGTGTTTCATGTGTCGCAATTGCGAAAGTATGTTTCTGATCCATCTCATGTTATTCAGAGAGATGATGTTCAGGTTCGGGAGAAACTTACTATTGAGACGATGCCGTTGAGGATCGAGGACCGTAAGATGAAACAGCTCCGAGGGAAAGAGATACCTTTGGTGAAGGTAGCTTGGGGAGGTGCTGCAGGAGGCAGTGTGACCTGGGAGTTGGAAAGCAGGATGCGAGAAGCGTATCCGGAGCTATTTCCATCAGGTAATTTTCGAGGACGAAAATAATTAAAGTGGGGGAGAGTTGTAACACCCATTTTAATTATTTAGTCATTTTATAATTATTTTAAATATTATACGTTGGTGTTTCCTTTGGTGGGGGTGTATTTGGTGATGTTTGGTGGGTGTCCGTAATGTGGAAGGACTATTGGTGGTATTTTGGTGTGAAATATAATAATATAAAAATAATAGTAACATTGGTGGGGGTGTTATTATTATTATTATTATTATTATTATTATTATTATTATTATATTTGTTAATATTATTAATATTATTATTATTTTGGTGAAATAATGATATTATTATTATTATTATTATTATTATATTTATTATATTTGTTAATATTATTAATATTATTATTATTTTGGTGAAATAATGATATTATTATTATTATTATTATATTTATTATATTTGTTAATATTATTAATATTATTATTATTTTGGTGAAATAATGATATTATTATTATTATTATTATTATTATTATTATTATTATTATTATTATTATTATTATTATTATATTTATTATATTTTTTAATATTATTAATATTATTATTATTTTGGTGAAATAATGATATTATTATTATTATTATTATTATTATTATTATATTTATTATATTTGTTAATATTATTAATATTATTATTATTATTTTGGTGAAATAACGATATTATTATTATTATTATTATTATTATTATTAATAATGAGTATTATTATTATTATGATTATTATTATTATTAGTATTATAATATTATTAGTATTAATAATAATATTGTATTATTTTATTAAGTTATTTTATTAATTGGGATTAGATTTAATAAAGAAAATAGAATGTGAAGGGGTGGGGAGAGTGGTACGATACATTTGAGAAATTGAGAAAAAGGGAACGAAGAACGAAAGAGAAAAGGGGAAGGCCAAGAGACCAATTCTAGGAGGATTTCTATCGATCAACCAATTGATAAGGTAAGGGGGGAGAAATTTGATTGGGAATGGTTTATACATGTATAGGGTAGAGGGGATTCCTTAACCCCGTAGGAATTTATCGTTATATAAAGTTTTATATTGGCATGCTATGATTATTGTTGATGTTGGGGGATTGATGAATGCTGATGATGCATTTTGGGATATATATATATATATATATATATATATATATATATATATATATATATATATATATATATATATATATATATATATATATATATATATATATATATATATATATATATATATATATATATATATATATATATATATATATATATATATATATATGGTGATGATAGTAACTGTAATGTTGAGCCATTTTGTTGGATTGTTGATGTTACTGTAGTATTGATCCATTTTGTTGGATTGTTGATGTTACTGTAGTGTTGATAGTAACTAGGAATATAAAGCTGATGAGATTATGTGTTGTTACCGTAGTGTTGGCAATGACCATGATTATAGCTTTGGGAAAAGTTATGTGTTGTTTCCCTATAGTGTCGTTAATGACTATGGTTAGGACCTTGGTGAGATTCAGAGTGACTCTGAAGTGTCGGTAATGTACCGTAATGTCGGTTCTAGAGTAGAAATTATAGGATAATTGGTAAGTATAATATCTATTGGCATGTTTGTGATTGTGGATTGATGTTGATGAATTATTGATTTTGGTGTATAGGCTGAGGTGTTGGTTTAGGGAGGTTCTGAGTAACCTCAGAGACTTTTGGTGAGATGTCTGAATTGGTCTCGTGTGATCCTTCTAGCCTTGCTGTAGTGTGAAAATGATGAGTATGGGATATAACTTGTGTACTTGGGGATAGTACGTGTTTCCCTTAATATTGTTGGTGAGCAATTAGTAATGTATATGTGTGTAGTGATCAGTAGGATCGTGTATCCCCGAGTGGGGGGGGGGGGGACGTAGTTATATCCGGTGTGATAGTATGAATTCGTTTACTATCTGATTGATTTATATGGTGTTGGTGTAATATATCTATACATATGCATTGTTGTATGATGATATGATCAGGAGGATCGTGTGCACTTAGCGTGCCAGAATATAATAATTATGCATTGGTGTCTTGCATATCATGGTGTTTTGGTGGGATGAATCATGTCTCAGGAGGAGCGTAAGTGATTCATCCGTACTCCTTTGTGGAGAATGGTGGGGGATAGATCATGTCTCAGGAGGAGCGTAAGTGATCTATCCAGGTTCGATTGAATGAACCAATGAGTCGGTACCGCATGCATGGTGTTGAGTTGCATAATTGCATTATAATATGTTATATTGTAATTTGAACAGTAGGTTCGTTATATGGTGTTGTTGGGGTGAATAATTGATGTGTTGGTGTGTTTTACTGCCTTATTACATGTATTACATTACCATTATATTTTTGATCATGATTTCTCACCCCTTTGCTGTTGTTGTGTCTGTGCTTCTCCGGAAGTACAGATAATCCAGGTACTTAGCTAGCTTGGATTATGGTGTGACAGTCGAGTCTAGGATGCTCTGATACGTAGCACGGGACTTGGGCACTTTTATTTGTTTTATGAAGAACTTATATTTTATTTTCCTGTGAACGTATCAAACTTTTATTGGGTTTTATATTTAATATTCCGCTGTATTTGGAGAAAAACCTTTTTATAAGGAAACGTTGTTTTCATGTGATATCCCACTTGGGAAATTGGAACTCTGATTTTGTTTATTTATAATGTTTATTAATTTAATTGATTTTGGGAAGTGGGGTGTTACAGGTATCCCCCGATCCTAGTGCCTGAGTGCCAGTGCTGATAATAAGAAGTCCGAGTCCAGTCATGGATATAACATCTCATATATAAAGAAAGCCCATCAAGGCAGTACACAACATCACTGAGTACAAGATGAATCAATAGCATGACCTCAACCAACAAGCCTGGTGATGGTCAGCATACAATAATGATCAACACAAAAAGATTACAAATAGTCAAGCACGACCACGAGCGCGAAACTCTTCTAACAATCTCTTCGTTTCTGGATGATCAGGCCGAGTGAGCAACCCTTCGACGAGTAACTCCCTTTGCATAATGGTGTATTGAAGACCTTCGACTGAGTCTTCCCATGCTCCTTCGCCGAAACAATCTTCTAACTTCCGCTTTTTGGACTCAAACGTCAGCTTGCGCTCCTTCAGGTTAGCAAGAGCTTTGTTGAGTCGGCCTTCAGCGGCATATCTGCGAGCAGTTTCTTCATCAAACCTCTTCTCACTAGCCTTCACCTGGGCTTTCAACTTGGAGATCTGTTGCTTCAGCTTATCCTCTCGTTCTTTGCCGTTGGCTAGGGTGGCCTTCTAGTGCTGGTTAAACTTGGATATTTTCCAGTACGCTTCATCCAAATGCTGCTTCTTAGTGGCCAGTACATCATTGGCAGCTTTGAAGTCTCGGCCCAAGCGCTCACGCTCAGCTATCTGCTTAGTCAAATCTGTCCCTAACTGGTTCACCAACTCTGTCTGCTTCTTGAAGGAATGAACGGCTTCGCTTCTCTCGCTTCTGAGTTGAGCCAATTCTTTCTCCAATTCTTCATTTGCCTTCTTCAGCTCATCTCGCTCAGCTAACACCTGGTTGTGCTGCTGCATAGGCACGGTGGTAGGCTCTTCGATCACTGGAGAGCTTTCTAGCTTGACAGGAGGAAACGACATCCCTATGATATCTGCTCTGGCTCTGATCCATGTCACGTATGGAGCGTAGGCTTGGCTATTACTTTTCCCCAGCAACGACTTTCCCCGCTTACAGATACCATTCCAAGCGTGCTGAAGCTTAGATAACATATCTCCCTCTAGAAGACCAGTGAGGTACAGAGATTCCTGCACCTCTTCATCCTTCGGCGGAGCTCTCAGAGCATAAGCAAACTGTCGGACCAGCAGAGATGGATTATAATTGATACAGCCTTTCCTGCCTATCAAAGGCACATTCGGAAACCCACTGCAGCTGAAGATAATCTCGGTACCCAACCTATCTCTATCAAACCAGGTAATATCCTCCGCCGACAGACTCATCAAATGCCCGGACCACTCAGCTGTGGCTGCAGACGAAGCAAAGGGACCCTTCTTGGGTAGGTGACTATCAAGCCATCTATAAAGCAGGGGTACACAGCACGAGACATTCTTACCCCTTCTGTTCTCGTTTTTGTAGTGGACGGAATGATAGACATCTCCTATCAAGGTAGGGACTGGATTCCCTGATGCAAAGATGTGAAATGCGTCGAAGTCCACAAAGTCAGGCATATTGGGGAACAGAATGATTCCGTATATGCACAGAGCGAGAATGGCGTTGAACACAACCCAAAATCCGTCTTTGGCGCACTACTGAGCCTTTCCCACTAAGAACTGCAAGGAGAAGCCGGGAACCTTGTTCCAACTAGACAAGATCAACTCGGAGGCATCTAGACGAAGTGAAGGAGCTAGACTA
The DNA here is from genome assembly GCA_963859935.3 of Lathyrus sativus. NCBI lineage: Eukaryota > Viridiplantae > Streptophyta > Magnoliopsida > Fabales > Fabaceae > Lathyrus > Lathyrus sativus. Next base: position 536,010,166 of record OZ012735.1, read on the forward strand.
GCCAGATTGGGCTCAGCATCCATATGAACAAAGGGCATCTGACTCTTGATAGGCACACCTAACAGATCCACATACTCCTCTAGTGTGGGTGCGAGAATAAAGTCCTGGAAAGTAAAGCATCTCAACAGAGGATCGTAGAACTGCAGCAGGGCGTGCAACCCATTCAACTCAAACACAAAGGGTTTACGAACCAGACTGAGCAGTTTACCGTAAGACTTTCTGAATTCATCTCTCACAAAATCATCTGCCAAAGCAATCAAACCAGTCAGCTGAACAACATCAGGAGTGGGGAGCTTGTAAGCCACAGTCTTCCTCAGAGAACCCATAATAGCACAATAGAAGGCGAGAAAACCTGAATCGGGGGAAACGGTACCTGCAACACAGACACACGTTAATGAAATGCAAATGAGTATGCAAAGCAATGTAAAATGCAATCATGCAGCAGGAGATCAAGACGACTGTGCTGCTGAAGATATGAAGGTTCTGTATCAACAAAACCACAATACTGCTCTGTCAAGAACAACCACTATCTCTGATAAGAAGAAAACCCTGGTATCGGACCATAAGTCTGCTCTGTCAAGAACAAACACATATCTGATAATAAGGACCTCTGATACAGGACCATAAATCTGCTCTGTCAAGAACAAACATCTCTGAAGATAAGGACCTCTGATACAGGACCATAAATCTGCTCTGTCAAGAACAAACATCTCTGAAGATAAGGACCTCTGATACAGGACCATAACTTCGCTCTGTCAAGAACACATATACATCTGATGATGAGAACCTCTGATACCAACAAAATTGATTCACTATCAAGAAAACCAGGTAGTCTGAAGGTTAAGGTTTCCTGCGACAAACCCAACCCTGCTCACAGGTATGGACCTCAACTGACACAAGTTCGACATCCTATGCGGTCATCAGCGTCACAGACATTCAAGAGGGGAGATACGATACCTAGAAGGTGTGGCATCACCGTCTCCTGAAGCGGCCTCACTCAGCTGAATTCCAAATGATCGGTCCCCAGAGTCGACAATCAGCCAAACCAACAACCCCTCAGGCCCAAAGGGCCGGAAAAGAAGTCAACCGGGAGAACCTCGCCTGAGCGTGGATTTCATGAGACACTAGTGCCTGCAAAGCAAGCACGCGCCCATTAATTTCCACAACTAAAGCTAAGTACACTCAAGCCTAGGTCTGGCTTCTCACTCATCAGAATGCCCCTCCCACAACAGCACAGATAATCATATCATACTGAAAAATAAAGTGCGGGGAATAAAATGCGATAAATAAACATAACCCAACAAGTCATCATACAAGCGCTAGGATTGACTCTCTCGGGGGACGTTGGATCCCCAAACTGACTCGCATAAGGGACGTTGGATCCCCAGGAAACTATCAAGTCCCCAGCAGAGTCGCCAGCTGTCGCTACAGCGAAAATAAGGTGCCGGAAAAATAGAAGAGTCGCCACCTTTCGTTATTTATCCCTCAGAACGGGAAAGGAAACGATCGGAAAAACCTGACGAAAAGGTATAAGACAAGGTCATCGCAACCAATGTCTGGATTCGGGAGTCGGTTACGCAAGGGGAAGGTATTAGCACCCCTCACGTTCGTCGTACTCGACGGGATCCACGCTTGTTTTCTGGTACGGATTGTTAGTCTATCTACTCTACAGGTCTAGGGATAAAAAGAAAAGAAAATGACTCGGCAAAGTATCGCACTTTATGCCTACGTATTCTCATCAGAGAATGAGAAATCAGAGTCAACGTAGTTCGACTAACTACGGGCTACGGGGAAGGTGGCTCGCCAATACGTCAGTATTGTGCCTACGTACTCTCAACAGGTATGAGAGATCAGAGCTTACGTAGTTCGGGATAATACGGATTACGGGAATTCAGATTCATCTGTTTTATCGAGTAGGGTTAACAAACAGTTCCAGCAGTTTGGTGTACGCGACTCGACCCTTGGAGACTTAGGCGTTACCGTTTGCGGTATAACTAGGAGTTAACGACACTCTTTTCTTCAGAAAAGCTTCCTTTGAATTATGGGCCCACGGGGCAAAGAGGTTTGAAGTTTGTTTTCTGTCTTTTACGAAAGAACTTTTTTTATGGATGTCTGCAACCAATATCGCACTAGAGACTATGACCTGAGAGTGAGTGTGTCGCATGTCACCCAAAGGGTGCCATACTAAACATCCAGACTGTTGAAAAGAAACTCTCCAACAATCCTTTCTCAGATAGCTTAAGGCTCGTATCGTACGACATCAGTTAACCTTTATTACTGTATTTTGATTTGTTTTGAGATGAGAAGAGAGAACGAACAGGTTCAACTAAGGGGAGACTATCAAGTCCTAATGTTATCATGCCAAGGATTCATCCTATGGTTGAGGTTTGAAACAGGGAACTCCTAGAAGTTATCATGCATAGGTTTCAACCTAAAGTTATAATCATCACTTCCTTATCAAAGGAAGTGAGATTCCTAGGGGATCACATCAATGGTATACAGAAACAGATAAAGCATCAGCTTAAACAGCAAACAGTAAACGACTGTAAAATGCATGCAATGCAAGTGAGGGAGGAAATGTGTGTGGGGCAGCAGCCTCCACAAGCTCGTCTCGACCTCAAGCTAGATATGAATAATTGTAATCATACAGAGGAAATAACATGCTATCAAGCAAAATATAACAACTACAATCATACAGAGGAAATAACATGCTATCAAGCAAACACACCAGACCACATAGGCAAGGGAGCAGGGCTCTACCGAATACCCGCAAGCAAAGCCATACAGTAAAAATACAAGCAGAGGGAGCAACTCAACCTCTAGTGCAATCATGCTCCTAGCTTAAGTCAATCTACACATGAACTTATTCTAAGGCATCAAGCAAATCAAACAAGTCACAGCAATACAGTTGCACAGAAAGAAAACAGACAGTCAAAGAAAGCATATCAACCACTCCTACAACTTTACAGCAAAGAAACCTTCTGACAGCAGTTCAGTCATCAATCCTCAACCACCCTTCAAGGCTATCACCTTCAATAGCAAGTGTCAACTTACTTCTTCAAGCTTCTAACACAATAAACATAAGTATCAACTTATTCTCTCTTCCTCAAGCCTCAGCTCTTCAGTAAATTCCACCTTCAGGCTTCACTCCTAGTATCAAATATCAACTTAGCTCCTTCAGGCCCTCACTGTATCAACATAAGTATCAACTTATTCTTTCTTCTCCAAGCCTCAGCTCCTCACTCAATTTCAATTTGATCTTCTTCACAAGTGTCCACTTGTTCTTCTGGACCTTCAGGCTTCAGCTCTCTCCTCCTTACAAGTATCAACTTGCTCTTCCTGATCTTCAAGCTTCAGCTTCAATGGTAGTCTTCAAACACAGAGAAGTATCAACTCCTATCCCTCATATGTTTATATAAAACATGAATGAATGATCTAGAAGGTTCTAGATCACTCTAATGAGAAATTCAATATCTCACTTCACTTGAAAATCCAATCTCATGGTATGCTCAAGACAGCCCTTGCATCAGCTTGTATTCATTATTCTTTTCATCCAAATTCTCTCCAAATGAGATTATGAAAGTGTTTGGATTGAAAGGAACCTTGGTTATGCCTTGCATATTGGTTTGGCAATTGTTACTTATGATGTAAGTAACCACTTTTCAAAGCAAGTCCTCAAATTAACCCTCAATTCAAAATTTTGGCAATGTCAATGTTCTTAAAATGTGTTTTACAATCAAATTGGTATATATGGCTTGGTTTGGACATGTAGGCCAAAAATCCCAATTTCCATCTTTGGTTCATTTGAAATTCACCCTTATTTTAGGCCATTTTTGTGATTTTGTGAAGCAAGCTATTCCAAGCTCTCATGACCTCTTGGCTAGCCTTAAAACATCATTTTGAACAAGTTTGATGTTGAACATTTTCCCATTTGAAGCTTGCAAATAGGAGTTATGGCCTTATGATTGAAATGACCTGTAATCTCCAAATGACCAAAGTACCCTTGACTTGTCAAAGCCATAACTTGAGTTCTACAAATCCTATCAAGGACTTCTAGTACTGTATAGAAATATAAGAGGATAAGGAACAACATTCATGTTGACCAAAAGTTCATAGGAGTCATCCTTCTAGGGAAAAAGTTTCATGCAAGTTGGACAACTTTCAAGCTCCAAATTCACATGCCTCAGATGACTTGTAACTTGTTAAAGCCATAACTTGAGTTCTATAAATCCTATCAAGGACTTCTAGTACTCAAATTAAATCTAAGATCATGCTTTACAACAATCATGTTGGGGGTAAGATGAGATGACAATCACATCTTGAGCTAAATTGCCTTGAAGATAGGGGTCAAACTAGGGGATTTTACACTGTCAAGCCTTAGAAACCCTAGCTTGAAACTTCTCAAACTCTTCAATCATGATGATTCAACCTTGGAATCATCCTTAGAACATATCAATGTATGAATCCATGATCACATGGCTCTTGAATTAGGTCTCAACCTTCTCCAAATCATCAGTTGACTTAGGGTTGACCCAGTCAAACCCTAATTACACCATTCATGGCTGAGTCTTCTTAATCTTGCACAATGACCTGTCTAGGCCTCAAAGTGATATTCAACACTTCTCATGAGCTCTCTCAAGACCTCAAGTCCATCTTCATGGCCTCAGAATCATCTGCTAGCTTTCCACAACTCTCAAGTTAGGAGACCTACACACTTGGTTTCAATCACTCTCTCTGAGGATCTTTTAACTTCTCTGACAAGAATATCAACCCTTGAACATATGAATAACCTTCTTAGCTAGATTCATAGTCTTGTATAGCTCTTAATTGGTAATCATACCTCTTGATCTCCTGCACACATGTCAATGAAATGCAAATGATAATGCTAATGTGCATGAAATGAAACATAAGCTAGGTAAAGAGATGTTGGGCAAATTTTGGGGTGCAACATAAGTCATTTGCTACTTCATTCTTTAGTCGAGGTATATGTCGAATGCTTGCCACTTCAAAAAATTTCAGTAGTCTGTTGGCTATTACAAAATACATAATAAGATTTTCTTTAACACACTTGTACTCCTTTATAATTTTCTTTATAGCCAACTCTGAGTCTCCCATTATTTCGACTCGGGTTGCCCCTAATTCTAACAAAATTTCAAGTCCTACTATCAAGGCCTCATATTCAGCCTCGTTGTTGGAGCAAATCCCTTTGACTTTATACTTAAATTTTGTTGGAATTTTTTCAGGCGAAATAATTAGCACGCAAATGCCTGTCCCTTCTTTATGGATGGAGCCATCGAAGTATAGCTTCCAAGGTTCTAGTTTGACTTAATTTGAAGTGCTTTCATTTATGGAGTGGTCGACAATAAAATCTGCTACCACTTGTCCTTTAACTGCCTTCAAAGGCTTATATGTTAAAGAATATTCAGTTAACGCTAGTGCCCACTTACCTATTCGACTATGCAAGATAGGTTTAGACAACATATGTTTGATAACATCAAAGTGAGATGAAACATAAACATCAACTGGTTTTATATATTGCTTCGGTTTTGTACAAGAGAAATACAAGCATAGACATAAATTTCCTATCATGCTATACCTAGTTTCTGCATCATTCAAAACTTTACTGAGGTAGTAGATGTCTCTTTCAACGCCATTCTCATCCTCTTAAGCCAACATGCTCCCTAAATTTTTGTCTGATGCTGCTCTGTATAGCCTCATACTCCTACTCCTACAAGGTGGAGAAAGAACTGGAGGATGGCTCAGGTAGCCTTTGATTTTGTCGAAGGCTTCCTGTTGATCTTTCCCCCATTCGAACCCTTCTTTATTGAATCGGAGCAATGGTGAAAAGGCTTGCGTTTTTCCTCTTAGGTTTGATATGAACCTCCTCAAGAAGTTTATCTTGCCCAGCAATAACTACAACTCCATTTTTGTTGATGGCGCTTTTGCTTCCATGATGGCTTTAATTTTATTTTGGTTAATATTGATCCAATTTTTGTGGACCACAAAACCTAAGAAATACCCCACCTGCACACAAAACGCACACTTAAGAGGATTCATTTTAAGACCATATCTCCTCATCCTCTCAGAGGATTGTCGAAGATGATCCAAGTGTTCTTTCCCTGAAAAAGACTTAACCACAATGTCATCAATGTATATTATCATGAAAGTATCTATATAATCATGGAAAATTGAGTTCATTGCTCATTGATATGTTGCCCTAGCATTTTTTAGGCCAAAAGGCAGGCATCACTACCCATTCGTAGGTGCCTAAGGCTCCAGGACATCGAAAAGCTGTTTTGGGGACATCATCTTCAACAATGAAAATCTGATTATAACTAGAGTATCCATCCAACATGCTGAGGTACTCATGTCCTGCAGCGGAATCGACTAGCATTTCTGCCACAGGCATAAAATATTCATCTTTAGGAGTTGCTGAATTTAGATCTCTAAAGTCTATGCAAACTCTTAGAGACCCATTCTTTTTAATAACAGGGACAGTGTTAGCCAACCATTCAACATACCTGGCAGTGAAGATGAACTTGCATCAAAGGATTCTTTCGACTTCCTCTTTTATTTTTGAGAGAATTCTCGGGGCGAAACGCCTTGGATTTTGTTTGACTGGCTTCTTCCCAAGCTTGATTGGCAGTTTGTGTTCGACAAATTCTCTCTTCAAACCAGGCATCTCATCATAATCCCAGACGAAACAATCTTTATATTCTTGCAGTAGCTGGATGACTTCGACCTTGAGTTGTGGGTCGAGATTGACACTCACGTATGTTGGCTTTTTAGTCACCCCTTCTCCTAGATCGAATTCTTCCAATGGGTTCTGCACTAGCATCTTGATATCATTTGCTAGTGGATCCTTTTCAAATCCTAGAGGTGTTAGACGATGGCGCGGATCTAGAAGGGGGGCTTGAATAGATCCCTAATTAAAAATCAGTCGGCACTACCAATAAAATTGGTTTTAAAAATGTCTAATATGCAGAAGCGGTCGTGGAAAAATTACCGTCTATAACGAACCGTTACTAGAGGACCGGATATGCGTCTAGCCTATGGATATTGATAATGAGCAAAGAGAATCACCATGCTAGTCACACTATCAATTGATTTATATCACTACTTGGTATGACTAGTTTCAATGCCTTAATATGCCAACAAAATAATTGGACAGCACACGAGAATTTTGGTTCAGACAATTTATCAAACACTTGGCGTGCAGAGCACTCCAAGTGATTTCATCTTTGAGTAAGTAGCACTAGTTTCCTTGTACAATAAACTATTGTACTATAGTCAAAATTACTTCAGCACTAACTCAAAACAGTCCTTAATTCGATATTATTGTTTGAACGAAATTCACAAATATTACGCAAAATAAAGATGCGAAAAGTAAAAGGCATAAAGATTTGTTGAGGCAGTTCCCCCGCCGTCCTCGCTTCGGGGAACGTCTGCCCTCAATTCTAACAATAGAATTGAGCTCGTATAATATAAATGTAACATGTAGTTGAATTGTTTATACAAGAATAGACAAGTAAATACACAAACAAACTCTCTTGTTGTTGAAGATGCTTTCTCTTCTTGTCCCTTGATTCGAGTCGAATCAAGTCCTTCGATTGCTTGTGTATGAACCTTCGATTACAGCTCCTTGGTTGAACAACCTTGCATTTTCAAACCCCAACCTGGATGATATCAAACATTTGCCAATCGAACCCGAACCTCTCCTTCATAATTCACTGATTACCGCTACTAGATCGACGAAACCCACCGCTCCTCGATCACCTTGGCTAAGCTGAATATATGTTGAGAAGATTTGTACTAAAAACCCCCAAATTTAGAGAATCTTGGAGGACAAAACCCTCAAGGTTTTATTCAATAAAAACCTGCCAAAATTTCAACCCGAACCGGATTCCCAATCAACGGCTTCGGACGTTATCACTTCAAACAAACCATAATGCACAACAAAGATTATTGTGTGTGATTGTTGTGGTACGAAATGTAGAAGATGAAGATGATGATAACTAATGGAACCTCTTTCACTTTTCTTGTTTTACAATTGATTCAATTGTTAATAAAGAAAATGAGCAACTTTTTATTTATATTATGCCAAAAAGTAACAGAAAAAACCACTTTTCGAAATATATGGACAGACCAAAATTATGCAGTAAAACAGCGAACGGTCGATCATACAAAAGGAGGGGTCGACCTGAGCTACCCCAAGCAAGACAGATTATGCAAAATATCAAGCTATGCGTCGACCAAAACAGGACCATGCATCGACGCAAAGTCTGCATTTTTAGACAAACAGAAATAACAACAGTATGCGTCGACCGGTAGGTCGACGTGCGCCAACCCATAGAAAATGCACTTTAGAGACACCTCCTATGAGTCGACCAGGGCAGATGAGTGGTCGACTCAAAGACCTGTATTTTACAAAAATACCAATTTTGCTATTTTTGACTCTTCTAGATGCGACTTTTAACATACCAAAGAGGTTTAACTCATATTACGACATTCAATGCACTACACAAGATGTTTGATGTAAGCAAATGAAATATGTGGGATAAGGTAGTCACTTCTTCCATGCGGTTGCGTTTTGACATCATCGAAACACACATGTATAGTATATGAGGCTTTGCCCTCACATACTCCTCCTTTTTGATGATGTCAAAACATGTGAAACCAGCTTGTGTGATGTGCGGTATTAACCTCCCCCTTGCTTAATGCCTCTATTTGCGACGTCTTCCATTTGCGACTCTTTATAGTTTTACTATTATCTTGGCACACTTTTCTCCCCCTTTGACAACATAAAAAAGAAAGAGAGATTGGTTAAGAAAAATAATGCTCAAATCAAAATAGGTACAACAGGCACATACAATATGAACAATTATCCACACATGATAACGTCAATGATCAAGAGACGAATAGATAAACAAACAATATAACAATAAGACACAGAACAATTATTGCTAAGGAAGGTCATAAAGCATTCAAAAATGCAAGGCATTGTCACAATTAGAAATTATTCAATACAATGCAAAATAACAAGACAACATGAAAAGATGAAATGCAAGTATGCTAAATGCAGAGTCTTCAATATCTCCCCCCTGAAATGTTGGCCTCTTCCACGATACGGATCCGCCATGTCGATAAATTTCAAAACAACATTGTTCAAGGTATTGAGGCTGTTTGAGATGATCCGACGATGACTTTCAAATGATTCAACTAGAGCACCTAACCGTTCATTGATAGTCGAGGAGAAAGTGTTGAATCTTTCAATTTGTGTCTCGAATTGACTTTGAAGTTGGGTGAGACGCTCATCCTGAGCAGTCATGAAGGCACATTGCTCTAATTGCATGTCCCTCATCATATCTAAAAGTTCTAAAGAATGTTGTTGCGGAGGGTTTGTGAAGTGTGGTTGCGCTTCATAACCCCACTGGGGAGGTTCCTCATAACCCCAATTTTGAGATTGCTCATGACCCCGCGGTGAATTGTCTTGATAATCCGAGTATTGTGGGGGCTGATAATAGTCACGTAACATTGTCCACCCGGTATGTTACCATTGGCCCCAACCTTGATCATTACTAGAATCTATGGGAGGTGTGTATACAACCCAATCCTCATTTATTTGATCGGTAGTTTCCATTAGTTGTCGATCATCTTGCTCCTCTTGCTCCTCTTGTTCGTCTTCTTCTTCATCCTCTTCACTTTCTTCATCACTCTTATCATAATCCTCTAATCGAGAAGTAGTGGCTTTAGCAACAAATTTGTACCGTTGTTCATCATGAACCCAGATATAACCCATCATGGAAAGAGTTTTCTGACAAAACTCTTGATCATGCGTGAGAGATGTATAGGACAGTCCCGGAAGCGTAACTTTTGCATTATTTAAGATCTCTTGAATAAAGGACTCATAAGAGAGAGTTGTACCACAGCTTGAGTCCCTAAGAGCATAAATTATGCTCGCAATGTAATAAGGCCAATCAATCTTAATCTTATTTCTCAAAATGTACATTAAGTGAACTTCTGCCTGATCAACTCTAGAGAAACCACATTTCTTGGGCCGCAGAATGCGCGCCACAATCCACTGCAGAATCCTATCCTGTGGCTTCAATTTTCCTGTGGTGACGGTCTTTGGAAATAAGTCACTTGCCACAATATTAGCAGCATACAGATTTTTCAACATAGAGTTCAAAGTTGTCTTAAACTCATAGCCTTCAACCGTGTGGGTGTCGGTGACCTTAAAGAGAGGCTTGTCCGAATCAAGAGACATATCAAAGAGTGTTTTCCAAACAGTAGTAGTGAGACTAACCTTTGTATTGCCAACCTTAGTGTGAAATAGAGAGCCCAGAAACTTACCATGCAGACATGTATAGAAAATCCGTACAAGGTCCTCATTATACTTTGTATTACACTCCAGAAAGTTGTTAATCCCTTGAAAATCAAGTAGATTGATTATGTGAGGGATGTGCATGCGATCAGCAGTGATACGATAATAAGCGTGTTGCTTGACCATAAATATTTTGCTAAAAATTTTGGTGAAGCTTTCGGTAAATTCCGGAGGAACTAAAGAACTGCAAAAACCGGAAGAGATGCAGATGAGGAGGCCCTTGTAGACCTTTTACCTGTAACTCTTCTTGCAGCCATGGTTGTTGAGTTCAAAGAGATGAAAAGAAAAATATGGATTGATGATGATATGCAAAGTTGGAGAAGATTCTTTGAATGTGGTGATAGGTTTAAGAGTTTTACCCTTTTTGTAGGAGCTATTTAGGTTTTGGGAAGAGGAGAGTGATAGGGTATAGGTATGATATAGTGTCAAGTTACAATGCATATGTAATAATGCACAATTAATGAGTCATCAAAAATTGAAATAATGAGAATTTTGAACGGTTTTGAAAAAAAATTGTCAGTGTTTGCGCGATGCGTTGACCGCTCCTTTGTATGCGTTGACGCATACTGTGTTAAAATTGCCACGTTCAAAACTCAACAGGTGTGTGTCGACCGGTAGGTCGACCTGAGCATACCCGAACAAAATTTCAATTTTAGGGACACTTTTGTGAGTCGACCGCATCCTGTTTGGGTCGACTCATACAGACAAAACACGCATATTTTCACATTTATGAACATATAAGCAACAAAGATACATAAATAACCAGCCACAACAAATATCAAGCATTCAAATAAACAAGATACATATATTATGACATATGTGACACATATAACACACAATTTAAAGCATTTTGTATGAACATAAAAATCGAGAGAGAGCGAGAGTTAAGGAAAGATATCACCTTCATGTCGAGAGTAGCTTGATGAATATATGCTTATACTTACAACATCTTCAATTGGTTAGATATCTGATGACCAAAGTAGGTATAAACATAGATGAATAAAATATATGCAAGAAATATTACTAAACATGATCCAAAATGTCGAGAATACTAAGTTCTCATCGGATATGAAAGAAAGGTTCAGTAGCAAGTGGTTTTGTGAATATATTCGCTGGTTGATTTATAGTGTCAACGTGTTCAAAAACAACATCGCCTTTCTCCACGTGATCCCTAAGAAAATGGTGTCAAATTTCGATATGTTTAGTGCGTGAATGTAGCACGGGATTCTTGGTAAGATTAATTGCACTAGTATTGTCACAAAAGATCGGAATACGCTCAAGTTTAAGGTTAAAATCTAACAATTGTTGCTTAAGCCATAAGACTTGAGCGCAACAACTGTCGGCGGCAACGTATTCTGCTTTGACGGTTGACAAGGCAACAGAAACTTGTTTCTTGCTATGCCAACTAACCAAAGAGTTTGAAAATAAGTGACAATTACCACTAGTACTTTTTCTATCCGATTTGCACCCGACAAAATCAGAATCGGAGAATCCAACCAAGGAACAATCGTTTCCTTTGGAATACTATAGCCCATACTTTGGAGTACCCGAAAGGTATTGAAGTATGCGCTTAACAGCTTTTAAATGGGATTCCTTAGGAGAAGATTGATATCTAGCGCACATGCAAACACTAAACATAATATCGGGTCTAGAGGCGATAAGATAAAGAAGAGAGCCGATCATACCTCAATATCTCTTTACCTCTACGTCCTTACCACTTTCATCTCTATTCAGATTTGCACATGTTGCCATTGGTGTATGAAATTCTGGTATGCAAATTTCAGATGTCCCAAGAACATTGATCTCTGCTAAAACAGAACAAGGACAGACCATGACCAATTTAAATTTCTTTAAATTGTCCCAATGTCATGACCAACGTCATGATGTCTGTTGTAACATCAGCAGGCTGACAGACCTATTTATCTAACCATTTAAATTATGCAAAATTGTAAATGCAGAAAGATAAATAACACCAGTAATTGTTAACCCAGTTCGGTGTAACATCACCTACATCTGGGGGCTACCAAGCCAGGGAGGAAATTCACTATCAGCAGAATTAATTCAGAGTTAAACCTCCAGTTTACACTCCTCACTTAAAACCTACCCAATGACACTTCAACCTAGAGACACTCTAGACCTGAGAATACCCACTCACTCCCCCTCAATCACACCACAGTGATATACAATTCACAATTACAAAATAGTTATGGAGACTCACTCCAAAACACCTTGATCTTGCTTCACAACTTTGATCAAGTGACACACACTCTTGCTTAATAGCTTTGAGTGACATAATGAACACACCTATTCATACACAATAAACCAGAGCAATCATACAACCTATAATTGCTTGGTACACAAGGAATCCTAAGATCCCTAGACACACGTGAAGGACCAAGTTCATCACTCACAAAACACACGTGAAAAGTAACATTCTTCACTCACCAATATGTTTACCATAATGTATCAAAAGATACAAAAGGTGACTTACACACAAGTGACTCTTAAACCCTAGACCTTTATTTTACACTCTGGTTTTTCTTGATGTGAGTGCTTAATTTCTTCTGCTTCTGCTCTTCCTTTTATAGAAATGCAGACAGGGCTTGGGCTGGTCACAAGTAACAAACATTAGGTTTAAGAAAGTAAACCTAATTTCCATAAATCAAGGTGCTGTCAAATTAGGTCATAGCTGCTTCATGTTATGTTCAGCCCTGACTAGAATCTCGCCTAAGATAACTAAGGAGCCATAATAGGTTTCTGAAATTTAGTCTGAGATATATCAGGTATCATAACAGAAAAACAAACCCTACACATCTGATGGCATACGATCAATGTCATAACATTGGTCATGACATTTAGCTTCACTTAAACTTGCTTTCCAGCTTGCCCTGTTGAACACTTCTGCAGAATCTTCTTCATGACAGTAGAAACAAATGTATTATAGTTTCCTAAAAAGTCTCAAAGATCCTTTTTATGAACACTAATTAAATCTGCACTTTGTTCCTAATGAATCTCTTTGGCCTGTACATACTGATGAGGAATATCCAACAGGACCAAAACACTTCTGTCAAGAGATATAATATAGCAGCCCCTGTTGTACCAGACATTGATGTCATGACATTCAGTATGACATCCATGACAGCAGTTCTGTCATCAGCTCCTGCTAGCTCTGCTGCACCAGTAGCGATGTCATGACATTGGAAATGACATCCATGACAGCAGTTCTGTCATCAGCTCCTGCTAGTTGCTTCTGCATCCATGACAACAATTCTGTCATCAGCTCCTGCTACACCACAACTCCTGTTGTTTCTCACACATGACAGTAGTTCTGTCATGACAGCAGATGGATGTCACGATATTCAGCATGACATTCACATTAAAACATTCCACAGCAGTTCTGCCACCACAGCAGATGAAGATGTTATAACATCTTGCTTAACATCAGTGCAGGATCATGTTTTACCAAAATTTAGCCAATTATAAAACCATGGACAATTCTATATCATAGACCCATGGAACTAACAATCTCCCTCTTTGGAAATTTTTGGCTAAAACAACTTATCAGGGCAGCAGCAGTAATTTTTCTAGCCTCACACACTATCATGCTCCCCCTTGATAGTTGCAACAGAACTTTACTCCCCCTTGGTTTAGTCAAAAATTGACAAAAATTGGAGTAAGTGTACATACTGCTCATGGTGTCCAAGTCTGATGTTTCTTGATCTCTAAAGACTGCACCAACAATCATGGACAATGACTTAACCTCCTTGCTGAACTCACTCAGCCAATGTAAAATTAGCCCTGAACCATAGCTCCTTGAGACTACACCTTGAATCAGTCTTAAATCTTGGGTTCTTGTCTTGTCTGAAGCTACACCTTCAGGAATGACACTTTTGATATCACCAATTAAAGGATAATCAGTTAACTACTTGCCACAAGTAACAATTGATCTTAAATCCCCAATTTGAGACACATAAATATTCTGCAGAGAAAAATAAATTCTCCCAGACAGTAACCCATAAACATATTGCCAAGGCACAACAATACACCAGCCAGCACAATATCAAGACATCTTGTCTGACATTATAACCTCATTAGTGGTTCAATAACATAAGCTTGCCTGAGAATCAGCACCCTTTGCATACAACTCCATATTAGCACATGTACACAGCTCCTCCTGTCATGCATACTCAGTACTCCCCCTGAAAGAGAGAATCCAAACATATGAAGACTTTCTTCAACATCTTCATACTGCAGCTTTACATTCCTACAGACCATACTGGAACAGATAGCAGAAGAGTTTCAGAATAACTATCTGGAAGATCTCCAAGATGTCAGGGTAAAGGTCCTTCCATCTGCACAGGATCAGAGTTGATGATGTCTTGATCTTTATCTTCACCAGACACACTAGGATAGAGGCCTACAAACTTGACTGGATCCATGGACATCCTAAGAACAGAACCAAAAGGAATACACTTATCATGTTCACCATGAGCTTGGAGCAGTAACCCAATGTCAAAACATCTTGTCTGACATTCCATCTTCATAAAATCCCAAACTGTTTAAAACCACAAACAATATTGGTACGTAACTGCACTTTTGCAGCAACACATCCTAGATAGAAGTGTAGCTCCCTATATCAAGGGTAACCAGTGCACATGAATGGAAAACATAAGACGCATCTTCATGTCTTCAATAACTCATTATCTGTTCAACACACATGTTGAACACATTCACCATAAGCAAATAGTACACCCATCAACCAAAAGCTCTCCCCCTATCTTTGACAAAAGATTCTCCAAGATCACCACATTATCTCTCATGACCAACTCCATGCTCATACAGTGAGAGGGCATCAAACTGATCCACCTCTTCCTAGAGTTACTTGTAGCAGAAGAGACCACTTCTCCACAAGTATTCTGACCTTAGGCTGAGTACAAGATAGACACCCCATAACCCAAGAAATTATTTCCTCATCATTCTCCCATATGATAAGTTAGAACACTTCTGATTCAGCTAGGGGCTTTATCACATCAGAATGCAATCAACCAATGATCCACTCCAGTCTTGTACAATACCATCATACTCCAAGACAATCCTTTTACCTTATCATTCTCATGTATGACAAGATAGAGTACTTCTTAGCCAAGATGTGAATCACAAGTTCTGTACCAGATCTTCAAGTCCTTTGCCAAGGGAAACCAAACCATATCCACTGGTTCTTTATCTGCCCACAACTAGACTTACTTCTGCCTAGTAATCCAACTGAAGATCTTCAGAGAATACAACTCCACCAGCTTGATCAAAAACATCTCCAAAAGAGGGTAATCTTCCATACACAACTTAGGGCTTCTACCACAAGCTCCACTATATAAACAGAAACAAATCCTCCTTTGGTCTTCAACCAACTACCCTTCTACACAAGAGTACTTAGTTCCAAGCATGAACAGTCCCAGAACCTTCTGTGGTCTTCAAATGACTACCCTTCTGCACAAGAATAGTTTTCTAAAGGCACACTGCTTAAATAAACAAATTCCACTGTTTGGTTATTCAACATCTTTCAGAGCTCTAGAAAATCTGCTACTCCACTAGGCCACTTTGATCTTCAAGTCACAAATTCTACTTGCTCCAAAGCAAGGCATCTACTCCTTCACACAGATCCCGCAAACTGCATGAGGTGAAGCATTAATTCTATTCATACCTGAGAAGATCAACTCATCTTTCATCAATGAAGGCCTTGAAGTTATTGCTTGATGCCACAACTTCGGTTAAGACATCCAGCTGGAGAGTTCCGACTTTCATTCTGCCACTTAGAATAACCTCATCACTCAATCTGAAAGAGCACATAGACTTGAGTTTGAGTAGACAACCTCCATATTGCTTTATTGGACCGCAACACATTTCTTGAAATGCATTTGCTTCATGAACTCCTCTTAAGAGAAACCAAACATGCCAAGGCGTGATTCTCTAATGAGGAAGGGTCACAAACGAAATCTTTACACAAGGATTCCCGCTTTCCTTAAGTAGAGACTTCTTTAGAAAGTCAGAGACAACTGCCACTTAACCTTGACCTCCAATATGACCAAGGTCATATGCTCATATGCACTTAGATCTGAAATAAATTGACCCAAGCAATGTTATCACCAACACCATCTTCTAGACAAGTATCTTGCCAGGAAGCTTTCTAGTTAATAAATCAGATGCTTTTAGTAGAAACTAGAATGCATCAGCTGCACTCCAATACTCCTGGATTAGGAATAACCAGATCTAAAAACAGTGTCTTCATCTTCACTTCCATCAACACTACATTCTAGCCTTAGTTTCTTGCCAAGAACCTTACTAGAATGAAGACAGATCCAACTAAATCTCCTTTTGAGCTAGTGATTCACTCCTTGAATCAACAGAGTTCTGCATAATCTCTGCTGAAGGAATGTCTCAACATCTGGATGAACATCAGATCCTTGAAGTAGACCAAACAAATCAGGGGCCTGCCACTTGTGCAGCAACTGATGAGACAACTTGATCATCAACTAAGGATAATTCATTAAATATTTGTGAAGATCTCAAATAGCAATGAATCTTAAATCCTTATAATCAATCCTTCTCTAAACTTCATGGATAGTAAATTAAATACATGTGTAGACCACAAATAGCAATTGATCTTAAATCCACACAACTTCAGGAATACCAAGGTTGAACCATTAAGGCTGATACCCTTGACTCAACCTGCCTATGACTTCCTCTGTTGAAAGAGCATTTGCAAGTCATGAGTGGTGAAAATAAATCACCTCCCACCATCCTTTCTAAAACAGCCTTTGTAATACACAGCAGAACATCCCAAGCACACCATTAGCCATTCATCTACACAACTGCCACAGCCATGCATCAAACTGTATATAGTCCAATCTTCTCTTAGGGCTACCAGAATTCTTTCATCAGAAAAATATGCAGCGGAACCACCAAAAGAACATCTTCAACATGCCCTAAATAAGATGTCAGAATATCTTATAGGTCATCATACAGAAGTAGCCACTCCTCCTTTGGCAACCCTTCAGCAGATCATAGAAGCTCCTATATCAGAGGGTACAACAGTAGATACACAAAATCCTTGGCAACCTCCTCCTAAACTCCATAAGCAGCAGCTGTAGCTTCTCCTTGTTTAAACCACCAGAAGGTATCTCCCAAGATCTCATCCAGAACAGACAGGATGCCTGCTCTGATACCAATTGAAATTCTGGTATGTAGATTTCAGATGTCCCAAGAACATTGATCTCTGCAAAAACAAAACAAGGACAGACCATGACCAATTTAAATTTCTTTAAATTGTCCCAATGTCATGACTAACGTCATGACGTCTGTTGTAACATCAGCAGGCTGACAAACATATTTATCTAACCATTTAAATTGTGCAGAATTGTAAATGCAGAAATATAAATAACACCAGTAATTGTAAACCTAGTTCGGTGCAACATCACCTATATATGGGGGCTACCAAGCCAGGGAGGAAATTCACTATCAGCAGAATTAATTCAGAGTTAAACCTCCAGTTTACACTCCTCACTTAAAACCTACCCAATGACACTTCAACCTAGAGACACTCTAGACCTGAGAATACCCACTCACTCCCCCTCAATCACACCACAGTGATATACAATTCACAATTACAAAATAGTTATGGAGACTCACTTCAAAACACCTTGATCTTGCTTCACAACTTTGATCAAGTGACACACGCTCTTGCTTAATAGCTTTGAGTGACATACTGAACACACCTATTCATGCACAATAAACCAGAGCAATCATACAACCTATAATTGCTTGGTACACAAGGAATCCTAAGATCCCTAGACACACGTGAAGGACCAAGTTCATCACTCACAAAACACATGTGAAAAGTAACACTCTTCACTCACAAATATGTTTACCACAATGTATCAAAAGATACAAAGGGTGACTTACACACAAGTGACTCTCAAACCCTAGAACTTTATTTTACACTCTGGTTTTTCTTGATGTGAGTGCTTAATTTCTTCTGCTTCTGCTCTTCCTTTTATAGCAATGCAGACTGGGCTTGGGCTGGTCACAAGTAACAAACATTAGGTTTAACAAAGTAAACCTAATTTCCATAAATCAAGGTGCTGTCAAATTAGGTCACAGCTGCTTCATGTTATGTCCAGCCCTGACTAGAATCTCGCCTAAGATAACTAAGGAGCCATAATAGGTTTCCTGAAATTTAGTCTGAGATATATCAGGTATCATAACAAAAAAACAAACCCTGCACATCTGATGTCATACGATCAATGTCATAACATTGGTCATGACATTCAGCTTCACTTAAACTTGCTTTCCAGCTTGCCCTGCTGAACACTTTTGCAGAATTTTCTTCATGATAGTAGAAACAAATGTATTATAGTTTCCTAAAAATTCTCAAAGATCCTTTTTATGAACACTAATTAAATTTGCACTTTGTTCCTAATGAATCTCTTTGGCCTGTACATACTGATGGGGAATATCCAACATGACCAAAACACTTCTGTTAAGAGATATAACATAGCAACCCCTACTGTACCAGACATTGATGCCATGACATTCAGTATGACATCCATGACAGCAGTTCTGTCATCAACTCCTACTGCACCAGTAGCGATGTCATGACATTGGTAATGACATCCATGACAGCAGTTCTGTCATCAGTTCCTGCTAGCTGCTTCTACATCCATGACAGCAGTTCTGTCATCAGCTCCTGCTACACCACAACTCCTGCTGTTTCTCACACATGACAGTAGTTCTGTCATGACAGCAGATGGATGTCGTGATGGATGTCACGACATTCACATTAAAACACTCCACAACAGTTTTGTCACCACAACAGAAGGAGATGTTATAACATCCTGCTTAACATCAGTGCAGGATCATGTTTTACCAAAAATTAGCCAATCATAGAACCATGGACAATTTTATATCATAGACCCATGGAACTAACAGTGTGTCAATGGCTTTGGAATTTGCCATGTCAAACCTCTTGAGAAGCGCAAGACAATACTTTGTTTGACTTACAAACGTTCCTTCCTCAAGCTGTTTGATTTGTAATCTGAGAAAGTATGTGAGCTCCCCCATCATACTCATCTCGAATTCACCCTGCATTAAGTTAGAAAACTCTCTTACGAGATTCATGTTAGTTGATCTGAATATAATGTCATCAACATAAATTTGTACCAAGATTAAGTGTTTTCCTTGACGCTTAATGAAGAGGATTGTGTCGACCATTCCTCTTGAATACCCTTGATCAAGTAGAAACTTGATTAGGCGCTCATACCAAGCCCTAGGGGCTTGCTTGAGTCCATACAAGGCATGTTTTAACTTGTATACATGATCGGGATATTCATGAGACTTAAAACCAGGAGGTTGTGCAACATAAACTTCTTCATTAATATAACCGTTAAGGAATGCACTTTTTACATCCATTTGAAATAGCTTAAAATTTTTCGCACAAGCGAAGGCAAGTAAAAGGCGTATAGCCTTGAGTCGGGCAACCGGTGCATAAGTTTCCTCATAGTCGATGCCTTCCTCTTGGTTATACCTTTGCGCGACTAAACGAGCATTATTGCAGGTTATTACCCCATTTTTGTCCAACTTGTTCCTAAACACCCATCGGGTGCTGATTACTCGATGACCTCGCGGACGAGGGACAAGGTTCCAATCCTCATTTCTCTTAAACTGATTAAGTTCCTCTTGCATAGATAAAAACCAGTGTTCATCGAGTAAGGCTTATTTAGGGTTTTTTGGTTCCATTTGTGAAACGAAAGCAAAGTGATAACAGAATATTCTTATCTTAGACCGAGTCATAACTCCCTTTGATATATCACCAAGGATATTATCTATTTGATGGTCTTTGGAAGAATTCCAAGCTGGAGGGAGATCATCTTTTGTAGACGAATGAACTTCCTCAGTTTCCTCATGGCAGTCATCTTTCTCCTCCTCAACTTTGGCTTGGTCGGGTTGATCAATTCCCGGCTCGGCACCTTTGAGTATGTCTTCCATAGATGTACCTGCACCATGAACAACACTACCTTTTCCGACATCTCTCGGATAAGATTCATCGAATGTTACGTGTACAGACTCTTCAATGGTAAGTAATCTCTTATTATAAATTCTATAAGCTTTACTTGACTGAGAGTATCCGAGAAAGATACCTTCGTCAGCCTTGGAATCAAATTTTCCTAAGTTTTCCTTTCCATTATTCATCACAAAACATTTACAACCAAAGACATGCAAGTGAGATACATTTGGCTTGCGCCCTTTTAAAAGTTCATACGGTGTTTTGTTTAGAATGGAGCGGATGAGCATCTTATTCAAAACATAACATGTTGTACTTATGGCGTCAGCCCAAAAATATTTAGGTAATCCACTTTCATTGATCATTGTTCTCCCCAATTCTTATAAAATATGATTTTTGCGCTTCACAACCCCATTTTATTGAGGAGTAGATGGAGCGGAGAAGTTGTGATCAATTTTGTGTTTACCGCAATATTCTTCAAACAAATAGTTTTCAAACTCACCTTCATGATCACTCCTAATTGAGACAATGTTTGTGTTTAATTTATTTTGGGAAAGCTTAGCAAATCTTTCAAAGGCGGCGAATGTATCGCTCTTGCTAGCCAAGAATATAGTCCAACAGAATTTAGAAAAGTCATCAACTATCACGAAACTGTAATAATTGCCACCTAGGTTTTTAATTCTAGATGGCCCAAATAAGTTCATATGGAGAAGCTCGAGAAGTCTCGTAGTTGAAACGATATTTTTAGATTTAAAAGAGATCCTCGTTTACTTTCCCATTTGACAAGCATCACAAAGATGATCATTGGTAAGCTTTATTTTGGGCAGACCTAAGACTAGATCTTTTGATACTACTTTGTTAAGCAATTCAAAGTTGACATGTGCTAAACGTCTATGCCATAACCATGAGTTTTCACTCATTGTCATGAGACATTTGTCACTTGTCAAATATACTTCATTCAAGTCTAGCATATAGACATTGTTTACTCTTAGGTATCAAAAGATACAAAGGGTGACTTACACACAAGTGACTCTTAAACCCTAGACCTTTATTTTACACTCTGGTTTTTCTTGATGTGAGTGCTTAATTTCTTCTGCTTCTGCTCTTCCTTTTATAGAAATGCAGACAGGGCTTGGGCTGGTCACAAGTAACAAACATTAGGTTTAAGAAAGTAAACCTAATTTCCATAAATCAAGGTGCTGTCAAATTAGGTCATAGCTGCTTCATGTTATGTTCAGCCCTGACTAGAATCTCGCCTAAGATAACTAAGGAGCCATAATAGGTTTCTGAAATTTAGTCTGAGATATATCAGGTATCATAACAGAAAAACAAACCCTACACATCTGATGGCATACGATCAATGTCATAACATTGGTCATGACATTTAGCTTCACTTAAACTTGCTTTCCAGCTTGCCCTGTTGAACACTTCTGCAGAATCTTCTTCATGACAGTAGAAACAAATGTATTATAGTTTCCTAAAAAGTCTCAAAGATCCTTTTTATGAACACTAATTAAATCTGCACTTTGTTCCTAATGAATCTCTTTGGCCTGTACATACTGATGAGGAATATCCAACAGGACCAAAACACTTCTGTCAAGAGATATAATATAGCAGCCCCTGTTGTACCAGACATTGATGTCATGACATTCAGTATGACATCCATGACAGCAGTTCTGTCATCAGCTCCTGCTAGCTCTGCTGCACCAGTAGCGATGTCATGACATTGGAAATGACATCCATGACAGCAGTTCTGTCATCAGCTCCTGCTAGTTGCTTCTGCATCCATGACAACAATTCTGTCATCAGCTCCTGCTACACCACAACTCCTGTTGTTTCTCACACATGACAGTAGTTCTGTCATGACAGCAGATGGATGTCACGATATTCAGCATGACATTCACATTAAAACATTCCACAGCAGTTCTGCCACCACAGCAGATGAAGATGTTATAACATCTTGCTTAACATCAGTGCAGGATCATGTTTTACCAAAATTTAGCCAATTATAAAACCATGGACAATTCTATATCATAGACCCATGGAACTAACAATCTCCCTCTTTGGAAATTTTTGGCTAAAACAACTTATCAGGGCAGCAGCAGTAATTTTTCTAGCCTCACACACTATCATGCTCCCCCTTGATAGTTGCAACAGAACTTTACTCCCCCTTGGTTTAGTCAAAAATTGACAAAAATTGGAGTAAGTGTACATACTGCTCATGGTGTCCAAGTCTGATGTTTCTTGATCTCTAAAGACTGCACCAACAATCATGGACAATGACTTAACCTCCTTGCTGAACTCACTCAGCCAATGTAAAATTAGCCCTGAACCATAGCTCCTTGAGACTACACCTTGAATCAGTCTTAAATCTTGGGTTCTTGTCTTGTCTGAAGCTACACCTTCAGGAATGACACTTTTGATATCACCAATTAAAGGATAATCAGTTAACTACTTGCCACAAGTAACAATTGATCTTAAATCCCCAATTTGAGACACATAAATATTCTGCAGAGAAAAATAAATTCTCCCAGACAGTAACCCATAAACATATTGCCAAGGCACAACAATACACCAGCCAGCACAATATCAAGACATCTTGTCTGACATTATAACCTCATTAGTGGTTCAATAACATAAGCTTGCCTGAGAATCAGCACCCTTTGCATACAACTCCATATTAGCACATGTACACAGCTCCTCCTGTCATGCATACTCAGTACTCCCCCTGAAAGAGAGAATCCAAACATATGAAGACTTTCTTCAACATCTTCATACTGCAGCTTTACATTCCTACAGACCATACTGGAACAGATAGCAGAAGAGTTTCAGAATAACTATCTGGAAGATCTCCAAGATGTCAGGGTAAAGGTCCTTCCATCTGCACAGGATCAGAGTTGATGATGTCTTGATCTTTATCTTCACCAGACACACTAGGATAGAGGCCTACAAACTTGACTGGATCCATGGACATCCTAAGAACAGAACCAAAAGGAATACACTTATCATGTTCACCATGAGCTTGGAGCAGTAACCCAATGTCAAAACATCTTGTCTGACATTCCATCTTCATAAAATCCCAAACTGTTTAAAACCACAAACAATATTGGTACGTAACTGCACTTTTGCAGCAACACATCCTAGATAGAAGTATAGCTCCCTATATCAAGGGTAACCAGTGCACATGAATGGAAAACATAAGACGCATCTTCATGTCTTCAATAACTCATTATCTGTTCAACACACATGTTGAACACATTCACCATAAGCAAATAGTACACCCATCAACCAAAAGCTCTCCCCCTATCTTTGACAAAAGATTCTCCAAGATCACCACATTATCTCTCATGACCAACTCCATGCTCATACAGTGAGAGGGCATCAAACTGATCCACCTCTTCCTAGAGTTACTTGTAGCAGAAGAGACCACTTCTCCACAAGTATTCTGACCTTAGGCTGAGTACAAGATAGACACCCCATAACCCAAGAAATTATTTCCTCATCATTCTCCCATATGATAAGTTAGAACACTTCTGATTCAGCTAGGGGCTTTATCACATCAGAATGCAATCAACCAATGATCCACTCCAGTCTTGTACAATACCATCATACTCCAAGACAATCCTTTTACCTTATCATTCTCATGTATGACAAGATAGAGTACTTCTTAGCCAAGATGTGAATCACAAGTTCTGTACCAGATCTTCAAGTCCTTTGCCAAGGGAAACCAAACCATATCCACTGGTTCTTTATCTGCCCACAACTAGACTTACTTCTGCCTAGTAATCCAACTGAAGATCTTCAGAGAATACAACTCCACCAGCTTGATCAAAAACATCTCCAAAAGAGGGTAATCTTCCATACACAACTTAGGGCTTCTACCACAAGCTCCACTATATAAACAGAAACAAATCCTCCTTTGGTCTTCAACCAACTACCCTTCTACACAAGAGTACTTAGTTCCAAGCATGAACAGTCCCAGAACCTTCTGTGGTCTTCAAATGACTACCCTTCTGCACAAGAATAGTTTTCTAAAGGCACACTGCTTAAATAAACAAATTCCACTGTTTGGTTATTCAACATCTTTCAGAGCTCTAGAAAATCTGCTACTCCACTAGGCCACTTTGATCTTCAAGTCACAAATTCTACTTGCTCCAAAGCAAGGCATCTACTCCTTCACACAGATCCCGCAAACTGCATGAGGTGAAGCATTAATTCTATTCATACCTGAGAAGATCAACTCATCTTTCATCAATGAAGGCCTTGAAGTTATTGCTTGATGCCACAACTTCGGTTAAGACATCCAGCTGGAGAGTTCCGACTTTCATTCTGCCACTTAGAATAACCTCATCACTCAATCTGAAAGAGCACATAGACTTGAGTTTGAGTAGACAACCTCCATATTGCTTTATTGGACCGCAACACATTTCTTGAAATGCATTTGCTTCATGAACTCCTCTTAAGAGAAACCAAACATGCCAAGGCGTGATTCTCTAATGAGGAAGGGTCACAAACGAAATCTTTACACAAGGATTCCCGCTTTCCTTAAGTAGAGACTTCTTTAGAAAGTCAGAGACAACTGCCACTTAACCTTGACCTCCAATATGACCAAGGTCATATGCTCATATGCACTTAGATCTGAAATAAATTGACCCAAGCAATGTTATCACCAACACCATCTTCTAGACAAGTATCTTGCCAGGAAGCTTTCTAGTTAATATATCAGATGCTTTTAGTAGAAACTAGAATGCATCAGCTGCACTCCAATACTCCTGGATTAGGAATAACCAGATCTAAAAACAGTGTCTTCATCTTCACTTCCATCAACACTACATTCTAGCCTTAGTTTCTTGCCAAGAACCTTACTAGAATGAAGACAGATCCAACTAAATCTCCTTTTGAGCTAGTGATTCACTCCTTGAATCAACAGAGTTCTGCATAATCTCTGCTGAAGGAATGTCTCAACATCTGGATGAACATCAGATCCTTGAAGTAGACCAAACAAATCAGGGGCCTGCCACTTGTGCAGCAACTGATGAGACAACTTGATCATCAACTAAGGATAATTCATTAAATATTTGTGAAGATCTCAAATAGCAATGAATCTTAAATCCTTATAATCAATCCTTCTCTAAACTTCATGGATAGTAAATTAAATACATGTGTAGACCACAAATAGCAATTGATCTTAAATCCACACAACTTCAGGAATACCAAGGTTGAACCATTAAGGCTGATACCCTTGACTCAACCTGCCTATGACTTCCTCTGTTGAAAGAGCATTTGCAAGTCATGAGTGGTGAAAATAAATCACCTCCCACCATCCTTTCTAAAACAACCTTTGTAATACACAGCAGAACATCCCAAGCACACCATTAGCCATTCATCTACACAACTGCCACAGCCATGCATCAAACTGTATATAGTCCAATCTTCTCTTAGGGCTACCAGAATTCTTTCATCAGAAAAATATGCAGCGGAACCACCAAAAGAACATCTTCAACATGCCCTAAATAAGATGTCAGAATATCTTATAGGTCATCATACAGAAGTAGCCACTCCTCCTTTGGCAACCCTTCAGCAGATCATAGAAGCTCCTATATCAGAGGGTACAACAGTAGATACACAAAATCCTTGGCAACCTCCTCCTAAACTCCATAAGCAGCAGCTGTAGCTTCTCCTTGTTTAAACCACCAGAAGGTATCTCCCAAGATCTCATCCAGAACAGACAGGATGCCTGCTCTGATACCAATTGAAATTCTGGTATGTAGATTTCAGATGTCCCAAGAACATTGATCTCTGCAAAAACAAAACAAGGACAGACCATGACCAATTTAAATTTCTTTAAATTGTCCCAATGTCATGACTAACGTCATGACGTCTGTTGTAACATCAGCAGGCTGGCAAACATATTTATCTAACCATTTAAATTGTGCAGAATTGTAAATGCAGAAATATAAATAACACCAGTAATTGTTAACCTAGTTCGGTGCAACATCACCTATATATGGGGGCTACCAAGCCAGGGAGGAAATTCACTATCAGCAGAATTAATTCAGAGTTAAACCTCCAGTTTACACTCCTCACTTAAAACCTACCCAATGACACTTCAACCTAGAGACACTCTAGACCTGAGAATACCCACTCACTCCCCCTCAATCACACCACAGTGATATACAATTCACAATTACAAAATAGTTATGGAGACTCACTTCAAAACACCTTGATCTTGCTTCACAACTTTGATCAAGTGACACACGCTCTTGCTTAATAGCTTTGAGTGACATACTGAACACACCTATTCATGCACAATAAACCAGAGCAATCATACAACCTATAATTGCTTGGTACACAAGGAATCCTAAGATCCCTAGACACACGTGAAGGACCAAGTTCATCACTCACAAAACACATGTGAAAAGTAACACTCTTCACTCACAAATATGTTTACCACAATGTATCAAAAGATACAAAGGGTGACTTACACACAAGTGACTCTCAAACCCTAGAACTTTATTTTACACTCTGGTTTTTCTTGATGTGAGTGCTTAATTTCTTCTGCTTCTGCTCTTCCTTTTATAGCAATGCAGACTGGGCTTGGGCTGGTCACAAGTAACAAACATTAGGTTTAACAAAGTAAACCTAATTTCCATAAATCAAGGTGCTGTCAAATTAGGTCACAGCTGCTTCATGTTATGTCCAGCCCTGACTAGAATCTCGCCTAAGATAACTAAGGAGCCATAATAGGTTTCCTGAAATTTAGTCTGAGATATATCAGGTATCATAACAAAAAAACAAACCCTGCACATCTGATGTCATACGATCAATGTCATAACATTGGTCATGACATTCAGCTTCACTTAAACTTGCTTTCCAGCTTGCCCTGCTGAACACTTTTGCAGAATTTTCTTCATGATAGTAGAAACAAATGTATTATAGTTTCCTAAAAATTCTCAAAGATCCTTTTTATGAACACTAATTAAATTTGCACTTTGTTCCTAATGAATCTCTTTGGCCTGTACATACTGATGGGGAATATCCAACATGACCAAAACACTTCTGTTAAGAGATATAACATAGCAACCCCTACTGTACCAGACATTGATGCCATGACATTCAGTATGACATCCATGACAGCAGTTCTGTCATCAACTCCTACTGCACCAGTAGCGATGTCATGACATTGGTAATGACATCCATGACAGCAGTTCTGTCATCAGTTCCTGCTAGCTGCTTCTACATCCATGACAGCAGTTCTGTCATCAGCTCCTGCTACACCACAACTCCTGCTGTTTCTCACACATGACAGTAGTTCTGTCATGACAGCAGATGGATGTCGTGATGGATGTCACGACATTCACATTAAAACACTCCACAACAGTTTTGTCACCACAACAGAAGGAGATGTTATAACATCCTGCTTAACATCAGTGCAGGATCATGTTTTACCAAAAATTAGCCAATCATAGAACCATGGACAATTTTATATCATAGACCCATGGAACTAACAGTGTGTCAATGGCTTTGGAATTTGCCATGTCAAACCTCTTGAGAAGCGCAAGACAATACTTTGTTTGACTTACAAATGTTCCTTCCTCAAGCTGTTTGATTTGTAATCTGAGAAAGTATGTGAGCTCCCCCATCATACTCATCTCGAATTCACCCTGCATTAAGTTAGAAAACTCTCTTACGAGATTCATGTTAGTTGATCTGAATATAATGTCATCAACATAAATTTGTACCAAGATTAAGTGTTTTCCTTGACGCTTAATGAAGAGGATTGTGTCGACCATTCCTCTTGAATACCCTTGATCAAGTAGAAACTTGATTAGGCGCTCATACCAAGCCCTAGGGGCTTGCTTGAGTCCATACAAGGCATGTTTTAACTTGTATACATGATCGGGATATTCATGAGACTTAAAACCAGGAGGTTGTGCAACATAAACTTCTTCATTAATATAACCGTTAAGGAATGCACTTTTTACATCCATTTGAAATAGCTTAAAATTTTTCGCACAAGCGAAGGCAAGTAAAAGGCGTATAGCCTTGAGTCGGGCAACCGGTGCATAAGTTTCCTCATAGTCGATGCCTTCCTCTTGGTTATACCTTTGCGCGACTAAACGAGCATTATTGCAGGTTATTACCCCATTTTTGTCCAACTTGTTCCTAAACACCCATCGGGTGCTGATTACTCGATGACCTCGCGGACGAGGGACAAGGTTCCAATCCTCATTTCTCTTAAACTGATTAAGTTCCTCTTGCATAGATAAAAACCAGTGTTCATCGAGTAAGGCTTATTTAGGGTTTTTTGGTTCCATTTGTGAAACGAAAGCAAAGTGATAACAGAATATTCTTATCTTAGACCGAGTCATAACTCCCTTTGATATATCACCAAGGATATTATCTATTTGATGGTCTTTGGAAGAATTCCAAGCTGGAGGGAGATCATCTTTTGTAGACGAATGAACTTCCTCAGTTTCCTCATGGCAGTCATCTTTCTCCTCCTCAACTTTGGCTTGGTCGGGTTGATCAATTCCCGGCTCGGCACCTTTGAGTATGTCTTCCATAGATGTACCTGCACCATGAACAACACTACCTTTTCCGACATCTCTCGGATAAGATTCATCGAATGTTACGTGTACAGACTCTTCAATGGTAAGTAATCTCTTATTATAAATTCTATAAGCTTTACTTGACTGAGAGTATCCGAGAAAGATACCTTCGTCAGCCTTGGAATCAAATTTTCCTAAGTTTTCCTTTCCATTATTCATCACAAAACATTTACAACCAAAGACATGCAAGTGAGATACATTTGGCTTGCGCCCTTTTAAAAGTTCATACGGTGTTTTGTTTAGAATGGAGCGGATGAGCATCTTATTCAAAACATAACATGTTGTACTTATGGCGTCAGCCCAAAAATATTTAGGTAATCCACTTTCATTGATCATTGTTCTCCCCAATTCTTATAAAATATGATTTTTGCGCTTCACAACCCCATTTTATTGAGGAGTAGATGGAGCGGAGAAGTTGTGATCAATTTTGTGTTTACCGCAATATTCTTCAAACAAATAGTTTTCAAACTCACCTTCATGATCACTCCTAATTGAGACAATGTTTGTGTTTAATTTATTTTGGGAAAGCTTAGCAAATCTTTCAAAGGCGGCGAATGTATCGCTCTTGCTAGCCAAGAATATAGTCCAACAGAATTTAGAAAAGTCATCAACTATCACGAAACTGTAATAATTGCCACCTAGGTTTTTAATTCTAGATGGCCCAAATAAGTTCATATGGAGAAGCTCGAGAAGTCTCGTAGTTGAAACGATATTTTTAGATTTAAAAGAGATCCTCGTTTACTTTCCCATTTGACAAGCATCACAAAGATGATCATTGGTAAGCTTTATTTTGGGCAGACCTAAGACTAGATCTTTTGATACTACTTTGTTAAGCAATTCAAAGTTGACATGTGCTAAACGTCTATGCCATAACCATGAGTTTTCACTCATTGTCATGAGACATTTGTCACTTGTCAAATATACTTCATTCAAGTCTAGCATATAGACATTGTTTACTCTTAGGTCATTAAACACACTCTTCATTTCATCATTATGCGCAATTTTGCAACAATCTTTTGAAAATGATACATTGTATCCTTTGTCGCATAGTTGGCTAATGCTAATGAGATCATGTTTAAGACCCTCGACAAGCAATACATCAGATATGGTAGTGAAAGAAAGGTTACCTACACTACCTTTTCCAAGTATTACACTGCGATTGTTATCTCCATAGGTTACATACCCCTTCTTCTTTGCCACGAAGTCGATGAAGAGAGATATGTCTCCTGTCATGTGTCTTGAGCAGCCACTATCGAGAACACATCTTCTCTCGATAGTCTCAAGATGTTGTACCTATGAAAAAACAATTAACAAGAGGAGGTATCCAATGGCTTATTGGGTCCTAAGTCGTGAGTGACAAAATGGTCGCATTTAGGAAACCATTGATAAATGCCTTTAGGAACCAAAAATATCTTAAACGGAATTTAGCAATGGAATGACCTTTCTTGCAACAATATAAACAAGAAAAATTAACTTTTGAATTACCTTTGCTATCGTGATCTCTTATAACATATTTGTATTTTTGATATGGATTAACCATACTCTTTCTAAAATTAGATTTATCGATGGCAAAGGTAATTTTGGGCTCTAGAGCCTTGTTAAGTTTGACATTTAGGCTATTAACTTCATTTTGCCAAATGTAACAAGTGTCACACCCAAATTTAACTACTCTACTTCTTATATCCTCACAACCTGCTTTAGTACTTTCCACTATGAAAGCTTTAAGTGTCTCAAGTTTCTTTTCGGACTCACAAATCTTTTGCTCTAAGTGAGCAAAGATTTGATTATTTGAGGCAAGCCTTTTAAAGGCTTCTTTTGCTTCACAATGCAAAGTATTAAACGCAGTTTGTAATTCAAAATGAGACATGTTAGAGGAATTTTCATATTTAGCATGTCGTACCTGTTTTTTCTTGTTCTTTTGGTGAGCGGAAAGACAAATATTTATGGATTCATCTTCATCACTTGAGCTTTCATCCTCTGAGGAATCACTATCGTTTTCCCAAGCTATATACGCTCTCCTTGGCTTTGATTGCTTCTTATGTGATCTATTTGTTTCCTTTTCTTTGCCCTTTTTGTTCAGGGGACAATCCGGTTTGTAGTGTCTGGTCTTTCCGCAAGTATAACATGATTCTCTTGTTTTGTTCCCCTTAGTGTCATCACTTCTAGAGTACCTAGATTGTTTCCAGAAGTTGACAAGATTCTTCTCAGAGTATTGGATGTCGTTCTTTTTAACATAGCGGTTGTAACACTTTACAAACAGCCCCATGTCCTCACTCTTGTCATCCTCTTCTTCGTCACTCGAAGTGTAATCACTATGCTCCTTAGATTGAGACTTTGAGGAAGAATTCTTGAGAGAAATTGACTTCTTTTCAGTAATTTTTGTTTTATCCTTCCTTTCCTTCTTTTCATGTTGCTCTAAGCTTAGAAGCACTTGTTCGTGCTCTTGCAGCTTTCCAAACAATGTTGCGAGATCCAAAATTGTGAGGTCGTTAGCTTCTTTGATGGCGGTTACCTTCGGTTGCCATTCCCTGTTAAGGCATCTCAAAATTTTGTTAGTAGCAACATCATTGGCAACTGGCCTACCTAGTGAATGCAATCTATTGATAAGATGAGTGAATCTCTTTTGCATGTTCGCAATGGTTTCCCCTTGCTCCATGTAAAAGAGATTGAACTCTTATGTTAGCATATTGATTCTCACTAGCTTAACATCATTCGTTCCCTCATAGGCAACTTGCAATGAGTCTCACATAGCTTTTGTCGTTAAACAATGAGAAACCATATAATATTCATCAACTCCTAATGAAGAGATCAAAATATTTTTGGCTTTCCAATCGTAATTATATTTCTTTTCATCATCATCAGCCCATTGTGCTTCGGGCTTAGGAACAATCATATTATTCTCATCGGTCATAGTTATTTCAATTGGACCGTTAAGAATAACATTCCACACTTTTCTATCTATGGAATTAATGTACACCCACATACAATCTTTCTAGTAACTGCAATTTTCTCCATTAAAAACAGGAGCTCTATTATAGGCCCCTTTAGGTTTGTTAGCCATTTTCTACAAAGTTATACTTGAAGCACAGAGTGAACCGGTGCTTCTGATACCACTTGTTAGACGATGACGCGGATCTAGAAAGGGGGGGGGGGGGGGGTTGAATAGATCCCTAATTAAAAATCAGTCGGTGCTACCAATAAAATTGGTTTTAAAAATGTTTAATATGCAGAAGCGGCCGTGGAAAAATTACCGTCTATAACGAACCGTTACTAGAGGACCGAATATGTGTCTAGCCTATGGATATTGATATTGAGCAAAGAGAATCATCACGCTAGTCACATTATTAATTGATTTATATCACTACTTGGTATGACTAGTTCCAATGCCTTAATATGCCAACAAAATAATTGGACAGCACACGAGAATTTTGGTTCAGACAATTTATCAAACACTTGGCGTGCGGAGCACTCAAAGTGATTTCGGCTTTGAGTAAGTAGCACTAGTTTCCTTGTACAATAAACTATTGTACTATAGTCAAAATTACTTCAGCACTTACTCAAAACAGTCCTTAATTCGATATTATTGTTTGAATGAAATTCTAACAAATATTACGCAAAATGAAAATGCGAAAAGTAAAAGGCACAAAGATTTGTTGAGGCAGTTCCCCCGCCATCATCGCTTCGCGGTACGTCTTCCCTCAATTCTAACAATAGAATTGAGCTTGTATAATATAAATGTAACCTGTAGTTGAATCGTTTATACAAGAATAGACAAGCAAATGCACAAGCAAACTCCCTTGTTGTTGAAGATGCTTTCTCTTCTTGTCCCTTGATTCGAGTCGAATCAAGTCCTTTGATTGTTTGTGTATGAACCTCCGATTACAGCTCCTTGGTTGAATAACCTTGCGTTTTCAAACCCCAGCCTGGCTGATATCAAACACTTGCCAATCGAACTCGAACCTCTCCTTCATAATTCACCGGTTACCGCTACTAGATCGACGGAACCCACCGCTCCTCGATCACCTTCGCTCAGCTGAATATATGTTGAGAAGATTCATACTAAAAACCCCCAAATTCAGCAAATCTTGGAGGACAAAACCCTCAAGGTTTTATTCAAGAAAAACCTGCCAAAATC
This sequence comes from Lathyrus sativus, assembly GCA_963859935.3. NCBI lineage: Eukaryota > Viridiplantae > Streptophyta > Magnoliopsida > Fabales > Fabaceae > Lathyrus > Lathyrus sativus. Next base: position 536,043,351 of record OZ012735.1, read on the forward strand.
TCAACCCGAACCGGATTCCCAATCAATGACTTCAGACGTTATCACTTCAAATAAACCATAATGTACAGCAAAGATTATTGTAGGTGATTATTATGGTATGAAATGTAGAAGATGAAGATGATAAGAACTAATGGCACCTCTTTTACTTTTCTTGTTTTGCAATTGATTTGATTGTTAATAAAGAAAGTGAGCAACTTTCTATTTATATTATGCCAAAAAGTAACAGAAAAAACCACTTTTCGAAATATGTGGACAGACCAAAATTATGCAGTAAAACAACGAACGGTCGACCATACAAAAGGAAGGGTCGACCTGAGCTACCCCAAGCAAGATAGATTATGCAAAATATCAAGCTATGCGTCGACCAAAACAGAACCACACGTCGACCCAAAGTCTGCATTTTTAGACAAACAGAAATAACAGTATATGCATCGACCTGTAGGTCGACGTGCGCCAACCCGTGGAAAATTCACTTTAGAGACACCTTCTATGAGTCTACCAGAGCAGATGAGTGGTCGACTCAAAGACCTGTATTTTACAAAAATACCAATTTTGTTATTTTTGACTCTTCTAGATGTGACTTTTAACATACCAAAGAAGTTTAACTCATATGACGACATTCAATGCACTACACAAGATATTTGATGCAAGCAAATGAAATATGTGGGATAAGGTAGTCACTTCTTCCATGCAGTTGCGTTTTGACATCGAAACACACATGTATAGTATATGAGGCTTTGCCCTCACAAGAGGCTCTTCGTCATAGATGGTATCAAGCCTCTGGCTTTTCCTCACATCCTGAACCTTATCAGGTGGTTCTAGGTTGAAGTCCTTACCAGGACCTTCTTGGTGAAAATTTAACTTGGCCTTGTCAGCCATCTGTTCACTAGTAGCTTCCAAAGCCGCCTAAAGTTTGGTTTCATCCACGTAGGCCAAAATTCTTTTTAATGTTTTGAACTCAGTCATTATCACTGAATTCGCTTCCCCACCTTGTGGGGTCTATTGCAGGATTGCCAAGGTATGAAAGTCTCTCTCCTGGCACTTTCTTATCCCACCGAAAACCTTTGACGGGGTGTAAGTATAATAAGCAGAATGTCTCATCGTCCGGGACAAATACAAAATCTTCTGGGGCGCAAGGGGCAATGTTAGCCAAATGTTTGTCAAACTGTCTTCGGTCGACATGATTTATAGGTGCTTTGAAGTACCCCTGGTCAGCTTCGATGTTCTCCACTATGTCGTTTGGCCTCCAAACAGCAATTCGTTGATGCATCGAAGATGGAACTACCCCAATTCCATGTATCCATTCTCTTCCCAAAAGCAGATTATAATTAGCCTTTGTTTCCACCACCATGAAGATGGTGGGTCTTGTAATCGTTCCAACTGTCAAATCCACCTGTATTACCCCCATCGCAGAGCTAACCTTTCCTTCATAGTTCTACAGGACCATATTATGTGGCTTTGTGTCGGTGTCATATTTGCCAATTTTGTTCAGTAAGAAGTTTGGCATCAAGTTTACCGTTGCGCCATAATCCACCATAATCTTATTTACTGGCACATTTTCTACCTTTCTGGTGATGTAAAGAGGCTTCAAGTGATTTTTCATTGCTTCTGTAGGTTGCTCGAAGAAGGCATTATGTTCTTCTATGCAACCGTTGTTCATGACATAGTAGCACACAGGTTTGTGTGCCGCCATTTCTGCCTCATTGTAGGCATCTAGATTCTCGACCTCTGTGATTCTATCAAAATCCCTGGGCATTATAGATACCACATAATCCATATTGACTAGGATATCTAAAGAGGCTTCAGAGTCATAATCGAAGTTATCCGTCATCTCTTCATCATCTTTGACCGTTCTTTTATATTCGACCTCTTGAGAGGGGAACAATTTTCGCCCCACAGGCATTTTCTCAGTAATTTTGAGTTGACCCCCTTTGTTTTCAGCAGGGGCGTTAGTGCTGGATTCTCCCTGATTCTTTGATGAGGCCTCCCTAAGGGCCTTCCTCCTTCTTTGTTCCCTTCTCCACTAAGACCGTGACATCGGGTTTTTCCCTTTTTAATTCTTAGAGACATGTGCAGTTTTAGAGGATTGGAACTCCTTTCGATAGGTGATTGATGAACCTCGATTGACTTCAAAATTATTCCATTTTTGTTGTCCTTTTTGTCTGTCCTCATTAGGCCTGACCCACTTGCCGTTAGAAATCTTGGAAAATAACTTAAAGGTAGCAGGCCTTGCTCTTGGCGCTCTAGTGTTAGGCTCAGATTTTCTTGGATCACTGCTTCGAGGGCCAAAGTTGGGCCTCTCCCATTTCTGTTTTGTCTTTCGCATCCCCTCGAGCTTCTGGGCAGCCTTCTGATCGAAGATTGCGCTACATCTAGGGCACATCATGACACCAGACCCTTTCTTTTGGTAGCGATGGAGGAATTCGACGATGGTCTCCTCATGTCTTGGATATGCCATTTTGTTGCGCTCCTCTTGGAAACTTAACTTGTCATTTTCCATGGTCTCGTATTGTGTTATTTCAACCATATTCACATCCATGTCAATGTTATTACTTAGGTTCAGCCTGCGGAGGTCCAACTCAAGGCCTTCAGCAGCCTTATCCATCCTAATAAAACCATATGCAACTTCTTTGGTTACCGACATCAGGTTGGAACCTTCTGTGTCCCCCTTACTTAAGTCATCAACAATCTTGTTGAGGCCTTCAGTAGCCTCATTCATGAGTGTTTTGGGGGTATCATGCTCAAATCCTACAATGACCTTGGCCAGCACAGTTTCATTGGCAAAATCCTCAGTGATTTCCACCATGTTAATCGAAAAATCAAAGCCATCAACAACTTCAACCATATGTGCCTCTGTGGGCTCAGCATAGTGGGCATCCACCGCTTATAGTGGATCAGTGTCAATTTTCATCTAGCTATTGCTTTTCTCTCCAAACTTCAATCTTCCCTCTTGGATAGCATTCTGAACTAAATCCCTGAAAAGAAAACATTGAGATGTTTTATGACCCAAAAAATTATGGTATTTACAAAACCCTCTCTTTTTTCTCTATTCTAAAGGTGGCATTTTAGCGCCAGCAGGCACTATCATTTGCCCATATTTAACTAACAAATAAAAACTTTCGTCACATTTAGTGATATCGAAAGTATATGTTTTCTTTGGAAACTTGTCATTCTTTTCAGATTCGACAAAACTTTTTCCATTTGAGGGAGCTAACACTTTACAAGCGTAAGGAGGAACCTGCTTTAATTCAGCAATATCTATTTCATTTTCGTCGAAATATAATGATTCATCATGTACGCCTTTGATATTTTCATTATATTCGACATAAGCTACCTTCTTACTCTTATTAAATTTGGCCTTTTCGTCTTTAAGACGCTCTAGCTGTCGAACCCTATCAGCTAGTTAGGCCATATCTCTTAAATACTAGGTATCTAACTTCTTCCTAATAGAGTAATTGAGGCCACAAGCGACCATCTCGACTAACTAGTGTTCAGGTACTTGAGTAAAACACCTAGTCTTGAGTAGTCGAAACCTATTTAGATAATCTTCTATTGGTTCAAAAAACTTTCATTTTATACTAGCCAATTCCTTCAAGCTAATCTTGGTTTGTCCCATATAGAACTGTTCATAAAATAAACATTCCAACTGGGTCTAATTGCAAACTGAGTTAGGGGGTAAGGTTGTAAACCAAGTGAAAGCATTTTTAGTGAGAGAGCTTGGAAAGTATTTTATCCTAAGGCTTTCATCATTTGCGATCTCTCCGGCTTTGATCATATACCGGGAAACATGTTCGACAGTAGATTCTGTCCTATCTCCTGAAAACTTGGTGAACTTTGGCACCTTCGTCCTATGAGGTAATTCTGACTGGAGAATATAATCTACTATTGGCGACGTATAATTTGGCCTAGTGAATTACCCCATTTTGAGCCATTATTCTTTCGACCATGGCTGTTAAGTTGTTATCGACGACCATGTTGTTACGTCGAACTTGTTGTATGACATTGTCCGCATCTTAGTTTCGATTCACCATAATCACTTCTGGGTCTCTTTCTACTAGAATTGGTGCTTAGACCCTTTGTGGTTCGACCCTAAGAGGCTCGAGTCTAGGGAGTTCGACCCTCCCTTGATTTTCTAGGTTGGTGTCGCTACTGCGAAAATCGGCGCCGGCTGAACAGAAGAGTCGCCACCGTGCGTTATTTATCCCAACGGAGGGAAAGGAAACACTCGAAGTAAACCTACCGCAAAGACGGGAAAGGAATGGTCATCGCAACCAAATCCTGGATTCGGGAGTCGGTTACGCAAGGGGAAGGTATTAGCACCCCTCACGTCCGTCGTACTCGACGGGATCCACGCTTGCTTGGTTTGTCTAAAGGATGCAAAACAATCTATCTACGGCTGCTAAATCTAAACGGGAAGAAACTGACTCAATAGAGCATCGCACTCTATGCCTACGTATTCTCAAGAGAGAAAGTCAGAGTCATCGTAGTTCGGGAAACTACATGAAATTGGCTCGCCAAGACTTCGCGTCTTGTGCCTACGTACTTCCACACAGAGTGGAAGATCAGAGCTTATGTAGTTCAGGCTAACTACGGCTAGACAGGGTGTTCTCATACAGGAGTGAGAGATTTAAGTTGTTTTGAGAGGTACGGGAACCTACGGGAACTAGAAACTACGGTCTGGTCTCAAATGCGCAGGGGCAAGAGAAAAGGATAACGTCAGTCGTCAACGGGAAAGTCTCGATCGCACAGCAGCGAGAGAACAGATAGGTTAGTTGTTAGTGTGCTCGCTAGGATATCGCATCCTATGCCTACATATTCTCATTAGATATGAGAAATCAGAGCAGCTGTAGTTCAGCCTACCACATCTAAAACCTGGAAAAAGGGAAAAGGGAAAACGGGAAACGAGAGCTCGCTAGGATACGGCATCCTATGCCTACGTACTCTCGTCGGGCACGAGAGATCAGAGCTAACGTAGTTCGACGGGAAAACGAATCTCAATTGCACGGGAGCAAGAGAGAGGAAATAGGGATTCGCTCGCATGAGGCAAGAACAAAGAGGAAGCAGGCCTACGCCTAAACGGGAAGGAACTCGGAACACGCATGCAAGAACCTAAGAAGAAACTCCTCAGTTGGCACTTCCTTTGTATCTGATGATGCAGCCCACAACACTCGCTGGTTGCCTAAAGATTTGAATACGCCAAATGATAATGAACGAAGCAGCTCCGGGGCTCCTGACGTACGCGCAAGCTCCATTCCAATCTTCTCCTCTCTGGATCTTGATGATGACGCTCGAATCAGAAAATGTAACGCTTAGACCGTCATGGTTCGACTTATACGAGAAATCGAACTCTAAGAGGTAGCGTATTAATATCCGTGTCAAAGACAAGATGGAGAAATGATATCGAAAATCATTCTCCAATTGAATCGTGTCACACGGCCAGCCAACAATAAAATCGAGATAAAAGTCAGATAGAAATGAAAATAGGAGACAAAATCCAATAGCAAAATACAGGTCTACTCCTAAAAATTAGCAATTAATTTCTAATAGGAAATATACTAAAGAATTAAATCTATAAACTCCTAAAGATATCTAATTCCTAAATTCTCTCTAAAAGAAATTAACACCTAAAATTATATTCTAAGTATTTACAATATACCCTAAAAATATTAAAGAAAATTCTCTAAAGAATTACAATTAAATGTACAATGTAAAATATTAAAGGAATAAAATGCAGGGGAGGGGTTTAGGTCCAGCACAGGGGTATATAGCCAGCAAAAAAATAAAACAGAATTGGGGCCCAGCCCACTAAGCAAATTCAGAAAAGAAAACAAAAAAAAAGGGGGGGTTTATGGCCAAAAACGGAGGTGTGAGCAAAACACCTCGTTACCGGGCCCAGCCCAACTACACACGGAGGGGGGTGAAAGGAAAAACGGGGGATGCGAAACAGAATGGGCCTTAGAGGCCCAATACCCAACCAAGCCACTTGATCCATCCCCTTCAGCAAACATAACCCTAATCTCAATTTTGCAGAACACTGTTCATCTGCGCCGTAACTCTCCCTCCAAACTCTCTCTCTGTGTTCCTCTATCAATTCTCAAACTCGCCTTGAATCTTACAATACTTGACATCCGGTGAACGTCTGATGGCTCGTTGAAGGTTCCAGGTGGATTTTCTAATGAAGACGAAGAACAACAACCTGACTGGATCTGGCGAAGACTAAGCGATGACGTTGTTTGGCGAATCGAAGATATTACATGTTGAAGATTCTGGAGTTCTGATGAGCTTCATGAACACGAAGGTTTCTGGAAAGCACAAGTTGAAGGAGATGATGAAAATGTGATGAATCTTGCATCAAGATCTAGCAAAAAACCGAAGGTGGTGATGAGACTCGAAAGAAGCATACGATGAAGCTTCTGGACACGAATGAGAATCCTGATGATTATTCATGAATGCAGGTCCAGATCGATGAATGGATGATAATCTTCGAAGATCTGGAAAACAGTTACGATGAAGATCTGACGATTATTGGAGAAGCTCTTCACGGAAATCTGGAAACGATACGAATTTGGATGAATATTTCGGTTGATTTCTGGGCGAATCATTGAAGGCGTATGAAGTTCTGGGAAAACGAGTGCGAAACGTTGAAGATCTTCAAGGATCTTTGAAGATTTTGAAGAAACCTGGACGAAGATGGAGGCGCAAGCTGAAGGATTTGTGAAGATTAATTGGAAAATCTTCTGGAAAAGGCGGATGAAGATGTGATGAATGGTGAATCTTGGTGATTTCCGGCAAGAACAAGTTATTGATGTTGATGCAGAACGATGAAGAACGGTAATGGATCTTGCGAAGAACACGGCGGAGAAGATGAACGGGGAAGATTTCTGGCGTTTTCCGGTGACTGTTGCAGATTCCGGCGACGGTTGCGGTGGTCGCCGGTGAGAAGTTATGGTGGTGGCCGGACTTGCATGGCCGGCGGGGAGTGTTACCGGCGAGGGGACGCGTGGCGGCTATGCATGCAAAGGGAAGGTGGGAATGAGACACGTGGTGGTGGAGGTGGAAGAGAGAGGGAGAGCCACGTGGGGGCTCTGCATGCAGAGTGAGAGGGTGAGGTGGCTTCGTGCGAGTGTGTAACGTGGTGAATGATGGAGAGTCCGAAAATGCACACGTGGGAGAGCTCTTATAGGATAGGTGGCGCGAGAACTTGGACTGGGCCTCCACACAGACACATGGCCCACTAAAACTCAGACTTGATTAACCACTAATTAAAATCTGATTAAGCCTAATTAACCATGATTAACCCTAACGAACACTTGAAACAGCAATTAAAGCTTAACTGCTAATTAAGACCATTCCAAACCTAATTAAATCTAATAAACTCAATTAAAACCCTAATTAACATCTAAAAAGGAAATTAAAATCTAATTAAACTCTATTAAATCCTAATTAAATCTAAAAGGAGGATTAACCTATAAAACTCTATTAATTTCTATACAAACAAAAAAATACCTATTAAAAGAAATATCCTATTAAAATCATTTTAAAAATTCTACTTAATATCTAAAAACAAGAATTATTCTCAAAAAAGGAATTAAACTAAAAACTATTTAAAAAAACTATTAAAACCTATTTAAAAGAAATCTATAAATTCTAAAAATGATTTAAAACTATTAAAAATGTTAAAAGAAATCTATTTAAATTCTAAAAAATCCATATTAAAATTTGTATATCCTATGTTGATTTCTATTAATTCTCTAGATTAATCTCAATAAAACCTATATCAATTTCTATTTAAAATCTAGAAAGAAAACTAATAAACCTATTTAAAATCTATAAAAAGGCTATACAATCCTAAAAAGGCAAACAAAGGCAAACAACCAACATAAAAGAGAGCGCGAGACCAGATCGAAGCAAGCAGTAAACCAAGACACCAAGAACCTCCAAAATTATCGCGTAAGCTGAAAACACCCAGGAAGCGCGTGACTTCTCAAAATAACCTCCGATTATTCGAACCGGTCTGAAATACCCGAAGTGTGAAAACAGGGCTGTAATCCCGATAAAATCAGTATGAATGAGAAAATGCACTGTATGCGGTATGCGAATGCGAATGCGAAATGCGTCGAACCATAAACCAGATGGGAATCGGTTGGTCAAATTTTAGGGTGCAACAGCTGCCCCTATTCAAGCGGCTTTGACCTGAATGGTTGAAGAGCGAACAACTTTCAAACATTTAAAGGTAGAAGACGGTTGAATACAAAAGAACCCTGAAATTTGCCAATTCCAGAACTGCCCGGGAAATAGCTTCCAATGAACTGAAGTCTGGTTGGTACGACAACAACTGGTCAATTATCTGATGAAACCCTTTTTTCTGTTTTTTTTCGTCAATCACCTGTGTGACGCCACAGGTACTGAATCTTCGAAATAATGCTTCAGAAAGCAAACACCTTCCCATCTGCTATGGGATCTAATCTTGTCATCTCACAGTTCACAGCGAACCTGAGGAAAACTCTCCCGGGGAAATTCTGAATCGACTGCCAGGCACCCATTTTCGACAACAGGCGGCAGCTTCAGAAGTTTGATATATGCCAATTTTTTTCTTCTTCTTTTTTCAGTGCCGACGTAACAACCAAATATGAAGAATCACTCCGCTGGGGGAGAAGAGAAGCTCAACCAAACAACTCTGCAGGGGAACAATACTCGAAAACCAAGAGGTCATCAACCTGGTCCATGTTTCGACATGCGTATGTTTGAAAATAATGCAATGTTCCACACGACATGGAAATGATATGCACATGTTTTGATAGATGCGATGCCCCATACGGCCTGGAGATGCTATGTGTTTATACAAATGCAAGTATGACGATATATGCAAATATAAATGCAGGCTCGAACTGTCAGAGAACACCAGGTCTAAAACCACTTGGCAAAATAAACGTCGAAGGCAACATCGACTCCACTGAGGGTAACCTGATATCACAGAATCCTCCTAGCAAAATAGATGCTGGAAAAGGGAAGGACTGCCTTGCACGGCGATATTCTTTCTAAACCACTGGTAACCTGGACTCTGTAGGGATTGACCGACTGGGGTCGATTGTGCACTGCGCACTGCTGGGAATGCCCCTTCTATCAAGGATATAAATCTTAATCTGCTGAGAATACTCCTGATCCTACTCCGATACGGGATAAAATACAATCTCAACTCTCCCGGGGATAATACGTGACTTCCATCCGCTGAAGGAGAGTAATAGTCCTGAGTTAACAACGTCCTCAAGGGACTCAAACATTAATCGGAGAACTGGTATCAATTGAGCTTTGTATCGGGGAATGTGACAACATGCGAGTCATTGGGAATTACCATGTCAGATATTTTTTAGGCTTTTTCTGGTTTAAAGGATAAAAATGGGTTATTTACAAAATGGAAAATAGGGAAAATACTAGACGCGAACTAGCATGCAAAGGATAGACTACCAGACGAGAACTGATAGCAAAATAGATTAGGTTATCGGACGAGAATTGAGTTATAGCTTGAACATCAGACGGGGCTGACTGGATAATAGGTTAAGAAACAAATGACCAGGCGAGAACTGGTTGAAAGCTGACATGCACCAGACGGGAACTGGTACAACGACTAGGTTAAAGAAACGGTGACCAGACGAGAACTGGTAACAATAACGTACACCAGACGAGAACTGATGTCACAAACAGGTTAGAGAATTGATGACCAGACAGGAACTAGTTAAAAGGTAACATGCACCAGACGAGAACTGATGCCACAATAAACCACACCAGACGAGAACTGGTGCAACAATAGGTTAAAGACGTGATGACCAGACGAGAACTGGTAGCAATAACGTACACCAGACGAGAACTGATGTCACAAACAGGTTAGAGAATTGATGACCAGACAGGAACTGGTTAAAAGGTAACATGCACCAGACGAGAACTGATGCCACAATAAACCACACCAGACGAGAACTGATGTTTATGGAAAGGTTGACCATACGATAATGGGTTAAACGAAAACATGTACCAGGCGAGAACTGGTATTTACAGAAAAGTGGGCCAGACGAGAACTGGTTACCGGTTTGCCAGGCGAGAACTGGACTTTTGGAAAATGACTTGGTTACAAAGTTCTGACACGTAACAGGTTTTATTGCAGGATAACGATCCACGGACAACAAGACCTTTTTCGGAAGGTCAAGGTTTTTTTGATAAGAGTAATGACACAATTCCCTGATACAGACTTGCTTGAATAACTTGCCCCAGTACAACTTAACTTGCCCCCAATCTAACTCTCTGGAATATCACTCTGAACAGCTTACTACGTGACGACCTCGAGATTACCTGCCCCGGTATCTGTACGTCAAAAGGATTCAACCTCAATCAAACCATTATCAACCCAGTTGGTCTCACTATCCCTGCGGTGACTTGCCCCTGAATGAGCGTACAAGCGACTTAACCTGATCTGATCACCCATTGGAAGGATCTGCTTTCAAATTACAACATTCTAAATGCTTGCCCCTGATTGGGTCTCGAAAAGATTCATTTCTGGTCAATTGCTTCTCAAATAAACTGCCCCTGATCGATTGAAGCTTCGGGACTTGTCCTCAGACTAACTGATTCTGAACTTACTAGAAGTCAATGCCCTGGATTCACAGGGTTCCACAACATACACCATTCTGATCTAGACTGCTGAATTATTCAGTCCTGTTCGATTATTCCCTGTTGGAATTTCCTTCTTGTCAACTACTGACCTGCAAGTAAACTTGTTTAATCCCGAATGGTAATTTTAATGCAGTGTTCATGCAGATTTTGAAAAATTTTGTGCTGTCACTCATTTACGTGTCATGTGAGTGACGAATGAACCATAGTTCAAACGTAGTGCTTACGTGATCAGTGAAAAATACAACAAGGATATGACTAGCAAATCAAGAGGGAGTCAGGTTACTTAACCTTACCGTAATACGCCTTCAGAATAAACCTTGCCTCAATTAGGTCTTTTAAGGGCTGTATCGTGGTCGGGTTCACGGTTCGTGAAACAACGGATATTTGGCTAAAATTATGATTTGTACCCACCCCTTCTACGTGATGATCTCCGATCCTAAAGTTCAGTTAACTTGGCTCGAGCGCTCGCCTCTTCGAGAGTTATGTTGAATGGTAAGGACCATAGTTAAGGAACTCACAAGGTTTTCGGAGTAACAGTTACCCCTTTTCATCTTCGGTGTCTGTATACACGACTTTGCGACTTCACCGGGGATTTTTTTCTATTGATATCCTTTCTTTTTCATTCTTTTGATTCCCTAATTTTTGCCTGGACTGACTCCTTTTGAGTTCTTTTCGTTTTTTTTTGAAATCCAGCGGGATGCCCTGATTTTTGCCTAAGTATTAGCTTTCCAGCTATTTTCATTTCTTTTTTACTTAGCGGGCTTTCTTTTTCTTTTTCTTTTTTTGGAACAAAGTCGTGTAACACTGGTTGTCTTGATTGCTCCGAAAGGATTGTAATTGTCTCACTCCTGGTCGGTGAGGTTTAACCATTGTGGTTGACGAGGTACGACCTCTTGAGAGGTATAAACTGATTGGTCCTCGACAGACAACACTCCTCTATAAGACTTGAATGCTCGGTCAAGCTAACTGACAACTACCCTGCCCCAGGTTAAGATGTGAGGGTTTAAAAGTCCGAAAAAACTTCTACCTCCTGGCTCAAAGTGGTTAACAAGGGACTAACTCCTTATATCTTCAGTGTTTAGGGGATTTGAAACAATGCCTTGTACGTCATCGACAAGGTTTTATCTGAAAGCATACGATCATCGGTTATGAGTATTCAGTTTCGTCATCCTCCCTCCAATCTTTGCTAATCACAGTGATAAGGTGGAGTAAATAAAATGCAAGCGTCAGTGCAATGCAATAAATGAGCGACAACGACATGATTAATTCAGAAAAATGCATAGTCACTTTATCAATATTACCATTCGAAAACAAACAATGTTTAACAGCAAGTAGTAACTAACAGAAAAGAAACTACAAATGCAAATGATAAAAAGTCTGAGGACTGCCAATGCTGAGGACGTCTGCCTGTCTGGATCACTGGCTCCTTGAAAACACACTCCGAATCTACGAGCTTAGACAGTTGGGAAGTTGGTATGAACAAACAGAAATCCTTCTCGAAAGGAAATGCAGTCTTGGTCGATCAACTGTTGCACTTTTGCCTGAAAAGCTTTACAATCTTCAGTTGAATGCCCTGGGGATCCGCCATGGTAACCACACTGAACGTGGGGATTGTACCCAGGAGGGTAAGGCTCTGGAACAGGCTTAAGAGCTTTCGGTTCCACTAAAGAACTCTGGACCAAAGATGGCAGCAACTGGCTATACGGCATAGGCACGGGGTGGGAAGGAGCATTCCTTCGTTCCAAGTTGTTACGAGGTCGATTCTGATTCTGACGCCGATTTTGATAACCTTGGCCACGAGTTCGCTGATATGCATGAGAAGCGACATAAGGTTCTGAATATGGTGCCCCAGGCATAGTTGTCTGTCCAGCATAACAAGACACAGGTGGTACTGATCTCTGAGAAGACGAAGGACCAACAGGTTTCAACAACTCATCTTGAGGATATTCAACATCTGGTATGATTGCATTGATCACAACTCCTTCTTCATTTTGATAGTCGTAAAGAGATTCAGCTTCACTAGCCTGACCGTCTGAAATAATCTGAATTTTCCCAATTTTGATGGCATGCTCAAGGCGTTCCCCCAGTACTACCAAGTCAGAGAAACTTAACGGAAGCCCAAGCAGTCTTTCATGGTATGGATCCTGCAGTGAGTCTACAAACATGCCTGTTAGCTCTCGGTCTAGAAGCGGTGGTTGTACCCTGGCAGCAAATTCTCTCCATCTCTGCGCATACTTCCTGATGGGTTCATTGTTCTCTTGAGACAACTCTTGCAACTGCATGCGATGAAGAGTTACGTCTAGGTTATAATCATACTGCTTCAGAAAAGGTCTGGCTAAATCCACCCATGATCGAATCTGATTACTTTCTAACTGCATATACCAACGCAAAGATGCCCCAGTCAGACTATCCTGAAAGCAATGGATCATCAACTTGTCATTTTTCACAAACGACGTCATTCTTCGGCAGAACATCACTAAATGTTGCTTCGGACAACTATCTCCTTTGTACTTCTCAAATCTCGGCGCTTTGAACTTGAAAGGCAACACTAGGCTAGGAACCAAACACATGCCTGTAGCATTCAGGTTAACAACATCTTTGTCTTTCACGGCTTTAATTTGTTCTTCCAACACTTGGAGTCTTCTATCACACTCAAGAGCTTCTGGGTCTACCGTCCTGGCTACTGGGATATCTCTTCGTGGATTCATCACAGGGAAAACAACACCTTGATTGTTAACAGGAGGAGGACGCTCATTTCGGATAGTAAACTGCTCATGTCGATCTCGGTCCGTAACAGGAGGCTGCACAAACTGGTCTGCAGTAAGGTTGTTCACTTGCGGAAATTCTGCTTCGGAAGTAGAACCATACAAAGGGTTGGTCGTCATAGTGAACCCTGCCAAGGTGTTAGGAGACTGGAAGTTGCTCTCAGACATAGCTACTGATAACCTTCAACTGACTTCACTGCTCGATCCTGCTCAAATCTACTCAACCCCTTGGTCGTCTTCTAAAAATCAACAGTGGCTCAGGCCAATCACCGGATAATCACCTTCAGAATCAAAACAACGGCTAGATAAGAGCTCTGGCTAGCTGGAGTATGACATGCAATATGATGCAACACGTTTATGCAAATGCAATACAATATGCAGCAAACACGGGATCACAACCCCCACACAATCTCTGAATACTGCTGCGCTGCTGATGGAGTACGTTCGCTCTGACGAGAAGATCAAATAACGGGTAGGCTGGAAGTCAAGTTCCCTGCAAAACCCTCCCACTCACGGGTATGGACCTAAACTGACACAAGTTTGGCATCCTATGCGGTCATCAGTGTCACAGACTTTCAAGACTGATGATACGATACCCAGAAGGTGTGGCATCATCATATCCTAAAGAGGCCTCACTTAGCTGAATCCCAAATGATCGATCCCCGGAGTCGACAATCCAACTAACCAACATCCCACTCAACCCAAAGGGTTGAACCGGAAGTCAACCAGAAGAACCTCGTCCGAGTGTGGATTTCACAGGACACTAGTACATGCAAAGCATGTACGCCCCCACTAATTTCCACTCTAAGTCTAAGGTGCACTCAAGCCTGGGTATGGCTTCTCACTCAAAGGAACATCCCCCACCCAACAGCACAACAGCAACAGATAATAACAATACAAAAATAATAAACACCCAATAGACAAGCAAACAAGTGCTAGGATTGACTCTCTTAGGGGATGTTGGATCCCACATGCATAAGGAACCATCGCAGTCCTCAGCAGCTGGGAACCGTTGGAGTCCTCAGCAGAGTCGCCAGCTGTCGCTACTGCGAAAATCGGCGCCGGCTGAACAGAAGAGTCGCCACCGTGCGTTATTTATCCCAACGGAGGGAAAGGAAACGCTCGAAGTAAACCTACCGCAAAGACGGGAAATGAATAGTCATCGCAACCAAATCCTGGATTTGGGAGTCGGTTACGCAAGGGGAAGGTATTAGCACCCCTCATGTCCGTCGTACTCAACGGGATCCACGCTTGCTTGGTTTGTCTAAAGGATGCAAAACAATCTATCTACAGCTGCTAAATCTAAACGGGAAGAAACTGACTCGATAGAGCATCACACTCTATGCCTACGTATTCTCAAGAGAGAAAGTCAGAGTCATCGTAGTTCGGGAAACTGCAGGGAATTGGCTCGCCAAGACTTCGCGTCTTGTGCCTACGTACTTCCACACAGAGTGGAAGATCAGAGCTTACGTAGTTCAGGCTAACTACGGCTAGACAGGGTGTTCTCACACAGGAGTGAGAGATTTAAGTTGTTTTGAGAGGTACGGGAACCTACGGGAACTAGAAACTACGGTCTGGTCTCAAATGCGCAGGGGCAAGAGAAAAGGATAACGTCAGTCGTCAACGGGAAAGTCTCGATCGCACAGCAGCGAGAGAACAGATAGGTTAGTTGTTAGTGTGCTCGCTATGATATCGCATCCTATGCCTACATATTCATATTAGATATGAGAAATCAGAGCAGCTGTAGTTCAGCCTACCACAGCTAAAACCTGGAAAAAGGGAAAACGGGAGCTCGCTAGGATACGGCATCCTATGCCTACGTACTCTCGTCGGGCACGAGAGATCAGAGCTAACATAGTTCGAAGGGAAAACGAATCTCAATTGCACGGGAGCAAGAGAGAGGAAACAGGGATTCGCTCGCATGAGGCGAGAACAAAGAGGAAGCAAGCCTACGCCTAAACGGGAAGGAACTCGGGACACGCACGCAAGAACCTAAGAAGAAACTCCTCAGCTGGCACTTCCTTTGTATCTGATGATGCAGCCCACAACACTCGCTGGTTGCCTGAAGATTTGAATACGCCAAATGATAATGAACGAAGCAGCTCCGGGGCTCCTGACGTACGCGCAAGCTCCATTCCAATATTCTCCTCTCTGGATCTTGATGATGACGCTCGAATCAGAACAATGTAACGCTTAGACCGTCATGGTTCGACTTATACGAGAAATCGAACTCTAAGAGGTAGCGTATTAATATCCGTGTCAAAGACAAGATGGAGAAATGATATCGAAAATCATTCTCCAATTGAATCGTGTCACACGGCCAGCCAACAATAAAATCGAGATAAAAGTCAGATAGAAATGAAAATAGGAGACAAAATCCAATAGCAAAATACAGGTCTACTTCTAAAAATTAGCAATTAATTTCTAATAGGAAATATTCTAAAGAATTAAATCTATAATCTCCTAAAGATATCTAATTCCTAAATTCTCTCTAAAAGAAATTAACACCTAAAATTATATTCTAAGTATTTACAATATACCCTAAAAATATTAAAGAAAATTCTCTAAAGAATTACAATTAAATGTACAATGTAAAATATTAAAGGAATAAAATGCAGGGGAGGGGTTTAGGTCCAGCACAGGGGTATACAGCCAGCAAAAAAATAAAACAGAATTGGGGCCCAACCCACTAAGCAAATTCAGAAAAAAAAACACAAAAAAAAGGGGGTTTATGGCAAAAAACGGAGGTGTGAGCAAAACACCTCGTTACCGGGCCCATCCCAACTACACACGGAGGGGGGGTGAAAGGAAAAACGGGGGATGCGAAACAGAATGGGCCTTAGAGGCCCAATACCCAACCAAGCCACTTGATCCATCCCCTTCAGCAAACATAACCCTAATCTCAATTTTGCAGAACACTGTTCATCTGCGCCGTAACTCTCCCTCCAAACTCTCTCTCTGTGTTCCTCTATCAATTCTCAAACTCGCCTTGAATCTTACAATACTTGACATCCGGTGAACGTCTGATGGCTCGTTGAAGGTTCCAGGTGGATTTTCTGATGAAGACGAAGAACAACAACCTGACTGGATCTGGCGAAGACTAAGCGATGACGTTGTTTGGCGAATTGAAGATATTACATGTTGAAGATTCTGGAGTTCTAATGAGCTTCATGAACACGAAGATTTCTGGAAAACACAAGTTGAAGGAGATGATGAAAATGTGATGAATCTTGCATCAAGATCTAGCAAAAAACCGAAGGTGGTGATGAGACTCGAAAGAAGCATACGATGAAGCTTCTGGACACGAATGAGAATCCTGATGATTATTCATGAATGTAGGTCCAGATCGATGAATGGATGATGATCTTCGAAGATCTGGAAAACAGTTACGATGAAGATCTGACGATTATTGGAGAAGCTCTTCACGGAAATCTGGAAACGATACGAATTTGGATGAATATTTCGGTTGATTTCTGGGCGAATCATTGAAGGCGTATGAAGTTCTGGGAAAACGAGTGCGAAACGTTGAAGATCTTCAAGGATCTTTGAAGATCTTGAAGAAACCTGGACGAAGATGGAGGCGCAAGCTGAAGGATTTGTGAAGATTAATTGGAAAATCTTCTGGAAACGGCGGATGAAGATGTGATGAACGGTGAATCTTGGTGATTTCCGGCAAGAACAAGTTATTGATGTTGATGCAGAACGATGAAGAACGGTAATGGATCTTGCGAAGAACACGGCGGAGAAGATGAACGGGGAAGATTTCTGGCGTTTTCCGGTGACTGTTGCAGATTCCGGCGACGGTTGCGGTGGTCGCCGGTGAGAAGTTATGGTGGTGGCCGGACTTGCATGGCCGGCGGGGAGTGTTACCAGCGAGGGGACGCGTGGCGGCTATGCATGCAAAGGGAAGGTGGGAATGAGACACGTGGTGGTGGAGGTGGAAGAGAGAGGGAGAGCCACGTGGGGGCTCTGCATGCAGAGTGAGGGGGTGAGGTGGCTTCCTGTGAGTGTGTAACGTGGTGAATGATGGAGAGTCCGAAAATGCACACGTGGGAGAGCTCTTATAGGACATGTGGCGCGAGAACTTGGACTGGGCCTCCACACAGACACATGGCCCACTAAAACTCAGACTTGATTAACCACTAATTAAAATCTGATTAAGCCTAATTAACCATGATTAACCCTAACGAACACTTGAAACAGCAATTAAAGCTTAACTGCTAATTAAGACCATTCCAAACCTAATTAAATCTAATAAACTCAATTAAAACCCTAATTAACATCTAAAAAGGAAATTAAAATCTAATTAAACTCTATTAAATCCTAATTAAATCTAAAAGGAGGATTAACCTATAAAACTCTATTAATTTCTATACAAACAAAAAAATACCTATTAAAAGAAATATCCTATTAAAATCATTTTAAAAATTCTACTTAATATCTAAAAACAAGAATTATTCTCAAAAAAGGAATTAAACTAAAATCTATTTAAAAAAACTATTAAAACCTATTTAAAAGAAATCTATAAATTCTAAAAATGATTTAAAACTATTAAAAATGTTAAAAGAAATCTATTTAAATTCTAAAAAATCCATATTAAAATCTGTAAATCCTATGTTGATTTCTATTAATTCTCTAGATTAATCTCAATAAAACCTATATCAATTTCTATTTAAAATCTAGAAAGAAAACTAATAAACCTATTTAAAATCTATAAAAAGGCTATACAATCCTAAAAAGGCAAACAAAGACAAACAACCAACATAAAAGAGAGCGCGAGACCAGATCGAAGCAAGCAGTAAACCCAGACACCAAGAACCTCCAAAATTACCGCGTAAGCTAAAAACACCCAGGAAGCGCGTGACTTCTCAAAATAACCTCCGATTATCTGAACCGGTCTGAAATACCCGAAGTGTGAAAACAGGGCTGTAATCCCGATAAAATCAGTATGAATGAGAAAATGCATTGTATGCGGTATGCGAATGCGAATGCAAAATGCGTCGAACCATAAACCAGATGGGAATCGGTTGGTCAAATTTTAGGGTGCAACAGTTGGCCTCAGGTAGGTTCCCTAAGTCCTGTCGTGGAATGTTTTCCACAATAGCTGTGGTTCTGACAGTGGCTGACACACCCATAAATTCTGTCAATCGTGCTAATTGCACTGCTAATTGTTGGTTAGTATGAGTAGCATTCTGGATCAAGGGTTGAAAGATTTCCCCCATAGTTTGGGATAAGTTTTGAACAATTTGCAAGTTACTCTCATCCATTTGCTGCCTCAAACAAGCTATCGAAGTATTGGTCAGATTAGGGCCCTGAGTGGAATACCCCACACCTATACTTTGATTGTTTTGACCAAAATTTATCCCATATCCCGGTCCTTATAACGACGAAGCCATCACATTCTCTGAGAATATTGAAGGAGCATTTTGGAGGCCTTGCGTTACTGTCGTTGGCATTCCATATGGTGGGTTTCTTGGTAATGGTTGTGAAAACCCTGGAGGGAAAAATGTCTAGACGTCGAAGTCCCTCCTGGCGGAGTTTGGGGATTCGATGCTTGAGGCCCAACATACTCTAGAACGGGTTAGGTGTAGGCTCTTATACTTGTCGACCCTGACCCCAACACTAATGGCCCTGGTTCAGGCCTAACAAGAGGCGGTATCTGCTCTCCTGTCGAGCGGACTGAGGGTGGAACTACATCATTCCTAGACACATCACGAGGATTAGTGTTACTAGGCTAGAGATTAGAGTCATCCCCTTGAAGGTTTGGGTTATTTGGATGATTAACATCTGTCGCCATTTCCCTAGTGTAGTTTTTTCTTGGTCTTTCTTCGTTTGTAGCGGTTATCTTACCACTTCTTAATAACATGCATTGAAGTTTTATCAAAGACAATAATAACAACTGTAGTTTCACAAACTTTTACAAAAATTTCACAATTTTTTTAGCACTGTCCCACTGGGCGTGCCAATTTGTTTCTTGTGAAAATTGGAAAACAACCGCTGATCTTCCAAATCTAACTTTGGTGACTCACAAGATCGATCAGATTGATCCTAAGAATGTGCTAAATTTTACTTAAAAGAAAATACTAAGGAATTGAACACTTCGGCAGTGTTTATGAGGAAAAGGTTAATGTAAATGTAAGGTTCGACTGAAATGAAAGGAC
The DNA here is from genome assembly GCA_963859935.3 of Lathyrus sativus. Taxonomy (NCBI): domain Eukaryota; kingdom Viridiplantae; phylum Streptophyta; class Magnoliopsida; order Fabales; family Fabaceae; genus Lathyrus; species Lathyrus sativus. The sequence goes on from OZ012735.1 coordinate 536,062,939, forward strand.
ATGCAATTGTAGGAAACAAAGTAAAAAGCCTTGAAAAACACTTAAACGAAATAAAGCAAAATGCCAGAAAGATGTAAATTGCAAGGAAGTAAAAGATAAACTCTTTAAGACAAAGCAAAACAAGTTTCATTAAAACATAGAAATTGTGTTTTTACATGACGTACATTCTCCCAGAATTCTTTTCTCTACACTCGGATACTTTGAGTAAATTTTGGAGTGACTTGTACAATAGTAAATTACAACACCCTTTTGAATTCCATTGCTAGAACCCCTAATTATAATAATACAATTAACTGCCATTAACCTCCTAAAATGACCAGCCCATGACAAGTGTAACGCCGCATGTAGTTGTTTCTTGGATGTGCGCCACTTGTCTTGTTCAATAATGAGAAAGCATAACTACTCTCTCCCTTATTTGAATTTCAAATTCCACTAATATTTGGCCAGCAGTCTCGGTCGAAGTTGATCTCTTTAATGTTTAGAAATATTTTTTGAGTCCCAAACACTTTAATATTTCAACCACTCGAAAGTTTTTCCACTCGAATATTTTTTCATATTCCTTCGATAATTTAATATTTCACTCAAACCTTTTAATTTAATGTGGGCGTCAAATTTGTGAGCTAACAAGTCCCCAGACTCTAACAACGCTCCTCGACCATTAGCTATTTCGACCATCATCATCATGTATTACTTTCGACACTAAATTCAAAGATCACATTCGATTTCAACTTTTAACATAAGACACTTATTTGTCTTACTTGCCATTTATATTTATATCTAAAAATCCAAAATAACAATACTCAACAAAAATCCTAATTATCCGATTATAACTCTAAAACACCTAGAGTTGTCATCTTGACACAAGTAACAAAAACTCATATATTATCCATCTATCCTAAAGACAATTATATCTTATTTTTATACAAAATGATAATATAAACTATACAATACTTTTATTTCATATAAGTGAATTACACTCTAAATGTTTATATTTAATGATTATAGTAATATTTAAATAAAATTTGGTAGGTAACCATCAAGTTTATTGGCCATTGCCGTCACTTACATCCATCCAATCATACCATAATCTCAACACTAATTATGCTGTTTACACACTTTCCTCAACTTTAGGCAATAAACCAAAGTCAAGTTTCATTTTCTTTCTCACACACACTTCAAACTTTTTTCACTAACTTTCAACAACCACTTCAACAATCACAACGCAACCTCTTTTTCCCATTTCAACCACGCACCAAAAAAATCGATTAATTGTTTTCTTCATTTTCGATGGACCCTAAGATCATCGGAAAACCACCGCCGGTAATAATCGACCTAGAACGCATGCCGGAGCGTGGCTCTCACCACCGTCGCTCACACTCCGACACTTCCTTCCGTTTCGCCGCAGCCAACTTCGATGACCTTCTCCTCTTCGACCCGTCCGACTTCGACATCTCCAACCTCCCTCTCCCGTCTCCCGTCTCCGACGCCGTTCCGATGACGGTCGATTCCGACGAGTCCAACGGGAAGTCTGCTGCCGCGCGTCATCTCCGGAGCTTGTCTGTGGATTCTGAGTTCTTTGATGGATTAGGGTTTTCGGGAGGTGGCGAGGAGAAAGTTGAAGAGAGGAAGGTGAACCGTCATAGGCATAGTAATTCGATGGATGGTTCTTCAGCGACGTCGTTTGATGGTGACTATTCTATGGGGATGGTTGATGGTGTGAAGAAGTCTATGCCACCTGAGAAACTTGCTGAACTTGCTCTTATTGATCCTAAGAGAGCTAAAAGGTTTATCATCATCAACCCAAGCAACATCACTTTTTTTAATATATTTATTGAAGTTGATTTTGAAGAAATTAAATTTAAATAATTTATCATGTCTGTGTAGTTAAATTGTATTGTGCAACTGTTTTCAACTTTCAACTAGTTAATGAACTTCACTTAAAGTGGAAGTTGAGATCGAATTTACCGGTGCTTTCAAGTTTTAGTCTTGTTGGAACAATTTTTAGCGAGACTTTGACTTAACTTTGGACTAAACTCTTGATCAGGTTCTTAGGTTCCTTTTCCCTAGAAACAAAAGAGTCAAGACAAAAATTGTATTTGTGTCTATGATTGGTTCTATGTTCTGGAGTTTGAATTCTTGATGTTAATCGGGCACATATTGAATTTCTGGTCAAAGACTTAAACTAAGTGTGTGTGTGTTTATTTTTTTAATTTTTTATGGATGTGTTTCTTTGTTATAATTTTGATTTGGTTTTTTTCTTGTGTTATATTGTTTAATGGTTAATTTTGAAAACAATTACATTTAAATTTGTTTACTACACTTTGCCCCTTATTTCAACAGGTTTTTTGTTTGCAAAAATGTCATTTTTGAGTTGGTGTTTGTGGTTGATTCATAGTTCAGGGGTTCTAATATTGGACCTATGTTGCAGATTGTTAATACTAGTATAGTACACATTAGAAGTCCTAGTCGATGTCTAAAAACAATTATGTTTGCTTGTGAGTTTGATTATATCATAATTCATAAATTTGATTTTTTTAATTTGTATGTGTTTTATTTTGTAATAGACGATTTTAAACAAGTTGTTTCTATTGAAGGTGTTGTTTGGATTATGGGAATTTGGTTTGGTGCTTAAACTGTTGGGTGTGTGTGCGTTTTTTTCACAGGATTCTTGCAAATAGGCAATCTGCTGCTCGATCAAAAGAGAGGAAAACTCGATATACAAGTGAGTTGGAGAGGAAGGTGCAGACGCTTCAAACTGAAGCAACTAACCTCTCTGCACAACTCACCATCCTTCAGGTATGTTCTTTTCTTTTCATTTCTTAATTTTGAATTGTAGCTTTTTATGAATTGATATGTTGAATTTGTTGGTTACTTGTTCTTGTCAGTGTTTGTTGGAGCCCTCCATCTTTACCAATGATGTAGATTTATTTTCTCTTTGATTGTGAGTTGGGTGGTCACAACAACTGTTTATGGAACCCACCATTGACTTTTTCTTAAAAAGAAAAAACATGATTTTTAAGTAGTAATTATTTTATGTTTCATGAAATGAAAAGTAGGGTGAAGTCAGTTTCTCAATGATTAAATAATAGGAATACATATATCTGTATGTGTATATACTGTAGGTGTATATACTGTAGGTGGGTATGTATGTATACATATATGCACCAACATACGTATTAATAATGTATGTGCAGGGGTAGATCTGTGGCGACCCAAAACAAATTTAAATAGTATAGATTTGGTATATAAATAAGTTACTTTAGCCTAAAAACATATATTATAGAATACAAGAAATTTTGGCCAAAGGATGGGTCCCAAGTCTATGCAATGCCCCTTGATTTGAAAAGTTGCATGGTTTAAAACTAGTGTTGCAATTCTGTTTGTGTTAGTAAATTGAGTTGTGCCGCTGGACAAAATAACCAGAGTTTTGATATCAAATACGTCATTGCTTGATGTCTATTTGTAAATATCATCCAAACCAAAACTGTTTATTTTGTATCTTTTGTTAAAGAAAAATACTTGTGTTCTATGAGACGGGGCATGTCTTTTGATCAAATTTCCACTGATTAAGCATTCTGAGTTCTGATTGTGAACCATTAAATCTGTGACTGCTATATCTGAAACAAGTTATAGATTTAGCTTTGATTATGACTTCAGTATCCCATGTCTTCAAATGTTGTTGTATAGTTCACTAATCACAATTCACAACCAGTGTCATTAAAAATCTTCCCTACTTTGTTCATTTTCAAAATTGATTCATTATAAACTATTCTTTTGTGAGTTGTGCCAAATTCGTGTGTGTATTTCCACAAAGTTTTACCTAGATGATCCTAAGCAAGAAATAAAAGAGGAAGGTTTTGTTTAAGCCCATACAATCTTCAATTCCTCGATTTAGCTATGCGATCATGCTTATGAAAGTTTGGTCTTTGATGATGTCATTATCCATTTTTTCCTAACTACATGTGCTGTGGCATGTATTACACTGTACTGTAATCTCCTTCCTTGTACTACCCTGATTAACAGTTAAGACTTAAGAGGCTACAGTGTTAGTATTTATGTGCATCTGGCTTTACAATGACATATGCAAGATTTAGTGGTGCGAGCTTCTTAATGTGTGACACTGACAGGAACTGGATTTTTTGGTTAAGTTCATATATTCATTTCTTTATGAGTGTCATATTGGATGAGATAATGCCTGACACAAGTCTATTACTGAGGGCGCAATTCTCACCTTACAAATCAGTTTTGTAAGTTTGAGTTAAGTCCAACTCAAATCATAGTAGGATATTTGAGCCCAGTTAAAAAAACCCTAGCTTTTATTTGGCTCTTGGGTGTCCAAGAGACACACCTTTGTTTGTTCTCACAACCCTCAATGGAGCCCCTGCCCACCCCCACCCCTCAACAGAGACACAAGCCTAACTGTCATTACCGGTCGCCGCTAATTTTCTGGGTGAAACGCCGCCAATTTTCTGATAGAAACACCGCTGTCAACAGCTTTATCACCCACTGTCACAGTCTAAGCAACCTTCCAGTGCATGAGTGTCACACACTGCCCTTGGACCATCTGTTTGTGGCTGTGCTCCCACTTGTTCTTACTGTCGCGGTTTTTCCTCCCGGTTCCGTTGGGACCCCATGCCAGCTTGTGGCTCCCACATTTGAGGTGTATTCCAGAAGGTTTTCACTTCAGATCTCACGTTTTTTGGTTATTCCACCGCGTTTCTGTGATCCAGGATTTTGTCTTTGGTATTATTCGAATTTTTTAGTTTTTGCTGTGATATCAAGTCTGGAATCCCCACTTTTGTGTCCCCAAAGACAACCACAGGATGATTCCAAAATTTCAGTCTCATCTATTTCGTATGCCAATTTATTGGTTTTGTGATATGTGAAGATGACAAGGTTCTTTGGATGTACTCTCTCTGGTCCTTTTAACTGTTGCATTTGTAGAATAATTTTATTCCTATTTATTTGTTGTTACCAATGCAATATTTTGACTATTGTTTTGTCAAATAATACCCCTAAGTATTCATTGCACAGAGAGAAACAAGTAAAATGAGATGATAAATAGTTAAGGCTATTATAGGAAAAGAAATAATCTCATTCAAAACAACAGTAATAGGGTCGTAGTAGTAATTTTCTTCATATGTTCAATAACCTTAAAATGACAACTGTAGGAGGGAGCATACTACATTTGCAATACTCTGGTTACTTTGGTATGAGAAAAATGTCAGAATTCTCAAGGATTATTCGTTCATTCATTGCTTCTATGGAATATAATGGTTTCTTTAGCTCCTTTGATTTGTCTGACTATTGAGACTATGTTAGAGGACTTTCTTCCCCAATATATGGAGAGATTTTTTTCGTTTTAACCCTCCGGTTCCCAGGGAAAGGGATCCCTGGTAATGTGTAATTTGGCTGGGAGGTAAGTGAACTCTAGCAAAAATTATTTCACCTGAGATTCAAACGCGGGTTCTTCCGAATTATCCATCCTTAAGTGGAGCTTACTGACCAACCACTTGAGCCCAATCACTTGGTTGATATTGGGAGTGATTGTCACTAAAAGAAAGCTATATACATATTACAATGTATTTGAGACATTGTTTTTAGTATAGAAGTAGTAATTATCTAGGCATCCAACCAACACGGTCCCTCTTGGGTTGTTGGATAAATTAATTTAAACCTTTCTGACTATGTCGGTCACATGCACGAATCTAGTGTTTTTAGTTAGTTTCAAATTGTTTACACACGACATAATGTGCAAAAGAATATAAAGGCAGGGAGCTTATCAATAAAGTCATATGATGCAGAGAGACACCACTGATTTGAGTGCTCAGAATAAGGAGCTCAAGATGAAGTTAGAGGCTTTCGAGCAACAAGCAAAACTTAGAGAAGGTATGTGTATCATTTCATATTTATTGGTGCATGAAAAATCGTTGATTTAAAGAAAAAAGGAATCGAAATCATGAATGAGGAAAAATAGAGGGACCAAGTATGCATTTATAAACCAAAAAAGTGGTTGAATTCCTAAGAAATATGATTACTTGTAGTGTTTTACCACTTAAACATGATCATGGCTACACTTTGTGATTGCAGATCTCAACGAAGCATTGAAGAAAGAACTGCAACGCCTTAGGGCTCAAAAGAATCATTTGATTGCTGTCACCGGTAATCCTTCTTATAACGGAATGTTCTCCCAATTTTCTACACAACTAACCATGCAAGATATGAGTAATCCTCAACCCCAGCAGGCACGATCTGGCATGCCACCTTCTCGTTCTGATCAACCTTTCAACGGTCTTGGCCGCCCTAACTTCATGGACTTCAATCAACAGAAGTAACTCATATACAAACATCAAAGTAAATGATTTGGTTACATAATACGTTCTTCACAAGTATATATTATGTTGTGTATATATATAGTTTTATGTATTATTACATATGTATCTTGTGAAGGGTATAATTGTCTTCAGTCCTGTGTTTTTATATATCTTCTATAGTTGTTTATATCCTATAATGCACTTTCTGTAATTCTAGGTTAGAATCACATCCTTCGAAATTGGTGTTACAGTTGTTTCGTGGAAACGTAGTTAACATAAAGATTTAGAAGAACTAGTTGATGATAGATAGTGGTTATGGAACCACATAACATGTAAATGTTTGAAGTTGAAGCATCTTCTTTGTATGCATTTGGGTTCTAATGAAGTTACAACAATTTGCTGACAATGAGGTGAAGGAATTGTTTAATGTTATGAAAATATTAAAAATTGTTTCATGATTTTCATTGAAAAATTATTTATCTGTGGATATAAAACATGTAAAATGCATTATTAACTAGTGTTTTTAATAAAATAATGGCTAGTTGGTACATACAAAACATTCTAATGCTTTTGAATATTGTGTAAGTAGCATGAAGCTTTTGGTTAAGTAGGTTTGATTAGGGTGGAAGTTTTGTAGAAATTCAAGGTTCAAACTTTAGCTATTACTTGTTAAATACATTTTTTAATTTAGAGTTTAATATGATTAATTTGCTTAGAAACACATCATCTGAATTATTTTTTTTTAAGTTGAAAATATCAATATATGTTATTATAAACATAAGAAAATGTGGTCAAATTCTGAACTTTGTAACGCTCAAACTAGTTGAACTATCCTTTCACCACTTAAAATAGTAAACGAGTATATTCTTTTTAACTCTGGAATTACAATAATAAATTTTGTGGTAGAACTAGATAGAGAGTGTGGTGGCACTATAGAGTAGGGTGGACTCTCAAAATAATAGAGAAATTGTTTGAAATTGAGAATGAGATTATAATTGCAAATAGCGCATGTCATAAAACTTATATTTGGAAAACAGTTAAAATCACCTTCATATAATTCACAGTGAAACATGGGAAATTGTCCGATTAAATCCAATTATGAAAGATGTTTGAACAAGTGGAATCAAGTGTCGATCCTCTAATGTAGATTGTTAAAATCACTTTCATATATTCTACATCACTTTCATATATTCTACCGTGAGATGTGAGAAATTGTCTGATCGAATTCAATTATGAATGATGCTTAGACAAATGGAATCAGTTTTGACTGATCACTCACTAACATGTGAAATGCTTGTTGGGGTTGAAGCTCTTGGGCGAATGGAATCAAGTGTCGGTACACGCAGTTCTACATTATCACTCGCTAATATGTGAAAGTGCTTTTGGAGGTTGAAGCTCTATAATTGGACTTTCTACTCTATATAGCTAATTCGAAACCAATAACGATAAAATATTATTATATTATTTATATTTATTTAAATAAATAACATGTTAGACATAAAAAGACTAAAAACAAACCTAATACAACTTTTAACTAAATATATTTTTACCACTACTCTTTTTAAAGAAACATTTTGACACTGACATACTAGGCCATAGTTTTCATGCATTTGAAGCATGACATTGGTTTCCCAACCTAGTTTTGTCCAAGGAATCCAAAATTTGGAGAAGACAAGTCAAACTCCTCCTTATTAGTATAATACAAACAAATTTTATGTATTTGAAACAAGACTTTGGATACCTATGGACGGCAAATAGAATCTCTTTATTTTCAAAATTGTCATCACATAAATTACATGCATATATCTTATAAACTAACTCGTGTCAACAACATGGGGTACACATAAAAATAATAACAAGAACATAGAAGTTGTAACATTAATCTACCCAAAAAAATTCTTTAATAATTACTACCTCAAAATTATCGTTACACTTGTAAAATTCCTTTATACAGTAAAACATTGGCCTGCAGTATATTCAATTATCAATATAAATATGAATGCTTTGTCATGAACACAATCTTCAATTTCTAACATATGTCTTAAGCATTTACTTAATCAAGTATTAGTGGTAATTAATGGAGTTGATTATTATGTTAGTTTCTTTGATCCTTTCATTGGTAGTGTTACCAATTCTGTGGTTGATGTATAAGACTCGTTCTCCTAAAGAAATGGAAGGTATACCTGGAAATCTAGGGTGGCCTATTGTTGGTGAGAGTTTCTCATTTCTATCTGATTTTTCAAGTCCTTCTGGAATCTTTAGCTTCATGAATAAGAGACAAAAGAGGTAATGAAAACATCACAACTTATAACTTTGTATAAAGATTTAATATGTTCGTGGTCACTCACAAATAGTTCAACTTTAGTGTTTGAATTATCCGGGAAAAAAGTTATCTATCAAATATAGATAGAGACACGGTTTCTAAGTTACTGATACTGACATGTGAACGTTGATAATAAGTTAAGAAAATGAAATTGAGTAGTTTTAGCAATATTCTAAGGAATACTCTTTTATCGAATAAAAAAACGAATGTTTTATAGAAAATGTTAAATCTTGCTTTTTAAACATGAAGAAATGAAGAGTCTCGAGTTTGAACTCTAACTTTTGCATATCAATGTCTTTATAGTTAGGGGTGACAAACAGATATCTTCTCGTGTCAAACGGGCCATGCCACCCATTAAGCTAAAAATGGTAAAAAGTCATGTCCGTCCGCTTAGGCCTGTGTCCGCCAAAATCCACTAAAAAAAATGAAACAGACGGGACAGGGCAGGCAATGTAGAGGGGACAGGCTGACCCGTTTTGCCACTCTGCTTATCGTTACCAACTGAATTGTACTAACGGGACGACAAACTAATATTTCTAGTCTACGTTATTATATCAGAGGTGCTAAAGGTTTCCTTCATTATGATTGTACTCATTCTCTTCTAGATATGGAAAAGTTTTCAAGAGCTTTGTCTTAGGGAGATTCACAGTCTTCATGACAGGGAGAGAAGCAAGCAAAATATTATTAACAGGAAAAGATGGGATTGTGAGTTTGAACTTATTTTACACTGGCCAACAAGTTCTTGGCCCCACCAGCTTGCTTCAAACCACCGGTGAAGCACACAAAAGGCTTAGAAGACTAATTGCTGAGCCTCTTTCATTAGATGGTTTGAAAAAATATTTCCATTTTATCAATACTCAAGCAATGGTAACACTAGATCAATGGGAAGGAAAGAAGGTTCATGTTCTTGAAGAAGCTTCAACAGTTGAGTACACTACGATACAAATGAAATCAGATTGACTGCAGTTGAAAATTCGACGCATTCGTAGAGTTAATACATTTGTGACCGTTAGATCGAGATTAGACATTCAATATTTGATGTTTGAAATTTGAACGGTCTATAATGATCTAACGATCATAGATGTACTAACTTCGTGAATGCGTCAAATTATAGATTGAATGAAATCTTGATTCGATATGAATATCAAACATCATGCTTTAACTCTACATTTTATTGTATGCTAATTGCTAAGTAAGTCTTTTGAACATTGTAGTTTACATTGAAAGTGATTGGACACATGATCATGAGCTTAGAGCCTACTGGAGAGGAACAAGAAAAGTTTAGGTCAAATTTCAAGATCATTTCTTCCTCATTTGCTTCATTGCCTTTTAAACTTCCCGGGACAGCTTTTCATCGCGGTATCAAGGTAACAAAGTAATTCAAATCGGCTAAGAAATCAAACTAATCCGATATATTTTGCCATTCATAGTGATAAACTTGTATTTTTTCTTATGGATACAATATTTGAGTCACTGACACTAACGCTGACACCAGACACGCATTAAAAACAACATGCGTGAGACATTTTCATGCGTCGGTGCTACATAGTATAATATCTTTTTATTTTTGTATTTCTAGATATGAAGATCACTAAAGTTTCATTTTCTTTGATGCATCTTTGTGCAGGCGCGCGATAGGATGTACGAAATGTTGGATTCGGTAATTTCACGGAGGAGAAACGGCCAAGATTTCCAACAGGATTTCTTAGAGTCCTTAATTATGAAACATAGCAGAAAATCAGATGCACAAGAAGATGAAAATAAGCTTACTGATAAGCAATTAAAGGACAATGTATTAACTCTGCTTGTTGCAGGACATGATACCACAACTGCTGCTCTTACATGGCTTATCAAGTTTCTTGAAGAAAATCCAAATGTTCTAGAACAACTTAGAGTAAGGACTTGTTTGGATTGACTAACAGATCGAAACAGCTTATGACACGTATATAAGCTATTTTCTGCTTATTTCAATAAGCTCTCCAAGTTAGCTTTTATAAACCACTTATATGAATAAGTGCTTATGTTATAAGCATTTAATTAAGTTGTTTATTTAAACACGTGCATTATGTTTTTGCAGGAGGAACATAGAGAAATTATTGCAAACAGAAAAAGTGGAACAGATCTTACATGGTCAGAAGTTAATAACTTGCCTTACACAGCAAAAGTGAGAATCAATATTTTAGTTTCTAAGCAACTTCAAAATTTTCACTTATTACTAAAATTATTGATCATCTGATTTTCAGGTGATTAGTGAAACACTCAGAAGAGCTACAATATTACCTTGGTTTTCAAGAAAAGCATCTCAAGATTTTGAAATTGATGGTAAGCAAAAAATATATAGTTAGTTATATAGATTAATATTTAGTTTAAGATTATGAGACCCTCTAACTCCGACACCGACACAATAGGCTGACACTTATGATTATCTTCAATTTATTTATTTTTTAAAATTATCACTAGTGTTGACGAGTCAGTATTGATGTCGTGTCCCGTGTCTGTTTCTATGTTTCATATTTAAAAGATGATTAATTAACATTTGTATTTTGTCAGGATACAAAGTAAAGAAAGGTTGGTCTTTGAACCTAGATGTTGTTTCAATCCACCATGACCCTAAAGTTTTTCCAGATCCTTACAAGTTTGATCCATCTAGATTTGATGTAAGTTTCTTCTTTACATAACTATAGTACTGACACCTAAAAAAAAACTGTGTCCGACAATTTATTATTTTTTTAAATTCTTATCAGTGTCAGTATCTTTTAAAATTATCATCAATGTTATTGTCATGTCATGTTTAATGTACGTGTATGTGCCCGAAGGAAGTAAATTTGATAATATGCATGAAATAATGCAGGAACACTTGAGGCCATTCAGCTTTCTTGGATTTGGTAATGGACCACGTATGTGTCCTGGAATGAACCTTGCTAAGGTTGAAATTTGTGTCTTTATTCATCACCTTGTCACTAGATACAAGTAAGATATGTGGATTTTATTTATTTTTATTGCCTTATTTGAACTAAAATTTTTCCATAGTGTATAATAAAAATTTGATTTCACAGATGGAGAGCTCTGGAGAAAGATGATTCTGTTCAACCAACACTTGTGAGGATGCCAAAGAATAAGTATCCAATTATAGTTGAGTCACTATAAAACTATTAGCTGTCTAGCTATGAAGAAATCAAGAACCAAACTATGCTTTATATCCTCAATAAATAATTGTATTTGCTTATTCAATATATCTATATATAAAAGGAATAACAAGTTTTTGTGTAGCTTTTTCTTTTACAATCTTGTCATTAATTTAAAGGGTATCCAAAGTTATCTAGAGCAAGTTAAATTCATGTTCGTAACAATTTTAGATCGATTTTGCATATTTATTTGTCTAAATCCATGAACATTTCCATTCTTTACATTTTGTCAAAGTTGATATTATTTCCAGCTGATTCACGCACCCTTCGGTTGCTCACAACACTCTTATTTTCTTTTCTTTTTTTCCTTTTTGTTAGATTTAAGGTCTTAGGTCCATTTGTTTTTTTTTTTGCAAACCTCATTTTATGTTTGCACTTCCTTTATTGTTTGTTCTTTTTACTATCTTCATGCATAGTGGACCTTAAGCTTATTCAAAGTTTTTATTCTCACTCTATCATTATCAATTATTGATAATGCATACTCTTCATTTTCACTTATGTTTTTTTTATTGATTATTTGTTTAGTTGATAATAATTAATAAAAAACAAAAATAAAATAAAATTAATCACTATAAAAATCATTTTTTTAAATAAAATTAAACACTTATTAACCTCAAGTGTATTTTCAAAACAAAAAGCACTTCATCACTCCTTCATCAAATTCAAAACCACTTCATCATCAAATAAAAAACTTTTCAAATAAATAAATGCAAATCAAACACTTGATCAACATCAAATTTTTCTTCAAGTTTAATCAAAACATTTCAAGACCTTTAATCAAATTTGGAATAAAAAAGGAATGGGCGAATGTTCATTCGTTTGTTCCTCGAGTATCAGAGGCTTAATGTACACTTTGCTCGAACCGATTATTCGTCTTCCACAAAGACATTTTTTTCAATAAGTAAATTTGGATTAAAAATGGAGTGGGTGAAGGTACATTCATTTGTTCCTCGAGTATCTGAGGCTTAATGTACACTTTGCTTAAACCAACTACTTGTCTTCCACCTAAAATCAATCACAATCAATCAAACCCATTTTTTTCAAGTAGAATCAAATCTCAAACCTTTTCACAAACGCGTAATGTTTTATCCATTTGATGTGAAACAAACAAACGCTTCTGATTCTATGGTGCAGATAGACTCTTTAATTTATGTGATGTAAGTGGCATAGTTGTTGATTCTATATCCAAGTTAAAGTCTTTCTCTTATTATGCAAAGATCCCATGTCTTTCTATGTTTGTAGTGGTATAGTTGAGCAGTCCCTCTTAAGATAACAACTTGTCTCTTCTCCTAAAAACCTAACAAACATTGCTTTTACCCGTAGTTCCCCGAACTACAAATGCTTTGACTTCCTCTAAGGATATATAGGCATAGGATTGCGAGATCCTAGCCATCACACCTCTTTATTTTCATCCCCCTTTATTCATATACCTCTTTTGTAATGTATATGAATAAAGGGGGATGAAAATAAAGAGGTGTGTTGGCTAGGATCTCGCAATCCTATGCCTACATATCCTTAGAGGAAGTCAGAGCATTTGTAGTTTGGGAAAGTACGGGTAAAAGCAATGTTTGTTAGGTTTTTAGGAAAAGAGACAAGTTGTCATCTTAAGAGGGACTGCTAAACTATACTACTACAAACATAGAAAGACATGGAATCTTTGCATAATAAGAGAAAGACTTTAACTTGGATATAGAATTAACAAGTATGCCACTTACATCACTTAAATTAAAGAGTGTATCTGCACCATAATAAGATAGGGACATCACTTAAATTAAAACAACCAACCCACGCCCATTTTTTATGCAGAACTACGTATCTTTGAGTTCTCCATTGCACCCGGGGTAACATAGGAGAAAGATTTACAATCTTGTCAAACATTCTAATAAAAAACCTAAAATTTCCCTCATTTATCTTTGTGAATAACATGCAATAATTATAAGTAACACAAAATAAAAACTCTAACAGATCAACATACTTATTCACAAAACTAACTAAAAGGTTCCTGTTGAATAATAGGGGTGGTAAAATGGATGAATATCGATTGGATTGTTAATGAATGGATCAAAACAATCCATTAATCCATTAACAATCCACTAAAATTTTCTTTAAATTATCCAATCCAATCCATCCGTTACGAATAAAATCCATCAAATCCATCCATTAACATATTTTTAATGGATGGATATCCATCCATCCAATTTTTTTTTATTTTCGAATAATTCATTTTTTGTATTTAAAAAAAATTGTTTTTTATTATATTCATGAAAAAATTAAATTTTTTGTATTTTCAAGAAGGAAAAAAATTTGATATTTTAATTTTCGAAAAAAATTTGGTTTTTTTCCAAAAAAAAAGTCGTTTTTTTTGGGGAAAATTCAAATTTTTTGTATTTCCCAAATAATCGATATTTTAATTTTTTAAAAAATTCAGTTTTTTTCTAAAAAAAATCGGTTTATTTTTTCGAAAAAATTGGTTTTTTATTTTGGAAAAAAATTCATTTTTTTGGAAAAATTCCGATTTTTTTGTTGGAAAAAAATTAATTCTTTTCTTTAAAACAATCCATTTTCAATTATTTTAAAAAAAATAAATCTAACGAAAATAAAAATAATCCATTGGTTCTTTAAAATATGTTGGATGGATTGAATCAATCCATGCATATAAATGGATGGATTTAATCCAATGCATTAACTTACTTTTTATGTGGTGGATGGATTGGATGAATTGGATAGATTTTGCATTAATGGATTCAATTGCCACCTCTATTGAATAATACGGATGTGAGGGGTGCTAATACATTCCCTTTGCATAACCGTTCCCCGAACCTGAATTTGGTCGCGACGACCATGTTTTCGATTTATAAGGAAATTATCGTCATTTCCCTTTAAAAAAATTGGTGGCGACTCTGTTAATTTTGAGCGTTCGTTCGCTCGGGTACTTTTCCCGCGGCGACACTTACTTTCAACTCGACCTTCCCGATTGTCTTCGCTTATATAAGGATAGAGGAAACATGGAGAAAATTTTCGCAATATTTTAGATTAAGTTTACCTTGTTTCCTCTAAGTATTTCTCTCTTCTCTGAGAGCGTTTTTCCAATAGTAACTGTCATAACTCATTTAAAGTTTCAAAGCTCTAACTTTCAGCCTTCTTTTTTGGTTTACAGCCTTCGACTTTACATTTCAAGGTACTTTCTCTTCACTTCAGCTTTTCACTCAAGCATTTAATGTATCTTTGTCACGAAGAACAATGGTCCTATTAACATAGAGAATGATTTGAAGGGTATTGCTTCTTCCTCTTGGAGAAGGATGGTGGAGCTTGAATCAAATTCCCTTCTCTTTACTTGTAGGGATTTTGAAATCAAAGATTACTTCTTTGGTTAAGGAAAAATGACGGGGGTAAAGATCCTGTTGAGAGACCAAGGCCCCATTTTGTCTTGAATAAGGCAGAAATAGAAGTTGTTCAGCAAAGGAGTGAACATGCTAATAACTATGTTCAACTTTATTGGAGGAGGAACGATCGTGAGCCTAGAAATGCTGAGATCGCGAATCATCTACAATTTCGAGGGATGTCATATGTTGTATCTTGGATCACTTCTAACGATCACTTTAAAGCTGATGAACCAACCCGAAGAGGACTTTAGTTAGTCTAGCAAAACAACCCCAATAGATATCACTAGGTGGCCACAAGAAGTTTGTCTTGACCTTTTTGTTACTTCTAACTAGATGAATCCTTTTCGAGTGGTTCCTGGAGTGGATGTTGGGGGAGGTACAGGTGCATTGGATCTAGAAGCTGACATTTTTTTTTGCCTCTCTTTTTCTTCTATTTCTGTTTTATTCCTGTAAGATTTTTCTGGATTTTTGGGCCTTAGCTTGTAAATAGTATTTATGTTTATGTATATCATTACCTTTTTCATGCTTGGGATTTTTGGCTTCATATTGTGCTCTTTTTAACTGTAGTTTTTAGCCGGATGAGAGTCGAGGAGAGCCAGGGTTTGCTTTCAAGCCCTTCAGTTTGCATGGTTTTTCTTCTACAAAGAGCATTAAATAATATTTTCTTATTTGTGATCATGTCCCGTTAATATATACGCATGGTCTTAGTGAGATGTTGGGCCAACCGAACATGGCTATAATTGGAATGTTCTTGCGCAGGTGAAGCATTGGCTCGACTTGATGTATCTGTACATTGGAATTGTAATGGTGAGACATGATATCAACTTTAAGCGTTCACTACTAGAAAAAGTGCTTTTAACGTCAGACGTAAAATGAATTTTACCTTGACTGTAGTAGCAAGGTAACAAACGTCATCATGAAAAGTAACAACATGTAACCTCGATTATTTAAACACCGAGGGATAAATTAATTTGCACATGGATTTGAATCCCAACATCTACACTTTTATTATTTACAAAACTAGCGTCTCATACATCTTGGTTTACAATTAAACCGAGGGGTGAGATAGATTATTATTTTTAATTGAATATCGTTACATTGATTACACAGTAAATTAATAAAAATAATTTGCTTACAAAGTTTAATGTTTACCTAGAATATTACATTATTTACACAAAATATTAAAATAAAAATTAATTTATCCCTGAAGATCATATGTTGGATCTGTTAGACGACGACGTAGATCTAAAAGGGGGGGTTGAACAGATCACTTGTTAAAAACAGAGTCGGCGCTTACCAATATTTGGTTTTAAAAGTTTTTAGGCGGAAGCTGCCGAGGAACTATATTCGTCTAAAACGAGTCTTTACCGAAAAAACTGGATATATGCAAAGCCTATGGAATTCGATAAAAACAAGATTAAGAATCACTAATTTGAACACATATCAACCAAAATTGATTCACTATGAGGTTGGATTGTTTCCAATGCGTATAAAATGTAACCAAATTGAAAAGACAACACAAGCATTTGTTGTTCACACAATTAGTCAAACACTTGGTGTGCAAGGCACCACAAGTGAATTCCAATATGTGAGTGAAGTGCTTAAGTGTTCAATTACAATCAAGGATTATAATAGGCTTCTAAAAATGATTCAGCACTACACACATCAAAATTTTGATCAACTAAGTTGTTTGCACAAAAACTTAGAAATTAAGCAATTGAAAAATAAAGAGAGAACACCAATTTATTGAGGCAGTTCCCCCGTCGTCCTCGCTCGGGGTACGTCTGCCATCAATTCTAAAAATAGAATTGAGACCTGTATATATATAACCTGTTTGCAAATGTTTACAAGAGAAGAAATAGAATTCAAACGATCAAACCCAATTGTTGATGCAAAGCCCATTCCTTCTCTTCCCTTGATTCAAGCTGAATCAAGTCCTTCGAACGCGATGAATAATCCTCCGATTACGACACAACCTTTGAAAAACCATATGGTCTTCAAATCTAGCCCAAATAATTTCAACCACCAATGCTTCGAACCCGAATCTTCCTCTTACAATCCTCTAGTTACCGCTACTAAACTGACAGAACCACCCGTTCTTCGATTACCTTCGCTTGGATGAATCTGTGATGGACCGATTCGTGCAAAAACCTCCAAAATCCAAGATTCTTGGAGGACAAAACCCTAATGGTTTTATTCAAGAAAAACCCACTGATTTATCAACCCAAACCTGATAACACCAATCCTATGTTTGGACGTTATCACCTCAAAAATGCAGAATGCACAACAAAAATGATTATGTGTAGTTGTTGAGAAAATGCAAGAAAGAGGATGAAGATGATGAGAACAAAATCAATGTCTATTTTCACTTTTCTTATTGTTTTAGAAGAATGATCTAAGACAATATATATACAAGACAAAAATAATTAACCAACTTAACCAACACTTTGACAGTTTCATATAATAGAAATTTGGTCAAAAATGCGCGAGCGGTCGACCTATACACATGGAAGGGTCGACCTGAGCTCACCTAAATTTCAGATTGTGCAGAAAACAACACCTTGCGTCGACCGGAACAGGTCATGCGTCGATGAAAAGCATACAAAATTAGACAGACAGAAATGAACACAATATGAGTCAACCGGAGGGTCGACGCGAGCACTCCTGAGAATGGACCATGAAAAATGTTAGAACACAGATTGGTGTTTAATATATCTCATTGTTTTGATGATAACATAAATGAAATTTTGGATAAAGGAAATATGTACTCTAATTATGTTTAAGTAATTTTGTTTCAGATCTTAAATTATATATTCATCTGGAAGCAAAAATTACATCTGCAACTGAAAAGAACGTTAAGACTCTGAGCGTCAGAAGCAACATTTCAGAAGACTCTGAGCGCTGCCTGAAGAGACTCTGATCTGCTACAGATGACTCTGAGTGAAACTAAGAAAAATTTGAGTAAAGAGCGTACAACATTGTTTCAGAAGACTCTGGAAGTACTTCACGCTGCAAGTACAGAGGCTCTTATATTCAACTCTGCGCTGATTGTAACATTCACGCTTAAAGCACTATTGCTGCAAGACTCTGATATGAAGAACAAGGAACTACATCAGAGGATATGATGTGAGTATTAATTGAAGGATATATTTATCTATTTGAAAAGATGCCAGCTCAAAGAAAAGATTCGTTGCTAATCCCAACGTCTTCTCCAACAACATTATTCCTCATTCATGCATGACACAAGAATTCAGACACAAAGCACATGTCTGAACATTCCTCTTCCTGGAAAGGAAAAGTCAATAGAGGACAGAAAGGCAACAGAGGCAGCAGAATGTACAGCAATGCACAGTCTTTGAGATAAAGACTTGAAGTAGTATTTAAACAAGCTTCAGCATCGTCCCAACGTTGACGAATACTGACGAATACTGACGAATCATTTGAAAGAAAATCAACTCACAAGCTCTCATTCAAATATTCTTCAAGCTTAACAGTTTTCATATTCGTTCTTAACTTTGTGTAAACATCACTGTTGTGATATAGCTTGTTAGAAGCAAAACCTTAAACACAAATTGTTAGTTTATCTTTGTAAAAGATTTCCTTAAGAAGACCAAGTTGTGGTCAGATTTTCTTGAGAAGACTAAGACAGTTGTCTTAGTGGTTTACACTGTAATCAAGTTTGATATAGTGGATTAAGTCCTTGTTGAGAAAGGCAAATCACCTGGGTAGGGTCAACTGGATTAGTTTGAGTTCAAACGAACCAGGATAAAAATACTGTGTTATTTTTTTTTATCTACTAAAGTTGTTTTAAAACCCTTATTCAAGCCCCCCCTACTTCTAAGTGTTTTTCTCACCTTCAGTTGGCATCAGAGCTCCGGTTCTGTAAGTGCTCTCACTTAACCATGATAGAAAAAGATCCAGTTGAGAAAAACTCCTAATATCTTGTTCTTTATTCATCATGGCTGTTGAAGCTTCAACTTCAACTTCATACAACAACATATATGATGATAAAGACAGAATCAACACCAAACCTCCCATGTTTGATGGTGAGAAGTTTGATTAATGGAAAGATAGAATAGAAAGCTTCTTTCTAGGCTATGATGCTGATTTGTGGGATTTGGTAACTGATGGTTACATTCATCCTACCAATGATGAAGGGAAAAAGGTTGACAAAAAATCTATGTCTGATCAACAGAAGAAGGAGTTTAGAAACCACCACAAAGCAAGAACCATCATGTTAAATGCAATATCTCATACTGCATATGAGAAAATAAAAAACAGAGATACTGCATTTGATATGTTTGAGTCTCTCAAAATGACGCATGTAGTAAACTCCCAAGTAAAGGAGACAAAGGCTCTGGCCCTCATCCAGAAGTATGAAGCCTTCAAAATGGAGGAATCTGAATCAGTGGAAACAATGTTCTCAAGATTTCAGATCCTAACTGCTGGGTTGAAGGTTCTGGATAAAGGCTACTCTTCTTCTGACCATGTCAAGAAGATCATCAGAAGTCTGCCAACAAGGTTGAGACCTATGGTGATAGCTCTGAAGCTCGCGAAGGATCTGAATAAGATCACTCTGGAGGAATTGGTCAGTTCCTTAAGGAGTCATGAGATTGAGCTGGAGGAAGACGAGCCTCAAAAGAAAGGTAAGTCAGTTGCTTTAAAATCTAACAAATCTGCTAAAGCGTTGCAGGTTATTGAAGAAAGTTCTGAAGAATCTTCAGAAGAAGAAGATGAATTGTCTCTGCTGTCCAAGAGGATTAATCAACTCTGGAAGCACAAACAAAAGAAGTTCAGAAACTTCAAAAAATCTGATCAGCATGGCGACTCTTCTGGACGTAAGAAATCTGGAAAGAAAGACATAGTGTGCTATGAGTGCAAGGAGCCTGACCACTATAAGAATGAATGTCCCAAACTTCTGAAAGAGAAACCCAGAAGGAAGTTTGAAAAGAAGAAGAAAGTCTTAATGGCCACATGGGATGATTCAGATGCTTCTGAATCTTCATCAGAATCAGAAGATGAGTGTGTTAATGTAGCACTAATGGCTGACGTGGAGGACCACGAAGAAGCTGATGAATCTGGATCAGAATCAGATTCTGAGGAGGTATTTTCTGAACTCACTAGAGCTGAACTTTCTAAAAGTTTATCAGAAATTCTGGAAAGCTACAGCAAAATCAAACTGAAATACAAGAAGCTTCAAAGTTGGCTTGCATCTGAGAATGATCAGCTGAGGTCTAAAGTTGCTGAGCTTAAAGCAAACAATCTTAAAATAAAAAATGATTTAGAAAAAGCTCAGAAATCTGACTCAGATCCTATATCATGCTCTAAAAATATTTTAGAGGAGTATGATTATACCTTTCAGAAGTTTCTGGCTAGAGGCCTAGATAGAAGCAAGATGGCTTCAATGATCTATGGCATAAGCAGAAACAACAAAAAGGGAATTGGATATGAACCACCTTCTGGGAAGGATTTAAATCCAAAACTTGTTGATAAACTGACCATTAAGTATTCTCCTCTATATACTCATTTCAAATTTGGTCATTTAAATGATATTAAACACACACGTTCTGATCAGAACAAACCAGTGTTTAATAAACCAAAATTCCATCAGAACAAGGATGCTTATAAGGGAAAAAATTTAGAAAGAATTTCAAACCTACTAACCCCAGAGGACCCAAGAAAGTATGGGTACCTAAGGACAAAATTATCTTTGTTGCAGACATCCTTAGCAGCAAAGTTGAAACACCAGTCTTGGTACCTGGACTCTGGCTGCTCGCGTCACATGACGGGAAGAAGGTCTATGTTCCAAAGCCTGGAACTTAGATCTGGATGTGATGTGAAGTTTGGAGGGAACCAGAAGGGCAAAATCATAGGCTTTGGAACTATAGGCTACAGAGTATACAATACTGAGACACAGATTGTAGAGGAATCAATTCATGTTAGATTTGATGATAAGCTTGGCATTCAAAAGCCAAAGCAGCTTGAAATTTCTGCAGATAGAGAAGTACTTCTCACAGACTCTTAAGAATCAGATGCAGATAAAGCTCAAGAAAAAGCACCAGAAGCAACGTCAGATGCTATTCCCTTGACTGCTCAGATGGATAGCTTGACAATTTCTGAAGAATCAAATGTTAAAGGATCATCCAGAATCAAAGCCTCTCATCCAGAGGATGTTGCATCCTAATTTTTGACCTTAAGATCCCACCTCCTTGCTGTTGAAACCACTATAGTTCAAATGTCATACCCTAAATTTTACCCTCAGATTTAGTCGATTCATGTTGCATAACATCTCATTTTTCGCATCCGCTAACTATTAACAGGTTATGTAGTATGTTTATTTCGCAGGAATTACATCAGGTGCGCGTTAACTGTGAAAAGGGCAAGATTGTCATTTGTACAGTATTTCCCGCCAGTTTTTAAAGAAGAGCTGTCTCTAGGATTTTGTGGGCCGAAGCTCTGTCGTCAGTGGATTTCCGAGACATTTATTTTGTCACGTGGATTTGATTATGTTGGGACATCAAATTTGGTTCGGTTAAATCAGTGCAAGCAATCAAGCGATTTCTCTGTGGGATACATCAGTTATGTGGGAATGACAGGGTTTATTCGGTTGAGTTTTTGGGGTTTATCCGTACAAGTCTATTTGGTAAAGTTAAGCTGTCTGTTCAAGTTTACTCGATTAATTCTTGATCGTGTATGTTCATTCAAAGGTATGTAGACGGCGGAGTTTAATCAGAATGAGGTGGATCATTCGGTTGCAAGTTAATTGGGAGAAGAAGTAATTGGAGGAATGCTATTCAAAAGAAAATAATAATATATACATGAATTTATTCATGTGTGTTTTATTCGTAAAAAAAAAGAGAGAAATAATTGGAATATAAAAGTGTTTTGAATTTATTCAGAATATTTTTATTTTACAATTACAAAGGGGTATTAAAGTTGAAAGGAATTTTATTGAATATTGATTTAGTAGTATTTTCACTACAAAGTACAAAAAAAGAAATTACACATTCTCTCAATTCCTAACTATCCTAAAGAGTATTTCCAAATATTTCTTCATGCTCAACTTCTCTGATTAAGTTCTCCGAGTACCCGACTTTTTCGTACCTGCACACACAAAAAAAATCAAAACAAAACAGAATGGAAAAGATGTTAGAAGTTTGTTTGACACTCTCAGAACAATTATCATCATCGAGTGTCGGGAGGGCACAACCGAAGCCGCATCCTACTCCCGTTACTGATCCGTGCCATTGGCGTCAGATCAGGTAATATCTGTCCTCATCTACGGGGCAACCGAGAGAGATAAAGAGTAAAAGAAGTGGGGACTGAATTCATTTGCCGTAATTGTATTTGGTTCAAAGCCAAACTAAAGCACCATTCCATCAAGTAAACATGGTGTCATTATCAAGTAAATCTCAAGTTGTTTCCAAACTGATACAAAATTAAACATCACAGCCAATTCGGGTTTAGACCCAGACACCGGTAGGTCTGAACCGCTTTTCTTTCGAAGTTATCCAACACCTGAAATTCACCAAAGTAGCATCAGAATTTTCCAAAGTTCCTAACCAAACTCAAAGCCGAAAAAGAGTCACAAGCTGCATGGAATTCATAAGTCACTCAACCAATGGAACAACAGACGCAAGAAAAGAGTTCAGCCAGTTCAATTAAGTTCAGAGATGCATCAAAATTGGTTCATAAAACAGGAATTCACGATAGCAACAAGGCAAAAGAGCGCGTCCAGGTCTAGATGAATGCAGTTCAACAAACAAACCAAAGCATAAGCAGTTCATAAAATAGAAGAGATGCTTAACAAAGTCAAGCTGCATCAGTTGTGACAAAAGACGAAGTTCAAGCCAAACGAGAAAACGGCAAGATCAAACCAATTCAAGACTGCAAGTACCAAAAACCATGATGCAAGAATTAGATCAGAGTCCATATTACTACTTGGAAAAACAGCAGTCAAAAGGACCGTTCTTGCAACCAAACAGGATATCAAAATGAAGTTATCAAATCACACATGTGAGCAGGATTATACCAGAAAAAGCAAACAAATGTGCAAGGCCGAAATCAGAGTAACAAGCTGTATCAGAAAAAAGTCAGACCATCATTAATCAACAGTCAGAAAGAGTGTTTCAACAATCAAACAAAGCACCAAATGAATGACTACGAGAACAGGGTAAACACATATCACACCAGTCACAACCAAGCTCGAGGTACACAGGAAAAATCGGATACAGCAAGGTAAGGGCTCAGTCAGAGGTGCATTAGAGTGCATTAGAGAGGCAATCGATGAGAAGAAGTTTCAGCCAGATAATTCACAAGGTGTAAACTCAAGGGCACCCAATAAAGCTGAAAGTCGCTAACACATGAAAGTGGTATCAGTAGGGGACAGTTCAACTGTCGTGGAATCAAAACACAAGCATCAGGGCTCAGTTTACATATCACAGCCAAGTCCGTAGCCCAAGTTCACAGTGAATCTGTATCAGAGAAAAAGTGAATCAGTTTATCACAAGGCAATTCGAATGGAAGCAAAACAAATAACCCAGTTAATCGAAGCCAAATAAGATGTCCAACTGATCCAAAGGAAACCAAACATCCAATGCAAAATCAGAGTGGAAATAGATATCCGGTTGGGGCCTGAAAGTTAAAAAACCAAGTTAAAATCGAATTAGTAAATTACCACGAAACAAAATCAAATCGAGTTGGAAAAGGAAAGAAATAATTGAAGATCACAAATCGAATCCAATCAAATCCGAAAAGGGGATGATGTTCTCAATCATAAAATCAATATCAATTGGACAAACATAGATCAAAAGCCCAAAAAGAAATCATAAAAAGTATATAAGGAACGATATCACCTCAAGTAAAACCCTAGACGGAAAAGGGCGAAAAATGGCCACGAACGAACACAAAACGAAAAACCTAACGAACTGAAAGGCGGCCGCGAACTCAGATGAAAGCATAATCGTCATCATCGTTCAAACAATCACCTAACATAAACCGTGAATCATCAAAGCCGAACCATCGATCGTACTCATCACCACTCACGAACCATCAAATCGGAGACCGCCACTGTTGTTCATCATAAACAGCGGGCAATCAACCTTGAGGCTCAGTCGAACGAACATCATCGCCTTCATCACCGTCAAGAATACCGAAACGTAAGCCACAAATCCATGATTTCCGTGTCTAACGTTGTTTCATTTTGGTTTCAGAATATCATGAAGTAAATGAGGAGAATACGAAAAATGAGGAGGATACGGAGAATAGAAGGGCGCCGCTGTGGTCTAGGGTTCCCCCTTTGGGGGTTTCCCTTTTGACATTCGTTGTGTTTCAAACCGGACGGGCTGGGGTTTGGTCACCCAGTTCCCGACCCAATTACATTCTTTTTTTTGTTTTTTTTTATATTTCCATGTTTGTATTCATAGTTAAATATATATTTTTTTTATTTTATTCAAATTAATCAAAAAAAACCTTTTTAAAAAATAAAACGAAGAACCTTTTTTTTAATAAAACAAACAACCTTTTTATTTTAAAAAAATTGACAAACTTCTTTTCTTTTAATTAAAACTAAAAGCTTTTTTTTTTCAAAACTTAAGTTTCTTTTCTTCGAATTTAAAACCAATACCTCTTTTCATAAATTAATATAAAAAAAAAACAACCGTAAAGAAAGTCTCGAATTTACATTCTCCGTCACCTCGATTTTGATTTTGTCCATCTAACCTCGTACACTAACAGTTTTTGTTTGTTTTGGTTTTGCAGCCATTTGTATTCGATTTTAATTTATTTTCAGTTTAATATTTAGCCATTATAATTGTAACTGCCTATGGGATGTAATTTCGCGAACAAATAATCGCGTTTATCTTTCCGCACTTTATTTTCTGCTGTTTTATGGATGTTTAATTTTCTCGCATTTTACCGCTAATTTCACTCCTCCGAAGGATTAGGTCTAGCAGTTGGCCGCCGCGCCGATAGTCCACAAACCCTTAAAAATTCAAAACCATCCAAACTACAAAACCCTAGTTTTCACAAATGCCTCGCCATTGGCGCAATTACAGTTTTACCCTTAGCATTAGGTCAAGGAGTCGTCGTACTCCGTTTTAGGGTTTCCCGCCGTGGAATCCCTAACCTAACCCTAATTTCAACTTAACAATTCAACGTAGAAGTTTGGAGTTCCCGCACTCCGCATAAGCGTGTCCTTAAGGTGCGTTTATTCCCCTTGAAACCTTGACCACAGTCAAGATGTTTCTAACCTCCCATGTGAGGGGAACTACAGATACTCCGATTCCATTCCCGTAAGGATATGTAGGCATAAGACGCGACATCTTATCGAGTATACTTAGGACTAACCCCTTAGGTCTTTCTCTTTACCTTTAACCCTTAACGTTGCCCTTAATCAAATAACTTAGTAATAAACAACATAAAAACAAGAGGTTCCTGTAGAGTACTACAGAAACTTAGGATGCTAATACCTTCCCTAAGTTTAACCAACCCCCGAACCTTAGATCTCTCCCCGCGTTGTGTTTACAATGCAAAATAGGTTTTCCTTCCTTTAAACTTTCCTTCGGATAAATCAAAGACGGTTGCAAATGAATAAAAATTCAAACTAATCAATAGTTTGGTATCCAAATTTCACCGCGACAGAAATGGCGACTTCACTGGGGAGTCTCAGTGGGTCTCCCTATCTTGTTTTGTCTCTTTATTGCTTTATACTTGCTTATTTGCTTATTTGTTTATTCTTTATTTCTTTTGGGCTGTTATCCTTGAGTGGTGAGACAAAGTCCTACACCCGGACTTGAGAGAAATTATGATAGGATGGTGATATATTCGACGAGGCTTATAGGGAGTGAGTCCCGACTAAGTTGACTCGAGAATCCTGCTTAGTTGAGACCCTTTTGAAAATGGTTCGGTTGAACGAGTTTAGTCGTGAAAACTTTTACTATTCTCAATTGGAGTCCATGATGCTAAGGACCGTAGTTACCTTTAACCCCACTTTGGCCTTTATTAGGACGTAGTGCGAGGCTATGAGGGAGTAAGGCCCGAAATAGTGCTACGCGATGCTACACTCAAAAGAAGTTCTCTTGAGAATATTATTAACCCCCGAGTTAGTTGGGAAGTTGATAATATTCGAAAGATGGGCTAATGACTTTGGGAACCTCTTTAGAACCCGGTTCTACAGGTACAATAAACCTTTGGTCTTTATCCTTTGGGAATGGGTATACCCTTTGCTCCATGACCGTCGCAAACTTAGGGCACCCTTTGTTTGTGTATCCTTGTCTATCTATGTTCGTTGCATTCATAAAGCATCATCCTGCATTGGTTTCATGGGATTCCTAGTTTAGTTATAAACATTACAGAAACCAATATGTATTTTGGAAGTATTCTTTTAAGGGTCCTAACTTGGACGACCTAAGGAAGCAGGGGTAAAGAAAACTCTGTAACGTTTATGAAAACTTGAGTTCCATGAAACCTTTCATTTCTGCATTCTGCATTTTTGCATCCATCATTCAGCATTTCATATATGCATGAATCTCTCCTTTTCTGTGGCTCATCCGGTCCTCTGTCTTTTGTCTGTCAGTTGACACCTCGCCCATCTGACCAAGCTTGAAGTATTACTAAAGGACAGTAAAGAGGACGAAGATATGGATCGCATGACTAGCTTCAGAGTAAGGTCTAAGCCAACATTTCACCGTCCCTCCGACGACTTTGTGCCAGCGCAACTTCAGCCCATGCGAGACAACCTGTTTGCTGACTTTCGGAATGTTCATGCTGAGAAGGAAATGGACGATCCTGGGCTTATAGCATTCGAAAATGAATTTCGTGACTTCAAAGAACGATGGAAAATGATGAAGAGGAACCGCGCACCTGATTTTTATGCTCATGACCTGCGCCTAGTTCCAAACCGAGTTGTTCCTCTGGAATTCCAAATGCCCACCTTCGAAGTGTACAGAGGTACGATTTGTCCAAGGTATCATTTGATGATGTTTTGTCAGAAGATGACTGCTTACCTTGGGAACGACAAACTAATGATTCACTGCTTTCAAGAAAGTTTGTGTGGAGCACCGTTAACATGGTATATGAAGCTACAAAGGAACCACATTCAGTCTTGGGAAGACTTAGTTGTTGCTTTTGTGAAGCAATACCATCATAACTTGGGTATAGCCCCAGACAATAAAGATGACAGTGGACCTTCCAGAGAATTCATAGCTCCGGTACCCCATCCTCAACATCAGTATGCAATGCCCGCTCATCGTGGACAACAACCATCTCCTAGGCAGAGGTTGGACTCTCCAGATCAACCATAAAATTGACGATTCCGAAAAAGGTATCAAAGGATGACTCCAGATACACCAAGAGAAGTAATTCATCAGTTTGATCCCATCCCTGTGAAGTATGCTGACTTGTTCCCAGCTCTGATTCAAAGAGGTCATATCCAGACAAGAGCTCCACCTAAGGTACCTAAGAAGTTTCCATACTGGTACAAAGCCAACAGATTTTGCCTGTACCATCGAGGTGCTCCAGGGCACGACATTGAGAGTTGTCACGGCATGAAAGCAGACGTCCAAAATTTGGTCAAAGATGGAGTCTTATTCTTTGAGGGTTCCGTCCCTTATGTGCGAAATAGCCCCATATCTCAACAAGGTTCGTCCTCCCCGAGCATGGTTCAAGGTCGTCAGCACCGCGTCTGAAAGCTGCGCACCATACATTTCCGCATGTCTCTCCAGTCTGCATGAATGTACAATAAAGATCCTAGAAAGGACTCTCTGAAGAAGTTTTTATTTTGTTCATTTTTTTTCTTGGGTTGAAAGCATATTTGGTGTGTAAGAACTTTCTATTTTGAATAAGTAATGCAATAAATGTTTGTCTTGAAGGAACCCATTCGTATTCACTTATAAAATTATTTTTCATAATTTATAAAGCCAACTTCACCCAATCTCTTGTTTTGACAGAGAATTGGGAGGAGGATGACGAATAAAAACGTAAAAAAATTTTTTCTCTGTCATATGCTTTTGGATGAAACCCTGCTGATGATGTAAGGCATTGTTTCAAATCCTAAACACTGGAAATATAAGGAAGATAATCCCTCTTTAACCTCTTTAAGCCTTGAAGTAGGAATTTTTTTTTCTGCAAAAACCCTCAATTGCAACCTGGGGCAGGGTAGTTTTCAGTTAAGCTGATTGAGCGCTCAGACTCTCAAAAAGGAGGAGTGAACATTCGAGAATCCATTTTATCTACCCTAACATATTAGGAGGCTAGAAGTCAAAAAACACGAACAAATGTCTCTCAACTATCTAAAGAGTGGGGTAGTCACAATCCTTTCAAAAAGATCAAAATGACTTAGGATCACACGACCTGTTCAAAATGATGAAAAATGAATGAAAAGGAAAGTTTACTGAGTCAAAACCTGTGAAGGAGACTTAAGCAAAATAGAGACATCCCGCTGGACTTCAAAGTCAAATTCAAAAGACTCCGTCCAGGCAAAAGTTAGGGAATAAGAAAAATGCGAAAAGAAAAAACAAAGGATCATGAAGAAATATCCTTAGTAAAGAACAAAGTCGTGTGATCAAACACCAAAGAAAATAGGTGAGTGACTTCCATGTCCAAAACCTCGACATATTCTCAACCATATCAAAATCCTCTTGAGAGATGAGTGCTTGTATCAAGTTTAGCTGAATGTAGGACTGGAGAACATCACGAAGAAGGGGTGGGTACAAATAAACTTTGAGCCTTTATCCTTTGTTTCTTAAACCGTGAACCGAGCCACGATACAACCTTTAAAAGACCTAATTGAAGTAGGGTTTATTTTGAAAGCATACTCGATGAGATGACGTTTCCTGACTCCTATGAGTTATGCTCAATTTGATGTTGGCTCTATAAATTAAATTTGTATCCTAACTAGTGATTCGGTCACAAGTTATTGTGATATCTTTTTTCAAAAAAAAAAAGAAAAAAAAGAAAAAAACTTCAAGACAAACATACATGTTGCTTTAACAGTTTCAGGATTAACATTTCATGCGTGTTGATTCTGCCTGATATATTAGAAAGTTTACATATAGACATCAATGATGAAACTTGAAGACCATGTTGAACAAGGGCAAGTAGTTTCCAAGTTGTCTACTAATGCAAGTCTGACTTTCTCAGAAATAAGTTTTGAAGACTCAGTTATACATAACACCGTCAATCTGGGCCAGTTACGTCGAGATTCGACAATCTCTCCAAGAGTTTGAAAATAGTGGGGCAATTGAACTCCCTATTCTCTGTAAAATCCTCTTGGAACGGTTTTTTTCCTCATAAAGCATGTACTCTGGGGCATTTGAGAAGTGAAGAGCACGTCATCCACTCACGACACCTATTGTCCAAAATGGCGACTATTACAGAACTACTTGGTTTTCACAACATTCTTCACGTCTCCAATGAATCTTATTTCTAGTGGTCATGATCCCTCCGATGGATCTCTATCTCAAGCAGTAATGACAAATGCAAGAAACCCCCGGTGGAGGGCCTGTTTGTTTCTCCAGTGATTTGCTCAAACTTCGCCTTCCCGAATGAAGTGGACGTTATCTCCCTCCTCAGTAAATCTTTTACAACCACAGCTTTCCCTAGTAAGGTGGATGTTTATTTCATCCCCCACAAAGTTTCGACTCCGATATATTCAAGAGGAATTCTGAAGCCCTGAAGCGGAAGTGTGATCCTATATCTAGTTCTCCATTTATTCCCAGCGGTGCTTCTATCTTCAAGGATTGGTCGAGATGTTTATCTCGAGATGATTATTTCATCTCCGGCACCTTTTTCCGTCTGTTTTGTCAGCATAGGCATACACATAGCATATAAGTAGACAGCATGTCATATACATTTGTTTGCATCCTTTGTGTTCCGTCGCTTTGGCCGTAGTTATCCCTAGGTATTGGGTACGTCTTATCCTTTCAATTAGATTTGTCGACCTAGGCAGAAAACAATGTTTCATTCTTCCCCATGGAGTTCAATCCTCATGGAAGATGGTTATTTTAGTACAATTCCATTTGAGTTCATACCTCAATGGTCGAGTCTTATTTGACAGTTTCTCTTCAGATATTCCTTGAATTGAACTTCGGTCTTTTGGCAATTACATCATGGATGTCTCCAACCTTTGAACATGGATTAAGTGTGAATTTATTTTGCACTCTATTCCCCAAGAAGAGTATTCATGAAGACAAACATCTCGCCAACAACATCTACATCTACCTCTTTATTTGAGACGACGAACAACAGTTTCTACAAGACAAGTCATTCACCCTCCGTGGGGTCCCTCAACATTATTGATCCAGCAGAGAAGATAATTACAGACATCTCTCTTCATTTGAGAGTTCATATATTTTACAACAACAAAGGTATTCCCCAGTGAGTTCATCACACAAATTTACCTCCGTCAAATGGCATCTCCCCAGAGATTACAATTCGACCGGCTCACATATCTTCCGAAGATTCCCGGTGAAGCTACATCTACATTTACAATCACATCTACAGGGTTCTACAACGAACTGCATCTACAGGGTTCTACAACGAACTGCATCTACAAGGTTCTACAACGAACTACATTTACAGTCTACAACGACGTCCACAATCTACAAAATCTACAACCCCCTATGAAGGTGCTCTCACGAGTTTTCATCATTTCGGGAAGAAACCGAGACCAACTCATAGCATCCAGACTATGACGCAAGGGGAAGTTCTACATCAGAAACCGAGACCAGCTCATAGCATCCAGACTATGACGCAAGGGGAAGTTCTGCATCAGAAACCGAGACCAGCTCATAGCATCCAGACTATGACGCAAGGGGAAGTTCTACAACTAGAAAAGACATCTACATCTACAAACTACATCGATTCTACCACCTACAAAATCTTGACATTTCGGGCAGAGGCTGAGACCAGCTCATGGTACCCTTATCATGACACTTGGGGAAGTTATGCATTTTACTATTTCAAGTTGGGTTCCAAAAGGAAAAGATGTACAAAAAAAAAAAAAACTGAATTATTGATTCGATCAGAGAATTCGCTTTGGATGTTACAATCATCTGGATCGCTCCGTGGTGATAATAAGTTATCCTTCGATTACTAGTTTCTCATCTGCTGCTAAAACGCTATATTCTGGGCGTACGTGCCGCTGTTACATTTTGGAGATTTCCCATTGATGGTCGTATCCTGTCCCCGTGGAGTCCCGCTTCGTTGGGTCTATTACTCCTTTGTTTCTCGCATGTCGTGTCTAGTTTTCCCCCTGTGACGCCATTAATCCACAAGATCCTCTTGGTTTTGCATTTCATATCATCGCATATCATTTGCGTTCGGTGGCTTCTTATGGCCAAAAATCCGTACAATGTTTGTATTTAAGTCCCTCCTATCTCGTCGAGACGAAGATTTCAATCTCCGTATCTCCGAATAGAAGTAACTTAAATAGGGGCATCTGTTGCACCCTAATTTTTGACCTTAAGATCCCACCTCCTTGCTGTTGAAACCACTATAGTTCAAATGTCATACCCTAAATTTTACCCTCAGATTTAGTCGATTCATGTTGCATAACATCTCATTTTTTTCATCCGCTAACTATTAACAGGTTATGTAGTATGTTTATTTCGCAGGAATTACATCAGGTGCGCGTTAACTGTGAAAAGGGCAAGATTGTCATTTGTACAGTATTTCCCGCCAGTTTTTGAAGAAGAGTTGTCTCTAGGATTTTGTGGGCCGAAGCTCTGTCGTCAGTGGATTTCCGAGACATTTATTTTGTCACGTGGATTTGATTATGTTAGGACATCAAATTTGGTTCGGTTAAATCAGTGCAAGCAATCAAGCGATTTCTCTGTGGGATACATCAGTTATGTGGGAATGACAGGGTTGATTCGGTTGAGTTTTTGGGGTTTATCCGTACAAGTCTATTTGGTAAAGTTAAGCTGTCTGTTCAAGTTTACTCGATTAATTCTTGATCGTGTATGTTCATTCAAAGGTATGTAGACGGCGGAGTTTAATCAGAATGAGGTGGATCATTCGGTTGCAAGTTAATTGGGAGAAGAAGTAATTGGAGGAATGCTATTCGAAAGAAAATAATAATATATACATGAATTTATTCATGTGTGTTTTATTCGTAAAAAAAAAGAGAGAAATAATTGGAATATAAAAGTGTTTTGAATTTATTCAGAATATTTTTATTTTACAATTACAAAGGGGTATTAAAATTGAAAGGAATTTTATTGAATATTGATTTAGTAGTATTTTCACTACAAAGTACAAAAAAAGAAATTACACATTCTCTCAATTCCTAACTATCTTAAAGAGTATTTCCAAATATTTCTTCATGCTCAACTTCTCTGATTAAGTTCTCCGAGTACCCGACTTTTTCGTACCTGCACACAAAAAAAATCAAAACAAAACAGAATGGAAAAGATGTTAGAAGTTTGTTTGACACTCTCAGAACAATTATCATCATCGAGTGTCGGGAGGGCACAACCGAAGCCGCATCCTACTCCCGTTACCGATCCGTGCCATTGGCGTCAGATCAGGTAATATCTGCCCTCATCTACAGGGCAACCGAGAGAGATAAAGAGTAAAAGAAGTGGGGACTGAATTCATTTGCCGTAATTGTATTCGGTTCAAAGCCAAACTAAAGCACCATTCCATCAAGTAAACATGGTGTCATTATCAAGTAAATCTCAAGTTGTTTCCAAACTGATACAAAATTAAACATCACAGCCAATTCGGATTTAGACCCAGACACCGGTAGGTCTGAACCGCTTTTCTTTCCAAGTTACCCAACACCTGAAATTCACCAAAGTAGCATCAGAATTTTCCAAAGTTCCTAACCAAACTCAAAGCCGAAAAAGAGTCACAAGCTGCATGGAATTCATAAGTCACTCAACCAATGGAGCAACAGACGCAAGAAAAGAGTTCAGCCAGTTCAATTAAGTTCAGAGATGCATCAAAATTGGTTCATAAAACAGGAATTCACGATAGCAACAAGGCAAAAGAGCGCGTCCAGGTCTAGATGAATGCAGTTCAACAAACAAACCAAAGCATAAGCAGTTCATAAAATAGAAGAGATGCTTAACAAAGTCAAGCTGCATCAGTTGTGACAAAAGACGAAGTTCAAGCCAAACGAGAAAACGGCAAGATCAAACCAATTCAAGACTGCAAGTACCAAAAACCATGATGCAAGAATTAGATCAGAGTCCATATTACTACTTGGAAAAACAACAGTCAAAAGGACCGTTCTTGCAACCAAACAGGATATCAAAATGAAGTTATCAAATCACACATGTGAGCAGGATTATACCAGAAAAAGCAAACAAATGTGCAAGGCCGAAATCAGAGTAACAAGCTGTATCAGAAAAAAGTTAGACCATCATTAATCAACAGTCAGAAAGAGTGTTTCAACAATCAAACAAAGCACCAAATGAATGACTACGAGAACAGGGTAAACACAGATCACACCAGTCACAACCAAGCTCGAGGTACACAGGAAAAATCGGATACAACAAGGTAAGGGCTCAGTCAGAGCATCATAGCCCTAAGTTCGCGGCTTATCAAGGACAAGAGTGCATTAGAGAGGCAATCGATGAGAAGAAGTTTCAGCCAGATAATTCACAAGGTGTAAACTCAAGGGTACCCAATAAAGCTGAAAGTCGCTAACACATGAAAGTGGTATCAGTAGGGGACAGTTCAACTGTCGTGGAATCAAAACACAAGCATCAGGGCTCAGTTTACATATCACAGCCAAATCCGTAGCCCAAGTTCACAGTGAATCTGTATCAGAGAAAAAGTGAATCAGTTTATGACAAGGCAATTCGAATGGAAGAAAAATAAATAACCCAGTTAATCGAAGCCAAATAAGATGTCCAACTGATCCAAAGGAAACCAAACATCCAATGCAAAATCAGAGTGGAAATAGATATCCGGTTAGGGCCTGAATGTTAAAAAACCAAGTTAAAATCGAATTAGTAAATTACCACGAAACAAAATCAAATCGAGTTAGAAAAGGAAAGAAATAATTGAAGATCACAAATCGAATCCAATCAAATCCGAAAAGAGGATGATGTTCTCAATCATAAAATCAATATCAGTTGGACAAACATAGATCAAAAGCCCAAAAAGAAATCATAAAAAGTATATAAGGAACGATATCACCTCAAGTAAAACCCTAGACGGAAAAGGGCGAAAAACGGCCACGAACGAACACAAAACGAAAAACCTAACGAACTGAAAGGCGGCCGCGAACTCAGACGAAAGCATAATCGTCATCATTGTTCAAACAATCACCTAACATAAACCGTGAATCATCAAAGCCGAACCATCGATCGTACTCATCACCACTCACGAACCATCAAATCGGAGACCGCCACCGTTGTTCATCATAAACAGCGGGCAATCAACCTTGAGGCTCAGTCGAACGAACATCATCGCCTTCATCACCGTTAAGAATACCGAAACGTAAGCCACAAATCCATGATTTCCGTGTCTAACGTTGTTTCATTTTGGTTTCAGAATATCATGAAGTAAATGAGGAGAATACGAAAAATGAGAAGGATACGGAGAATAGAAGGGCGCCGCTGTGGTCTAGGGTTCCCCCTTTGGGGGTTTCCCTTTTGACATTCGTTGTGTTTCAAACCGGACGGGCTGGGGTTTGGTCACCCAGTTCCCGACCCAATTACATTCTTTTTTTTGTTTTTTTTTATATTTCCATGTTTGTATTCATAGTTAAATATATATTTTTTTTCTTTTATTCAAATTAATAAAAAAAAACCATTTTAAAAAATAAAACGAAGAACCTTTTTTTTAATAAAACAAACAACCTTTTTATTTTAAAAAAATTGACAAACTTCTTTTCTTTTAATTAAAACTAAAAGCTTTTTTTTTTCAAAACTTAAGTTTCTTTTCTTCGAGTTTAAAACCAATACCTCTTTTCATAAATTAATATAAAAAAAAACAACCGTAAAGAAAGTCTCGAATTTACATTCTCCATCACCTCGATTTTGATTTTGTCCATCTAACCTCGTACACTAACAGTTTTTGTTTGTTTTGGTTTTGCAGCCATTTGTATTCGATTTTAATTTATTTTCAATTTAATATTTAGCCATTATAATTGTAACTGCCTATGGGATGTAATTTCGCGAACAAATAATCGCGTTTCTCTTTCCGCACTTTATTTTCTGCTGTTTTATGGATGTTTAATTTTCTCGCATTTTACCGCTAATTTCACTCCTCCGAAGGATTAGGTCTAACAGTTGGCCGTCGCGCCGATAGTCCACAAACCCTTAAAAATTCAAAACCATCCAAACTACAAAACCCTAGTTTTCACAAATGCCTCGCCATTGGCGCAATTACAGTTTTACCCTTAGCATTAGGTCAAGGAGTCGTCGTACTCCGTTTTAGGGTTTCCCGCCGTGGAATCCCTAACCTAACCCTAATTTCAACTTAACAATTCAACGTAGAAGTTTGGAGTTCCCGCACTCCGCATAAGCGTGTCCTTAAGGTGCGTTTATTCCCCTTGAAACCTTGACCACAGTCAAGATGTTTCTAACCTCCCATGTGAGGGGAACTACAGATACTCTGATTCCATTCCCGTAAGGATATGTAGGCATAAGACGCGACATCTTATCGAGTATACTTAGGACTAACCCCTTAGGTCTTTCTCTTTACCTTTAACCCTTAACGTTGCCCTTAAGCAAATAACTTAGCAATAAACAACATAAAAACAAGAGGTTCATGTAGAGTACTACAGAAACTTAGGATGCTAATACCTTCCCTAAGTTTAACCAACCCCCGAACCTTAGATCTCTCCCCGCGTTGTGTTTACAATGCAAAATAGGTTTTCCTTCCTTTAACCTTTCCTTCGGATAAATCAAAGACGGTTGCAAATGAATAAAGATTCAAACTAATCAATAGTTTGGTATCCAAATTTCACCGCGACAGAGGATATGATAATTGGAAAGAAGGATGACCCTATCAGAACAAGGTCATTTCTCAGATCTTCTAGAACGTCACTGTTTGGTTTGGTTTCCATCATTGGACCAACTTCTGTTGATGAGGCTGTGAACAATAATGATTGGATACTTGCTATGCAAGAAGAGCTTAACCAATTCACCAGAAATGACGTTTGGGATCTGGTTCCAAGACCAAATGGTTTCAACATCATTGGAACAAAATGGGTCTTCAGAAACAAGCTGAACGAGCAAGGAGAAGTAATCAGAAACAAAGCTAGGTTGGTAGCTCAAGGATACAGTCAGCAAGAAGGTATAGATTACACAAAGACATATGCTCCTGTGGCAAGGTTAGAATTTATTCGCTTGCTTATTTCTTTTGCTGCACAGAATAACATCAGTTTGTATCAGATGGATGTTAAAAGTGCCTTAAATGGTTTTATAGAAGAGGAAGTTTATGTTCATCAACCTCCTGGTTTTGAAAATGAAAAATTTCCAGAACACGTTTTTAAACTTAAGAAATCACTTTATGGCTTAAAACAAGCTCCCAGAGCTTGGTATGAGAGGCTGAGTAATTTCCTTCTGGAAAATAACTTTATTAGAGGAAAAGTGGACACTACTCTATTTCATAAATCCATTAAGAAAGACATTTTAGTCTGTCAGATTTATGTTGATGATATTATATTTGGAACTACCAATATTACGCTTGGAAAGGAGTTTGCTCAGTCTATGCAGGCAGAATTCGAGATGAGCATGATGGGAGAACTTAGATTCTTTCTGGGAATCCAAGTCAATCAAACTCCAGAAGGCACCTACATACATCAGACTAAGTATGTGAAGGAGCTTTTGAAGAAGTTTAATATGACTGAAAGTAAGTTGGCTAAAACTCCAATGCATCCTACAAGCACTCTTGGAAAAGAAGAGGTAAGTAAGAAGGTAGATCAAAAGCTCTACAGAGGTATGATTGGATCTCTTCTGGATTTGACTACTTCTAGACCTGATATTCTATTTAGTGTTTGTCTGTGTGCTAGATTCCAATCAGATCCTAGAGAATCTCACTTAACAGCTGTTAAGAGGATTCTGAGGTATCTGAAAGGTACTACTAATGTGGGTTTGTGTTACAGAAGATCTGATGAATACAAACTAGTAGGATTCTGTGACGCTGACTATGCTGGAGACAAAGTAGAACGTAAAAGTACTTCTGGAAGCTGCCAGTTTCTGGGAATTCATATGATCTCTTAGTTAAGCAAGAAGTAACCCACAATTGTGCTTTCAACAACAGAAGCAGAATACATTGCTGCTGCTGGTTGTAGCACCCAGATGCTCTGGATGAAGATTCAACTAGAAGACTATCAGATTCATGAGAGTAACATTTCTATCTTCTGCGATAATACTTCTGCTATATGCTTGTCTAAAAACCATATTTTACACTCTAAGGCAAATCATATAGAAATTAAACATCATTTCATCAGAGACTATATTCAGAATGGAATTATAAGTTTAAACTTTGTTGATACAGACCATCAATGGGCTGATATCTTTACAAAACCCCTTATTGAAGATAGATTTAAATTTATTCTGAAAAATATAAGTATGGATTTCTGTCCAGAATAAAATGTTTATCAGAAGCAAATTTCCTCAGATGGAAAATGTTTTAACTCTGAAGTATTTCATTTATTTATTATTTATTATTTTATTTATTGTGTGCAAATCTAAACTGACAAGCCTCAGAGGATCTGAACGTTGGCTAACGTTTCATTTCTCAAAGAGTTTCAGAAGCACATGCAAGCAAACACGTGTCATCTGAATCTGAAAAGATTGAGTGTTCAGCACTGAAACGCCGTTCAGAGGTACTGTTTAAATTAATTATGATTCTCGTTTTCCTCCCAATGCATTGTCAGAATCATTAAATGCTTTTCTTGTCATGATTATGTTTGATGTGATTTAATATTTAATTAAATGCTAAATGCTGAATGTGTGACTCTTGTGTGCCCTAAATTTCTCTATAAATTCCACAACACTTCACTTCTCACACTTTTCACTTTCGTTCACACCTCTTATGCATTTCTGCTTATTGCATTGTTTCATCTTCTCAAAACCCAAATCTCAACGGAACCCTAAACCCCTCTCCACTTCATCAATGGCAACCTCTTCATCAACCTCTCAACAACTTCAATCAACAATGGCTGCTATTTCTTCTACAAATCTGGGTACTGTTGCTTTCAAAGAACCAGTTAGAACCCTCCTCACACCGGTTGACAAACTTGAAGTTCTGTGTGAATCAAAAGTGAATTTTGAATCTATTGCAGAAAATGG
The DNA here is from genome assembly GCA_963859935.3 of Lathyrus sativus. Classification (NCBI taxonomy): domain Eukaryota; kingdom Viridiplantae; phylum Streptophyta; class Magnoliopsida; order Fabales; family Fabaceae; genus Lathyrus; species Lathyrus sativus. The sequence continues at coordinate 536,101,402 of OZ012735.1, forward strand.
GTTTGATCTTCGTCCCATTGTTGATGCTCAAAGTTGGACAAAATTCTTTGATAGACTGATGGGACCAGTTTATCCATGCTTGGTGAAAGAATTTTTGATTCACGCAACTACATACCCTAAGTTTATTGTTTCTTCAGTTTTGGGTAAGGAAATTATCATCACTGAGGATTTGATCAGGAAGCTTATTGGTTATGAAGGAACTGATGGTGTTACAAATCTGCCAGCTGGGCGTATTGATATGACAGAGGTTTACAGTGAAGTTTGCACATATGGAGAAACCTCTAACAAAGTGAAAGATCTGAAGCCAACCTACATGATCTGGGCTAAGATTTTTATGGGATGCATACATCATAGGAAATCTTCAAACTCTCCTGATTATGTCAACACTGATCAGATGTACTTCATATACTGTCTGAGTCAAAGCACAAAAGTGGATATGCCTTACCTGCTATTCAATCATCTGTGGACTCATGTGAAACAATCTAGAGAAGAAGTCAGAACCAAGCATCAGAATATGAGAAATTGGATACCTATGGGACGACTCATCTCAGATATTCTGACTGAGAATGGCTTGGTTGGACATCTGACAGAAGCTGGAATGAAGGAAGAATTAGCTTCAGTGGTTGGCAAACCTCTGAATGGGAAAAGTCTTCAGAGGATGAAAATTGTAGAAGAACTCACTGCTGCACCTGATCAGATCAACTCTGAAGAAGTCAGCAAGAGAAGAATACCAGTAGATGATTTTCCTCTGTTTTATGCTAATGAACCAAGGGAAATTATTCTGTCATATATAACAACTTGTCTAGCAGATGGAACTCCTCTACCATAACATCTGATTCAGAGAGCAGGCGGACCTGAACCAGATTTTTATGGAGACAGACAGAGGAAGAAAAGGAAAGTTTCAAAAGAAGGATCTTCTAAGCCAAAAAGGAAAGCTTCTGGCGAGGCAGCTTCTGCAAAGCCAAAGCGGGTTAAGAAACAAAAAGGTAACCCTTCTTCTGCTAGTTTAGATTCCATTTTAGAAACTGTCAAAGAAGTACTAGCATCTGACCCCCCCCTTCTTATGAACTTATACTCTCACCTTCTCCTCCTCATGAATCTGAACCCATCACTTCTGAACTAGAAATATCTCAACCTATTCCTTATACACCTAAACCACAACAAACTTCTGCACCAAACCCATATGAAAAACAATCTTCTGAAATTCCCCCACCAGAAACACAAACTTCTAACCCACAACCAGAAGAACCCATTCGCTCTGATCCTCAACCAGATCAACCTAAAACGTCTGAACCATTTATACATGATTCTGATATTCTTAATGTTCAACCCTTGAAAATTATTTTTGACATTTCCTCAACATCCTGTCACACTTCTACATCATCTGATTCTTCTGAATCTGATTTACCTTCAGAAGTGACCTCACCCCCTTCACTCCGTGGTTATGAACCTAAACAACCAGATGTATCTATTTCATCTAAACCTATCCTTTCTCAAACCAACTCCAAAACTTACATCAGCTTTTGTTCCTTATTGTCCTATGCCTTCTGATGTCATTCCATCTGTACACAGAATCAAACCTTTTATGTACATCATACCCTCTTCTGTTAAACCAAAGACTGTTACTAAACCTTCTACACCATATCCTCGTCCTCTTTTCATCATTCCTTCTTTTTCCATACCCTCCACATCTGAAACCACCAAAACACCCTCTCTAGATAAATATCCGAAACCTAAACCTAGGATGGATGTTAGTACTTTATTTGCTGGGTTTAAAAAGGAACTAAACATGTGGCTGTCTACTGTCAAGAAGGAGTGCATGTCAAGTTTGAATCCTGATGATTCTGAGGCTATTTGGAAAAGATTCATTTCAAGATTTAACTCTATAGCTTCAAACCTTCGAACCATTTGTTCTGATGATGCAAATGTGAGATTTTCTGAAGTTGTCAGACAAACTCTTCTGAATATGAGTAAATCTCCAATTCTTCCTCTGGACAATGCACCTGCTGAAGAATCTAAGTCTGAAGATGCTCTTCCAGAAGTGTCTGTTGCTGAAGAAACTCTAGTGCCAAATCAGTCTGCTCTGATGGTTCTGAATCAAGCATCTGACTCAGTGATTCAAGAGAATGCATCTGCTATGGTTATTGAGACTGCGTCTGCATCTGCTCCTGCATCTTCTGAAGTCAAGAAAGAGAATCTAGATCTTGAAGAAAAGTTTGCTAAGCTTGAAGCCAACAAAACAGAGATCAGATCTTGGATGGTTAAGCAAGAAAAGACAACAGATGAAATCAAGACATGGATGGCTAGGCAAGAAGAATCTACTTTTGAGATCACGAACCTTCTGAAGATGATAGCCTCTCATCAACCTTAGTTGTTTTTTTGTTGTTTGTGCATATTATGTTTGTTCTGCTTATATGGTTATCCTCTGAATATTTTGTTTATCAATGCATATGTTTGGTTTCTGTTTCTATCTATTTTATCATATTCTTTTTCTCTGTTCTTCTTTTGTGTCTTAAAAAGTTTTTTTCTTTTTGATATGTCAAAAAGGGGGAGAAAATGGAAATTATAGTTGTTCAAATAAACAGTTACCAGAATGGAATTCAGACATAATAAATCATAACTAACATTGAATTTTAGTCTTTCAGAACTATAACGTTGCATCTGACTTAATTCATAAAAGTTACTGAAAGCTCCTAAATCAGGCTCTGATCCATATCAAGATCCAAACCAGGATCTGATTCTGAAAAGAATAAACCAGGCTCTGATTCTGAAAAGAATACTTAATCAAAAAGGGAAGTATTTATTTTTCTTATGGTATTCAATTCAGGGGGAGATTCACAATCTCAGAGGGAGTTATATTTTTTCTTATTATTGAACAAAATTTCCTATGTTTTTGCCATCATCAAAAATAGGGAGATTGTTAGAACACAGATTGGTGTTTAATATATCTCATTGTTTTGATGATAGCATAAATGAAATTTTGGATAAAGGAAATATATACTTTAATTATGTTTAAGTAATTTTGTTTCAGATCTTAAATTATATATTCATCTGGAAGCAAAAATTACATCTGCAACTGAAAAAAACATTAAGACTCTGAGCGTCAGAAGCAACATTTCAGAAGACTCTGAGCGCTGCCTGAAGAGACTCTGATCTGCTACAGATGACTCTGAGTGAAACTAAGAAGAATTTGAGTAACGAGCGTACAACATTGTTTCAGAAGACTCTGGAAGTACTTCACACTGCAAGTACAGAGGCTCTGATATTCAACTCTGCGCTGATTATAACATTCACACTTAAAGCACTATTGCTGCAAGACTATGATATGAAGAACAAGGAACTAAATCAGAGGATCTGATGTTAGTATTAATTGAAGGATATATTTATCTATTTGAAAAGATTCCATCTCAAAGAAAAGATCTGTTGCTAATCCCAACGTATGCTCCAACGACACTATTCCTCATTCATGCATGACACAAGAATTCAGACACAAAGCACATGTCTGAACATTCCTCTTCCTGGAAAGGAAAAGTCAATAGAGGACAGAAAGGCAACAGAGGCAGCAGAATGTACAACAATGCACAGTCTTTAAGATAAAGACTTGAAGTAGTATTTAAACAAGCTTCAGCATCTTCCCAACATTGACGAATACTGACGAATCATTTGAAAGAAAATCAACTCACAAGCTCTCATTCAAATATTCTTCAAGCTTAACAGTTTTCATATTCATTCTTAATTTTGTGTAAACATCACTGTTGTGATATAGCTTGTTAGAAGCAAAACCTTAAACACAAATTGTTAGTTTATCTTTGTAAAATATTTCCTTAAGAAGACCAAGTTGTGGTCAGATTTTCTTGAGAAGACTAAGACAGTTGTCTTAGTGGTTTATAGTATAATCAAGTTTGATATAGTGGATTAAGTCCTTGTAGAGAAAGGCAAATCACCTGGGTAGGGTGGACTGGATTAGTTTGAGTTTAAACGAACCAGGATAAAAATACTGTGTTATTTTTTTCTATCTACTAAAGTTATTTTAAAACCCTTATTCAACCCCCCCTTCTAGGTGTTTTTCTCACCTTCAAAAAATACCTTCTGTATGAGTCAACCGGAACATTCTTTGAGTCGACTCAAAGACACAAAATATGCAAAAATGCATATTTTCATGTATTTAGCTGCTTTTGAGATACTCCACCATATTGCAAGCTAGACCAACATGATCAAACCTATATGGAGCATATATTGTACTATTTCTATATGAATAAAAAATGTTTTTGACTGATGTTTGACGCAAGAGGAATAAGGTATGCATATCGACACAATGATACCATTCAAAGTACATTTTTCTACCTATCTAAGTTTTGACATCATTAAAACAAGTATATCTAATTATGAGGAACTTTTCCCTCACATACTCCCTCTTTTTGATGATGGCAAAATAGTAGAAACTTGGTGTACAATGCATTGTACCACCCTCCCCCTTACTCGACGCATTTGTCTGAACACAATTTGCATGTTCAATAAGTCTTACAAGTGATGTTTCTGCTTGATATTCTTCTCCATTTTTGACAACATCAAAAAGAAACAAGAGATATGTTAATGTATTGCATAATATAAAACAGATAAGCAAATTCAAACCATTTGCATCAGGTTAGACATCAACACACATTCACATATAATGTAGTCAATGAAAGTATATAAATGGATAAATAGAAAGACACTCAAAAGAACAACAATAATCACTATTTCATAACCAACAATAATTATGTCTTCATAAAGCAAGTAAGTACAAGGAGAATTCTACAAAAGAGGTTAATGAACACAAAATGAAATGAGATGCACAATGAAATGTTCAAAACAGTCTCAGGGTCTCCTCCTCCTAAAGTGATGGCCTCATCCTCGAAAAGGATATTCTGGAACTGGAGGCAGTTGCTCATTAGCCAGTTCCTATACTTTAAAATAGCTCGATTGAGAGTGTTAAAGCTGTTAGTGAGAGCCTAATGTTGACCTGCTGCAGTTTTAACTATGCCATCTATCCTACCCATCACAGCTGATGTAAAGGAATTGAAGTTTTTTGTGTGAGCTTGAAATTGGTTCTACAATTGCAAGAATCACTCATCTTAGGCAGACACGAAGGTACATTGTTCAAAACGTATGCTCCTCATCATATCGAAGAGTTCATCGGTGTTTTGTTGGGGACGCGAAGGAGATGAGAGCATATAACTCCAGTCTGGGGTGTCTTGATGATCCCAATTCGATGTTTGTGGCATGTAATTGGCACCCAAAGATGTCCAGCCAATGTGTTGCCAGGTACCCCACCCTTGGTTATCATCATGCACCAAGTGGGGTGATTGTTCTAGCCACCCACTGTCATAACGGTCATCAGTTTCCATGGGATGTCCACCTTCTTCTTCTTCTTCTTCTTCTTCTATGTGTTCATCACTCTCATCAGATTCTTCCAACCAAGAACTAGTGGCCTTAACAATGAATGGATAACGACTTTCATTTGGATCCCAGATATAGCCCATCATAGTAAGAGTCTTTTGACAAAACTCTTGATCAGTGGTCAAGGATATGTAGGGAATACCTGAAATAGTGATGTTTGCGTTGTTGAGAATTGATTATGTAAAGGACCCATATGACAGAGCGGTTTCTCTACCAGAATCCTTTAGCGAATAGATTCGAATAACAATGTAATGACGCCAGTTAATCATGATCTTTTTCTTAAGGATGTAAAGTGTACCTAAGCTTGATCCACTCGTGAGTAGCCACCTTTCTTTGGACGCAAAATGTGCGACACAATCCACTGTAGAATTCTATCAATCGATTTCAGTTTGCCAGTTGTGACCATTTTTGGAAAGAGGTCACTTGCTACGATGTCGGCACCATAGAGTTTCTTCAGCATGGAATTTAAGGCTTCCTTGAAGTCATAACCTGCTACAGTATGAGCATTCGTGGCCTTAATGATTGGCTCAGCAAACACAGGCGACATATCAAATAAATTTTTCCATACCAAGTCATTAACACAAACCTTGGTATTTCCCAGCTTTTTAGTAAACTCAAACCCTTGAAATTTACCCTGAATTCCTGTGTAGAAGACTCTCACTAAGTCTTCATTATATTTGACGTCACACTCCAAAAAATTGTCAAAATCTTGTGCATCCAAAAGATTAATTACCTTTTGAATATGCATTCTCTCATCAATGTTTCTATAGTAAACATGTTGCTTAACTATAGATTGTTTGCTAAAGTTTTTCCCATAAATTTTTGAATATTCAAGAGGTAACAGGGATACAACAGTTACCGGTAAAGTTGCTCTAGACGGACCGGCTTGAGCAGACGGAGCTCGCGTAGTTCTCTTTCCGGTAGCTCTTCTTGTAGCCATTTAGATTATTTTTGTGGAGATGAAGAACTTGTTGATGCATAAATGTCCTCTTGGAGATAGAAAGGAGAAAGTAGATTTATCCTTTTTAAGGAGAAATTAGGTTTTGAAGAGAGCTTTGGGAAAAGGAGAGGTAGAGAGATAGCCTTGAGTAGGTGCAATGAACAATGCAAATGCTAATGATGATGTAGTTTGAATACACAACATGAGAGTAAATGCATTAAAAGATGAAAGAATATGAACAGTTAATCAGACAAATTATCATCATCATCGCACGACGCGTCGACCTATGCGGGTTGTGCATCGACGCATACTGTGTTAAAAAATATAATGAGAAATTCTTAGGGTTTGCGTCGACCATAAGGTCAACCTGAGCAGACCCGCTTTACAAACATGAAAAATTGTATTTTTGTGAGTCGACCAGAATCCTATGTAGGTCGACTCATACAGTTAAAAATAGAAAACATCATTAATTTTGTTCGACAAGCGTCCAAGGAGACATAAATAAACAACCTAACCATTATTCAAACATGCAAAGGGATGAAACATGCTTATTCATGGAATAAACATCAACAATAACACACAACTTGATACATTACTTTACACGAAAGAGGTGAGTGCGAGAGTTTGCATATAAGGAAAGATAGTACCTCAACTCTAATTGATAGCTAATGCCCTCACATGTGCCTCTATACTTCTCGACACTTTTTCACCTCTACATCCTTACCATTTTTGCCTCGGTTGAGATTCGCACACGTAGGCATCGTAGTGTCAATAGCCTTGGAGTTTGCCATGTCAAAACGCTTGAGAAGCTCAAGGCAATATTTTGTCTAGCTCACAAATGTACCCTCTTTCAGTTGTTTGATTTGCAATCTGAGGAAATAGTTGAGCTCCCCCATCATGCTCATCTCGAACTCTCGCTGCATTAATCTAGAAAACTCCCTTACTAGATTCATGTTAGTTGATCCAAAAATGATATCATCAACATATATTTGTACCAAGATTAAGTGTTTTCCTTGACGTTTAATGAAAAGGGTTGTGTTAACCTTTCCTCTTGAGTACTCTTGATCAAGAAGATATTTGATAAGACGGTCATACCAAGCCCTAAGGGCTTGTTTAAGTCCATACAAAGCAAGTTTTAATTTGTAGACAAGATCAAGATACTCATGGGATTCAAACCCAGGAGGTTGGGCTACATAGACCTCTTAATTTATATATCCATTGAGGAACGCACTTTTTACATCCATTTGAAATAATTTGAAATCTTTCGCACAAGCGAAAGCAAGCAAAAGGCATATAGCCTGAAGTCGGGCAACCGACGTATAAGTTTCCTCATAGTCGATTCCTTCCTCTTGGTTATACCCTTGCGCGATCAAACTCGCCTTATTACGAGTTATAACTCCGTTTTCGTCTAGTTTATTCCTAAACACTCCTCGAGTGCCAATTACTCGATTGTCTCGCGGAGGAGGAACAAGGTCTCAAACCTCATTTATTTTAAACTGATTAAGTTCCTCTTGCATTGATAGGAACCAATGTTCATCGAGTAAAGCCTCTTTTGGGTTTTTAGGTTCTACTTGAGAAACGAAAGCGAAGTGATAACAAAAATTACTTAGCTTTCATCGAGTTGTCACTCCCTTTGAGATATCACCGAGAATGTTGTCGATGAGATGGTCTTTAGAAGAATTCCATGCTGGAGGAAGACCATCAATGTTGGACGGATGAACTTCCTCAATCCCCTCATGATAGTGATCTTTTTCATCCTCAACTTTAACCCGGTCAGGTTGATCAATTCCTGTCTCAGCATCTTTGAGTATGTCTTCAGAAGATACACATGCACCATAAAATGAAATACCTTTTTTGAAACTTTTCGGATAAGACTCATCAAATGTGACATGAACAAACTCTTCAAATGTAAGTAATCTCTTATTGTATATTCTATAAGCTTTACTTGACTGAGAGTATCCGAGAAAGATGTTAGACTATGGCACGAATCTAGAAGGGGGGTTGAATAGATCCCAATTAAAATTTGAGTCGGCGCTACCAATTAAAAATTGGTTTTGAAAATTTTTTTTGTGCGGAAGTGGCCGAGGAAAATATAGTCTAAAACGAACGGTTATTGGAAAACCGAATATGCGTAAGCCTTTGGATTAATGACAATATGGAAAATAGAATCACAACACTAATCACACTTATCAATGATCTAATTCACTTGTTAGGATTCCTAGTTCCAATGATTTAAAGAGCAAACCAAAACTAGATACACAAGTAAGATAATTTTGGTTTAGGCAATTTGTCAAACACTTGGTGTGCAAAACACTCCAAGTGATATTTATGTTGAGTAAGTGATTCCAACTAGCCTAGTACAATGTCTTATTGTACTTTGGAGTCAAAAACAAAGTTTTAACCTCTTACTCAATTGATATCATAGTTTGACAATAGTGTTTATACAAAAATCACTTATTTTTGAGCTAAAACGTAAATGCTGAAAAATAGAGAAGACAAGTATTTGGAGAGACAGTTCCCCCGTCGTCCTCGCTTCGGGGTACGTCTGCCCTCAATTCTAAAACTAGAATTGAGATAGATTTAATAGATATCACCTGTTGAATGTAACATTTTATACAAGGATTGAAAAACAAATATACAATAGAAATCTCAAGACGTTGAATGTTGCTTTCACTCCTTGCCCCTTGATTCAAGATGAATCAAGTCCTCCGATCGTTGTTGATAGAACTCCGATTCCAGCCACCTTATTGAATAACCCGTTGTTGTTTAAACCTTCGGCTCCGGATGATCTCAACTGCAATGAATCGAACCCGAGATCTTCCCTTCAATATCACTGAATCCGCTACTAGACTGTTGAAGAACACCTCTTCACAATCACCTTCGCTTAGTTGACCCTTGATGAAGAATCTCGTCCAAAAACCCCCAAAATTCAGACCAATCTTGGAGGATAAAACCCTAACGGTTTTATTCAAGAAAGAATCTGTCACAAGCTTCAACCCGAACTAGATTACCCAATCTAAGCTTTGAACCTTATCACCTTTAATCATTCACAATGCACTTCAAAAATGGATGTGTGTAATTGATGTGTTGTGAGATGTTGAAGATGAAGATGATGAATCTTGGACACCTATTTCACTCTTTCTTATTCTTGAACACATGAATCAATTTTTTTCAAATGTTGTTATGTTAAAATGAACAAACTTCTATTTATAGTAATAAGCAAATCAGCCAACAAAACAGATTTTCAAACAGATTGGAAATACTGCACTGACTGTGTCAACGCGCGAACGGTCGACCATAGGTCGGCGTGCGCTGGCCCGTGTGAAATGCCAAGGCTCCATGTGCTGACTTATGGTCGACTCATGGTTGCTGTGTGCTGACTGTATGATCAACTCATGGTTGCTGTGTGCTGACTGTATGGTCGACTCATGGTTGCTGTGTGCTGACCAGTGGGAAATGAACTGATCCATGCGCTGACTGTATGGTCGACTCATGGTTGCTGTGTGCTGACCAGTAGGAAATGACTTGATCCATGAGATGACTGTATGGTCGACTCATAGCTCCAAAACATGCAAAATTTGACATGTTTGCTGTTTCGTGCATCTTGTCACGACTATACATCAATCAGTTATATTGTAATGAAATATGATGATTTAAAAGGATATAGGAAGGATGTAATATGTTAAGTATTGCATGACGACTCCGATTCATCCGAGGTTGTACTTTGTCATCATCGAAACTTGAGAACTTATGTTGTGAGACAGTTTGCCCTCACATACTCCCCCTTTTTGATGATAACAACCTGTGCGAAGCTTAGTGAGAACAACATGCAATATCATTAACATGGTAGTATAAGCTCCCCCTTTCTTTTGCAATCAAGGCCCCTTTCAAGGCCCCTTTCTTTTGCAGTCAAAGATGCAATATCGTTAACATGGTAGTATAAGCTCCCCCTTTCTTTTGAAATCAAAGCCCCTTTCTTTTGCAGTCAAAGCTGTTGTAATCTTTTGCAATCAGAGCTGTTGTGATCTACTATCTACTTGTCTTTTCTCCCCCTTTGACAACATCAAAAAGAGATGGATAAGGTAAAGTTCTGACAGATTAACAATTTACAAAATACTCAATAGACTATAAGTAATCATATACCAATATCCACACAAAATATTGACAATGAGCAAAATATTGAAAATAGATTAAACAAGATTGAGGACACATAAAGTCATAACATTTCATAGGAATCAAGGCTGTAAAACAAACATTAGTGTGCACTTAGGTGAGATAAAACATAACATGATAACAAACACAACATGGAGAATGAGCAAATGCACAAACAAATGACTAATAGCCTCGTCCCCTGCCCATATCAATGAAGACGAATTATGATATGGATCATCCATATCAGTGAGGTAATCCACTGCTTGATTCAGGCGATTGATGCTGCGAGAGACGACTGTTTCTTGGTATCCATAGGCAGTTGTGAAAGCTGCAAATCTTTCATCCATTCTTGTTAAAAAAAGAGTTGAACTGTTCAGGTTGGGTGTGTAGCTTAGTTCGGATGCACAAATGTAGATTTGCACTTAATGTCACATATAATGCCATATTTGATGCCCACCTAAAATGCCACAAAACAATTTGCATCCAAACACATAAAACACATAGCAAATGTTATATATATATATATATATATATATATATATATATATATATATATATATATACACTATTTGTCATCGATACTATTATTGAATCATGAGAATTTTAAGGAGAGAAAGAGAGAAGGGAACAATATCACCTCTACACCAGAATAGCTTGATAACAATACACTTGTGCTTGCAACAAAACTTAACTTGTTAGAAGTACAAGCATGTAATTATAAGTGAAGTAAGACGAAATAAGCAATTATGATCCGCGATCCAAAATGTCGAGAATGCCAAGTTCTCGGCGGATATGAAAGAAAGGCTCAGTGGCTAGCGGCTTTGTGAAAATGTCCGCTAGTTGATTTTTGGTTTCAACGTGTTCAAAGACAACGTCACCTTTCTCTACATGATCCCTCAGAAAATGGTGTCGAATTTCGATATGTTTGGTACGAGAATGTAGCACGGGATTTTGGTAAGGTTTATAGCACTAGTATTGTCACAAAATATTGGAACACGTTCTAGTTTTAAATTGAAGTCCAATAGTTGCTGCTTAAGCCATAGGACTTGTGCACAACAACTACCGGCGGCTACGTATTCCGCTTTGGTGGTTGACAGAGCAACAGACACTTGTTTCTTGCTGTGCCAACTGACCAAGGAATTTGAAAATAAGTGACACGTACCGTTGGTGCATTTCCTATCCGATTTGCAACTGGCAAAATCGGAATTGGAGAAACCTACCAATGAGCAATCATTACCTTTGGAATACCACAGTCTATACTTCGGAGTACCAGATAGGTATTGAAGTATACGTTTGACAGATTTTAGGTGGGATTCCTTAGGACATGATTGGTATCTTGAGCACATACACACGCTAAACATAATGTCGGGACGAGAAGCAGTAAGATAGATAAGAGAGCCAATCATACCTCTATACCTTTTTACCTCAACGTCCTTACCACTTTCATCCTTACTCATATTTACACATGTTGGCATAAGGGTGTCTATGGCTTTTGAATTTGCCATGTCAAATCTCTTGAGAAGCTCCAAACAATATTTTGTTTGGCTCACGAATGTTCCTTCTTTCAGTTGCTTAATTTGCAAACTAAGAAAGTATGTGAGTTCACCCATCATACTCATCTCGAGTTCACCCTGCATAAGCTCAGAAAACTCTCTCACGAGACTCATGTTAGTAGATCCAAATATGATATCGTCAAAATAAATTTGTACTAGAATTAAGTGCTTTCCTTGACGTTCAATGAAGAGAGTAGTGTCAACCTTTCCTCTTGAGTAACTTTGATCAAGTAAGAATTTACTTAGTCTCTCATACCAAGCTATAGGAGCTTGTTTGAGACCATATAAAGCCCTTTTCAGTTTGTAGACATGATCAGGATACTCATGAGACTCAAAACCAGGAGGTTGCGCAACATAGACTTCTTCATTTATGTACCCGTAAAGGAATGCACTCTTAACATCCATTTGAAATAACTTAAAATCCTTCGCACAAGCGAAAGCAAGCAAAAGGCGTATAGCCTCGAGTCGGGCAACCGGCGCATAAGTTTCCTCATAGTCGATGCCTTCCTCTTGGTTATACCCTTGCACGACTAACCGCGCCTTGTTGCGAGTTATTACTCCGTTTTCGTCCAATTTATTTCTAAACACCCATCGGGTGCCGATTACTCGATGACCTCACGGAGGAGGGACAAGGTCCCAAACCTCATTTCTAGTGAACTGATTCAGTTCCTCCTGCATTGACAAAAACCAGTGTTCATCGAGTAGGGCTTCCTTAGGGTTTTTAGGTTCCATTTGTGAAACGAACGCGAAGTGATAACAGAAATTACTTAGCTTCGATCGAGTTGTTACACCCTTTGTGATGTCTCCGAGAATGTTTTCAATTGGATGGTCTTTGGAAGACTTCCAAGCTTGAGGGAGATCATCGTTTGAAGGCGGATAAACTTCCTCGGTTACATCATGGTGTACATCTTTATCCTCCTCAACTTTGGCTTCGTCAGGTTGATCAATCTGCGTCTCGCTACCTTTGAGTATGTCTTCCGTAGATGTACCTGCACCATGAACAACACTATCCTTTCTGACATTTCTCAGATAGGACTCATCAAAAGTAACATGCACAGACTCTTCTACAGCAAGTAATCTTTTATTATATATTCTATATGCTTTACTCGATTGAGAGTATCCGAGGAAGATACCTTCATCGGCCTTGGAATCGAATTTGCCCAAGTTTTCCTTTCCATTGTTTATTACAAAACATTTTCAACCAAACACATGCAGGTGAGAAACATTTGGCTTTCGCCCTTTTAAAAGCTCATACGGTGATTTATTTAGAATGGGGCGAATAAGCACCCTATTCAAAGCATAACACGCCGTACTAATGGCGTCGGCCCAAAAATATTTTGGTAAACCACTTGCGTTAATCATTGTTCTTCCCAATTCTTCTAAAATTTGGTTTTTACGCTCCACAACCCCATTTTGTTGAGGGGTGCGTGGAGCGGAGAAGTTATGATCTATACCATGGTTACCGCAATATTCTTCAAATAAGTGATTTTCAAACTCACCTCCATGGTCGCTTCTAATTGACACTATGTTTGTATTTAACTTATTTTGAGAAAGCTTAGCAAACCTTTCAAAAGCGGCAAATGTATCACTCTTACTAAAAAGATGGTCCAACAAAACCTAGAAAAGTCATCCACTATTACGAACCCGTAATAGTTTCCTCCTATACTTTTAATCCTAGACGGCCCAAATAAGCCCATATGAAGAAGTTCGAGAGGTCTCGTTGTTGAAACGATCTTTTTGGATTTAAATGAGATCCTCGTTTGTTTCCCTTTTTGACAAGCATCACAAAGGTGATCCTTGGTGAACTTTATTTTGGGAATTCCTAAGACTAAGTCTTTTGAGACTACCTTATTTAGTAAGTCAAAGTTAACATGCGCTAAACGCCTATGCCATAGCCATGAGTCTTCACTCATAGTTATGAGGCATTTGTCGCTTGTTAACGATACTTCATTTAAGTCAAGCATATATACGTTGTTTACTCTAAAACCATTAAACATATTCTTCTTATCATTATCATGCACAATTTTGCAACAATCTTTTGAAAAAGATATATTGTATCCTTTGTCTCATAATTGGCTAATGCTAAGTAGATTATGTTTAAGGCCCTCGACAAGCAACACGTCGGAAATCATAGTAGAAAAGGGATTACCTACACTACCTTTACCTAGTATTGCTTCGCGGTTGTTATCACCATAAGTTACATACCCTTTCTTCTTAGCTACGAAGTCTATGAATAAGGATATGTCTCCAGACATGTGTCTTGAGCATCCACTGTCAAGAACCCATCTTCTCTCGGTGGTCTCGACACATTTTACCTATCAAAACATAATTAGCAAAAGGAGGTACCCAATGGCATATTGGGTCCTAATATGTTAGCGACAAGATGGTTGTGTTTGGGCAACCATTGATAGATGCCTTTAGGAACAAGAAATCTCCTAAATCGGCATTTACCAATGGAGTGGCCTTTCTTGCAACAATATAAGCATGCAAAATCGACTTTAGAATCACTTTTACTTGCTTGATCCCTAATTACATATGCATATTTTTGATATGGGTTTATCATACTTTTCCTAAAATCCTTTTTATCAATAGTAAATGTAATTTTAGGCTCAAGTGCCTTGTTTAATTTGGCTTTAAGGTTTCTAACTTCACCTTGCCAAATATGACAAGTATCACATCCAAAGTCGAAAGGATTTCTATGGTCCTCATAATCTGATTTATTACTTTCCACAATGGAAGCCTTAAGGTCCTCTAGTTTCTTTTCGGACTCTTTAACTTTGTGCTCTAAGTAAGTAAAAATTCTTTTATTAGAGGCAAGCCTCTTAAAGGCTTCAGTTGCTTCATTGTGTAAAGCATTAAATGCGGTTTGTAATTCTGAATGCGACATATTTGAGGACTTCTCATATTTAGAGTGACGTACCCGCTTTTTCTTATTTTTCTGATGTGCGGAAAGGCATAGATTCGCGGACTCTTCTTCATCACTAGAGCTTTCATCAGAGGAGGAGGAGTCGCTATCGCTTTCCCAAGCTATGTACGCTCTCCTTGGCTTTGATGATTTCTTGTATGACTTGGATGATTTCTTTTCCTTTGCCTTTTTGTTCATCGGACAGTCCGGTTTGTAGTGACCGGGCTTCCCGCACTTGTAGCACGACCCTATAGTCTTTTTACCTTTCGAGTCATCATCTTTGGAGTACCTTGATTGTTTCCGGAAGTTTACCAAGTTCTTCTCGGAATGTTGGATGCCGTTCTTTCTAATGTAACGGTTGTAACGTTTAACGAACAACCTCATATCTTCGCTCATGTCCTCTTCTTCTTCGTCGCTTGAGGAATAATCACTTTTCTCTTTTGCTTGAGACTTCGAGGAGGAAGTCTTAAGAGCTATCGATTTCTTTTCACTCACCTTCGTTTTGTCTTTCTTTTCCATCTTTTCGCGTTGGTCTAGGCTCAAGAGTACCTGTTCATGCTCTTGTATTTTGCCAAACAATGTTGTCAAGTCTAATAAGGTAAAATCATGTGCTTCTTTTATGGCGGTCACTTTTGGCTGCCATTCCCTGTTAAGACATCTTAAGATCTTATTAGTAGCAACATAATTGGAAACAGGCCTACCAAATGAATGTAAACAATTGATGAGATGAGTAAATCTCTTTTGCATGTCAGCAATGGTTTCCCCTTGCTCCATGAAAAAGAGATCAAACTCTTGTGTTAATGTGTTGATTCTAGCCAACTTAACATCGTTCGTCCCCTCATGGGCGATTTGTAGTGAATCCCACATGGCCTTAGCAGTAGGACAATAGGATACACGATAGTATTCATCTACACCTAATGAGGAGATTAAGATATTTTTGGCTTTCTAATCATAATTGTATTTTTTCTCATCGTCATCGGTCCATTGTGCTTCGGGCTTTGGCACAACTACGTTATCCGCATTGGTCATAGTAATTTCTATTGGACCATTGAGGATAACGTTCCATATTTTTCTGTCTATGGAGTTTATGTGCACCCGCATACAGTCTTTCCAATAACTATAGTTTTCACCGTTGAAAACGGGAGCTCTATTGTACGCCCCTTTTGGTTCGTTAGCCATTTTCTATCAACGTTGTATTTGAAGCACCGAGTAACCGGAGCTCTAGATACCACTTGTTAGACTATGGCACAGATCTAGAAGGGGGGGGGGGGGTTGAATAGATCCCAATTAAAATTTGAGTCGGCGCTACCAATTAAAAATTGGTTTTAAGTGCGGCAGCGGCCGAGGAAAATATAGTCTAAAACGAACGGTTATTGGAAAACCGGATATGCGTAAGCCTTTGGATTAATGACAATATGGAAAATAGAATCACAACACTAATCACACTTATCAATGATCTAATTCACTTGTTAGGATTCCTAGTTCCAATGATTTAAAGAGCAAACCAAAACTAGATACACAAGTAAGATAATTTTGGTTTAGGCAATTTGTCAAACACTTGGTGTGCAAAACACTCAAAGTGATATTTATGTTGAGTAAGTGATTCCAACTAGCCTAGTACAATGTCTTATTGAACTTTGGAGTCAAAAACAGAGTTTTAACCTCTTACTCAATTGATATCACAGTTTGACAATAGTGTTTATACAAAAATCACTTATTTTTGAGCTAAAACGTAAATGCTGAAAAATAGAGAAGACAAGTATTTGGTGAGACAGTTCCCCCGTCGTCCTCGCTTCGGGGTACGTCTGCCCTCAATTCTAAAACTAGAATTGAGATAGATTTAATAGATATCCCCTGTTGAATGTAACAGTTTATACAAGGATTGAACAACAAATATACAACAGAAATCTCAAGACGTTGAATGTTGCTTTCACTCCTTGCCCCTTGATTCAAGATGAATCAAGTCCTCCGATCGTTGTTGATAGACCTCCGATTCCAGCCACCTTATTGAATAACCCGTTGTTGTTCAAACCTTCAGCACCAGATGATCTCAACTGCAACGAATCGAACCCGATATCTTCCCTTCAATATCACTGAATCCGCTACTAGACTATTGAAGAACACCTCTTCACAATCACCTTCGCTCAGCTGACCCTTGATGAAGAATCTCGTCCAAAAACCCCCAAAATTCAGACCAATCTTGGAGGATAAAACCCTAACGGTTTTATTCAAGAAAGAACCTGTCACAAGCTTCAACCCAAACTAGATTACCCAATCTAAGCTTTAAACCTTATCACCTTTAATCATTCACAATGCACTTCAAAAATGGCTGTGTGTAATTGATGTGTTGTGAGATGTTGAAGATGAAGATGATGAATCTTGGACACCTATTTCACTCTTTCTTATTCTTGAACACATGAATCAATTTTTTTCAAATGTTGTTATGTTAAAATGAACAAACTTCTATTTATAGTAATAAGCAAATCAGCCAACAAAACAGATTTTCAAATAGATTGGAAATACTGCACTGACTGTGTCAACGCACGAACGGTCGACCATAGGTCGGCGTGCGCTGACCCATGTGAAATGCCAAGGCTCCATGTGCTGACTTATGGTCGACTTATGGTTGTTGTGTGCTGACTGTATGGTCGACTCATGGTTGCTGTGTGCTGACTGTATGGTCGACTCATGGTTGTTGTGTGCTGACCAGTGGGAAATGAACTGATCCTTGCACTGACTGTATGGTCGACTCATGGTTGTTGTGTGCTGACCAGTGGGAAATGACTTGATCCATGAGCTGACTGTATGTTCGACTCATAGCTCCAAAATATGCAAAAATTGACATGTTTGCTATTTCGTGCATCTTGTCACGACTATACATCAATCAATTATATTGTAATGAAATATGATGATTTAAAAGGATATAGGAAGGATGTAATATGTTAAGGATTGCACGACGACTCCGATTCATCCGAGGTTGTACTTTGTCATCATCGAAACTTGAGAACCTATGTTGTGAGACAGTTTGCCCTCACAAAAGATACCTTCATCTGCCTTGGAGTCAATTTTGCCTAGACTCTCCTTTCCATTGTTTAACACAAAACACTTACAACCAAAGACATGAAGGTGAGACACATTTGGCTTCCTCCCTTTTAAAAGTTCATATGGAGTCTTGTTAAGAATAGGATGGATGAGCACCCTATTTAAAACATAATAATCCGTACTAATGGCGTCGACCCAAAAATATTTAGGAAGCCCATTTCATTGATCATAGTTCTTCCTAACTCTTCTAAAATTCAAGTTTTATGTTCCACGACCCCATTTTGATATAATGTTTGTGTTTAACTTATTTTGAGAAAGTTTGGCAAATTTTTCAAAGGCGGAGAATGTATCGCTCTTGTTAGCCAAGAAGATAGTCTAATAAAACCTAGAAAAATCATCGACTATAACAAAACCATAGTAGTTACCACCTAGACTCTTAATTCTAGATGGTCTAAAGAGGTCCATATGAAGAAGTTCAAGAGGTCTCGTAGTTGACACAATATTTTTAGATTTAAACGAGATCCTTGTTTGCTTCCCCATTTGGAACGCATCACATAAGTAATCCTTGGTAAACTTGATTTTGGGTAAGCCAATAACTAGGTCTTTAGAAACTATCTTGTTTAGAAAGTCAAAATTGACATGCGCTAAACGTCTATGCCACAACCATGAGTCCTCATTCATAGTCATGAGACATTTGTCGCTGCTCAATGATACTTCACTCAAATCTAGCATATAAACATTATTTACCCTCAAGACATTAAACACATCATTCTTTTTATCATTGTTTTCAATTATGCAACAATCTTTTGAAAAAGATACTTTGTATCCCTTGTCACATAATTGACTAATGCTAATGAGATTGTGTTTAAGTCCTTCGACTAGCAATACATTAGAGATAATAGTAGATGAGGGATTACCTACACTACCATTTCCAAGTATTGCTCTCTTTTTGTTGTCTCCATAGGTTAGAAATCCCTTCTTCTTTGCCACAAAGCCAATGAAGAGAGATATGTCTCATGTCTTATGTCTTGAGCATCCACTATCGAGAACCCATCTTCTCTCAGTAGACTCAAGACTTTGTACCTATAAAAACAATCAACGAAAATAGGTACCCAATTGTTTATTGGGTCCTTGGTTGTGAGTGAAATATTGGTTTCATTTAGGCAACCATTGATAAACCCCTTTAGGAACTAAATATCTCCTAAAGCGACATTTATCAATGGTGTGACCCCTCTTGAAACAATACAAGCAAGGTTAACTCTTTTATCACTTTTGCTATCTTGATTTCTGACCACATATGTATATTTTTTATAAGGATTAATCATGCTTTTTCTAAAGTGTGCTCTATCAATAACAAACATGATTTTGGGTTCTAAAGCCTTTTTCCAAACTAGTAGACTTTTCATATTTTGCATGTCGGAATGAGACAAACTAGTAGACTTTTCATATTTTGCATGTTGTACCTTTTTGTTTTTCTTCTTTTGATGAGCGGAGAGACAAAGGTTGACGGATTCTTCTTCGTCACTTGAACTATCATCCTCGGATGACTCGTTATCGCTTTCCCAAGAGATGTAAGCTCTTCTAGGCTTAACTTTCTTCTTATGTGACCGATTACTTTCCTTTTCTTTGTCCTTTTTCATCAATGGACAATCTGGCTTGTAGTATCCGGCTTTTCCACAATTGAAGCACGACCCTCTAACTCTACTCCCTTTATTGTCTTCATTCTTAGAAGACCATGATTGTTTTCTGAAATTGACTAGATTCTTTTCGGAATGTTGGATATCTTTTTTCTTTACATAGTGATTGTATCGCTTCACGAAAAGCCCCATATCCTCGTTCTTTTCGTCATTTTCGTCATCACTCGAGTCACAATCACTCAGCTCTTTTGCATATGACTTTGAACAAGAAGCCTTAGATCTATAGACTTCTTTTCCGTAGTTTTGATTTTCTCCTTCTTTTCCCTTTTCTCAAATTGCTCAAGACTAGGAAGCATTTGTTCATGTTCTTGAAGCTTTCTAAAGAATGTTGTAAGGTCCAAAGTCATAAGATCATTTGCTTCCTTTATGGTGGTGACTTTTGGTTGCCATTCCCTGGTAAGACATCCTAAGACTTTGTTAGTAGCAACATCATTGAAAACTGGTCTACCAAGTGAATTTAGTTTATTGATTAGGTGAGAAAATCTCTTTTGTATGTCAACAATGGTTTCCCCTTGCTCCATGTGAAAGAGATCAAACTCTTGTATTAAAGTATTGATTCTAGCTAGTTTGATATCATTTGTTCCTTCATGGGCAACTTGTAATGAGTCCCATATAGCTTTAGAAGTCATACAATGGGAAACTCTATAGTATTCATCAACTCCCAAGGAGGAGGTCAAAATATTTTTAGCCTTCTAACCGTAATTGTACTTTTTCTTGTCTTCATCATTCCATTGTGCTTCAGGCTTAGGCACAACCACGTTATTTTTATCGGTCATGGTTAATTCCATAGGACCGTTCAAAATAACGTTCCATACCTTATTGTCAATGGATTTATATGCACGCTTATATAATCTTTCCAGTAACTATAGTTTTCACCGTTGAAAACAGGTGCTCTATTATAAGCCCCTTTTGGTTCTTTAGCCATTTTCTAAAAAGTTATATGTGAAGCATGGAATGAACCGGTGCTCTTGATACCGCTTGTTAAACAACGACATAAATCTAAAGTGGGGGGTTGAATAGATCACTTGTTAAAAACAGAGTCAGCGCTTATCAATATTTGGTTTTAAAAGTTTTTAGGCGGAAGCTGCCGAGGAACTATATTCCTCTAAAACGAACCTTTACCAAAATAACCGGATATATGCAAAGCCTATGGAATTCGATAAAAACGAGATTAAGAATCACTAATTTGAACACACATCAACTAAAATTTATTCACTATGAGGTCGGATTGTTTCCAATGCGTATAAAATGTAACCAAATTGAAAAGACAACACAAGCATTTGTTGTTCACACAATTAGTCAAACACTTGGTGTGCAAGGCACCACAAGTGAATTCCAATATGTGAGTGAAGTGCTTAAGTGTTCAATTACAATAAAGGATTATAATAGGCTTCTAAAAATGGTCCAACACTACTCACATCAGAATTTTGATCACCTAAGTTGTTTGCACACAAACTTAGAAATTAAGCAATTGAAAAATAAAGAGAGAACACCAATTTGTTGAGGCAGTTCCCCCGTCGTCCTCGCTCGGGGTACATCTGCCATCAATTCTAAAAATAGAATTGAGACCTGTATATATATAACTTGTTTGCAAATGTTTACAAGAGAAGCAATAGAATTCAAACGATCAAGCCCAATTGTTGATGCAGAGCCTATTCCTTCTCTTCCCTTGATTCAAGTTGAATCAAGTCCTTCGAACGCGATGAATAAACCTCCGATTACGGCACACCCTTTGAACAACCCTAAGGTCTTCAAATCTTACCCGACTGATTTCAATCACCAACGCTTCGAACCCGAATCTTCCTCTCACAATCCTCTAGTTACCGCTACTAAACCGACAGAACCACCAGTTCTCCGATTACCTTCGCTCGGCTGAATCTGTGATAGACCGATTCGTGCAAAAACCCCCCCAAAATCTAAGATTCTTGGAGAATAAAACCCAAACGGTTTTATTCAAGAAAAATCCACTAATTTTTCAACCCAAACCTGATTACACCAATCCTATGGTTGGACGTTATCACCTCAAAAATGCAGAATGCACAACAAAAATGATTATGTGTAGTTGTTGAGAAAATGCAAGAAAGAGGATGAAGATGATGAGAACAAAATCAGTGTCTATTTTCACTTTTCTTGTTTTTTTAGAAGAATGAGCTAACTCAATATATATACAAGACAAAAACAATTAACCAACTTAACCAACACTTTGACAGTTTCACATAACAGAAATTAAGTCAAAAGCGCGTGAGCGGTCGACCTATACAGAGGGAAGGGTCGACCTGAGCTTACCCGACTTTCAAATTGTGCAGAAAACAACACCTTGCGTCAACCGGAACAGGTCATGCGTCGATGCAAAGCATACAAAATTAGACAGACATAAATTAACACAGTATGAGTCGACTGGAGGGTCGACGCGAGCACTCCTTAGAGTGGACCGTAAAAAATATCTTCTGTATGAGTCAACTAGAACATTCTTTGAGTCGACTCAAAGACACAAAATATGCAAAAATGCATATTTTAATGTATTTAGCTGCTTTTGAGATACTCCACCATATTGCAAGCTAGACCAATATGATCATACCTATATGGAGCATATATTGTACTATTTCTATATGAATCAAAAAATGTTTTTGACCGATGTTTGACGCAAGAGGAATAAGGTATGCATATGCGACACAATGATACTGTCCAAAGTATATTTTTCTACCTATCTAAGTTTTGACATCATTAAAACAAGTATAGTTAACTATGGGGAACATTGCCCTCACAGGATCTTTGAGTCCTTGATATTTGGGTAAGGTCAAATGCTTCACCTTGCAAGTATTTGTTTATGATATAAAACAATAAAAGGGTTAGAAAAACGGATATAAAAATAAATGATTTTCTGCTCAAATGAATATTTAAAAACACAAAACTTAAACCAATATAATTTTCTGCACTTGCATTCTATCACTAATGGAAAAAGTTAAAGTGGAGGATGTAGATAGTTTCAATCGATTCATGACGTTTCTTTATCAATTATAGATATCAGAAAGCCTTTATAATGAAATTTATTTAGGTATCACATAGATCACTAATGGAAGTTTCTTGAGCGATGATAATTATGAAATGAACAACAAAGATTTGTGTAGATGTTCTTGATTGGCTGCATTTTATGGTAAAACAATGTTGTGTGTAGATGTCATGATTGATGTCATGACATGTTTGTGTAGTGTTCTGCATGGTAAGTTTGGTTAGCTAAGAACAAAGTATATTGGATGTCATACTGAATGTTATGACATCATGTAGCTGACATCAAAGGCGTGTGTTTGTTTTTCTGGTATAATGATTGAGTTAGCTCAGGCTAGATTCCAGGAAACACTTTAGGACGCTTAGATATCTCAGGAGAAATGCTAGGCAATGCTGAGGATAAAGTAAAATGCCTATAACCTAATTGACAAAACCCTAATTTATGAAAAGAGGTTTAACTTGGTTAAACCTAATTGCTGCACTGAGGCCCAAGGATCTTCACGTGTGTTTTGTGTCTTAGGATTACTTGTGAGCCAAGCAATACAAAAGGAAAGTTTTTTAATTTGTTGAACAAAAGCGAAACACACTCCAGACAGTTTTCAATTTGATTCCAAAAACAACTTTTCAAAACACAATCAACAGCTCTCAAATTTGGATAGCTTGGAATTCAAACTAAAAGCTTAAATAGGGTGGAGATCAACACTCAGAGGGGGGAGTTCAAAAACACATAGGAAGAAAAGGGAGAAGATACTTATCTCTCTTGTCTCGCCGATGCCACTCCACCATCCACCAAGTTTGTAGCTTTAACCGCCTCCAACACCATCGTCCTCCATCACAGTCACTCACCTTCGCCGTCACCATCATTGTTGTTGGTTTGATGAAGGTAGAACGAAGAAAAGGAGATCGGAAGAAGAGAGGAAATAAGGCGAAGAAGAAGAAGAAAGAGGTGAGAACGGGAGAGAGAAGATGAGGGAGGAAGAAGAACGGAAATGGAAGAGAGACGAGAGAAGTGAAGTAGCCGTTAGGGTTTTCCTTGCCCCCTATTTTTTTCTTTGTGTCCATTGTGAGCAAGACGGGTCGGGTAACCCCAGCATCCACCGGCCCAGCTTTTCTTTTCTTTTTCTTTTTTTTTTTTTTAATTTTAGTTCCCTTTTTTTTGTTGTTTTTTTGTAAATCTGGGCTTTGGACCCAAGTTTGTTTCTTTTTAAAAAAAAATACTAATAAAAATAATAAAAAATATAAAATAATAACAATAAAATAATAAAATAATAATAATAATAATAATAATAATATAGATTTTTAATAATTTAGTTTTAAGAATTTTAAAAACAATAATTTTCAGTTTAGAATTTATCAGAATTTTAGTAAATTAAAATTTTTGGTTTTTAGTTTTTTAATTCAAATTTCCATTGATTTTTTTTTATAATCATAATCTTAGAAAATAATAAAAAGAATACAAATAAAAAAATATTTTAAAAGCATTTAGATTTTCTAGTCATCTACTATTTTATGACCTAAGTTTATTTTAGATAATCGATTTTTAACTTATTTAGCGTTCTACTAAATCCCGTGAACTTTAGAAATTTTAATCAATTAATCTTTTTTTAAATCTTGCAACACTTTCGATCTTTTGTTCAAATTGGATTCACTTTGTTCTCTTAAGATATTCTCATTTATTGAATTTATGTTAAATTTCAGGCTAATCTTCCTACATAAGCATTGCACACGTCCAAAGGAAGAACCCGTGTATAACTTCTCTAAGTTGTACACGTTGCATCTCATTTACATCATATTCTCCTGCTTGATCCTTGAGTTTTCAAGTCGATCAGCTTAGGCCTTAGTCCCTACACCTTAAGATATGACTGATTTCTCTTGAGTCTTTCAACTTAGACAAACCTATAATGCAATTCAATCATCTATTCTCCCCACAAGAGAATTAGACGTGATTCATCTTGACAGTTGAGATATAATTCTCCTGCCCCATAATGCAATCGAGAGATGCAGAATCTTTTCCGCTTGAGAGAGGTATGTGGCATACTCGTCGATGAAATCCGAGTTCTGAGCCCTTCTCTCAATGCGATGCAAAGACCATCTCACACAAGTTGTGGTGGTTAAGTCGAGTACTCTCCCTTAAGATGACGACTCGTCTTTTCTCCTAGAATCAATCAACAAACCCTTCCCCCTTGGAACTTTGACCAATAGTTAATGGTTCCTCAATCCCTTTTAGGGCAACTACGAATGCTCTGATTCCATTCCCGTCAGGATACGTAGGCACAAGATACGACTTCTTGGCGAGCATACTTATAAATAACACCTTAAGTCTCTTTTTTCCTTTTCACCCTTAGCGGACAAAACATTAATAACGCAAATAAAGCAAGAGGTTCCTGTAGAGTACTACAGATGTTTAGGATGCTAACACCTTCCTTGGGCATAATTAACCCCCGAACTTTAGATTCTCTAGCTTTGCATTTGCATTGCATCTTTTGGGTTATTCGATCTTTTTCCCTTCATTTGGACAAATTAAAGACCGGTGGTGAATAATAAATTAAGATTCAAGTTAATCCAATAATTTTATATCCGATCCTCACCGCGACATGCTTTAGATAAATACACTCTTTGATTAGACAACAAGCATGGATCCCGTTGAGTATAATGGACGCAAGGGTGTGCTAATACCTTCCTCTCGCATAATCGACTCCTAAATCCAGGATTTGGTTGCGAGACCATGTCCTATTTCTTTTGAGGTTTTCTCGATGTTTTTCTTTCCCCATTGGGATAAATAAAGTTTGGTGGCGACCCTGTTTTTTCCGCCGGTTGTTTTTCACATTGCGACACTTTTATAGTAAAATGTTGCATATATTATCCCTTAGTTATTAAGGAAATCGACGGGATATATTATTTAGTTCACACAAAATATATAATAATTAAAAATAGTTTTCTGAATTGTTTTTCCCCTCAGAGTTTTTGAAAAACCGAGGTAATATGTGATTTCTATTTTTAAAGAAAAATAAATCATGGCGCGTATTGGAATCATATCCACTAGAATAATAATGATCATCCATATTAAAAGATTTAACGTATCTTTTGGACTTTCAAGGCGTTTGAGCTTCTCTGATTATTTCACTTCCTATTCTTCACTTTATTTAAACATTGTTCCTTGTTTCAACGTCTCGTTTCCAACTTTTTGTGTCTTCAAACCTAGTTTCAAAGTCTTTTCTTTTATTAAAAAAATGTCTTAAAAAACCTTAGATGAAAATCTTTTGTTTGTAATCAATGAAAACTTTGTTGATTTTGATGATTTAAAAGACAAAAGTTTTGATCTAAGGAAAACTATTCGCAAACAAAAGTTGAACTATTACTTTGACATTCTTAATGGATCCATCTATATTAATCTTGTTAAAGAGTTTTGGTTAAATTCCTCTGTTAGACCATCTGGTTATGATGCTGAGTCAATCCAGTCCTATGTAAATGGCTTTCTTGTCACAGTTATTCAGTCACTTATGGTTCAGACAATAAAATGTGAAGAGGAAGGTTGTTGTGTTGAACATTATGGATTCAACAATGTCTATAAATATCACCTTCTCCTAATTTATGCCAACAACAATAATCTCATTAGTCCTGCTAGTCTACGACCAATTGGAAAAGTTTTGTATCAACTTATAGTGTCAAATCTCTGTCCAAGAGAGAAAGAACTGGAAACGCTTACTTGGAATGACAATCATCTCTTGTTATTCCTTACCAAGAACATCATAGTTAATATTCCTTTTACCATTTTTAACTTCTTAAAGGAAATGATAATCATCTCTAGGGATGAAATGACTTTACTCATACCATATGGAAGAGTTCTTTCTGAATTTTCTCTAAGTTAGAAATAGTTTATAATGATACTATTGAAGTTGAGTGGAGTCAAAAATTTGAATACGAGGAATATTTATCTGTTGCCCCATTTTTAATTAATGAAATATTTCCTTTCATATTATTTCTTATTAATAAAAAAATTTATAATTACTAATTAATAAGAAAAAACTGAAGAAAAAAATAAAGAAAAATGGAAGATTAGAAGGCGTTGTCGCAACTGCGAAAAAAGGTCGGCTGAAACAAACAGAAGAGTCGCCACCGAACATTATTTATCCCAAAGAGGGGGAAAGGAAATGATTGAAGAAGACCTAAAGGAAAGGAGAAGACAAGGTCATCACAACCAAATCTTGGGATCAGGAGTCGGTTATGCAAGGGGAAGGTATGAACACCCCTCACATCCGTTGTATTCAACGAGATCCACACTTGTTGTCTAATCGAAGGGTGAGTTATCTAAAAGCTACTGCTAAACGGGGAAGGGAAAAGAAAAAGGAGACTCGATAGGACATCTCCGCCCTATGCCTACGTATTCCCTCATGCAATGGGAAAGTCAGAGTCAACATAGTTCGGAAAACTACGAATGATGGGGGAAAGTTGTTCACCAAGACATCGTCGTCTTGTGCCTATGTATCCTCATTTGGTATGAGAAATCAGAGAAAACATAGTTCGAGTAAACTAGACCACTGGTTGGTTAAGTGTTTTTTATAAGCGACATTAAGTTCCCATTCCAGAAGTCATCGCAACCATGTCTGGGTTCGGGAGTTGGTTACGCAAGGGGAAGGTATTAGCACCCCTCACGTCCGTTGTACTCAATGGGATCCACGCTTGTTGTGTTTATCTGACGGGTTGATTTATCTATCTACCTATCAAGGCTGGTCTGAAAATAAAAGAAAAATTACTCGGCAAAGCGTCGCGCTTCGTGCCTACGTATTCTCATCAGAGAACGAGAAATCAGAGTCAACGTAGTTCAGCTAACTACGGGTTACGGGAAAGGTGGCTCGCCAATACTTCAGTATTGTGCCTACGTACTCTCAACGGATATGAGAGATCAGAGCTTACGTAGTTTGGGATAATACGGCTTACGGGGGTTCAGATTCATCTGTTTTTCGAGTAGGGTTAACAAACAGTTCCAGCAGTTTTGCGTATGCAGCTTGCTCGTCAGAGACTCGTGCGTTACTGTTTGCGGTAGAACTGAGAGTTAACGACACTCTTTTCTTCAAAAAAGCTTTCCTTGAGTTATGGGACACGGGGCAAAAATGTTTGAAGTTTGTTTTCTGTCTTTTATGGAAGAAGTGTTTTTTATGGTTGTCTGTAGTTTGTACAACACTAGAGACAATGACTTAGGATCGAATGCGTCGCATATCGTCCAAAGGACATATACTAAGCACTCTAGATGATTGAGATGATACCTCTCAATTATCATTTCCCAAGTAGCTTAAGGCTCGTAACGCGCTTGTACTAACTTGCCTTTATTATGTTTGTTACTGTTGTTTTGAGATGAGAAGAGAATGAACTCTACGGGGAGACTGTCAAGTCCTAATGTTGTCATGCCAAAGATTCATCCTATGGTTGAGGTTTGAAACAGGGAACTCCTAGACGTTATCATGCATAGGTTTCAACCTAAAGTTCTAATCATCACTTCCTTATCAAAGGAAGTGAGACTCCTAGGGGATCATGTCAAGTGGGATACAGAAAACAGGCAAAGCATCAGCTAAACAGATAAACAGAAGAAAACAGTAAAGATGCAAATGCAATGCAACAATACAAGCAGAGGGAGACTCACTCAACCTCTTAGCAATCAAGAAAAGAAAAACAATCAAAACAGACAAGCAAAGGGAGCCCAACACAACCTTTATATGCAAATACATCAGTTAGAAAAAGAAAAAAACAACACACAAGCAAGGGGAGGATCACCTCAACCCTTAAGGCAAACAAGCAGAGGGAGACTCACTCAACCTCTTAATGCAGTCATGCATCTACACTTAGAGTATCCTAAATATGAACTATCCTAATGCAACACACCACTGAATCATGAATGAAGGAAAGGATTTATGGCAAATAAGGAATTCATTCCACAAGTAATCAAACAAGGCTTCTATCCTAAGGAAAGGAATTGAATTTTGGGAAGCAAGGGTTAGGTCCACAGGAACTTACCACGGGCACTCAACCAACTAAAAGGGATTTGGAGAATCCTAGAGGTTTGACTCCTTCAGAAGATGTGCAAAATTCCCCTCACAGGAGGGACTATGCCACCCCAAGAAGGTTCCTAAAATGATTGAATAAGAGAAGATTAGGAGAATGAAGATGGGAAGCAAGGTAAGGTCCACAGGAACTTACCACAGGCACTCAACCAACTCCATTTCCACTGAAAGCTTTCATAGACTCAACTCCTCTATGATAATGCAATGAATTCCTCCACAGGAGGAAACATGCTCACAAGGAGGATCCTAATTAAGCAAGGAAAATTGTGAGGGAAACTAACCCTATAGGAAGAATCATCCACCTAATCTGAACTTCTAAGGAACCTCAATGATTACCTTCTAAGGATCACCTACACTAAGGATTCAAGGCTCTAAAGAGATATCTACCTAAATACCATTTTATCAAGAAAGAATATGAGACTTAGAATCATCTAATGCTCACTTAAAAGACCAATCTATGAAGTTATCCTAGTTCGGGTCACCTAAACTATAACCAATTTGCAAAATGGGGAACTAATAGAAAATCAATTCTAAAAATCTTAAAGAAAATCCTACATTATCCTTCATGGGTTAACAATCTATGGTACAAACCAGGGGAAAAACCTACTCCTAAGGGTTCAAATAAAATCTAAATCCGAAGGGTGTGCTAAAGGGGATCCATCATGGAAGGCTCCTAAAGAACTATCTCAAACTCCTACTTAGAATCACCTAAAAATTACAACAAAAATCACACAATCCTATCAAGGAGTCTATAACACGCATGCAAAATTTCAGCCTTAAATTCCAAATCATGAACTAGTAATAAAATCAGCAATCAAACTAGTCATATTATGCATTTTTAAACATGTATTAAAAATAGAAAAATGGACATTAAATTGAAAACAACACAAAAATAAAATCCAAAGGCATGGAAAAACCAGGAATTAAACAAGGATCACCCACATATTTTTTCTATAATTTTCTGATCAATATTACTATTTTTCTTGAATTAAACATGAAAAATCAATTAAAAGAAAATGAAATTCAATTAAAGAAATTAAAAGAAATCAGAAAATGTCAGGACCACTAGATCTATCTACTAGTCAACTCATCCTATAGCCATGCGCGTGCCACCTCATTAAATGAAACTATGCGTTTTGGCCATGGGCATTATGAGGTTTAGTTGACTGAAGTACACGGTACTCCCTAATCACGTCCATCCAATGAAAAAGTAGTCTCATCCAGTGACCCACACATCGCCACCTCGGCCAGTCAAGGTCAGGCTAAATCCTACGTGTGAGATGATGAGACCAAGTCCACAAATCCAACGGTTCCAGTTCATCTTCCTCATTTGAACACTGAAAAGGGTGGGAAATTGGTTCGCGGTGGCCGGAGAAGAGCTCCACCGTCTTCTCCAGCGAGAGCAACAACACCAGAAGTCAAAGTATCACCAAACTTCATGAAAATTGTACGGTTATTCTCGTCTCTTCACCAGGATCACTAAGACACTATCCATTTTTATTAATTCTTCATAAATCTCCTAATACGATGATGAACAGAAAAATCCTCAATTCCAAAATTGTCACCAAACCTCAAATTAACTACACAGAACTCTTCCTCACCTCTCAAGGATCACAAATCACTATCCAACTCATCTTAACTCTCAAGAATCAGCCACATATGAATCCAAACAGAATTTGCATCCAATCAAGAATCATCACTAAACTTCACCATTCCAATACTAAAACGATCTATGTTGTATCTACAACCTAACCACATGCCAAATTTAGTCTAAACATGCTTAAATCAAGAGGAATTGTGAAAAATTAAAACCTGTTCTGAAGCTTGAAATTGGATGTTCTTGAGTGTGAATCTTGATGCCAAAACGTGAAGATTTCTTCACTGAATGATCCTGGTGCTGTGGAAATCCTCAATTTTTCTTGAAATGCTCTAGATTGCAAGAAACGAATTTCACTTTTGAAGCTCCAATCTCAAACCTCCATAACCGTTTCTTCACCAAATGCTATCCAAAAAATGATCTGAACATGATACTGAACTTATATAGGAACTATTTGGATCATAACCTGGCCCAATCATGGCCCAATGATGAATCCAAATTTTCAATTTTCCTTCAAAGTGTAACCATGGAACTCGTGTATTTTGTGTAATTTCATCTCAAATCTCACTCAAATTCATTGCTTAACATCCCTTGAATGTGAATGGATCAGTTTGAAGGCTTGAATTGATCCAATGGTGTTGATTGGTTATGTTACTTCCATTCTAAGTAATCCAAACAAAGTCCATGAATTATGACTCAAACTAAAAATGTAACATTTCCATTATCTTCAAAATGTCATTTACAATCAAAATGTGTACAAATTTGTGATTTTTTTGAACCACTATGATTTATTTTGAATTTTTTCCTTTCTTAATGCCTTAAATGATCTTTTTTCCAAATTTCTTCATACACTTCCATATTCAATGCATATCAATGGATGATTGGGTCATGGTTAGACTAAAAACGCCATTTTGAACAACTTTCAAGTTGAACAAATCTTCATTTGAGGTTTACAAGATAGTGAAATGGACCCATAACCAAAAATGACCTGTAATTCCAAATCCCCAAAATACCCTTATCTTGCAAAGCTTGTAACTTGAGTTCTACAAATCCAATCATGGACTTCTAGTACTTTCTAGAAATCTAAGAAGATAAGGAACAACATTCATGTTAGCCAAAAGTTCATAGGAATCACCCTTCTAGGGAAAAAATGTCATGCAAGTTGGTTTACTTTCAAGCTCCAAATTCACATGCCTCAGATGACCTGTAACTTGTCTGGCTCATAACTTGAGTTCTACAAACCCTATCAAGGACTTCTAGTACTAAAATTAAAGCTATGCTCATGCTCTACAACAATCATGTTGGGGTCAAGGTGAGATGAAAATCACATCTTGAGTTAAGTGGTCTTGAAGTTAGGAACCAAACCAGGGGATTTTACACTGTCAAGCATAACAACCCTAGATTAGCAACTCCTCACACTCTGGATTCATGATGAGTTGACCTTGGAATCATCCCTTGGACATCTTAACACATTAATCCATGATCACAAGACTCTAGAATTAGGTCTCAACCTTCTTCAAATCATCAGTTATCCTAGGGTTGACCAGATGAAACCCTAGTTGCACCAATCTTGGGTATATCTTCATATCCTTTGCACAATGACCTGTCTAGGCTTCAAAATGAAATTCAACACTTCTCATGAGCTCTCTCAAGGCTCTAGGTCTAAATTCATGGCCTCAGAATCATCTGATGATCTTCCCACAACCCTCAAGTTAGGAGATATGCACACTTGGTTTCAACCACTCCCTCTGAGGATCTTTAGCTTCTCTGGTGAGGATATCAATCCTTGAACACTTGGATAAACCTCTTGGCTAGCTTCATAGTCTTGTTTAGACCTTTGTTGGTAGTCATACCTCTTGATCTCCTGCATACATGTCAATGAAATGCAGATGATAATGCTATAATGAATGCAATGAAACACAAGCTAGGTAAAGAAAAGGTTGGGAAAATTTTGGGGTGCAACAGCTGCCCCTATTCAAACGGCTTAGACCTGACTAGGTGAGAAGCGAACGACTCTCAGATAATCAAGGTAAAAGATGGTTGAATACCAATAAACCCGGAAATTTTCCAACTGCACAAGTACACGGTACTCTGATGGGGACAAATCTTCGGAAACTGAAATGATAGTTGCACGACAACTAGCTGGAGAGATACTAATATGATGCATCTAATATCACTGCGTCCTCAAATCATCAAGGGATCACCGGTTACACGGTAACTGGTGAAGGTTTTAATATCAAATCTCCATCAGGATGATCCTCTATGTCCTCAAGTCATCAAGGGATCGCCGGTTACACGGTTGTCATACCCCAAATTTGTCCTACCCTGCATATAACTTGCATTTGTATATCCTCTCATCAACTGTTGTCTGGAAAATCAAAAAATATATATATGCTGCTTCAATCATGAGGATGGATTGAACTGAATCAAGTTTCATCTGAAGTTCATCAAGTCAAGAGTGTCTGCGATTGTCAATGTATGGGTTAGATTATCAGGTTGTGCTAAGTTCAGAAGGTTTTATAAATCATGCTTCTCTAATTGGCAAGGCCTGTCCGTGATGAAGTTTGGCTCCAATTCAAGATAGATTTAAGGTTTATTAATTGGGTCAGAACTCTAAATTATAAAATGGAGTTATGACCAATTTTTTCTCCTTAAGATCATCTCAAGTCCCGAGCGAGGTTTCGAAAAGCGTGTTTTAAGTGCGAGAAAATTGGAAGGGTGCAAAAAGTGATGAGCTATTCCCTTTCTAATTCTAAGTTTACCAAAGCCCAAGTCATAAGTCCAATTTGATTCAAAAAAATATTAAATAAATAAAAGCTAGTTCTTTTGTATGGCCCATCGTGCATTTTGGAAATAAACCATAGTTTTTCTTAAAAGTCCAATCCAATTTCATTTCCATAAGTCCATTACTACAACAACTTGTTAGAATAAAAATCAAGTGCATGATGTCATACGTATATGCATACAAAGTGGTATCCTTTTTCATTACATGGATTATGCCACATAAGTCCAAACCCAAAATTTAAAAAAAAAAGAGGCGAACAAATCAAGATCCATAGAGCTCGGTGTTGTGCGAAAAAATCTCACGCTTTTGCAACTCGCATGCGGATAATCACAAGTTCAGCAGTTCCCAATATTCAGTAACAACAACATTTTATTCAGCATGTCTTTAAAATGGAACAAGAAGAATACACCAAAGAAGAAATCAACTGGAGTTACATAGAGTTTGTTAACAACCAAGATGTTTTGGATCTGATTGAAAAGAAACCTGGAGGAATAATTTCACTTCTTGATGAAGCCTGTATATTTCCTAAGTCCACACATGAAACATTCGCTCAGAAGTTGTACCAAACATTCAAGAACCACAAGCACTTTGTCAAACTGAAACCTTCTCGAACTAATATCATAAAATCTCATTATGTCGGAATATCAGGCTGACATGTTTCCGGATAAAAGCCAGGATTATGTGGTGACAGAACATCAGGATTTGATGTTAGCCTCCAAATGCTCTTTTGTGGCAGGTCTATTCCCCCGCTCTCCATAAGAGTCTTCAAAATCATCAAAATCTTCTTCAATAGGATCTCGCTTTAAGTCGCAACTTCAATCTTTGATGGAGACCCTAAGTTTAACTGAACCTCACTATATTAGATGCGTGGAGCCAAGTAATGTTCACAAGCCCGCTATTTTTTAAGATCTCAATATTATCCAGCAATTGCGCTGTGGTGGTGTTCTAGAGGCAATTAGCATCAGCTGTGTTGGATATCCTACAGTCCAGGCCTCGCCTGCAAATAGGCAATTCAGAAAAGGGACAGAAAAAGGCTATAACACACATCCAGCTAATGTATGGCGGCACAGAACAAACCAGCCAAGGCAAAATAAGGTTGTAAAGTTGACAGCGGCGCGTTTCGCGTAGCAGCTCCAACACCAACAGTCCCAACTTTATGAAGTGCAACAATAGGCCTTGCGACTTTCAGTAATAATGTTCCTTTTTTCGTACCGGAAGCGCCTCCAAGTCTCGGTTGTCGCGATTTTCTACCTACAAACAGCCCAACATTAATGACAATACACATGATCCCAATGATTAGCACAGAAGACATGAAATTGAAAGATAATTGTGTCGCCTTTGGAAAGAAGTGAGGGTTCCGCTATACGGCAAGGTATATCCAGCCGGTAGCTCATTGCTCCCTATAACCTTGCCCATCAAAAGCAGCATACCACCTTATACTTTATTGCCCGCTTCCACCTGCACATATCAAGTCGGAATCCCATTTTTAGGATGAAAATTGTACTACCCCATGTCATTCAAACACAATATGTGATGAGTTCAGAGTTATGAGAAAATGAACATGGGACCAAATTGAAGCGTAAATGAAAAGAGGTGTCAAAAGATATGTCAGGGGTTATTGTTTCAATCCTTGAAAGAAAAATCTCCATATGCAATTTCTTACCTGCCATTAACAGTCTGTTCAGCTGTAGCTTTAGCAATAGATCAGATCAATTTGATTCTTCGGTCCTTAAGGAATGAGGCAACAAAATCAGAGGATACATTTATCCAACTCCAAGAAATTCAAGAATTTGTTAGACTTGCATTCTTTAAAACTGTTTCCTGAATTCTGCTGGTAATTTAGAGCGTATTGGAATTGAACTAGGCCAACATAGTCTCGCCGCATGAGAAGTACACATGTTGTTGAGTTACGTTCCAGCTGCTCTAACTTCGAACGCGAACTCGCCAATAAAATACACCGAAAGATTGAATTCCTATGAACGGTAATGTAGTCAATTATGATGCTCTAAAGGAAAGTGCAATTTGGTGGTTTAAAACGGATAACCAATCAGGGAAAGGATATCACACCGAAGTTAATAGATAGAAGATCAAGATTTGTGGGTATTACCTCAAGTTGTTAGGTAGTTCAGGCCATGATTTCAATGCGGGTTGAGCGTCACCTTACGACATGAACCCATAAACAGGGTTCAAGCTACCAAACCTTCAACAGGATTTCGAATTTGACTTCGTTGGTTTTCACCTTTGTTCATTCCTTCCTTGCAACGTGCGACTTCAATGCAGAGGCACCACAACCTGCACAAACATGACAGAAGAAGAAAAGTTTTTCAAGCATTGCACATAAAAGAGGGAAAGGAAAGTTACAAGATAAGTTTGTGGAAAACAATACGCGACCTTATTTCAAGATAACAGACAGTAAAAATCACATTTTACTAGCAGTAAAATCAGGGATAATATGGTGTTGTGGTAAAAAGTCTTTACCTCACTACAGACAAAAGAGGAGATGGAGTGAGTCGTACTACAAGGGCACAACCTCACCTCAATCCTCCAGAGACTCTTACCGTATAAAACCATGAGAGAAGGGAATCAAAAAGGGGGAGCAGCCACCAAATGAAACCCTAACCCTAAAGAAACAAACTCAAAAAATACCTTCATCTCAAGACTTCAATCTGACTTCATGTTTCCTCCATTTTTTGACAGAAACGATTCAACACCATAAGCCAACCTTCAATTCTGCTAAACGAAAAAAACCATTGCTGAAACCTTCCAACACCAATTTCTTCGACCTCTCTAACCTCCAACCCTAGCCACCGAAACACTGTACATCTCCCTCAACCTCGTTTCCCTCTTCCATCCAAACTTCTCCCATTTTCGACCTTCACCTTCCATAAATCAGTCACAATAACCTTGCTTTTTGTGAACTAAGATCTGTTTCATGATATCACGATAACACACTTGTGGTATCAGCTTTCACGGTCACTATCATATTCATGAAACTTCAATAAACCTGCAGAAAACTCCAACAACCAAACCCCACCAAACCCAATCGAAAACCGTTTTTTTTACTTTCATCAACAACCCTTCATCCTTTGAACCTTCAATCTAACCGTTATTTCTTCTTCCATTCAACTCATTGCATAGCCCCAAATCAAAAATACCAGATATACATACAAACCTGTTCGAAACTAGAAAGGATAAGACGAGATGAAATAGAGTGAGACCGGACGAAAACCAGCACAACATGAACCTGAGAACGTAAGGGAGGCGGAAGTGTTTTGAAGAAAGGACTGGAGTTTTGTTTTCGTTCCAGGAAAAGGCATCCGTCCTGCTGCGAGGGGGTTCGTTCACTCTTTTGGTTGCTAGGGTGATTGGGTTTTTTAGCCCAACATGATCCCTTTGTTTTGTTTTTACTATGAACCATTTTTATATATATTTAATTTCATTATATTAGTATATTATATATTTGTGTAAAATATATTATTCGTTCTACTTAGAAGTTTTAGAGTTTTTATTAATTTTAGTATATTATATATTTGTGTAAAATATATTATTCATTCTACTTAGAAGTTTTAGAGTTTTTATTAATTTCTTTCGGAATCTTTTTATTATCAGAAATTGATTTTCATTTCACATTTGTTATTGGGCATCTTTGCTTTTTGGGGTCGATGACGACATTTCCTTCGATCCTCTGTCAAATTATTGATGAGGAATGAAGGATCTGAGACCACCTCTTTTCTCTCCTCATTTCTTGTCCCAATTCGATTCACCGACGCTATCAAACCATCTTGTAAATAAAATTCTCTTTGTATTGGATTAAAAAGACAGGATTAAGTGTAGTCTTCTTCCTCTTCGAGTGTTGGGATGCCCACTGTAGTGAGGGTGGTTTCGACACTCGTCTTTCAATACGAAGACGACATTCTCTCTCCTCCTAAAAACCTCGGTCCCGCACCGAGTGACTTTTCAAACCTTCCCTCCTAAAACCTCGGTCTCGTACCGAACGCATTTTCAAACACTTTCAATAATGAACTAATTTCTCTTTGTATTGAATTAAAAAGAGAGGATTAGGTGTAGACCTCTTCCTCTCCAAATGTTGAGATGCCCACTGTAGTGAGGGTGGTCTCGATATTCGTCTTTCAATACGAAGACACGCCTCCATCCACCACCTCTCCTTCTTCAACTTCCTTCTACAATTTTCACACCTAAAACCTCGGTCCTGTACCGAGTGCATTTTCAAATCTTTTCATAACAAAAACTTGAATGGTCGTGGAGTGGTTAGGCGTAGGCCTTCTCCTATCCCGAGTGCTGACGTTTACCGTAGGGTTCTCTGTCGCAAAGCACTTACCATTCAAAACCAAAAACATCTTTAATAAGAGAACGAAGTTCTCTTTACATTGAATTAAAGAGAGAGGATTGGGTGTAGACCTCTTCTTCTCCGAGCGTAGGGATGCCCACTGTAGTGAGGGTGGTTTCGACGCTCGTCTTTCAATACGAAGACGTCTCGTTCGCCACACCCTTTTATAACAAAAACTTTGAGATAAAGAATTGGGTACTACCCGTAGGGGTTACTATCCGAGGACATATCTCGCCCCTAAAAAACAATTCAACCAATCAAACATGATACCTTGCCTCGCATGGCGAAAACCAACCTTTCAAACAGGATATGTTACGTCCGTTCTACCGCAAACAGGTACGCACAAGTCTCCAAACGAGCGAGCAGCAAAACACCTAAACTGCTAGAATGCGCACGATAACATCATCCCCAAACACACCGGTTATCCGCACCGTAGGCACGAACTACGTTGCTCTGATTTCTCTTGCATGTTGAGAATACGTAGGCATAGGATTGCAATATCCTAGCGAGCACCCTCTTTCTTTTTCCACCCTTTCCCAGAAAGGCATGCTACGTCCGTTCTACCGAAAACAGGTAACGCCTAAGTCTCCAACGAGCGAGCAGCAATACACCTAACTGCTAGAATGCGCACGATAGCATCGTCTACCAGAACTCCCCCCGCACACCGTAGGCCGAACTACGGCTGCTCTGATTTCTCATACCAGATGAGAATACGTAGGCACAAGACGGCGATGTCTTGGCGAGCACAATCCCCCCTATCTGTAGTTTCCCGAACTACGTCGACTCTGATTTTCTCATATCTGTTGAGAATACGTAGGCCTAGGACCGCGAAGTCCTACCGAGTCCGTTCTTTCTCCTCTCCCCTCCGTTACCTCTCTTTCCCCGTTTCTAAACCATTCTCTCTCCTCTTAGAACACATTTTTATAGCATAATATTTAAGCAAATAAATTCACACATCGACAAACAAAAGGTTCCCATCGAGTACGATGGATGCGAGGGGTGCTAATCCTTCCCCTCGCATAACCGGCTTCCGAACCCGTTCTTGGTCGCGAGACCATCTTATCCGTCCTTTTCTTAAGGTTTTCTCGATATTTTCCTTTCCCCTCATGGGATAAATAAAGTTCGGTGGCGACTCTTCTGTCCTATCTTTTTCGCCTCCCCGTCGTTGCGCGATGCATTTTTCGAGTAGCGACAGCTGGCGACTCTGCTGGGGATCTTTTTCGCCTCCCCGTCGTTGCGCGATGCATTTTTCGAGTAGCGACAGCTGGCGACTCTGCTGGGGACACCTAGCGAGCCAAGCCTATTTTGTTTGTCGTGTTTATGATTTTATTTGCTTTATTTGTTTATGCTTTGATTCTCTAACCTGTTGGGTTTATTGGATGGTTTGTAAGGATAAAAGCTTTCTACCCGAGCTTTCGAGTATACACTAAGATTAGGAGGTGGTTTCTTTCTGATTTGCGAGACTTAGGACTCGTTGAGTTGGATTGAATTCCACCGCTCAGATGAGACCCCTTTGGGATGATTATGTCTTACGTGTAGTCGTAATATCATCTTTATCTCCAACTTGGGAGTCTGTGACTCTGAGGACCTTTGTAGAACCTTATTCCGAAGGTCCCTAAAACATAACTCTGTGTTCATCCTTTGAAAGGATTACCGTCTTACGAGTAGTCGTTCTGATGGAAAACTTTTGAGGGTTAGTGCATGGGACTTTGTTTTAAAGCCTTTGGGATACCCTCTTATAAACCAATAGATAACACACCCGATGGGAGAGATACTTTTTGTGTTGTTTTGCAGGACCTATGACTTTGATCTCGCTATCGTTCTTTTATCATGTGCTCATTACATTGCATTTGCATAAGCATCTCTGCATCATTTCTTGCATTCCTTACAGCCCGATCTTACACGCCGCTTACCCTTTCAGAAAGAGTAAAGCAAGCTGACTTCACGACATCGGTATAATACAAGGAATAATCAGAAAAGAGTCATGGATCAGATAGAGCAAGACCAGGCTACTATGAGGAGCGAGATGCTAGGCATGAAGACGCAGATGAATTAACTCATGGAGGTGATTCAGAACATGGCCAGGAGTCAAGAAGAGATGAGGCAAGCAGCAGAGAGGAGCGCTAATCAGACTATGGCTGGTGCAATTCCCAACACAAGTGGGGCAATTCCAATTCCTGTTGAGGCCACCCCAACCCCTGTTGGGGCAATTCCTACTTCTGCGGGTGCCATACCTGCCAACACCGTCCATCCACCAGTCGGTGCGACTCATCCTCATGGTACTACGATCCCAACACAAGTCCAGTACGATGATCATGAAGGTTTCTATGAGAATTCAGGTGAAGCATATGGACCACAGACCGCCGAATTAGAGAAGAAGTTTAATGCCTTACAGGAGATGGTGAAGACATTGCAAGGCCCCGATGTTTTGGGACTGGATGCTGCTGAAATATGTCTTGTACCCGGAGTTAAGATACCTCCGAAGTTTGTAATTCCAACCTTCGAGAAATACAAGGGTAACAGTTGTCCTAAGACCCACATAAGGTCTTACTGTAGGAAGATGGCCGCATATTCTGATGACGAGAAGCTATTAATCCATTTCTTTCAAGATAGCTTAACAGAGGCGTCCCTAGAATGGTATATGCACCTTGAACGATCCAACGTGAGAAGCTGGAAAGAGTTAGCAGATGCTTTCGTGAAGCATTATCAGTATAATACTGACATGGCTCCGAATCGTATGCAGCTTCAGAATTTGACCCAGAAGCCGAACGAGTGTTTTAAAGACTTCGCGCAGAGATGGAGGGGGGTAGCTGCAAGGGTACAACCTCCGTTAATGGAGAAAGAACTGACAGACCTATTCATGGGCACGCTACAAGGACCGATCTTTGAGCGGTTAGCATCCACAACCTCCACGGTGTTCTCGGAACTTGTCATGGCTGGAGAAAGATTAGAGAGTTTCATGAAGGCGGGAAAAATTCAGAATGCAGGCGAATCTGCAAGCGGGGTCAAGAAGCCTTATCAGGGTTTCGTTAAGAAAAGGGAAGGCGAAGCTAGTGCAGTGTTCACCAATGGAGGGAGAACTCATCAAGGTTATCACCATGTTGCTGCTGTTGCTCCGCAACAACCGCTGTCTATTCCAGCAAATCGACCTGCGGTTCAACAAAACAGACAACAACAATCCTATCAACCGAGACAAAATCAGTACCAAGGTCCGCAAAGACAGAGGAGGCCAGAAAGAAGATTTGATCCAATCCCGTCTACATACGCCAAGTTATTGCCATTCCTATTGAAAGGAGGTCTTGTTCAGCTTAGGGAAATGAGGGATCCTCCGGAGGTTCTTCCTTTTGGATTTGATGTCAATGCCAAATGTGAATTCCATTCTGGCTCCCCAGGCCATGACATTGAAAATTGCAAGACTCTGAAGCACATTGTACAAGATCTCCTCGATTCAAAGGCGATAAACTTTACCCGAAACACCCCCAAACATCAAAACTAATC
Organism: Lathyrus sativus; assembly: GCA_963859935.3. Classification (NCBI taxonomy): domain Eukaryota; kingdom Viridiplantae; phylum Streptophyta; class Magnoliopsida; order Fabales; family Fabaceae; genus Lathyrus; species Lathyrus sativus. Next base: position 536,142,420 of record OZ012735.1, read on the forward strand.
CAATGTCAACTCATCACTCAATAAATATGATTGAAGAATCCTATGGCCATCTCCAAAAGCCAGTGGTCCAGACTGGCAGACATCTTCAACGTTAGCAGTCCTTAGACGCTTTTATCATTTGCATTTGTAGTTTATTTTCTGTCAATTGCTACTTGTTATTTAAACATTGTTATGTTGAATGGTAACATTAATGAAATGATTATGCATTTTCCGAATTAATTATGTCGCATTCGCTCATTATTTCCACTTATCACAATCACAGACACATATATTTTTTATCCACTCCACTTTTTCACTGTTGTTTAGCAATATTAGAGGGAGGATGACGAAAACGAAGTACCCATAATTGCAAACCGTATGTTTTCAGACAGAATCTCGTCAATGATGTACAGGCATTGTTTCAAATCCCCTAAACACTGGAGATATAAGGAGTTAATCCCTAGTCAACCACTTCGAGCATATGAGTAGGAGTTTCCTTCGGATATTCAAACCCTTAACACTCAACCTGGGGCAGGGTAGTGTTCAGTTAATTCAACCCCGCACTCGAATCAACAAAGCAAAACCCAGAAGACGGTTGTTTATCAAAGACCCGTGACATGGCAGTCACAATCTTCCAACAAAATTAAAAAAAAAATCAAAAGCCTGCTAAGTCAAGCATTTCAAAGGAGGCTTAGGCAAAAATCAAGGCAATCCCGATGGATCTGACAAACAAAATCAGTCCATGCAAAAGTTAGGGATCAAAAAATCAAAAGAGGTCCTCAAACCCTCAACAAAAACAAAATAAGATTTAGTGGCCACCCAAGTCAAGGGGTACTGACATCCATCAAAATAAGGTGACTGTCATCTCAAGCAAATCTTGAACCATCAAGCTTACACTGTCAGGATAAGCACGTGCAGAATTAGCTGAACGTAGGTATGGAGATCATCAAGAAGAAGGGGTGGGTACAAATCAAGTTTGAGCCTAATATCCTTTGTTCTATAACCGCGAACCAGACCACGTTATAACCCTCGAAAGACCTAATTGAGGCGAGGTTTATTTTGAAAGCATACTATTGCGAGGTTGCGTAACCTGACTCCTAACAATTTTGCTAATCATCAACATTGGTGTCGATATCCTTGCTATATCTTTCACACCAATCAAATTAGCACAACTTTTGGATTAACGGTCCATTCGTCTCACAATCACGACACGTAATAAAAGACAATTCTTTCAAAAACTTGCATGAACTTTGCATTGAGATTACCATTCGTGAACGAAAATTTTGTTCACAAGTTAGTAGTTGGCATTAAAGAAATTCCAACACAAAGCAATCAAGCATGACTGGATTATTCAGCGGTTTGGACCAGAACCAAGTATACCATATAACCTTATGGATCTGGGGCATTGACATCCGAGAGCATGAAATCAGTCAGTCTGAGGCAAATCCCCAGGCGTCGGTCGACCATGGGGCAAATCATTCAAGAAGTGCTTGATCGGAAGTAAATCATCTCGAGAATACCGATCAGGGGCAGGCCACCCAGAGTTTCTTCGAGCTAAGGGCATATCCCTCAAATGTTCATTCAAGACAAGTTAAGTCGCTTCCACTCTCTTTCAGGGGAAAGCCACTCCAAGAGTACATTGAAGCCAACTACCACAAGAATCGGCTAATCAATGATGAATCCATTTGTGGTACAAACTCTGGGGCAGACCATCTCGAGTTCGTCTCATGGCAAGCTGCTCAAGCAAGTTCATTCTCGTCAGCAACTGTTAAGTTTAAAACGATGTCAGGAAGTCAGGCTTGTCCTCCACTTTCCCACATAACCCAGAGCCCAATCCGCATTGGCAACTACCAAAAGTCCGCCACGTCGGCACTTGCATTCCCAATTACCCGTCTGCATCATATGCATCATACGCATCGCATTCGACTTCATAAGCATCTTGCATTATACGCATACCCAGAATCATGTCATACTCTCCCAGCTCTTGCATCTCCGCGTGTTAGCATTTGCATTTGCATTTCCACTTGTTATGGAATATCATTATCATCAAGCATTCGCATATGTGAGCTCAGGTCCAGGATCGATCACGAAGATTTCTAAGATCATCAGCCCAGACAGGGGCACCTCTTGTAAGACCGTGGGTTTCTCTTACTAGAGTCAGAGGATATCAAGATCATAATCAGCCCAGTCAGGGGCATTCTCCACAAGACTATGGGCATTCCCCACGAAGTTGTGCAACATTTTGAGCTTCAAAGCAACCTTCAGCCCAGTCAGGGGCATCTCTTGCGAGATCGTGGGTTTCTCTCACGAGATTCAAAGGCTATCAAAGCAAATTTCAGCCAAGTTAGGGGCACGTCATTCAAGAATTGTGGGTGTTCCCTGCAAAGTTGTGAAAATTTGGTTGGACAAATTCAAAAGCTTCAAAGTAACCATCAGCCCGGTCAGGGGCATTATCTGCAAAGTTCGTGGCTCTCCCCCACGAAATTCAAGAATATCAAAGCAAAAATTCAGCCCAGCCAAGGGCGTCTTTTCAAGACCATGGGTGTATACATGACGTATTTAAACCTCGTGGTTAATCAGATCTTCAAAATCAACATTCAGCCCAGTCAGGGGCATCTTCATTAAAGCCATGGGCATTCCCCAGTGATTTGTCTCTAGCAGACTTGCTTATCCTTCATCAACGATAAGTGGCAATCTCTTGGGAGAAGCTTATCCATCTTCAGCGATAAGTGGCGATCTCTTCAGAGAAGCTTATCCTTCATCCGTGATAAGTGGCAATCTCTTGGGAGAAGCTTATCCATCTTCAGCGATACGTGGCGATCTCTTCAGAGAAGCTTATCCTTCATCCGTGATAAGTGGCAATCTCTTGGGAGAAGCTTATCCGTCTTCAACGATAAGTGGCAATCTCTTCAGAGAAGCTTATCCCCCTATCATCCTTTTGATGTTAGGGTCGATGTTGTCTCCGCTCCATCATCCTTTTTGGTGATGGGTCTGGCATCCTTTTGGTGTTATGACTAGCGTGTTTTCTGTTATCCTTTCGGTAATGGACTCCTTACATCCTTTTGGTGTCGGGTTTGCCTTGTTTCTCTCCATCATCCTTTTGATGATGGGTCTAGCATCCTTTTGGTGTTATGACTAGCATCTCCGCTCCATCATCCTTTTGGTGATGGGTCTGGCATCCTTTTGGTGTCATGACTAGCGTATGTTTTCCATTATCCTTTTGGTAATGGATCCCTTACATCCTTTTGGTGTTAGGGTTGATTGTCTTTCGCTCCATCATCCTTTTGGTGATGGGTCTGGCATCCTTTTGGTGTCATGACTAGCGTGTTTTCCGTTATCCTTTCGGTAATGGACTCCTTACATCCTTTTGGTGTCGGGTTTGCCTTGTTTCGCTCCATCATCCTTTTGGTGATGGGTCTGGCATCCTTTCGGTGTCATGACTAGCGTATTTTCCATTATCCTTTTGGTAATGGACTCCTTACATCCTTTTGGTGTTAGGGTTGATTGTGTTTCGCTCTATCATCCTTTTGGTGGTAATGGCCGTGTTCATTTCTTTCCATCATCCTTTTGGTGATGACGACCATTTTTCTAGTTATTTACAGTTTACTCAGAGGTTTACATTTATCCAGTATTTCAATTTTCAAGCATTTCTTTTCCTTTCGGACAAATTCAGGATCTTCTTCATATCTAATTGACTTCTACCTCGGGAAAATAAACGCTGCAGCAGTTCATTTCTTTAGGTTTAAGCCAATTAGATAGGGGCATCTGTCATACCCCAAATTTGTCCTACCCTGCATATAACTTGCATTTGTATATCCTCTCATCAACTGTTGTCTGGAAAATCAAAAAATATATATATGCTGCTTCAATCATGAGGATGGATTGAACTGAATCAAGTTTCATCTGAAGTTCATCAAGTCAAGAGTGTCTGCGATTGTCAATGTATGGGTTAGATTATCAGGTTGTGCTAAGTTCAGAAGGTTTTATAAATCATGCTTCTCTAATTGGCAAGGCCTGTCCGTGATGAAGTTTGGCTCCAATTCAAGATAGATTTAAGGTTTATTAATTGGGTCAGAACTCTAAATTATAAAATGAAGTTATGACCAATTTTTTCTCCTTAAGATCATCTCAAGTCCCGAGCGAGGTTTCGAAAAGCGTGTTTTAAGTGCGAGAAAATTGGAAGGGTGCAAAAAGTGATGAGCTATTCCCTTTCTAATTCTAAGTTTACCAAAGCCCAAGTCATAAGTCCAATTTGATTCAAAAAAATATTAAATAAATAAAAGCTAGTTCTTTTGTATGGCCCATCGTGCATTTTGGAAATAAACCATAGTTTTTCTTAAAAGTCCAATCCAATTTCATTTCCATAAGTCCATTACTACAACAACTTGTTAGAATAAAAATCAAGTGCATGATGTCATACGTATATGCATACAAAGTGGTATCCTTTTTCATTACATGGATTATGCCACATAAGTCCAAACCCAAAATTTAAAAAAAAAAAAAGAGGCGAACAAATCAAGATCCATAGAGCTCGGTGTTGTGCGAAAAAATCTCACGCTTTTGCAACTCGCATGCGGATAATCACAAGTTCAGCAGTTCCCAATATTCAGTAACAACAACATTTTATTCAGCATGTCTTTAAAATGGAACAAGAAGAATACACCAAAGAAGAAATCAACTGGAGTTACATAGAGTTTGTTGACAACCAAGATGTTTTGGATCTGATTGAAAAGAAACCTGGAGGAATAATTTCACTTCTTGATGAAGCCTGTATATTTCCTAAGTCCACACATGAAACATTTGCTCAGAAGTTGTACCAAACATTCAAGAACCACAAGCACTTTGTCAAACCGAAACCTTCTCGAACTAATATCATAAAATCTCATTATGTCGGAATATCAGGCTGACATGTTTCCGGATAAAAGCCAGGATTATGTGGTGACAGAACATCAGGATTTGATGTTAGCCTCCAAATGCTCTTTTGTGGCAGGTCTATTCCCCCGCTCTCCATAAGAGTCTTCAAAATCATCAAAATCTTCTTCAATAGGATCTCGCTTTAAGTCGCAACTTCAATCTTTGATGGAGACCCTAAGTTTAACTGAACCTCACTATATTAGATGCGTGGAGCCAAGTAATGTTCACAAGCCCGCTATTTTTTAAGATCTCAATATTATCCAGCAATTGCGCTGTGGTGGTGTTCTAGAGGCAATTAGCATCAGCTGTGTTGGATATCCTACAGTCCAGGCCTCGCCTGCAAATAGGCAATTCAGAAAAGGGACAGGAAAAGGCTATAACACACATCCAGCTAATGTATGGCGGCACAGAACAAACCAGCCAAGGCAAAATAAGGTTGTAAAGTTGACAGCGGCGCGTTTCGCGTAGCAGCTCCAACACCAACAGTCCCAACTTTATGAAGTGCAACAATAGGCCTTGCGACTTTCAGTAATAATGTTCCTTTTTTCGTACCGGAAGCGCCTCCAAGTCTCGGTTGTCGCGATTTTCTACCTACAAACAGCCCAACATTAATGATAATACACATGATCCCAATGATTAGCACAGAAGACATGAAATTGAAAGATAATTGTGTCGCCTTTGGAAAGAAGTGAGGGTTCCGCTATACGGCAAGGTATATCCAGCCGGTAGCTCATTGCTCCCTATAACCTTGCCCATCAAAAGCAGCATACCACCTTATACTTTATTGCCCGCTTCCACCTGCACATATCAAGTCGGAATCCCATTTTTAGGATGAAAATTGTACTACCCCATGTCATTCAAACACAATATGTGATGAGTTCAGAGTTATGAGAAAATGAACATGGGACCAAATTGAAGCGTAAATGAAAAGAGGTGTCAAAAGATATGTCAGGGGTTATTGTTTCAATCCTTGAAAGAAAAATCTCCATATGCAATTTCTTACCTGCCATTAACAGTCTGTTCAGCTGTAGCTTTAGCAATAGATCAGATCAATTTGATTCTTCAGTCCTTAATGAATGAGGCAACAAAATCAGAGGATACATTTATCCAACTCCAAGAAATTCAAGAATTTGTTAGACTTGCATTCTTTAAAACTGTTTCCTGAATTCTGCTGGTAATTTAGAGCGTATTGGAATTGAACTAGGCCAACATAGTCTCGCCGCATGAGAAGTACACATGTTGTTGAGTTACGTTCCAGCTTCTCTAACTTCGAACGCGAACTCGCCAATAAAATACACCGAAAGATTGAATTCCTATGAACGGTAATGTAGTCAATTATGATGCTCTAAAGGAAAGTGCAATTTGGTGGTTTAAAACGGATAACCAATCAGGGAAAGGATATCACACCGAAGTTAATAGATAGAAGATCAAGATTTGTGGGTATTACCTCAAGTTGTTAGGTAGTTCAGGCCATGATTTCAATGCGGGTTGAGCGTCACCTTACGACATGAACCCATAAACAGGGTTCAAGCTACCAAACCTTCAACAGGATTTCGAATTTGACTTTGTTGGTTTTCACCTTTGTTCATTCCTTCCTTGCAACGTGCGACTTCAATGCAGAGGCACCACAACCTGCACAAACATGACAGAAGAAGAAAAGTTTTTCAAGCATTGCACATAAAAGAGGGAAAGGAAAGTTACAAGATAAGTTTGTGGAAAACAATACGCGACCTTATTTCAAGATAACAGACAGTAAAAATCACATTTTACTAGCAGTAAAATCAGGGATAATATGGTGTTGTGGTAAAAAGTCTTTACCTCACTACAGACAAAAGAGGAGATGGAGTGAGTCGTACTACAAGGGCACAACCTCACCTCAATCCTCCAGAGACTCTTACCGTATAAAACCATGAGAGAAGGGAATCAAAAAGGGGGAGCAGCCACCAAATGAAACCCTAACCCTAAAGAAACAAACTCAAAAAATACCTTCATCTCAAGACTTCAATCTGACTTCATGTTTCCTCCATTTTTTGACAGAAACGATTCAACACCATAAGCCAACCTTCAATTCTGCTAAACGAAAAAAACCATTGCTGAAACCTTCCAACACCAATTTCTTCGACCTCTCTAACCTCCAACCCTAGCCACCGAAACACTGTACATCTCCCTCAACCTCGTTTCCCTCTTCCATCCAAACTTCTCCCATTTTCGACCTTCACCTTCCATAAATCAGTCACAATAACCTTGCTTTTTGTGAACTAAGATCTGTTTCATGATATCACGATAACACACTTGTGGTATCAGCTTTCACGGTCACTATCATATTCATGAAACTTCAATAAACCTGCAGAAAACTCCAACAACCAAACCCCACCAAACCCAATCGAAAACCGTTTTTTTTTACTTTCATCAACAACCCTTCATCCTTTGAACCTTCAATCTAACCGTTATTTCTTCTTCCATTCAACTCATTGCATAGCCCCAAATCAAAAACACCAGATATACATACAAACCTGTTCGAAACTAGAAAGGATAAGACGAGATGAAATAGAGTGAGACCGGACGAAAACCAGCACAACATGAACCTGAGAACGTAAGGGAGGCGGAAGTGTTTTGAAGAAAGGACTGGAGTTTTGTTTTTGTTCCAGGAAAAGGCATCCGTCCTGCTGCGAGGGGGTTCGTTCACTCTTTTGGTTGCTAGGGTGATTGGGTTTTTTAGCCCAACATGATCCCTTTGTTTTGTTTTTACTATGAACCATTTTTATATATATTTAATTTCATTATATTAGTATATTATATATTTGTGTAAAATATATTATTCGTTCTACTTAGAAGTTTTAGAGTTTTTATTAATTTTAGTATATTATATATTTGTGTAAAATATATTATTCATTCTACTTAGAAGTTTTAGAGTTTTTATTAATTTCTTTCGGAATCTTTTTATTATCAGAAATTGATTTTCATTTCACATTTGTTATTGGGCATCTTTGCTTTTTGGGGTCGATGACGACATTTCCTTCGATCCTCTGTCAAATTATTGATGAGGAATGAAGGATCTGAGACCACCTCTTTTCTCTCCTCATTTCTTGTCCCAATTCGATTCACCGACGCTATCAAACCATCTTGTAAATAAAATTCTCTTTGTATTGGATTAAAAAGACAGGATTAAGTGTAGTCTTCTTCCTCTTCGAGTGTTGGGATGCCCACTGTAGTGAGGGTGGTTTCGACACTCGTCTTTCAATACGAAGACGACATTCTCTCTCCTCCTAAAAACCTCGGTCCCGCACCGAGTGACTTTTCAAACCTTCCCTCCTAAAACCTCGGTCTCGTACCGAACGCATTTTCAAACACTTTCAATAATGAACTAATTTCTCTTTGTATTGAATTAAAAAGAGAGGATTAGGTGTAGACCTCTTCCTCTCCAAATGTTGAGATGCCCACTATAGTGAGGGTGGTCTCGATATTCGTCTTTCAATACGAAGACACGCCTCCATCCACCACCTCTCCTTCTTCAACTTCCTTCCACAATTTTCACACCTAAAACCTCGGTCCTGTACCGAGTGCATTTTCAAATCTTTTCATAACAAAAACTTGAATGGTCGTGGAGTGGTTAGGCGTAGGCCTTCTCCTATCCCGAGTGCTGACGTTTACCGTAGGGTTCTCTGTCGCAAAGCACTTACCATTCAAAACCAAAAACATCTTTAATAAGAGAACGAAGTTCTCTTTACATTGAATTAAAGAGAGAGGATTAGGTGTAGACCTCTTCTTCTCCGAGCGTAGGGATGCCCACTGTAGTGAGGGTGGTGTCGACGCTCGTCTTTCAATACGAAGACGTCTCGTTCGCCACACCCTTTTATAACAAAAACTTTGAGATAAAGAATTGGGTACTACCCGTAGGGGTTACTATCCGAGGACATATCTCGCCCCTAAAAAACAATTCAACCAATCAAACATGATACCTTGCCTCGCATTGCGAAAACCAACCTTTCAAACAGGATATGTTACGTCCGTTCTACCGCAAACAGGTACGCACAAGTCTCCAAACGAGCGAGCAGCAAAACACCTAAACTGCTAGAATGCGCACGATAACATCATCCCCAAACACACCGGTTATCCGCACCGTAGGCACGAACTACGTTGCTCTGATTTCTCTTGCATGTTGAGAATACGTAGGCATAGGATTGCAATATCCTAGCGAGCACCCTCTTTCTTTTTCCACCCTTTCCTAGAAAGGCATGCTACGTCCGTTCTACCGCAAACAGGTAACGCCTAAGTCTCCAACGAGCGAGCAGCAATACACCTAACTGCTAGAATGCGCACGATAGCATCGTCTACCAGAACTCCCCTCGCACACCGTAGGCCGAACTACGGCTGCTCTGATTTCTCATACCAGATGAGAATACGTAGGCACAAGACGGCGATGTCTTGGCGAGCACAATCCCCCCTATCTGTAGTTTCCCGAACTACGTCGACTCTGATTTTCTCATATCTGTTGAGAATACGTAGGCCTAGGACCGCGAAGTCCTACCGAGTCCGTTCTTTCTCCTCTCCCCTCCGTTACCTCTCTTTCCCCGTTTCTAAACCATTCTCTCTCCTCTTAGAACACATTTTTATAGCATAATATTTAAGCAAATAAATTCACACATCGACAAACAAAAGGTTCCCATCGAGTACGATGGATGCGAGGGGTGCTAATCCTTCCCCTCGCATAACCGGCTTCCGAACCCGTTCTTGGTCGCGAGACCATCTTATCCGTTCTTTTCTTAAGGTTTTCTCGATATTTTCCTTTCCCTTCATGGGATAAATAAAGTTCGGTGGCGACTCTTCTGTCCTATCTTTTTCGCCTCCCCGTCGTTGCGCGATGCATTTTTCGAGTAGCGACAACGGTAACTGGCGATTTTCCAGCCGCACAAGTAAACGATATTCTGATTGGTAGCAACATCTTCGAAATTGGAAATGTCAGTTGCACGACAACTTGCTGGGGGATCGGTTACACAGTAACCGAAAATTTGCCAACCGCACAAGTAAACGGTACTCTGCTCGGTAGGGCCATCTTTGAAGTCTGAAATGGCAGTTGCACGACAACTAGCCCAAATCTCCGTCAGGATGATCATCAGATTTCACTGCAGCTTCTTCCTCAAGTCACCAAGGGATCACGGGTTACACGGTAACTGGTGATACATAGCTGGTATTGCCGTCAGGCACTCTGCGGCACGGCAGCAGAAGAATTCCTCGGGACTCATCAGGTCATTTGGAACTTTTGATAATCAAGTCAATTATGTCGTCGGGCATTCAAAGAAATTCTTGGGCGTCAGCCGGACTTTGTCAGTAAGTTGGAAATAGAATCCTCAATCAATCATGAACCAATAAGGATATCTAATCTTCTGCCGCCAGGCACTCCGCGTCAGCTGGGAGGACTGCTTCGACATCACAGTTGGACTTCATCAGTAAGTCTCCCAGGGAAATTTCAACTTCTCTGTTTAAACCTGTTGGGGATGACACATCTCCGCTGGGGATTCTGGAGAACTATCGAGTAACTCTGCTCTGGGGATTCAGGAATCGTCCTGGATGCATAACCTCTGCTGACGAAATCAAGAATCATCCTGAACAAACAACTCCGCCGGGGACTCCAAGAATCATCTTGAGCAAACAACTCTGGCGACCTCACTGGGGGTTTTAAGAATCATCTTAAGCAAACAACTTTGCCAGACTTCAAGAATCGTCTTGAGCAAACCACTTCGCTGAGGAACACCTGCAAAACAAGAACGGTGACGACCTAGCTCGTGTTTCATATGCATATGTTTGACAATGACGTAATGCTCCACACGTGGGAAATGCTACACATTTAGGGTAAATGCTATGCAATCATGCAACATGTTATGACCAAATCAGCAAAATACATGCTGAAGGGAAAATCCTCCGGTTAAGGAGAAAGAACCATTCTGGTGGGAAGGAGGAATCATCTTGCTGTGGAGAAGAAATCACACCAATCTCAATTGGACTCAACCTGGGGAAACAAACCTCATACGACCTTTCTGCAGGGGAACAAAGTTCTACGAGAACCTGTACTCGCTCAACTAGGTATACGAACCACGAAATGATGAGGAAACGATGTCAATCGCAGAAATAAACTGCACGGACTTTGCAAATAAAATCTTCCTAGAGATATGGACTCCGATGGGGAAGTACAACATCAACTATTTAAACTCTACTGGAGAAAACCAATAATGGTTTGAACGGCTTCCAAGGACTCGACTTTCTTGGGGAACTGCAAACTCGGTTGTGGATAGGTAACCAGACGTTGGAATAAATCCTACCTGCCGGGGGGAATACGACACTGTGGGGAATTTCAATTCTCCTGGAGACTTCAGTCTGAACCATCGTACGCTAGACACTTGTGAATAGTCTTTTACGAGAAAACTGCCTGTTGACCCACTGCAGGGAATGAATATACGCTTCAGCGTATGACTCAGCCGGGGAAATGATGATCCTGCCTAGGATTCATTTGGTTGAGGAGAATCTATCTCCGTTTGGAGAGACATATCAATGCTCACAATCTCATGTTCAGACTCCGTGGGGAAACACTACTGAACTCGCTGGGGAAGAAGGAATCATCCTGCTTGGAAAACATCTGGCATACTGCCTGGAGGGTGACGTCCCTGCAACAAAATGAACAAACAAACAAGATACCCTTCACAAAGGGACCTATCAAGGTTATCATCCTGTGACAATGTTCAGGTAATTCAATGTTTCAACAATTATCGGCCTAGGCCAACAAGTTTATTTATGCGCATTTTATCAAAAACATCGGGCGTTCTTTTTCGTAAACAAAACAGATAAAAGCTAACAAACAAATAAAAATACTGAATAGTATATGTTTATTAATAACGAGCCCCTGAATGGGCAAAATGTTTTACAACAGATGCAAGCTCCTGAAATGAGGAAGCTGCGCAAGCATAATAACATAAATATACATCAGTATACACAAATGTCGGCAATGTGGCATAGACGAACACCAAGAGTTGATCCCTCTATGACCCACTCGACTTCGATACTTCTCCGACGCTTCAGCTTCCGGAGAGATTGATTTGGATAAACGGCCCTCAGGTTTTCCCAAACCACTAAACAATGAGAGTTCACACGTGGAACGCAGTCATTTGCTTTTTTAATCCCTAACTTTCGCCTGAATTGCCCTTTCGGGTTTTCGATTCACCGGGATACCCTTTTTTGCCAAAGCCGCCCTTCCAGGTTTTCGACTTTGCGGGTGTACATTTTTCGTTTATATCCCTAATTTTTTCCCGAACCTTTTTCCCTTTTTTGTGGTTCGCCGGGATGCCCCATTTTTGTCTGGATATTCTTTTTTCTTTCCAGCGGGTCATTTTTAAGCAAAGTATTTTTTAACTGCGTCCGCGTTCACAGGGGATGCAAAATCTTCGCCATCCATCGTGGATAACAACAAGGCTCCTCCCGAAAAGACCTTGCTAACGACATACGGACCTTCGTAGTTAGGAGTCCACTTTCCCCTGTGATCGGAATGTGGTGGAAGAATCTTCTTCAGATTGAGATCACCCGTCTGAAAGCTTCTAGGACGCACCTTCTTATCATAAGCTTTCTTCATTCGGCTCTGGTACAGACGACCATATGCAATCGATGCTAATCTTTTCTCATCCATCAGACTGAGTTGATTTAATCGGTTCTTAATCCATTCTGCCTCATCGAGTTTCACGTCAACCAAAACTCGCAAAGAAGGAATCTCAACTTCCAGCAGTAGGGCAGCTTCCATACCGTACACTAGTGAGAAAGGAGTTGCCCCGGTTGATGTGTGTACCGTCGTACGATAACTGTGCAATGCAAATGGCAACATCTCATGCCAATCTTTATAGGTCGCAACCATCTTTTGTACTATCTTTTTAATGTTCTTGTTGGCCACTTCAATCGCACCATTCATCTTCGGCCGGTAAGGTGATGAGTTGTGATGTTCAATCTTGAAGCTCTGGCACAACTACTTCATCATCTTGTTATTCAGATTCGAACCATTGTCAGTAATGATCCGCCCGGGAACTCCGTATCGACAGATGATGTCCCTCTTTATAAATCTGGCTACCACTTGCTTGGTCACGTTGGCGTACGAGCCTGCCTCTACCCACTTGGTGAAGTAGTCGATGGCTACCAAAATGAAGCGATGAACGTTAGATGCAGTGGGCTCGATCTTGCCTATCATATCAATGCCCCACATGGAGAACGACCACGGGGATGACATGACATTCAATGGGCACAGCGGTACATGAATTTTATCAGCATAAATCTGGCATTTATGACATCTCTTCGCGAATTTGAAACAATCCGACTCCATCATCAGCCAGTAATATCCTGCTCGGAGGATCTTTCTCGTCATAGCATGTCCTCCGGCGTGCGTACCAAATGTGCCTTCATGGACTTCTTCCATAAGCAAACTTGCTTCTTTTTCATCTACACATCTGAGTAGCACGAGATCGTGATTTCTCTTATACAGAACTCCATCAGGATTGAGATAGAAATTTCCAGACAGTCTCCTCAGAGTCTTCTTATCCTAGGTTGACGCTCCCGCAGGATACTCCTTAGTCATAAGGAAGTTCTGGATATCATGGAACCATGGCTTGCCGTCGGAGGCTTCCTCAATTGAAAAAACGAATGCGGGTCTATCAAGACGAGAAATGACAATTCTTGGGGCTTCATTCCAAAAATTGGCTTTGTACATCGAAGCCAACGTGGCTAAGGCATCAGCTATCTGATTTTCAGCTCTAGGCACATGATGGAGTTCCACTCGATCAAAGAAAGGAAGCAGCCATCTGGCATAATTCATGTAAGGGACCAAATTCGACTGACGAGTCTCCCACTCCCCTTTAATTTGGTTAACCACGAGTGCCGAGTCACCGTATACATCCAGGTTTTTGATTCTCAAATCAATGGCTTCTTCTAAACCCATGATGCATGCCTCGTATTCCACTTCATTGTTGGTGACTGGAAAAGTCAATCTGGCAGTGAACGGGATGTAGTATCCCTGGGGAGTCGTGATGATTGCCTCAATACCACTTCCATATGAATTAACCGCACCGTCAAATATCAATTTCCACTGGGACTTCCTATCTGGCCCCTCGTTGGGCAACAGTTCATCACAATCTTTCACTTTGAGAAACATGATATCCTCATCAGGGAATTCAAATTTCATCGGCTGATAATCTTCGATAGGCTATTCGGCAAGGTATTCAGACAATACACTTCCCTTGATGGCCTTCTGGGAAACATACTGAATGTCATACTCCATCAACACCATTTGCCATATGGCAATCCTGCCTGAAAGCGCTTGCTTCTCAAAGACGTACTTGATCGGATCCATCTTTGAAATTAGCATGGTCGTGTGATTGAGCATATACTGTCGTAAACGTTTGGCAGCCCACGCGAGTGCGCAACACGTTTTTTCCAGCATTGAGTAACGGGACTCACAATCTGTGAACTTTTTACTCAAGTAATAAATGGCATGCTCCTTTTTGCCAGTCTCGCCATGCTAACCAAGAACGCAACCATGCTATTCTCAAGAACTGTCAAGTACATGATTAAGGGTCTTCTGGCCACTGGGGGTATCAAAATCGGAGGCTCCTGCAGATACTGTTTTATCTTATCGAATGCCTTCTGGCAATCCTCGTTCCAGATAATCGCCTGATCTTTTTTCAGTAGCTTGAACATTGGTTCGCACGTGGCCGTGAGCTGAGATATAAACCTTGCAATGTAATTTATTCTGCCTAGGAAACCACAAACTTCTTTTTCAGTCTTTGGCGCTGACATGTCTTGTATTGCTTTCATCTTTGCAAGATCAACCTCAATTCCTTTTTCACTCATAATAAACCCCAGTAGTTTTCCAGACCGTACTCCGAAAGTACACTTGTTAGGATTCAGCCTCAACCTGAACTTCCTAAGCCTCTCAAAAAGCTTCAGCAAATTGACTAGATGTCCCTCCTCCGTTTGGGACTTCGCAATCATGTCATTAACATAGACTTCAATCTCATGGTGAATCATGTCATGAAACTTCTTCAGACCGAAGGGAATTACCTTGTAGCATAGCGTTCCCCATGGGGTAATAAACGTGGTTTTCTCCATGTCTTCCGGCGCCATCTTGATCTGATTATAGCCGGAGAAGCCATCCATGAATGAAAACACGGAAAACTAAGTTGTATTGTCGACCAACACACCAATATGAGGGAGCGGGAAATCATCTTTAGGGCTTGCCTTATTCAAATCCCGATAATCAACGCACATCTGCATCTTACCGTCCTTCTTCGGTACATGTACTATGTTGGCGACCCACAGAGGGTAAGTAGTGACCGCTAAAAATCCAGCATCCAGCTGCTTTTGCACTTCTTTTTTGATCTTAACGGCCATATCTGGCCGCGTCCTTCTAAGCTTCTGTTTAACGGGAGGACAATCTTCTCGCAGTGGTAGATGATGAACCACTATGTCAGTATCGAGTCTAGGCATATCTTCATACGACCAAGCAAAGATATCACTATACTCTCGAAGCATCTCGACCAATCTCTGCTTGACATCGCTCTGTAATGCAGCCCCTATCTTGACATTTCTGACAAGTTCCTCAGAACCCAGATTAACAATCTCAATCTCTTCCTCGTGAGGCAGAATGATCTTCTCTTCTTGTTTCAACAAATGGGCCAACTCTTCTGGAAGGTCTTCGTCTTCATCAATCTCTCCTTCAGCTTGATATATCGGGCAATCAAAGTCGAAGTGAGTCATAGAAGGTTCAGAGTCGATGTCATCTGTGATGTGAATCCTGCAATAACAAGGTTTAAGCTTAAAACAAGGATATGCAGGTTAGCACAAACTATATTGCCATTTTATTATTTTTCAAAACAAAAGTAAAACAGGAATAACAGAGATCACAAAATTTGAACGCAAAGAAAACGCCCTTTAATTTATTGATAATATGTACATGCATAAGCTATCAAGGCCCTGACAATAAAACCGTTATGCCCCGGGTAAAGCATAAGGTTGTACAATAATTGGAAAAGACAAAGCATTACTCTTTGTGCGTCACTTGGATGACATCTTGGACGAACCAGTTGTTGAGGCTCTGGCCTGGTTTGCTCTGCTGAATCCAAGAGTCCAGGTCGCAATCACTATCTTCGTCGTCTTCAGACACGGCGTTGACATTCTCAAATATCACCCCACCTCTTGTGAACTGAATCGGCCCTTTGACGCACGGTGCACTGCGAGAGGAGGAAGCATCAGCAGAAGGAGAATACCCTAACCCAAACTTATCCTGCTTGTTAGAGATTTCCAGAACTTTCCCCCAGCCTGGGGCAGAGCCAGCTTGAACAACGGCTTGAGCTTCCTTGAAGGAAGATAGAGTCATCTTAGGTTTCTCGAGCATCACCGGAATCGCATCCTTGACTTTAACAGCTTCAAACGCCTGGCACAAAGTTTTGTGGATTTCTCCATCCACCTCAACATATTTAAAAGATGACAAATGGCTCACCATTATGTCCTCTTCACCACAGATGGTTACGATGCTTCCCCCCATAGCATACTTCAGCTTTTGGTGCAATGTGGAAGTCACTGCGCTTGCAGAATGGATCCAAGGCCGGCCCAATAGACAACTATAGGCGGGCATGATATCCATGATATAGAAAACCGCGTCAAAGGTTTCTGGCCCAACTTGAATGGGTAGAGTTACCTCTCTAAAGACGTGACGCTTAGTTCCACCGAAAGCGTTTACCACCAGATTACTGGGTGTACAAATCAACCCTCTCGTATCCAACCTCATTAGAGCTTTCTTAGGGAGAATGTTCAGAGATGATCCCGTGTCCACCAGCACATGGGACATAACCGTTCCTCGACATTCTATCGAGATATGCAAGGCGCTATTGTGGTTTCTTCCCTTCGGCGTCAGCTCTAGGTCACTATACCCTAATCCATTCCCATCATTCACATGAGCAACTACTCCCTCTAGCTGGTTGACGGAGATCTCTTGCGGTACATACGCTGCATTCAGAACCTTCAGCAGAGCGTTGCGATGTGCCTCAGAACACAACAACAGATTCATAATGGAGATCTTAGACGGCGTTTGATGAAGATGATCAACGATCTTATAATCTCTTTTCTTGATTAGACTCATAAATTCTTCGGCGTCTTTCACAAGAAGGTCTTTTCCTACCTCACGGGAGATTTCTTCAACGACCTTACCTTTACCTCTGTCAGCCTTCTCAGCCTTGTCAGCTTTGCCAGCCACAATCTCTGGTGGAGCAAACACTCTTCCACTACGTGTTATTCCCCCAGTTCCCACTAGGTTGTTAACAAATTGCCCAGATGACTCCAACTCTAACTTTTGTCCATCGCAATAGACATCTGCCCCACAGTGCCATGGAACAACATTAGTGATCTCGAATGGTATAAGCCCAGCCTTCGTGATGCTGATCGTAGGTGGCCTGGATGCAGAAATGGTTATTGTTTTACGAGGGATGGTGATAGTGGCAACCTCATCCTTCTGCTTCAGCATTACCTCCCCTGATCTGTTCTCATCCCTCCGACTAAACTGCAGAATTCCTTTGTTCATCAGACTCTGAATCCCTGCTACCAACTAATCACAGCCGTCTGAATGATTCGCGTAATCCGTACACAACTTCCCACAGCCCGGGAAAATACCCTACTTCATCAACTTGGCTTTAACGAAGCCAAGTGGTGTTTTCAGGTCCTTGACATCAGTCAATAAATCCGAATCTTCCTCTTTGATGATGGCGTTAACCCCATCTCCCCCATGGTTAGGCATAGGGTTCTTTGTAACATTCGGAACATTATCAGAAAAGTTGATTATCTTGGCGTCAACCATATCTTGTACCTTGTGCTTGAATGCCTTACAGTTTTTAATCGAGTGGCCAGGTGCCCCCGAATGAAACTCACATCTCGCATTTGCGTCGTAGCCCGGTGGAGGTGTCCCTGTCAAGGGAGCCAAAGTTCTCTTCTGAACTAGCTGAAGCTGAAGCAAAGTCTGCAAAAGCTGACCATACGACATAGGTGGGGTTTCAAGATGACGATTTGACAGAGGAGCTTTGTTCTGATACCTCTAGTACCCTTGCTGGTTCTGCTGCTGCGGTTGCTGGACAGCAGGAATAGTAATGCTAGCGACCTGCTGGCGCTGGCCTTTACCTTTTCCCCGAGTGTTAGACACTGAGCTCGCCTCACCTTCACGTCTCTTACCACTGTAAGGTTTCTTTCCCCCTCCAGCTGAGGATACATCTACACCCTGAATCTTTCTGAGTTTGATGCCATTTTCTACATGTTCTCCAATGATTATGAGATCGGAGAAGCTTCCCGACATACCACTGACCAGTTTCTCATAATAAACCCCTGGAAGAGTAGCTACGAACATCTCAACAAGTTCTCGTTCAACCATCGGCGGCTGAACTCTCGCTGCCAGTTCACGCCATCTCTGGGCGTACTCTTTAAATCCTTCATTGTTCTTCTGAGACAAGTTTTGTAGCTGAACCCGGTTGGGAGCCAGACGGCTGTTATACTGATAATGGCGCACGAATTCTTCAGCAAGGTCTTTCCATGTACGTACACTTGTGGGTTCCAAACCCATATACCACTCCAATGAGGGGCCTGACAGGCTGTCCTGGAAGAAGTGCATCAGCAACTTCTCATCTTCAGAATGTGCGGACATCTTTCGGTAGTACGACCTCAGATGGACACGGGGGCAAGTGGTGCCCTTATACTTCTCGAAGTCGGGTACCTTAAACTTGGGAGGCACCTTGAAGTCTGAGATCAGTCCCAGCTTGGTCATGTCAACACCCATGGTATTCAAGTTCTCGAAACTCCTCATTTTGTCCTCGAGGGCTTTGAACCTTAAACGGGCCTCAGAGTTCAGTTCGCCCTCAGCTCCCTTCATCAAGAACAAGTCCTCTTGACGGTCCTCTTGCCATGGTTGATGGCCATTGCCAGCAGCAAAACCAGCAGCATCAATACCATACAGATTACCTGCACCAGCGTTCCCCGCATTACCAGTTCCTCCAGTAATACCATGGCCTATACCAGCATTGCCATTGGCCTCAAAGTTACAATTTCCGACGCCAATCGTGTTCCTATTAGCTCCAATGTTAGTGACAACATTTCCATTGCCACTTCCATTCCCTCCAGTCACATGGATGCCAACATGAGGGGTCTCAACAAGCGGGGGGTTCACCACATTCCCACCATGTAGCATGTTGTTGCTATCGACGCGTGCAATCAGAGTTGCACTAGAGTTCTGAGCTGGTCCTGGCTGTTAGCAACCACTTGCATGAGATCCATGAAGAAATCCATCCTCTCTCTGAGCTCTTGAATGTCAGTCTGAACCTATTCCATTGCTCTGGCTTGATTCGCTCTGGTAGGGTATCGATGGATCTGTCTTCGTTCAATCCTGAAATAACCTGCAAGCACAAAGGGTTAGGAAAATAGCTCGAGGTACCTGTCATGCAAATGCAAACATGTATCCATGCATTAGGAGGAAGTCCCCCTCGATTCTAGCTCCAAGATAAATAAAGTCTACCATCCAATCATGGAAAGAAACCCTCATATATATCTGAAAAACCCATGTGGGCAGCGTATAACAGTAACTGAATACAACTGAAGCAACAATCGTGACCCCAACTAACAAGCCTGGTGGTGATCAGCATATCAATGCATAAAATGTACAAAGAAATACAAAGAAATCAAGTGCGGCTACGGGCACGGAAATTCTCTAGTAACTTCTTCGTAGCGGGATGATCAGGCTGGGTGAGCAGACCCCGGATCAGCAAATCCCTCTGCCTGATGGTATCTGGGAGGTCCTCGACAACGTTACCACAAACACCTTCCTCCGAACGGTTTTCCACCCTACTCCTCTTAGCATCAGCTCGGAGTTGACAATCCATTAGGTTTGCCTTGGTCTCAACCAACCTATACTGGACGTCTCGTCGAAGTGAGGCTTCAACCTCTATCTTCTTGTCTTTGACCTCAATCTGAGCTTCCAATTGGGCTATCTGTTGCTTCAGCTTTTCTTCCCGCTCTTTGTGGCTAGTCAAAGTGTTGTTCCACAATTTCTCGTACTTGGACAACTTCAGGTATGCCCTATCCAGATCCTGCTTCTTGGTGGCTAACACATCGTGCACTGCCTTCAGATCCAACCCAAGATGTTCCCTAGAATCGGTCTCTTTGGTCAAATTAGCGCCCAAGTGGTTGATCAATTCTGTCTGCTTCTTGCAGGTGTGTACGACTTCGTTCTTTTCTCTTCGGAGTTGGGCGATCTCTTTTTCTAGCTCTTCGTTGGCTTTTATCAGCTCTTCATTCTTAGCTTGAAGCTGATTATACTTCTGGATTTCAATCATGGTAGGCTCTGAATGGCAGTCCTGCTTGACAGGAGGAAAGGGCATCAACACTTTTTCTGCTCTGCTACGAATCCAGTCCACCTAAGGAGCATAAGCCTGATTATTGCTCTTCCCCAACGAGGTCTTTCCTTTTCGGTGAACGTTATTTCAGGCATGTTCAAATCTGGCCAAATCATCCCCTTCCAATGCGCTAGTGAGGTACAGAGATTCCTGTACCTCTTCGTCCTTAGGAGGGCCCCTCAAGGCATACCCAAACTGTCTGATAGCGATAGATGGATTGTAATTGATGCAGCCTTTCCTATCCACCAGAGGGACATTAGGAAAGTTCCCACAGCTGTAAATGATTTCACTCCCCAGGTGATCTCTATCAAACCAATCAATTTCTTCGACAGACAAACTCATCAGGCGCTCAGACCATTCCTTTGTTTCTGCAGTCTTTATAAAAGAACCAGCCTTAGGTAAATGAGTGATAAACCATCTGTAAAATAGTGAAGCACAGCAGGACACACTTTTGCCTCTTCTATTCTCGTTCTTATAGTGCACCGAATGATACAAGTCTCCGAGCAAGGTAGGGATGGGATTCCTTGAAACGAAAATACGAAGAGCTTCTACATCCACAAAATCTAGGATATTGGGGAATAACATGATACCATATATGCATAATGCCAAAATAGCTTTGAATGCCACCCAACATTCCTTCTTGGCGAAGTGTCGGGCTTTCTCAGCCATAAAAGGTAATGGGAATCCATAAGCTCTATTTCTCCTGGCTGTTTTTCCTTTCAACTCAGAAACCTCCATATGCAAAGTTGTAGCAATACTAGCCAGATCTGGCTTCTGGTCAATAGGACAAAAGGGTACCTGAGCAAGAATGGGTATTTCCAATATGGCAGAAAACTCTTCCAAAGTGGGGGCCAGCACATAACTTGGAAACGTGAAGCAACACAACTAAGGATCATAAAACTGAAGCAGCGTTTGAAGTCCATTCAATTCATACACAGATGGCTTGCACACAACACTTAGCAGCTTGCCATAGGTTCCCCTGAAATCCTTCATCACTTCCTTACCAGCCAAAGAAATCAAACCCCTAAAAGTAGTGATATCTGGAGTAGGAAACTTGTAAGCCAAAGTTCTTCTCAAGTTGGGTTCCATGTTGAATAAAGAGGGAACAAGATTTCTAGAATCGAGAAGGAACTGCACACCTGCAACATAGATACGTGTTAAATGTAATACAACATGAAAATGTAAATGCAAGGGCAAGATGCAACAGGAGATCAAGAGTCTTGTGCTGTGAAGTGGCAAGTCATAATTCTGCTTCGGCGAGAATATAACACAACTCTGATAATAAGGGCCTACTGATACCAACAATACTGATTCACTGTCAAGAAAACCAGGTTGTCTAAAGGTTAAAGTTTCCTGCAATAACCCGACCCCGCTCACAGGTATGGACCTAATCACTGACAAAGGCACGACATCCTATGCGTTCATCAGCGTCACAGACTTTCAGGAAATGATGATACGTTCACCATTTCTGGTTTGACATCATCCTCTCCTGAAGAGGCCTCACTCAGCTGAATCACAAATGATCGGTCCCCAGAGTCGACAATCCTTAGATCTGAAATCCTTTCAACAACCCACTAGGCTGGAAATGGAAATCATCTCAAAGAATCTCGTCTGAGCGCAGACTTCATAGGAACTAGTGCATGCCTAACATACAGGTTCACCACTAATCTGCTTCTAATGCTATGTACATACTCAAGCCTGGGTCTGGCTTATCACTCATCAGAGCCCCCCTACAACAGCACAAATAATCATATCATACTGAAAATAAAATGTGGAAGGTAAAATGCGATAAATAAAGGCAAACCCAACAGATAAACACGCAAGCGCTAGGATTGACTCGCACAGGGGATGTTGGTTCCCCAGCAGAGTCGCCAGCTGTCGCTAACGCGAAAATAAGGTGCCGGCAAAACAGAAGAGTCGCCACCTTTCGTTATTTATCCCACAGAAAGGGAAAGGAAACAATCGGAAAAACCTGATGAAAAGGTATAAGACAAGGTCATCGCAACCATTTCTGGGTTCAGGAGTCGGTTACGCAAGGGGAAGGTATTAGCACCCATCACGTCCTTTGTACTCAACGGGATCCATGCTTGTTGTGTTTATCTGACGGGTTGATTTATCTATCTACCTATCAAGGCTGGTCTGAAAATAAAAGAAAAATGACTCGACAAAGCGTCGCGCTTCGTGCCTATGTATTCTTATCAAAGAACGAGAAATCAGAGCCAACGTAGTTCGGCTAACTACGGGTTACGGGAAAGGTGGCTCGCCAATACGTCAGTATTGTGCCTACGTACTCTCAACGGATATGAGAGATCAGAGCTTACGTAGTTCAGGATACTACGGCTTACGGGGGTTCAGATTCATCTGTTTTTCGAGTAGGGTTAACAAACAGTTCCAGCAGTTTGGTGTATGCAACTTGCTCGTCAGAGACTCGTGCGTTACCATTTGCTGTAGAACTGAGAGTTAACGACACTCTTTTCTTCAGAAAAGCTTTCCTTGAGTTATGGGCCCATGGGGCAAAAAGGTTTGAAGTTTGTTTTCTGTCTTTTACGGAAGAAGTGTTTTTTATGGTTGTCTGTAGTTTGTACAACACTAGAGACTATGACTTAGGAGTGAATGCGTCGTATATCATCCAAAGGACATATACTAAGCACTCTAGATGATTGAGAGGAGACCGCTTAATTATCATTTCCCAAGTAGCTTAAGGCTTGTAACGCGCTTGTACTAACTTGCCTTTATTACGTTTGTTACTGTTGTTTTCAGATGAGAAGAGAACAAACTCTACGGGGAGACTGTCAAGTCCTAATGTTGTCATACCAAGGATTCATCCTATGGTTGAGGTTTGAAACAGGGAACTCCTAGACGTTATCATGCATAGGTTTCAACCTAAAGTTCTAATCATCACTTCCTTATCAAAGGAAGTGAGACTCCTAGGGGATCATGTCAAGTGGGATACAGAAAACAGGCAAAGCATCAGCTAAACAGATAAACAGAAGAAAATAGTAAAGATGCAAATGCAATGCAGCAATACAAGCAGAGGGAGACTCACTCAACCTCTTAGCAATCAAGCAAAGAAAAACAGTCAAAACAGATAAGCAAAGGGATCCCATCTCAACCTCTATATGCAAATATATCAATTAGAAAAAGAAAAAAACAACACACAAGCAAGGGGAGGATCACCTCAACCCTTAAGGAAAACAAGAAGAGGGAGACTCACTCAACCTCTTAATGCAGTCATGCCTCTACATTTAGACTATCCTAAACATGAACTACCCTAATGCAACACACCACTCAATCATGAATGAAGGCAAGGATTTATGGAAAATAAGGAATTCATTCCATAAGTAATCAAACAAGGCTTCTATCCTAAGGAAAGAAATTGAATGTTGGGAAGCAAGGGTTAGGTCCACAGGAACTTACCACAGGCACTCAACCAACTAAAAGGGATTTGGAGAATCCTAGAGGTTTGACTCCTTCAGAAGATGTGCAAAATTCCCACCATAGGAGGGACTATGCTACCCCAAGAAGGTTCCTAAAATGATTGAATAAGAGAAGATTAGGAGAATGAAGATGGGAAGCAAGGTAAGGTCCACAGGAACTTACCACAGGCACTCAACCAACTTCATTTCCTCTGAAAGCTTTCATAGAATCAACTCCTCTATCATAATGCAATGAATTCCTCCACAGGAGGAAACATGCTCACAAGGAGGATCCTAATTAAGCAAGGAAAATTGTGAGGGAAACTAACCCTATAGGAATAATCATCCACCTAATCTGAACTTCTAAGGAACCTCAATGATTACCTTCTAAGGATCACCTACACTAAGGATTCAAGGCTCTAAAGAGGTATCTACCTAAATAACATTCTATCAAGAAAGAATATGAGACTTAGAATCATCTAATGCTCACTTAAAAGACCAATCTATGAAGTTATCCTAGTTAGGGTCACCTAAACTATAACCAACTTGCAAAATAGGGAACTAATAGAAAATCAATTCTAAAAATCTTAAAGAAAACCCTACATTATCCTTCATGGGTTAACAATCAATGGTACAAAAACCAGGGGCAAAACCTACTCCTAAGGGTTCAAATAAAATCTAAATCCAAAGGGTGTGCTAAAGGGGATCCATCATGGAAGGCTCCTAAAGAACTATCTCAAACTCCTACTTAGAATCACCTGAAAATTACAACAAAAATCACACAATCCTATCAAGGAGTCTATAACAAGCATGCAAAATTTCAGCCTCAAATTCCAAATCATGAACTAGTAATAAAATCAACAATCAAACTAGTCATATTATGCATTTTTAAACATGTATTAAAAATAGAAAAATGGACATTAAATTGAAAACAACACAAAAATAAAATCCAAAGGCATGGAAAAACTAGGAATTAAACAAGGATCACCCACATATTTTTTCCATAATTTTCTGATCAATATTACTATTTTTCTTGAATTAAACATGAAAAATCAATTAAAAGACAATGAAAATCAATTAAAGAAATTAAAAGAAATCAAAAAATGTCAGGACCACTAGATCTATCTACTAGTCAACTCATCCTACAGCCATGCGCGTGCCACCTCATTAAATGAAACTATGCGTTTTGGCCATGGGCATTATAAGGTTTAGTTGACTGAAGTACACGGTACTCCCTAATCACGTCCATCCAATGAAAAAGTAGTCTCATCCAGTGACCCACACATCGCAACCTCGACCATTCAAGGTCAGGCTAAATCCTACGCGTGAGATGTTGAGACCAAGTCCACAAATCCAACGGTTCCAGTTCATCTTCCTCATTTGAACACTGAAAGGGGAGGAAATTGGTTCGCGGTGGCCGGAGAAGAGCTCCACCATCTTCTCCGACGAGAGCAACAACACCAGAAATCAAAGTATCACCAAAATTATGAAAATTGTACCGTTCTTCTCGTCTCCTCACCAGGATCACTAAGACACTATCCATTTTTATTAATTCTTCATAAATCTCCTAATACGATGATGAACAGAAAAATCCTCAATTCCAAAATTGTCACCAAACCTCAAATTAACTACACCGAACTCTTCCTCACCTCTCAAGGATCACAAATCACTATCCAACTCATCTTAACTCTCAAGAATCAGCCACATATGGATCCAAACAGAATTTGCATCCAATCAAGAATCATCACTAAACTTCACCATTCCAATACTAAAACGATCTATGTTGTATCTACAACCTAATCACATGCCAAATTCAGTCTAAACATGCTTAAATCAAGAGGAATTGTGAAAAATTAAAACCTGTTATGAAGCTTGAAATTGGATGTTCTTGAGTGTGAATCTTGATGCCAAAACGTGCAGATTTCTTCACTGAATGATCCTGGTGCTGTGGAAATCCTCAATTCTTCTTGAAATGCTCTGGATTGCAAGAAATGAATTTCACTTTTGAAGCTCCAATCTCAAACCGCCATAACCGTTTCTTCACCAAATGCTATCCAAAAAATGATCTGAACATGATACTGAACTTATATAGGAACTATTTGGATCATAATCTGGCCCAATTTGATGAATCCAAATTTTCAATTTTCCTTCAAAGTGTAACCATGGAACTTGTGTATTCTGTGTAATTTCAGCTCAAATCTCACTCAAATTCATTGCTTAACATCCCTTGAATGTGAATGGATCAGTTTGAAGGCTTGAATTGATCCAATGGTGTTGATTGGTTATGTTACTTCCATTCTAAGTAATCCAAACAAAGTCCATGAATTATGACTCAAACCAAAAATGTAACATTGCCATTGTCTTCAAAATGTCATTTCCAATCAAAATGTGTACCAATTTGTGGTTTTTTTTAACCATTATGATTTATTTTGAATGTTTTCCTTTCTTAATGCCTTTAATGATCTTTTTTCCAAATTTCTTCATACACTTCCATATTCAATCCATATAAATGGATGCTAGGGTCATGGTTAGACTAAAAACACCATTTTGAACAACTTTCAAGTTGAACAAATCTTTATTTGAGGTTCACAAGATAGTAAAATGGACCCATAACCAAAAATGACCTGTAATTTCAAATCCCCAAAGTACCTTTATCTTGAAAAGCTTGTAACTTGAGTTCTACAAATCTAATCATGGAACAACATAAGATAAGGAACAACATTCATGTTGGCCAAAATTTCATAGGAATCACCCTTCTAGGGAAAAAATGTCATGCAAGTTGGTTTACTTTCAAGCTCCAAATTCACATGCCTCGGATGACCTGTAACTTGTCTGGCTCATAACTTGAGTTCTATAAACCCTATCTAGGACTTCTAGTACTAAAATTAAATCTATGCTCATGCTCTAGAACAATCATGTTGGGGTCAAGGTGAGATGAAAATCACATCTTGAGTTAAGTGATCTTGAAGTTAGGAACCAAACCAGGGGATTTTACACTGTCAAGCATAACAACCCTAGCTTAGCAACTCCTCACACTCTGGATTCATGATGAGTTGACCTTGGAATCATCCCTTGGAAATCTTAACACATCAATCCATGATCACATGACTCTAGAATTAGGTCTCAACCTTCTTCAAATCATCAGTTATCCTAGGGTTGACCAGATGAAACCCTAGTTGCACCAATCTTGGGTATATCTTCATATCCTTTGCACAATGACCTGTCTAGGCTTCAAAATGAAATTCAACACTTCTCATGAGCTCTCTCAAGGCTCTAGGTCCAACTTCATGGCCTCAGAATCATCTAATGATCTTCCCACAACCCTCAAGTTAGGAGATATGCACACTTGGTTTCAACCACTCCCTCTGAGGAGCTTTGGCTTCTCTGGTGAGGATATCAACCCTTGAACACTTGGATAAACCTCTTGGGTAGCTTCATAGTCTTGTGTAGCCCTTTGTTGGTAGTCATACCTCTTGATCTCCTGCATACATGTCAATCAAATGCAGATGATAATGCTATAATGAATGCAATGAAACACAAGCTAGGTAAAGAAAAGGTTGGGCAAATTTTGGGGTGCAACAAAAAGCAAAACATACCGAGCCCAATCCAATTAACAAAAAAAGAATCAGAAAACGAATGAAACACACTATTTCACTTAACCATGTTATCAGCCAACTCATGAAGTCAATGCCACACACACAGGTTAAAGACCAACTCACCCACACACATCAGCAAACATGTCAACCCACCAGAACCCTACTTCGGTCATCTTCTTCGGCCAGCCTCACCGGGGAAGTCTGTAAAACTCAATAAAAATTAAAACTCAATACATCATTTTGAAGTGAAAAATAAGAGGAACACGAATCTACCATTAGTTTTCCAAAAATTTGCCTCTAACATGCTTAAATATGAACACGAAATTTTGACACACAATCTGAAAAGTGATTAAACAAACACAACACTCATTCAAATATTGCCTACACAAGGTAGGGCTTCAGATGCAACCAACATGATCCTACTTTGATGCCTAAAATGAGATATTTAGAGTGAATAAAATTACCTAATAGAGCAAATCCGTTGGTCCTTCAAATGATGCCTGAGCTTCAATCTAAGGTCACCAATGAGCTCCTTGTGCTTCAATAAGTAAAAATCAAGCAAGAAATTACCTGAAACTTCAAGATTTGTTTAGGTTCAAAGAGAGAGAAAATATGAGAAACTTTGAGTGTTTCAAGCTTGTTCTGTAGCCAAATGAATCCTCTTTCATGTTAGGATTTGTGTTCTTCTTATATATGAGGGTTTAGAGGTGTTTTTGAAGGCCCGTGATGCTTTTTTAGGTGATTTTGCAAAACTTGCCAAAAAGGAAACAAGATGATGTGCCATGGGTTAGGGTGGTATTCCCATTACTTCAGACCATCACTCATCACAAAAGAGGGTGGGGAAATGAATTTGGATAGTTGGAATGAAAGGAAATGAAGTGATGAGGTGTTTTAGATGTTTGCCTCTTATGGTGAAAAGAAATGAAAATATTTGAAAACATGAAGTAATGTTTGCTCACATTGGGCAAATTTTGTATTCTTATGACATGATAATGATATGTGTCGCTTCCGCGAAAATAAGGTGCCGGCAAAACAGAAGAGTCACCACCTTTCGTTATTTATCCCTCAGAACGGGAAAGGAAACGATCGGAAAAACCTGACGAAAAGGTATAAGACAAGGTCATCGCAACCGTTGTCTGGGTTCAGGAGTCGGTTACGCGAGGGAAAGGTATTAGCACCCCTCACGTCCGTCGTACTCGACGGGATCCACGCTTGTTGTGTTTACTGGACGAGTTGGTTTTATCTATCTACCTATCAAGGCTGGTCTGAAAAGAAAAGAAAATGACTCGGCAAAGTATCACACTTTATGCCTACGTATTCTCATCAGAGAATGAGAAATCAGAGTCTACGTAGTTCGACTAACTACGGGTTACGGGGAAGGTGGCTCGCCAATACATTGATGGAAAATTGCGATCTAAGCGCAGCGGAAAACAAAAATTTCCTTTAGTGATCCTTACGAATGAGCATGGTCAGTGATAGAATCGTTACCTCTTTGTGGCGATTCAGATCTTTGATGCAGCGATCACAAGCGTTGATGAAGTGCAACGCCTCTACTCAGTCCACACGAACAGCTTCCGGTCACAGTGCTAGCTGCTTACGAACGGAATTATTTGAGTGAGAAAAGAGAATCAAAAACGAAATTGCATCAAGTAAAAGCTTCATCACAAGGGTTCCTTTTATAGACTCTCTTGTGGGCTGCGGGCTAAAAACCCAATTCACATGATCCATAATAATATTATATATTATTATAATAACTATTATTATAATAAATATATTTATTTTATTATTATTTTATAACCATTATAAAATAACAATAATTATTATTATATTATCCGAATTTCTATTTTTCACTTAAGTGCACCGTACCTTACAGTGTTCCTTTGATTTCTCTATCTCTCATCAAACTGTCCTTATGTGTGTGACCCTGTAGGATTTCGTAACGTTGGTAATTATATTAAATTATATATTTAACATAATAAACAGTAAGCGGTATCTAGCAACACATCACTGCTACCCAAGTCACAAAAATGTCATGTGATCTGACAAAACCTTTTTCGTGATAATATATGTTTGTACGATTACCCTTTTGCCCCTATGTCTAAATTGAACACAAGGCATACACTATGTCATCCTTGTCCAGTTCAATATTGGGCCCTTAGACATTTCTCCTGTTATGTAGGATTGGCAAATTCCATCTAGGACACTCATGTCCCTCAGCATGCTTCGTGGAGTGCCCATCAACTGTCTTTATGATCATCCAGTTACGGATAATGTTTGATCAGCAATAAAGCACCCGACTCTACATCTAGGGTCCATAGTGGTTTCAGGTCGAAGGGTGGTAATACACCATTATCACCATGAGAATAACTTATGACACTTTGCATAACATACTATGTAGTATTCTCATAGCGGGTCAATCCGGTATAAATATTACTCCTAATATTTATACCTATGTCAAGACTTGATAACTCTTTATCCATGATCCATGAGATGTGATCATCAGTCTATCTTCATAATAGTCTCAATGCTTTTAATGTTATCCCACTTTGCAATAAAGCTTGACTACGGATATTTTAAGAATAATGTCTTTATGTTTAATGGGATCTCATGATTAAGTCACACTTAACATTTCATTAAACAGACTAACTATTCTAGGGACTTTATTATTCTGAAAGACAAACATAATAAAGAAATGCCTTTTATTATTAAACGAATAATCCGATACAAGTACCAAAACGTATTGGCCTCTAGGGCTTACACCAACATACATCAGTACTGTGCCTACGTACTCTCAACAGGTATGAGAGATCAGAGCTTACGCAGTTCGGGGTAATACGGATTACGGGAATTCAGATTCATCTGTTTTATCGAGTAGGGACAAAGCCTGTTTGCGGTGGCGCTGAAGTTTAACGACACTCTTTTCTTCAGAAAAACTTCCTTTGAATTATGGGCCCACGGGGAAAAAAGGTTTGAAGTTTGTTTTCTGTCTTTTACGGAAGAAGTGTTTTTTATTGTGTTTGCAATTTCAATCGCACTAGAGACTATGACCTGAGAGTGAATGCGTCGCACGTCACCCAAAGGGTGCCATAATAAACATCCAGACTACTAAAAAGAAGCTCTCCAACAATCCCTTCTCAGATAGCTTAAGGCTCGTAACGTACGAAAGAAATCATTCATGATTACTGTATTTTAAGATGTTTTGAGATGAGAAGAGAGCAG
Organism: Lathyrus sativus; assembly: GCA_963859935.3. NCBI lineage: Eukaryota > Viridiplantae > Streptophyta > Magnoliopsida > Fabales > Fabaceae > Lathyrus > Lathyrus sativus. The sequence continues at coordinate 536,172,993 of OZ012735.1, forward strand.
GCTCAACTAAAGGGAGACTATCAAGTCCTAATGTTGTCATGCCAAGGATTCATCCTATAGTTGAAGTTTGAAACAGGGAACTCCTAGAAGTTATCATGCATAGGTTTCAACCTAAAGTTCTATCATCACTTCCTTATCAAAGAGAGTGAGATTCCTAGGGGATCATGTCAATGATAAACAGAAACAGATAAAGCGTCAGCTTAAACAGTAAACAGTAAACGACTGTAAAATGCATGCAATGCAAGTGAAGGAGGAAATGTGTGTGGGGCAGCAGCCTCCACAAGCTCATCTCAACCTCAAGCCAGATATGAATAATTGTAATCATACAGAGGAAAAAATAACATGCTATCAAGCAAGATATAATAACTGCAATCATACAGAGGAAAAAATAACATGCTATCAAGCAAGATATAATAACTGCAATCATACAGGAAAAGAAATGCTATCAAGCAAAATAAGAGCAACTGTAATCATACAGAAGAAGTAACATGCTATCAAGCAACATAAACCACATAGGCAAGGGAGCAGGGCTCTACCGAATACCCGCAAGCAAAGCCACACAGTAAAAAACAAGCAGAGGGAGCAACTCAACCTCTAGTGCAATCATGCTCCTAGCTTACATCAGTCTAGATATGGACTTATTCTAATGCATCAAGCAAATCAAACAAGTCACATCAGCACAGAAAAGAAAACAGACAAGAAAGAAAGCAGATCAACAACTCCCTCTTTCACTTCCAAGCTTCAGCTCTTCTGACAGCAATCCAGCCTTCAGACTTCAACCACCCTTCAAGGCTATCATCCTCCATGACAAGTATCAACTTTCTTCCAAGGTTCTAACACATCAAACATAAGTATCGACTTGTTCCAAGCTTCAGCTCTTCAGTCAATTCCACCCTCAGGCTTCACTCCTAACTGCAAGTATCAACTTGATTCCTTCAGGTTCTCCATGCATCAATGTAAGTGTCAACTTATCCTTTATTCCTCAAGCCTCATCTCTTCACTCAATCTCAATTGAATCCTCTTCATAAGTATCAACCTGTTCTTCTTGCTTCAACTCTCTCTTCTTTACCAGTATCAACTAGCTCCTCTCTTCATCTACAAGCTTCAGCTTCTCAGGGTAATCTTCAATCACATGGAAGTGTCAACTTCATCCTTCAATCTTCTTCAAGCAAGGAACTCCATCCTCTAGCAAGGGAGAAAGATGCATCTATCAAGAGCAAAGTTTGGATGATTGGTAGCAGAGTGAAGACCAAAGGTCACCACTAAGCATCCTGTCATCAGAGAAAGGGACCCTCAAAGGTTCTACCAATTTTCAAAGAGCCACACATCCTACCAAAGGAGGGATGAGGCCTTTACAAGGGACCTTACATCATAGGGAAGAATGGAATTGATCAACATATTCCATGTTTATGAAGGAAGAGAACTATCTAGAAGCTCTGCCTACAAACCTTAATCTTAACCTAATCAAAACTACACCACAAGAAGGGAAGATCTTCAAATCCAAGCCTCTTCAAGCAATCCAATGCATCTTCAACTTGTCTTCATCCTCATCCAAGAATAAGCAAAGCAACAACCCTAATCTAAGGGAACTAAAGATGTTAATCTAGTTGAGTTAGTGCCTTAGAATCATCTAAAGTTAGCACCTAAACTAAAATCAATCAAAAATAGTAAACTATCTTATAAATTCTAAAAAAATTCCTAAGGGATCCTAATCCAATTAAGAATGCCTCATACAAAAACCAGGGACTAAATCATCTATCAAGTCCTAAAATTAAGTCCTAAATCCAAAGGTATCAACCATAAACCCTAAAAATGGAGCTTATAAAGGTATCAACCTAAACTACCACCTATGTTCATCAAAAAAAATGTGAGAAAATTCTATAGGGAGCATTCATATCTATGCTAACAACTGACAAAAAATCAAGATCAAAATCATCATCACATGATCACACAAAATTCCACAAAATCAAGTATCAAACATGACTATTTTAATATCAATTAAAATGTGAAAATTCCCATAAAATCAGAAAATGCATGAAATAAAAATATTTTTTATCTAAAACAAACTAGATTCAATCATGAATATAATTCAAAAAGAATGGGATTAATTGGATCATTTTTCAATTTTATATGATTTAATCAAGAACCATGTATAAAATGAAAAAAATTAAGAAAATAAAAATAAAAAGATAAATGCACGGTGCAGATAGAAACCAAGATCAATTCATTTAATGGATTGGGCCATGAGGGGGGTGCAAGTATCAACCAATTCACTAAGCCCAACATCAGCAACTAAATGAAACGATGCGTTTCATTAACTCAGATCCTTCACAAATTGAAACACACGCGTGGCCGTTGGATGGGGTCTTTGGTCCAAGTCAAACCTTGATCTGATGGCTATCAAGTCATATTCTCCAATTCAAACCTCTGAAACTCGCGCGCAGCTCCGGCCACCACCGGTGGTGCTCCGGTCATCGTCCCTAACCCTAACTCTCTCTAGGATCCTCCATTGCAAGTGGTCTATACATGAAACTTGTCCCAAATTTCCCCACGAATTCATTCATGCCCTTTATTCTCTCTGAAACCTCAAGATTCGCCATAACCAATTCTCAACCGAAAATGGTAATATCCTTAATTGGTCACTAATTCTCAAACTAACTATCTGAAAACCTTCCTACACCGTTCTACAATGCATGTAACACCCTAATTTGTATTGATTCTACCTAATTTATGCTGGAAGAAGAAGTTTACATACCTGTCAAATCTTGATGAACAGATGCACTAAATCTTCAAATCAAGCTCTCCAACCTTCCAGACACGACCAATGGATCATTTCCTTGCTTCTGTATGCAATAGAACTGGTTGAAAACTCCTGAAACTTGAAACCCAATGGTGAGTTGCAGGTGGAAAAATCTGAGCTCAAGAACACCATTCAGCCACGAATTCCCCTTGATTATGATCTGGAATCAATCCCTAGCATCCATGGAAGAGGTTGCAATCAAGAAAATGGATGGAAAGTGAAGAAATTGGTGAAACCGAATTCAGTTGCAAGCAATGCAATTTCAATCTCAATCTCTGCTCTCTCCTTCAATCATCACCAACCTTTGATTTGGATCACCTCTACTCAATATATAGAACATGTGTGGATGATCTAGAACCCTCTAGATCCTTCTAATGAGAGTTCAATCTCTCATGACATGAGAATTTCAACCATATGCCATGATATGCTCCCTTCTGCTAACAGCTTGAAATCACTCCCATTCTCTTCCAATTTCTCCCCTAGTGACATTTTGAAAGTGTTTGGCTTGCAAGGGGCCTTGGTTATGCCTTGATTCTAGGTTTTGCAAATGTTACTTATGATGTAAGTAACTACTTTTCAAAGCAAGTCCACAAATTAAACTTCAAATCAAAAATGTGGCTAAACCAAAGTTCTTAAAATGTTTTTTAGATTCAAAATGATATATTACATGCCTTGGTTTGGATGTGTAGATCAAAAATATCAATTTCCAACTTTGATTCATTTAACTTATACCCTTATTTTAGGTCATTTTTGCAACTTTGATATACAAGCACTTCCAACAAATCATGACCTCCTTACTAGCCTTAAAACATCATTTTGAACAAGTTTTATGTTGAACATTTTCCAATTTGAAGCTTGGAAATAGGAGTTATGGCCTTATGGTTGAAATGACCGGTAATCTCCAAATGACTAAAATACCCTTGACTTGTCAAAGCCATAACTTGAGTTCTACAAATCCTATCAACGACTTCTGGTACTCTCTAGGAATCATCCTTCTAGGGCAAAAGTTCCATACAAGTTGGGTAACTTTCAAGCTCCAAATTCACAGACCTCAGATGACCTGTAACTTGTCAAAGTCATAACTTGAGTTATATAAATCCTATCAAGGACTTCTAGCACTCAAATTAAAGCTAAGATTATGATCTACAACATTCATGTTGGGGGTAAGATGACATGACAATCACATCTTGAGCTAAATTGCCTTGAAGATAGGGGTCAAACTAGGGGATTTTACACTGTTAAGCCTTAGAAACCCTAGCTTGAAACTTCTCAAACTCTTCAATCATGATGAGTTAACTTTGGAATCATCCTTATAGCATCTCAATGCATCAATCCATGATCACATGGCTCTTGGATTAGGTCTCAACCATCTCCAAGTCTTCAGTTGACTTAGGGTTGACCCAGTCAAACCCTAGCTGCACCACTCATGGTTGAGCCTTCTTAATCTTGCACAATGACCTATCTAGGCCTCAAAGTGATCTTCAAAACTTATCATGAGCTCTCTCAAGACCTCCATTCAAACTTCATGGCTTCAGAATCATCTGATGACTTCCCACAACTCTCCAGTTAGGAGACCTACACACTTGGCTTCAACCACTCTCTCTGAGGATCTTTTAACTTCTCTGACAAGGATATCAACCCTTGAACATATGAATAACCTTCTTAGCTAGATTCAAAGCCTTTTATAGCTCTTGATTGGTAATCATACCTCTTGACCTCCTGCATACGTGTCAATGAAATGCAAATGATAATGCTAATGTGAATGAAATGAAACATGAGCTAGGTGAAGAAGAGTTGGGCAAATTTTGGGGTGCAACAATATGGTACAAAGGAGAGGCCAAAACAAAAAAAATTGTGACTTGAAAAACAAGAAAGTTTAAATTTGGCCACATAACCATGTATCCTTGCTCATCATGCCTTAACTTGCACCATAAAACATCAAATGGTATTAAATTTTAGATCACGAAGAAGGCAAGACCTTGAGACATAACTTTCATGTTGTAATTAACTTGATTTGAAAGTTTGAAGTTCATGAATTTTGACCTTGAAGTGAATGATCCAAAAATAGGTCATCCAAAATGATCTTGACTTGGAAGGATCATAACTTGAGCTTTACACATGGGAACGATGAGTTCTTGCACTTTTTGGAAAGCTTATATGATAAAGAGCAAACTTTATGTTTGAAAAAAATTGAGGAAAAGCTTGGATATCCATATGAAAATTATCATAGAAGAGGGTGGTCCTTTGATGCCTTTAAGTCTTTTTCACTTTGTAACCCCAAATTAAAGACATCATAACTTGAGGTGTGTAGATCCAATGGAGGAGTTCTTGTACTCAAAATAAATCTTGGATAATAAGTAAAAAGTCTCATGTTTGATGAAAAATGAGATGGATCTTGTATCATGATGAAACTTGTTAAGGAAGTTAAGTGCTAAAAGAGGGGATTTTACATTTAGAAACCTCTAAAACCCTAATTTAGCAACATCTTGATTCTATGATCCTCTTTGATTCCTCTTAATTGAACTTCAATATAGTACATATGATGACTTTATATGGTTTATCATGACTTCAATGGTCAAAGATCAAGTCTTGAACCTCTCTAGACCTACAATTGACTTTTTGTTGACCAGATGAGACCCTAGGATCATCTGCACTGACTGAGGCTCTTATGATGGCTTGTGATGACATATAATCCATATAGTGAATCTTCAAGGTGTGTATTGAGCTTTAGAATCATGTCTTTCCCAAAGAACTAGCCATAAATCTCCTTTGAACCAATGTTTGTGCTCTTGATTCAAGTGGTTAATTAACATGCCTTGATGATGATGGAGACCTTGTGACTTGAGATTGCCACAAAGTTGAACTTGATCTGTTAACTAAGCTATGAAGATGAAGCTCTTTTCTTGATTTCTGGATAAGATACCTTGATCCCCTATCTAAGATCAATGCCATGTACAAATGCTAATGCAAAATGGTATGAAACATAAGCCAAGATAGAAGAAAAAGGATGGGAAAATTTTGGGGTGCTACAGGCCCCCAAGTGAGAAATCATTGAAAAAAACCTTAAATGCAGTTACTGGGATTCGAAGCATGTTCCCTAATAGCTATGTTACCTCGGTTTTAAGAAACACCGAGGTATTAGGTTTATTATTGTTTTCTCATAAAATTTGGCGCTCACTTATAGCTATATTACCTCGGTTTTATATAATATAGTTTTATATAAAACCGAGGGAAAAGGTTTTTTTTTAAATCAAACATATCGCTCCCAGGACCTATAAGTTCGGTTTTTGGCATGTTCGAGGTGAAACCTTCGTCATAAAAAGTATTATTCATAGTAGTGGTTTATTCTTTGAACAACACTTGTAATGTTTTCACATGGAACCCGCTAGACACGACTATATTTTGAATCATATTTATAGGAATAAGGCATAAATGCGTCTATGCTTCAAATCATAGTTACAATTGAGGGGCACAAAGCTAGCTAGATGCAATCGTGCTTTTGAATTCTGAGTCACAAAGGATCATTCTTCGGCCAAAGATAGAGGATCCTTTTCCCTCTCCCTGAGGTAAAGGTCAGGTCAAGGTGAACGTTTCCAGGCTCCCCCACTCATGTCTCTTGGATTGGCTAGATCCGAAGGGGGCAGGGGTGCCAGCCACGCATGGATGCATGTAGTTCTTTGAAAAAGGGTATTTGATTGCTATAGTTGAATGTACAAAGCATCTCCGACAGCACCCTGAAGGAATTAGTTGTTGTAGTTAGACGTGCAAAGTATCTCCGACAGTTCCCTTGGACTCTTTAAGTGTGCGCAACGCTGTGGGAATTTGATTGCTATAGTCAGACGTGTAAAGTGTCTTCAACAGAACCCTCGAAATTTTTAGCCGCGCTCGGCACTATATGGAATTGATTACTTTAGTCAGATGTGCAAAGCGTGTTCGACAACACCCTTGAAATATTTAGATATGCTCAACAACGTGGGAAATTGAGTGCTTTAGTTGGACGTGTAAAACGTCTTTGATAGCACGCTTAAAATCTTTAGGCGATATGGAGAATTGAATGCTTTAGTCTGACGTGCAAAGCGTCTCCGACAACACCTATAAAACCTTTATCTCGGGCATCAACTGTATCAGTTGTACCCCTATTTGTTGTTACATGTTGTCGCTACTACAAAAATCGAGGCCAGCAATGACAGAAGAGTCGCCACCGTGAGTTATTTATCCCAAGAGAGGGAAAGGAAACGCTCAGAGAAAACCTAATGAAAAGAGGGATAAGATCGGTCATCGCAACCAAATCTCGGGTTCGGAAGTCGGTTACGCAAGGGGAAGGTATTTAACCACTGGGGTGGCGATACATCCAAGTATTAATGCCACCCCATGTGTTTATATACCAAACAAGCGTGAATTTCTGGGCAATAACAAAGGCAAGCAAGGCAAGATCATGAGATACGATTACATCACAACTCATCTAAAACTCAACCAATTTTAGCAAAATTTAGGTCTAACTTGTGTGAAATTTGATAAGGAACACAATGGCAATATTAGTTTTCTAAGATAATGCATCAAAATTAAAATTCTAATGCAACTGTCATGTGAAGCTTGGATGTGCATTTTGAAAACTACAGCTCAAAACAGAAATGAATATGGTCAAATGAGGGTATGCACAACTTTCAAATACACAAACCAAAGATTCTAGATGCAAGGATCAATCAGAAACAGCCCCAAAAAAATTTGTCATGTTTCTTGCAACTATGTGAACAAAAGTGTTGAAGTGCATTTTGAAATCAAAGGACCAAACCAGATGCATTTAAAGTCATGTAATGGCCTGAGCAAGTTTCAAATATACAAAACATGGATTCTATATGTCAAGATCAGTCAAAAACAAATCCAAACAAAATCTGGTATGCAAGTTGCAAATGAAGGCTTGTGATGTGCATTATGGTGGCTGTGATGCAAAACAGAAGTGATCATGATCAAGTAAAAGGTATGCACAAGTTTCAAATGTGTTGTTCATGGATTCTACATGCAAAGATCACACAAAAACAGTCCCAATCAAAAACTGGTATGCAAGTTGCAAGAATTGGACAAAGGTGTTGAAATGCAATTTTGGGAAAACAAGGATAGTTTATGATGCAGCAGGCATTCCTCAACTTAATACACATGAAGTGGTTTACATACATATCAAACACATGAATTCAAACACAAATTGAGAGAAGGCTCAACATGGTGATTGATAGCACATGAGGTGAAAACAGAAAACAGAATCTGGCGGCAGCTTGTACTCTTGGTCAAAACCAAATTTTCATGATAAATACTACACACATACACACAATTCCTACCAAGAAAAGTTGATCTCAACACAAATTCTACAAGACATGATTAAAAGGTTGAGCATAGATCAAACATTATGACAGCAAGTTTGGTTATCAAAACAGCATAGGCACACATATATGTTTTTTCATACCAAAACAAGGATTTAAAACAGTTTGCAAGAACTCAACAAAGCAATTGATAGCATACATACCCTTGCCAAACATCAACAAATCATGCATAATACACACATACATACAAACTCATGCCATGACAAAGTGATTTCAAACAAAATAGCCTAACAAACTAAACATGGTTCAATGGTTTGCAGCAGATCACATAGCAAAACAACAGCCAATCTTGGTTATCATAATACCAAGTCAAAACATATCAATCAAATTATGCCTTGCACTGAAAATTTCAATTCCATGGTGTCGTACCTCGAAAAATACGATCCTCGTGATGGACGTGGAAAATACTGTTCGAAACAGAGTCGCCACCAAATTTTATTTATTCCAAAGATGGAATAGGAAACTATCGATAAAACCTTAAAAGGGATAAGAACATGGTCATCGCAACCAATATTCTAGGTTCGGGAGTCGATTACATAGAGGGAAGGTATTAGCACCCTCTACGTCCGTTGTACTCAACGGGAACCTCTTGATTCGATTCGTGAGAGAAAGTGGATACGCTTGTTTATCTTCTAAAGGAATTTCTTGCTAATAAGAAAAGAGGTGATTATTAAGATAGGGTGCTCGCCAAGGATTGGGGCCCTTGTGCCTACGTATCTTCACTTGTAAGAAGTGGAAAATCAGAGCATTCGTAGTTCGTGGGACTACGGGTAAAGGTTTAGGAATTGTGCTCGCTAGGATTATCGCAATCCTATGCCTACGTACTCTCAACAGATATGAGAGATCAGAGCAGCCGTAGTTCGGCTAACTACGGTAAAAGGTTTGTGTTTGGAATGAACGAGAGTTTAGGTCGCATTCTAACTGCTAAACGTTGGCTTGTCTGCTCACTAGGGGAGGCCGAAGCACTAGTTTGTTATGCGCGGAAGAATGGACTAAACAATGCTCTTGGTAAAAGGTGGGTATGAGTTGAACGAGAGTTTAGGTCGCATTCTAACTGCTAAACATTGGCTTGTCTGCTCGCTAGGGGAGGCTAAAGCACTAGTTTGTTATGCGCAGAAGAATGGACTAAACAATGTCCTTGGAGATGAGTTGTGGATCGCACGAGGGCGAGTAAAGTTTGATTGGTTAAGTATTTGGTTTAGAAAAGAGGATAGATTTGAATAGGTTTTAGGGTTGTGGTCGCACGGGACGAGGTATTTGGTTAGATGTATCATATATTTAGCTAGAGGTGACGATTACTTGAAGCTTAAGAAAGACTTCTCGGGCCCAAGTAACCGGGAGAGTGAACCAAAGACTTGGAGCTCTCTCTTTTTCAACCTCAAATGCGAGAGGATAGAATTGAGTATGGTTTGAATAAGTTGAACGAATGACGATTACTTGAAGCTTAAGAAAGACTTCTCGAACCTCAAGTAATCAGGAAAGCGAACCAAAGACTTGGAACACTCTCTTTTTCATCACAAAAGGAGTTGTCTGAATGGCATTTGAAGGATAAGATGTGATTAAAGTATTTTAACAGATGAGGATTACTCGAAGCTTAAGAAAGACTTCTCGGACCTCAAATAATCAGAAGAGTGAACCAAAGACTTGGAACTCTCTCCTTTTCTCATCTAATATTATGAAAGATGTTTAATAATATTAGAGTGTATTAATCGGATGATAATTACTCGAAGCTCAAGAAAGACTTCTTGGACCTTAAGTAATCGGGAGAGTGAACCAAAGAGTTGGAGCTCTCTCTTTTTCATCCTAAGTGTTTAGAAAAAATAGACTTAAATAAGTTTATCGTTTATAGAAGACAACTGTTCGAGCTTAAGAAAGACTTCTCGGACCCAAACAATTGGGAGAGAGAACCCAAAGACTTGGAACTCTCTCTTTTTCATCTTTCATTGAATTTGTGTTAAAATAGTTATTAAATATTTTGGTTTGATTTAAGAAAATTGCTTAATATGAATCAAGGCTTGAAATTAGAGTTTTAACGTGTACACTAGCAAAGTGGACTAGTCTTCTAAGTGACCAATTAGAAATAATTGATCAAATAGGTATCACTGTAAGGAAGTTCAGGATTAAGCTTTAAAATGTTGTGTCTGTGACCAAAAGGTTGATGGCGAGGCTTTGAAAGCACTCGACTTACAGGGTAGAAAATGGCTCGATAAATCGAGAATTTATTTTTTTTAAAAGTGGTTTTAAAGCATAAACAAAAGCGATAAAAAAATATTACATTTTCTGGGAGTTTGGATACATTTGATCAGATGGGGATGAAACAAAGCAATTAGATAAATTGAACCCAGAAGATATCAAGTAATTCTTAAATCAGAATCTAAACTAAAAACAAACATGTCAAGAAGATATTTCAAATTTTAATAAAAAGAAATTGATTAGAGATTTATTTTATGTAAATGATCTTAATTAAATAAAAGATTTAAATTTGATTAACCAAATTAATTAAGATTAACTAAGATAAACATAATAGAATATCAATATCAAACATGACTTGGAATTTACCGAATCCATGGATTAAAACCCTTATCAAATTAACTAAAAATTATTTTATTTGTTAACAAAAAGAAATTGATGGGCTTAGAACCCATATTAATAATGAATGACCGCAATAGTTGACATTCCTATTTTAATATTAACCAATGTATTGCTAGAATTCATACAATTTAAAACAAAATAAATATAACCCTTAGCCTTGTGTCAATATCATTATACCACTTCAATATAATTCTAAGACAAATTGAATATTCCACAAAGTCATTGAATGTTAATAACAGTGTAAAATAATAATAACAATTCAAAACCATTAGTGGTTTCTAACCTAAATCCAAAAGAAAATAAAATGTAGTGTTGATTTTGTTTCATGGGATTAAAACTACAGCAGTATTGAATTGGGATTAAACTATGTCCAATAGAAATTTTACTCTGCTTCAAAATAAAACAAATAGCCTTTGATTTTCAAACTGTTATAGAAAATAGAAAAAAGATTTGCCACAAACTAGCCACATATCAAATTTACCATTATATCTAAACCGTAAATCTTCGGCCACCACCTACCATGTGTGTTAGTTATCAACTCACAAACATGAAAAAAAAAATTAGCACATATTCAATAAAGCAGATTAAACAACATGTATTTAAGATTTGTCTCAACAGTAAAATCAGCCATAATTTCACACAGACCAAAAGCAACCTTATGAGATAACAGGAAATGATTTAGGTGAATAACCTCTTTTGAACTTAATCTAGGCTAATAATCATGAAACCATAAATAATAATAATGGTAAAAACTTAATCAATAAATAATATTTCTCAGTTTCTTTTCAAATAAGGACAGGATTACCACAATCCATTTATGCAGAACAGAACTCGGGGCCAAAGAAAATCCAACCGAAACCGTAATAAAAAAAAGAATTAAAAACAATGTGAAGTCCAATCGATAACAGCAAGAAAACAGAGCTAAAGAATTTGGGGATTACCGATAATATTTTCGCCACAATGTTGTTGTTGTTGTCACGAAATGGAAAGTCGCGATGTTGTTGTTCTTGAAACGAAATCGACAATGTTGAGATTACCTCCGTTAAGCATCGAAGTTGCTGCTAGTGATGTCGATACCTTACATTGTTGTTGGTGAAGAAGTTGTCCTGAACGTTGCGGTTTGAATATGCGTATTGATCTGGCTCATAACGAATCAAAATGTTGAGTATTTTCGCGAGTTCGAGTTGACTTTGTCGTGGTTTAAATTCCTAAACAAAGTGCGAAGAACTGTTCGAAGTGGTTGTTGAATCAAGTGTTTGCAGAAGGAGTTTTGTTGGTGGTGTCGGCGACCATTACTTTTTTGTGAGGGGGAATCGGAAGAGATGAAGGTTAAGGGTGATAGATGGAGAAAGAGAAGGTTGATGAATGGCGGCGGAAGGGTTTCCTTTTGGGTGAGAGGAAGGTGAATAATGGAGTGAGAGAGGCGGCTAGGATTCTCCAATTTGGGGCGGCTAGGGTTATCTCTTCATGATGATGAATAGTAACTCCTTATATAATCCCAAATCCTAACCCTAATTCCAATTCCAACCAACCGTGTTTTCACTCTCAGCCTCCATTCAATTTTGTTTTCTTTTTCTTCTTTTTTTTAATTAATTAATAATCCTTTTCTAATATGATTTCCAATTATTATATTAATTATTCTAATCTAATTTTTAATATAAATCCTAACTAAAATTCTGACTCTAATAAAAAAAATCTAATTAAATATTCTAATGCCATTTATAATTCAATTCTAAATATAAACTAGTTAATTAACTAATATTAAAACTATATTATATTGACATATTAAAAAAAATTATAAGGCAAAAATAATAAAATAAAATAATAACAAAATAAAAATAAAAAATGCCACATGTCACAAATTTATTGGGCAAAAAGGTGAAAAATACGTTAAGTTGTACAAGCAATGCAAATTAAAAAATAAAGTCGGGCGAATGAAAATTTTAAAAAAGGTAGGACAAATTTGGGGTATGACACATGGTGATGAACACAAATAAGTTTTAGCACAAAACCTAGTTCTAGCATGCTAATTAGCACAAGCAACATGTTTTGTTCACAAATAGCAAGGATCATAAAAATTGGCAAGGGTTGGAAATAAGGCACAGCAGCATGGAAATGGTTTAGACAGTTTATGCAGCAAGGGTGTATCTTAAAAAAATGGCAAGGCTAGCACAATCATCAATTAGCCCTAATGCTCGTAATGCATATGGCAATTTTCAAGCTTATGACAAAGGCTCAACTTAACAATGGTATCATGACAGTTTGGTTCTTAACAGAATACACATGACATATGGATGCAAGTTCTCAAAATGTTGACCAATGAGGCTAACTAGCAGCTCAAAACAGATTCACACAAAGGCTTTCAATTCATCAAAACAAGACATACAGGCTCATCACAGTTGGCAATGCGAAGAAGATATGGATATATCATGGTCACAAACACAACCCTACTATGATGCCTAAGTGATGACAGCAATATGGTGCAAGCATGAACATGATAATGTCAAGTTTGAAAACAATCAGGTTCAAAGAATATCACACTTTCATGTTTACAAACATAGTTCAAACACAAAGCCAAAGTTCAAGTTATTCACTTAGTATTACAAAGGTAGGCAACAAACTATAATTCAAAGTGTCTCATGACAGCAAATTAAGGCATTGGTCCTCGTGAATTAAAAAAAGGCCTCACACTTACATGACTCATCCCAATGATCCTTGACAAATACAACAAGCCTATACAGCTCACAAGCATACTCAAAACATGTTATAGACCAAGCTTGAACACAAGGAAAATCCAAAAATAAGCTAGAATGGAAAATGACCTATGAGTTGCAAAATGCACATGATTTGAACAAGGTCAAAACAGAAATGGGCAGGTCAAGCATAGTTTCAAATGGTGCTATGTTAATCATCACATGAATCAGTACATAAGGGTTTCTACCTCAAAATACCAACAAACAGGTCAAGACTTAAAGAAATGCTGCTGCAACAGAAACATCATCATCATCCACAAACAGAACCAGAACCAAACAACATCAAGACATGACAATTGCAACTGTTCTCACATGTTCATACATGACATTTAAGAGGATCTCAAGGTTTAGCACATTAGAAATATGACATGGTATGATGATTATGAAAGTGAAACACATTAGTGAGCAAACAAGCAAAATAGGACAGATTCAAAAAATGAACTGCATTGTATTCAAAAAAAAACATTGTAACCACTAATACACATCAAACACATTCATGACAGTTTAAATAAGGATAGTAACTACCAACCTCTGGTAGACCTCCAAGCAAGTTTGTGCAGTATGGAAAACCTTGAAGCCTCCAAATAAGATCCAATCCAATGCCTTGATGAAGATGACAGCTTTTCTTGCACTTGAAGTAAACAAGTGAACCCTTATGACAGAACTTGAAACAAGTAATGATGATGATATTTCAGGTTATGGACAGTTGTTACATCATAAACCTAAGGTGTTTGGAGGTTTACAATGATCAAAACAGGCCTGGTGTGTGATTTGGCTGATTTTGTATGTGAAGTCAAACTTTGTTTGGTTGAAAGTTGACTTTTGGGAAAATGAGGGTTTTGACTGGTTTAACCGCTTGAACACCTCCCACACATCATTTGTGGATTGTGTGGATGGTTTGTGGTGATTTTGAGTGGGTAAAAATGGTTTTGGAAGATGTTTTGCTCAAGGCAGATTTTTGAGGTAGTTTGGAATAGTTTTCTTCACTTGTAAGAAAATGCAAAGTAGGATGAGAGCAAATGTTTTCTCTTGGGTTTTAGAGTGCTCTGATGTACCTTTCAACATAGAGGAAACCTGTATTTATAAGCAAGGAATGGTTTGGGGCAGATTTGTCTTTTGCATTTTGGAGGGAGTTTTGTAAAGTGCAATTTTGTTCAAGATTGTGGACAGCTGCAAATCCAAGCTTTTGGCTCTAGTTTATGCATAAATCAAGTGGCATGAATGAAAAAGAAGTGACTGAAGTATGGCTAGGGAGTAGGAGAACTGCAGCTGCAAGACTTCTTCCATAAAGTTTCTCTTTCCTCATTTCTTCCATTAAAATAATACCAACTTGCCTTCAACTTGCAAGACTCATCAATCCTCTTGATTTTTTGCATTTCTTCTCATCATACTCTCTAAATAACAGATAGAAACATGATCCAATGGTTGAGAATAGCTCAAGTGATCAAAAGGTGAGTTTGTAAAAAAGTGAAAATGTTGGACTCAAGTGTTGAAACCTCAACTTGTTAGATTCATAACTCTCAACTCATAAGAGCTATGGAGGAGTTCTAGTACATTTTGAAAAGCCCTCATGAAACTCTACAACTTTCTTGTTTTCATGATCTTCATATTCCAAGTGGAACTAGGTCGCAAATCCACTCAAAGTTGCTAAAAAAACATGCCTAAAAAGGCCAATAACTTAGAATTTTTCTAAGTTGTTTTTCCCTCTTGTAATGACTTTGGCCATAACTCCAAATCTATGCATTTTCTGCTCATGGACCATTGTGGGACTTTTGTAGGATTTGTCAAGAGCTTTCCAATGAGCTTTGAACCAACTCAATTGGATGTGTGGTTATGGAGTTATGGTCTTGCCCCTTTCAAAACCCTAATTTCCCGATTTCTCGATTACTCATCAACCCTTGATCCAATGGTCATGAAACTTCATGGATAAGTTCAATATGACATTAGGAACATTTTCTATTCACACTTTGGGGTCAAATTCCTTATGATTGCAGAGTTGACTTTTCGGTCAACCGAACGATCGATCGATGACTACCGAGTCGACTGTTGATGTTCCGGGTCTTTTGAGGCCTTGAAACTTCTTGAGTAGACTGCACTAAGCCATATTAACTTCATGGACCATGATCCCCTCATTGGAACACCATTTAAATCAAAAGTTAAACCACAATTGACTTTTTTCCCCAAATCTCTTGATTTTCAATTGACTGATCAATTGAAGCTCTTATGATTAAAATTGATGGTCAATATCTCATCCCCAAATACCTTATGACATATGTAGGGCCATGGAAACAGGTTTTCTTCAAGAAACAAGTTCTAACCTGATTAAAATTGAAACCCTAATTCCAACCTTTTCAACTGCAGCCACTTGCACTTGATATAAACACTTGGATGAGCTCCACAATGACCCTCAAGGCCTCTAATGAGCTTATGTGATAATATCCCTCCATAACCATGGGCTTTTGATCCTCAGATGACCTTAAAATGGCCTCCTAAACAGGAGGTGACCCACATATACTTTTCTGCCTATCCAAAGGGCTTTGACTTGTCTCTGATGATGATAACCACTTGACAACTTGAATACAAACCCTTGATTAGGTTTAGAACCCTTGGCACATCCCTCTTGTTGCACACACATCTCTTGATCCCCTGTAAAAATGTAACATGCTATGCAATACAATATGCTAGAACAATGAAATGAAACATAAACCAAGTAAAGAAAAGGTTGGGCAAATTTTGGGGTACAACAGCTGCCCCTATTCAAGTGACTTGGACCTGAAAGGATGGGAAAGCGAAGGGCTTTCAGACATTCAAGGTAAAAGATGGTTGAATACCAAAGAACCCGGAAATTTTCCAACCGTAGAATGAAACCTCCAACATCACCGTCAGGAGCCTATATCAAGTAGAATATCTGACTTCGCCATCAGTCAATAATCATCTGACTTCACCGTCGGTAATCAATCATCTGACTTCGTCGTCATTCCTAAAAATAATAAACATCTGACCTCACTGTCATTCATCAAAATAATTTGACCTCGCCGTCAGAACTCCAAATATCATATGTAAAACACTTGACTTCGTCGTCGGAACTCCATATTGAATTTTACTTTGCTGTCAATTCTCTAAACCATCTGACTTCGTCGTCAAGTCTCTGTCAGGGGTAAACATGTTCTGACCTCACCATCAGACCCATCATATGATTTCGCCATCGGAAACCAAACACCTGTGGGGAACAAAAAATTCTAACATCACAGCCAGCAACTCAAACATCTGACTTTTTCGTCAAGTAACCAAACATCTGACTTCGTCATCAGAAAACTAACCATCTGACTCCACCGTCAGAGAACAAAACATCTGACTTCACCGTCAGAGAACAAACATCTGACTTCACCGTCAGAGAACAAACATCTGACTTCACCGTCAGAGACCAACATGTAACTTCACCGTCAGAGAACAAACATCTGACTTCGTCATCAGAGAACATCAAAATAATTTGACTTCGCCGTCAGAGGGCAAATATCTGACTTCACCGTCAGAAAACCAATAAACATCCAACTTCACCGTCAGAAGGCAAACATCTAATTTCACCGTCAGAAGAACAAACATCTGACTTCACCGTCAGAAGGCCAACATCTAACTTCACCGTCAGAGAACATCAAAATAATTTGACTTCGCCATCAGAACTCAATATTAAATCTGTGAAACATTTGACTTCGCCGTCGGTTCTCGAAACTATCTGACTTCGCCGTTAAAAACTCCACATAATAATCTGATTTCGCCATCATTTCCCAAACCATCTGACTTCGCCATCATTTCTCAAAATAATCTGACTTCGCCGTCAATTCTCCAAACCATCTAACTTCGTCATCAACTTCTCAATAATGTCTGACTTCGCCATCAATTCTCGACATTCAGTCGATAAAAGCATCTGACATCGCCGTCAACTCCCAAAATCACCTTACTTCGACGTCATCTCCTATAATCATCTGACTTTGCCGTCATTTCTCAACACAATCTGACTTCACCGTCATGGTGAAGAAATCCATTGGGGAAATATGAACTTAAATAGACTCTGTTGCAGAGAACACATCTGTCAATAATCCTGCTGGAGGCCCGGATACCACACAGGCTTGAGAAATATGCTGATAATTGCTGGAGATACACCTGGAAATAAAGAGGTAACAACCTGGTTTATGTTTCACAATGCATATGTTTGAAGATGGCGTAATGCTCCATACGAAATGGAAATGCTACGCGTTTGGGAGGATGTTATGCACGATGCAAATGCAAAAGAACCACCTCAACAAAATAAATGTTGAAGAGAGGAAAACAACTCCGCTGGGGGGAAAACTAGGCACGTCTAGTGCCTATGGACTCATGCTGGGGAATACAAGCTTTGGATGGCCTCTGAGATAACTTCCGGGTAAAATTGTTCAGTTAAGCACAAATCCACTCCGTTGGCAATCAAAATCAAACTCTGCTGAGGATGGAGAATAAACAATCTCGGGGGAGAAAACCAACCCACTGACTTGGCTGGGGATTAGGTAGGGAGGGAATCGACATCGACCTCTGCTTGGGGAAAATGAGCACAGTACTCAACAATATTGACCTCTGCTTAGGGAAATGAAACAACGTCCCGGACTCTGAGGGGACAGGGGCTAATCGTTCAGACTTTGTGGGGAAGACGAAATTCTGCATCCACTCCACTGCTGGGGATAAATCCACCTCTACCTGTTGGAAATGCTCCTACTCTGCTGGAGACATCAATCTCGACCTACTGAGGGTAACCTTAACTATATGGAGTTTCAAGCTATTGGGGAGGTGAACACGCTTAGCTTGCGCATTTCCTTTGGATGCGGGACTTCTGGAAAAGTTTCGAGGCTGGGAGTCCTGTAAATAACAAAATGGCAAATACATTTCGTGCAGCAAACGTCGTCTTACTTATCACCTGTGACTTTATTCAAGCAAAAGCATTATTTCGATTATAGTTGGCAGAGCCCACAAAATTATGTATGCAAAGTTTTATCAAAAAAAACATCAGGCATCTTTTACAAGCAAAACGGTAAAAGATAAATAGCCTGTAAATAGGCAAATTTACAAGGGGACGCAACTCCTGAAATGAGAAAGCTACATAAGCAAAATACAGAAATGCACAAGAATTACAAAAATGTCGGCAATGTGGCACAAACAACCACCATAGAACGACTCAACTATGACTCGCGTGACTTCGACGCCTTTCCGATGCTTCGTCTTCTGAAGAGATTGATTTGGACGGATGATTCTCGAGTCTTCCCACAATCCACTATGCTTTGAGGATCTATGCGTGGACCGTAGTCGTTTGCTTTTCAAATCCCTAACTTTTGCCCGAATCGCCCTTGCGGGTTTTCGATTCACCGGAATACCCATTTTTGCCAAAGTTGCCCTTTCGGGTTTTCAACTTTGCGGGTTTACATTTTTCTCTTTTTATCCCTAATTTTTGCCCGAACCTATCTTTTTATGGTTCGCCGGGATGCCCCATTCTTGCCTGGATTTTCTTTTTCTTTCCAGCGGGTCTATTTTAAGCAAAGTATTTTTTGACTGCGTCCGCGTTCACGGGGGACGTAAAATCTTCACCATCCATGGTTGAAAGTAGCAAGGCTCCTCCGGAGAAGACTTTGCTCACAACATACGGACCTTCATAATTGGGAGTCCATTTACCCCTGTAATCGTTCGGTGGTGGGAGAATCCGCTTCAACACCAAATCACCTGCCTGAAAGCTCCGAGGACGTATCTTCTTATCGAAGGCTTTCTTCATCCTGCTTTGGTATAGACGACCGTATGCGATGGACGCCAACCTTTTCTCATCCATCAAACTGAGCTGATTCAACCTATTCTTCACCCATTCTGCTTCATCTAGTTTGACGTCAGCCAGAACTCTCAAGGAAGGTATCTTGACTTCCAGTAGTAGGACAGCTTCCATACCATACACCAACGAGAAGGGAGTTGCCCCAGTTGAAGTACGCACCGAGGTGCGATATCCGTGTAAAGCAAAGGGCAACATCTTTTGCCAATCTTTGTAAGTCACAACCATCTTCTGCACTATCTTATTTATGTTTTTATTGGCCGATTCCACAACGCCATTCATCTTCGGACGATAAGGAGACGAGTTGTGATACTCAATCTTAAAGTTCTGGCACAACTCCTTCATCATATTATTATTCAGATTGGAGCCATTATCGGTAATGATCCTTTCAGGTATCCCATAGCGGCAGATGATGTCTCTTTTGATGAACCGGGCTACAACTTGCTTTGTGACATTAGTATAGGAGGCTGCTTCGACCCATTTGGTGAAATAGTCAACCGCCACTAAGATGAAACGATTCCCATTGGACGCATTCGACTAGATATTGCCAATCATATCGATGCCCCACATGGAGAAAGGCCATGGAGATGACATGACATTCAAAGGACACAGCGACACATGAATCTTGTCGGCATAAATCTGACACCATAGTTAACCAATAATACTTGAAGCAATCGGACTCCATAGTTAACCAATAATACCTTGCTCTCAACAACTTTCGAGACATGGCATGCCCCCCTGCATGTGTCCCAAAGGCCCCTTCGTGGACCTCTTCCATAAGCAAATTCACTTCTTTTTCGTCCATACATCTTAGCAGCACTAAGTCAAAGTTCCTTCAATAGAGTACACCGTCTAGATTCAGGTAGAAGTTACCAGATAACCTCCTCAAGGTCTTCTTATCCCGGGTCGATGCCCCAGGCGAATACTCCTGATTCTTGAGAAAGTTCTGGATGTCGTAATACCATGGCTTGCCATCAGAAGCTTCTTCTATTGCAAAAACGAATGTTGGCCTATCGAGGCGTGAGATAACGATTCTTGGTGCATCGTTCCAAAAGTTCACTTTGTACATTGAAGATAAAGTAGCCAAGGCGTCTACCATCTGATTTTCTGCTCTCGGCACATGGTGAAACCCTACATGATCGAAGAAAGGTAGCAATCTTCTTGCATAGTTCATATAAGGGATCAGATTTGGTTGGCGCGTCTCCCACTCTCCTTTGATCTGGTTGACCACTAAAGTTGAATCACCGTAGACATCAAGATTCTTGATTCTTAAATCGATTGCTTCTTTGATACCCATGATACACGCTTCATATTCGGCCTCATTGTTTGTACAAGGAAATGTCAACCTGGCAGTGAAGGGTATATGCGTTCCATGGGGGTTGTAATGATTGCCCTAATTACACTGCCGTAGGAGTTAACAGCACCGTCAAAGATCAATTTCCACTGGGAACCCAACTCAGGACCTTCGTCAGGCAACGGCTCATCACAATCTTTCATCTTCAAGTACATAATATCTTCGTCGGGAAAATCAAACTTCATTGGCTGATAGTCGTCAATTGGTTGCTCTGCGAGATACTCTGACAAAACACTCCCTTTAATAGCTTTCTGAGACACATACTGAATGTCATATTCTGTCAGAACCATCTGCCATCTAGCAATCCTTCCTGACAGTGCTTGCTTTTCAAATACGTACTTAATCGGGTCCATCTTTGAAATTAACATGGTTGTATGGTTTAACATATACTGCCTTAGGCGTTTGGCGGCCCAAGCTAGTGCACAACAAGTTTTCTCCAACATTGAGTATCTGGACTCACAGTCTGTGAACTTTTTACTCAAGTAATAAATTGCATGCTCTTTTCTCCCGGTCTCGTCGTGTTGACCGAGAACACAACCCATGGAGTTCTTAAGGACTGTTAAGTACATTATCAACGGTCTTCCAGCCACCGGGGGCATCAGCATTGGAGGTTCCTGCAGATACTCCTTTATTTTCTCGAACGCTTTCTGACAATTCTCATTCCAAACGATCGCCTGATCTTTCTTTAGTAACTTAAATAATGGCTCACAAGTGTCTGTGAGGTTAGATATGAATCGAGCGATGTAGTTCAATCTACCTAAAAAACCACGAACTTGTTTCTCGGTCTTTGGTGCTGGCATTTCTTGAATTGCCTTGATCTTTGCAGGATCAACCTCTATACCTTTCTCACTGACAATGAACCCCAAAAACTTTCCTGACCGCACGCTGAAAGTGCACTTGTTTGGATTCAGCCTCAACTTGAATTTCCTCAATCTCTCAAACAGCTTTAGAAGATTCACCAGATGCCCCTCCTCCGTTTGGGACTTTGCAATCATAACGTCGACATATACTTCAATCTCATGATGAATCATATCATGAAAGAGAGTCACCATAGCTCGTTGATAAGTTGCCCCTGCGTTCTTCAAACCAAAAGGCATCACTTTGTAGCAGAACGTCCCCCATGGAGTGATGAAAGTCATTTTCTCCATGTCCTCCGGTGCCATCTTAATCTGATTGTATCCGGAAAAGCCGTCCATGAAGGAAAACACTGAGAATTGTGCGGTGTTATCAATAAGCACATCAATATGAGGGAGCGGAAAATCATCCTTTGGGCTTGCTCTATTCAGGTCTCTATAATCGACACACATCCTGACTTTGCCGTCCTTCTTAGGCACGGGCATGATGTTTGCAACCCACGGAGGGTAATTGGTTACAACAAGAAATCCGGCGTCTAACTGCTTCTGGACTTCTTCTTTGATCTTCATTGTCATATCAGGTCTGGTTCTTCTCAATTTCTGTTTAACAGGAGGACACTCTTCTCGAAGAGGTAGACGATGAACTACAATATTTGTGTCAAGTCCAGGCATATCTTCATATGACCAAGCAAAGACATCCTTATACTCTTGGAGTAACTCAACCAGTCTTTGCTTGACATCATTTCGCAACGTGGCCCCTATTCTGACCTCCTTCTTATCTTCCTCAGTTCCCAGGTTGATGACTTCAACTTCCTCCTGATGAGGCAGGATGACCTTCTCCTCTTGTCTTAACAATCTGGCAAGCTCTTTGGGCAGGTCTTCGTCTTCATCAATCTCTTCTTCTGCTTCAAAGATCGGATTGTCAAAGTCACACCGAGTCATAGACGAGTCTGAGTCGATGGTATCTGAAATGTGTAACCTGCAATGATGATGTTTTTATGCTTAAATGATATGCAAACAAACACAAACCACATCGCCATTTTAATTTTAGAAAATAAAAACAAGAATAACAAGGATCATAAAATTTTGAATGAAAAGACACCTTTTTGATTGATAATGATAATAGATTGTTTGCACACATAACAGATAGGGCCTTACAAAATGAAGACCAATATGCTCTGGGCAGAGCACAGGGCAATACATTTAATTAAAACAAAGCAATTACTCTTCATAGGTCACAAAGACAACTTCTTCCACGGTCCAATTCTTCAAACCCTGGCCAGGGACACATGGCTTGATCCATGCATCCATGTCGCAGTCGTTGTCTCCTTCCTCGTCAGATACGGAATTGATTCTTTCGAATATCACCCCACCACTGGTGAATTGAACAGGTCCTTTGTAACATGGAACGTTTTGTGAAGAAGACGCATACGGGTTGTATCCTAATCCAAACTTATCTTGTTTGTTGGGGACGCTTACCACTTGCCTCCATCCTTGTGCTGCTCCAGATTCCACTACGGCTTATGCTTCCTTATATGACGACATGGCAATTTCTGGAGCTTTGACCTCAACCGGAGCCTTTTCTTTGATTTGGACAGTCTCGAAGGCCTGACACAGTGTTTCATGAATTTCACCATCGAATTCCACATAATTGAATGAAGACAGATGGCTCACTATGATGTCTTCCTCTCCACAAACAGTCACAATATTCCCATCCACCGTGTACTTCAATTTCTAGTGCAAAGTCGATGTCACAGCCCCTGCTGAGTGTATCCAAGGCCGACCCAAAAGGTAGATATACGCCGGCTGGAAATCCATTATGTAGAATACTATATCAAAAATCTCAGGACCCATTTGGATAGGCAGAGTTATCTCCCCAAAAACAGATCTTCGGGTTCCATCAAAGGCTCACACAATCAAATCACTAGGTGTACAATAAAGGCCCTGATGGTCTATTTTCATGAAATGCTTTCTTTGGCAACACATTCAAGGACGATCCTGTATCAACGAGAACGTGTGACATCACTGTTCCTCGGCACTCAAGTGAAATATGTAAAGCCAAGTTATGGTTTCTCCCTTTCAGTGTCAAATCACGATCAGTGAATCCCAACCCGTTACCTGCGTTGACGTAGGCCACCACTCCCTCCAACTGATTCACGGATATCTCTTAAGGTATGTAAGCATTATTCAAAACCCTGAGTAAAGCATTCCTGTGAGCTTCAGAACATAATAGCAACGACAAGATGGAAATCTTTGAAGGAGTCTGTTGTAAGTGATCCACAATTTTGTAGTCACTCCTTCTTATCAAACGCATGAATTCCTCGGCGTCCTTCAGCAAGGCTTCCTTTTCTCTTGTCTGAGAGCTTTCTTCAACCACCACTTTCCCTTTACCTTTGTCGGTCCTTTCTGCATTTATTTCGGGAGGTGCGAGTATCCTCCCACTTCGAGTCATTCCTCCAGTTCCTCTCAAATTATCAATCGAGTCCAAAGGCGAATTCTTTAATTCCTGCTTCTGCCTATTGCAATAGACCTTGGCCCCATAGTTCCAAGGGATCACCTTAGAGCTCTCATAGGGTACAGGTCCTACCTTTGTGAATATAATATTGGGCCTCGCCGGAGGTGCAGAAATCGTAATTGTTTTGTACGGGATGGAGATGGTGGCCACCTCGTCCTTATCTTCAATGACTACCTCTTCAACATTCTTCTTACAGATTCTATAAAATTGCAATAGACCGTCATCCATCATGCGTTGTATATGGTTCTTCAGATTCTGACATCCTTCGGGACAAATCATACAGTCTTCACAATCCTCTCCACAGCCCGCGAACACCCCTTCTTCTAACAACTTGCTCTTCACAAAACCTAACAGCGTCTTCAGGTTCTTCACATTGGACACCAAGTTCAGGCCTTCTTCACTGACAATAGCATTCACACCACCACCCCTACCATGGTTAGGCATGGGGGTTTTGATCCACGTTTGGCGCATCCTGATTGAAGTTGATAGCCTTACTATCAATAAGGTCTTGTACCTTGTGTTTGAAGGCTTTACAATTGTCGATGTTGTGGCCGGGGGCGCCAGAGTGGAATTCACACCTAGCGTTGGCGTCATATCCGGGAGGTGGTTGGCCAGTTAGAGGTGCCATTGTCCTTTTCTAGACCAACTGCAGTTGAGTTAAGTGTTGTAATAACTGAGCGTATGGCATCGGTGGTGTGTCAAAGTGCCTATCTACCAACCTTCTCCGATCTTGGAACTGCCTCGGTGCATAATTTTGTTGTTGAGGTCGTTGTGGCTGTTGTTGACGTGGTTGTTGTTGCTGAGGTTGTACCGCCAGAATGGCAATACTAGCTACTTGTAGTGGTTGCTGATAATACGTTCGTTGTTGATGTTGATTCGGATATCTATTTCGATTGTTAAAGTCGGACACTTCATTTGTCTCGTTATCTTTCTTCTTCGCACCAAAAATCTTTCTTCCACCTCCAGATGAGGTCCTTTCCCCTGGTTGTATCTTTCCTATTTTAATACCGTTTTCGACCCTCTCGCCGGTAATAATCAGGTCCGAAAAGCTCCCAGACATGCTAATCACTAACTTATCATAGTAAATTCCTGGTAATGTGGCCACAAAAAGATCAATTAGTTCTCTCTCCACCATGGGAGGTTGAACCCTAGCAGCAAGCTCTCTCCATCTCTGTGCGTATTCCTTAAAGCATTCGTTGCTTCTCTGTGATAAATTCTGAAGTTGTACTCGGTTTGGTGCTAGGTCATTGTTGTATTGGTAGTGCTTAACGAAAGCCTCTGCCAAATCCCCCCGGCTTCTGACATTAACAGGCTCTAAACCCATATACCATTCGAGGGATGGTCCCGACAGACTATCTTGAAAGAAATGCATCAGTAACTTCTCATCATCGGAGTATGCAGACATCTTTCAGAAATAAGAGCGAAGATGCACCCTTGGACACGTTGTTCCTTTGTATTTATCGAAATTTGGCACCTTGAACGTTGGAGGAATCCTGAGTCCTGGAATCAATCATAGGTTAGACATATCCAGACCCATAGTGTTTTGGCTTTCAAGGCTTCTCATCTTTTCCTCTATCGCCTTGAATCTTCTATCAGCATCGGGTTGCAATCCTGCCCCAATATCTCCCAAAGAGAAAATATATTCATGATCATCTTGTTCCCACTGGGGGCCGTTGTTACCTTGTACAGGTCCCATTGGAACTGGGATGGGAATTCCAGTTTGGTTTCCTCCGCCCAGAGGGATAACCGTCGGGATAGCATCTTCCTGTGGCGTACTGTTTTCCGATGGAGGAGGTACAGTAGGGGTTCCACCATGTAGAACCCCACTTCCATCAACTCTTGACACCAAAGGTTGCACCAATGTCCTCAACTGTTCTTGGTCGTTGGCTACGCCCTACATCATGTCCATAAACTGCGCCATCCTCTCGCGAAACTCTTGAAGGATGCAAAATGCAGACATGTAAATATGTTTCAGGGAAATTTCCCCCTCGATTCTAGTTCCCAGAAGAAGGAGCAACCATGAAAAACCCCACAGACAAGTGAACAGAATAACAACTCCTCATATAATAACAAACCAACCAATAGTGTGCATACATCAGTTGAGTACAAAATAGAGATGACCTCAAATCAACAAGCCTGATGATGGTCGATACAAAAAGCAAAACAACAAGATATAACGAAAGATAATCAAGCTGAGTGTTGAGATCGGAAATCCTCTAGCAGCTTCCGCGTCTCAGGATGATCAGGTCTGGCAAGTAGACCCTGTATGATTTGCTCTCGCCGGTTGATGGTGCACTGTAGACTATCAATGTGGTTGTCCCAGGCTCTTTCCCCAAAGCATGCTTCAAGTTTGCTTCTCTTGGTATCTGCCCTCAACCTACAATCCTTCAGGTCCGCGATAGCTTGGCTCAATCTATGCTCATTATGATATCTGAGAGCTTCTTCTGCTGAGATCTTCTCGTCTTTTGCTCTGAGTTAACTCTTTAACTTGGCGATCTGTTATTTCAGCTTATCCTCTCGCTCCTTGTTGTTAGTGAGCATGGCGTTCCATACTGATTCAAACTTAGAGATCTCTAAGTAAGCCTTGTTTAGATTATTCTTTTTGGTAGCAAGCACACCATAGACAGAGTTCAAATCTCGGCCTGTGCTTTCTCTGTCACTAGTCTCTTTTGTCAAATCCATACCCAATTTGTTGATGAGCTCAGTCTGTCTCTTGAAAGAATTGACAGCATCAATCTTCTCGCTTCGGAGTTGAATGATTTCTTTCTCCAATTCTTCATTTGCTTTTTTCAACTCTTCTTTCTCTAACAATACCTGATTTTATTTCTTAATGTCCACAGTAGTGGGTTCTCCTATCATGAGTGGATACAAAGGTGTAACTGAAGGAAATGGCATTAAAAACTTCGCAGCTCTATCATGAATCCAAGTAAGGTATGGGTCGTAAGCTCGGCTGTTACTCTTCCCCAATAAAGACTTCCCCTTCCTCTGGATGTTATTCCATGCATGTCTTCCTAAAGTCTTACCTTCCAATAAACCAGTGAGATACAGAGATTCCTGTATCTCATCTTCCCTAGGAGGCTCCCTCAGTGCATACCCAAATTGTCTGACCAATAAAGAAGGGTTATAGTTGATGCAACCTTTCCTTCCGACCAAAGGGACGTTAGGAAATCCACCGCAACTATAAATGATATTTGTACCAAGCATGTCTCGGTCAAACCAAATGATGTTCTCTGCAGATAGACCCATCAACCTCTCCGACCATTCTGAAGTACTAGCAGTGGCAACAAATGGACATGTCTTAGGCATATGACTGACAAACCAAACATATAGCAGAGGAACACAGCAAGCTACATTCTTTCCTCTTCGTTTCTCATTTTTGTAGTGGACAGAATGATAAACATCGCCAAGAAGGATAGGCACTGGATTTTTTGAAGCCAGGATATGGAACGCATCTACATCCACAAAATCCGGAAGGTTAGGAAACAAGACGATACCATATACACAAAGATCCAGGATGGCACTAAACACAATCCAACAACCATCCTTAGCGCACTGTTGAGCTTTCTCAATCAAGCAAGGCAGAGGAAAACCATATACCCCAAGTCTCTGGATCATCTTCCCATTTAACTCTGAAGCCTCAAGATGCAAAACAGTGGCGAGCTCGGCCAGATCAGGCTCAGTATCAACATGAACAAACGGCATATGATTCCGAATGGGTACCCCTAATAGCTCAGAATATTCCTCAAGGGTGTTGCACCCTAAAATTTGCTCAACCTATTTCACCTGGTTTATGTTTTAATTGCATTATCATTTGCATAGTCACATCATGTACATGGTCCAATCATTTGCATATCATAACATAGCAAGTCATCTAACAGGGGGTCAAGTGCCATCCTTATCTAAAGAAGCACATCAAGGGGCCTTATTCAAGCTGAAGAACATCCAGGAATGGGTTGAAGCTTTGAGGAGATTTGAGTGTCAACAGGTGGATTTCTCTCCTAACTTGAGGTGTATTGAAGATCATCAACATGGAATTATGAATTTGAGGTGTGTATGGATCCCATGGGAGGCCTAGAGAGCCTTATTAAAGCTTAGACAAGTCATGGTATCAAGTTCAAGAACCACAGTTGAGGTGTGTACAAGTAGGGTTTCATCTGGGTAACCCTAGGTCAAGGAGAGCAAATAAAGGGCATCAAGACCTAGCTCTAGGTCATGGAAGTCATGGATTGATATGTTAAAGCATGTGTATGGATGATTCAAGATCAACTTCCAGATAATCAAGAGTGGTTAGAGGTGTTTGATACAGGGTTCCTAGGGTAAAATCCCTTGTATAGCACTGGACTTCCAAGCCACATAAGTCAAAATACAAGTTTCAAATGGATTCTTAGGAAACATGAAACTTGTAGGTATTCTCAATAGCTTTAATTTGAGTACTAGAAGTCTTCAAGAAGATTTGTAGAACTCAAGTTATGGTTCTTGCAAGTTATGGGTCACTAGAGGACACTGAAATTTATCTGTGAAAGTCACTTGACTTCCAAGAAACTTTTGCCCATAAAGGAGTTTTCAAATGGATTCTTGGCCAACATAAGAATTGTAGGGCTTGATCTTACATTTAATTTGAGTGCTAGAAGTCCTCAAGAAGATTTGTGGAACTCAAGTTATGATCTTGGCAATCCAGGGGTATTTTGGGAAAGTTAAATTATAGGTCATTTTTCAACATAGGTCAAAATCTCCATCTTCCACTCCTCAAATGAAAAAATGTTCAACATGAGATGTGCTTATAATGGTGTTTCTAGGTCAGATATGAAGTCATGGTGAGATGGATTGGCTTATTTCACAAAGGGCCCCAAAATGGCTTAAAATGGGAGATTTTTCAAATAATTCAAGGAAAAATGATTTTTTGACTTGCAAGGCATAAGCATGGCATATGGGTAGTCATTTTGAATTGAAATTGAATTTCAAACACATTGGCAATGCCACAATTTTGATATGAGCTATTGTTTTGTGAGTTGCCTTGGAAAATGCTTTCTTACATCATAAGTAACATTTGCAAAACACTCCTTTAGATCAAATCCATGGCCCTAACCCTTACCAACCCCTTCAAAATATCATATGGAGAGAAATTGGATAAGAATCAAGGTATTGAAGCAAGCTAAAACTCAGTTGTCATGTATGAACTTCTCATGACAATTTCAAGTGCAAGAGATATTGGATATCTCACATAGATCATTTCAGAAGTTTCTAGAGCATTCCTACAGGTTCTATATAAGGTTTATGATTGATTCAAGGCATTGGTTGGTGAAGATTGAGAGAGAATTGAGAGATAGAACTCTGATTTTGCACCTTGCAAAACAGAATCGGTTACACAAATTTGAGCCATTTCAATCCAAACTTTTGCATTCAGTATCTTTATCTTGAGTTGTTGAGTGAATTCAGAAAGATTTCTGGCCAAGATTGTTGAAGAATCAAGAAAGAGCATCGTGAGTTCATCCCTTGCAACTCAAAATCGAATTTGAGAATTCAGAGAGATTCAACACAAATTGATGCATACAGAAGCTTGATAATTATTAATTAATCATATCTGGAGGATCTTGAAGCATAATTCGAAGCTTTCCTTGTTCTGTTCACTCCATTTTCACAGGTTAGTAAAATTCATTCTATGGCTTGATTCATGTAAAATTGTTAGGTTTTAATTGGTTAGATGCAATGTAGAACATGGCTAGGTCGTTTATGGTAGAGAATTTCACGATTTAGAGACAAAATTAGGTTGAGCCAATTTTCTGTTGATGGATATAACTAGTGTTTCTTGATGATCTAAGCTTAGTTATTTGGTTAGTTTTACTTAGGGTGAGGTGTAGATGATCCTAGGATTGTTAATTTTGAGTTTGGTGAGAATTTATTTGTGAGCATTTTCTGAGATGATCATCGTGTTTTAAGATGGGGAGGGATTCAATACACATGGATGATATGGTTGGATTGCTTGTGAAAAAAACGAATTGAATGATGTAATTAAGGGTGAGTTTGGGTGAAGATTAGTGATGTTGATGATTGGGGACGACGGTGGCGCCACGTCCGGCCACCGTCTGTTGTTTCTTCCCTCCAACTTTCAAAAGGTAGGAGATGATCTTTTAACCCTAGGATGAGAGGAAGACCTTTGACTCAATCTTGATCCCACGGCCACGAGTGATTGTTATTTTATGAAGGAGTCTGAAAGGAGCCAAAACGCTCCGTTTCATTTAATGAATTGGCATGGGCTTAGTGATAAACTTGTTATTGACACCCCAGTTTGGAGGCCCATTGAGAAACACACGCGAATCAATTGCTATTCCACACAAGGTTTTGCCATTTTCTTTACATTTTCATTTTATTTTCTGAATGTTTGTGGGCTTAATGCGTGCTTGACTGTTAGCACCCCCCTCTGGGCCCAACTTAGCTTTTGTACTGACATTTATTGCTATTCAACACGCATAATTTCCATTTTCATTATAATTTCTTTGATTTTTATGGTTTTAGCATAGTTGATAAAAAATTCATAACAATTTGAAAAATGGTCATTTTAGGTTGAGATTTTTTTCCTTGTTTCCCTTAGGACCTATAGAATTTAATAAAATCATAAAAATATTATTTCATGCATTTTTCGTTTTCTGGCATATTTTACAAATTTAATTGCTTTTATTTTGCATTTATTTGATACTCCAACTTTCTGATTTTTGTATGAACACTTTATTTTGAGTTTTGATTTGATTCCTTTTGCTCTGGTTAGAGTAGAGATACATGCTCCCTTAGTGATTTTTCTCATATTTTTATAGTGAAATTTAGGTTAGTTTTGAATAATGAACTTTAAGTGCTAGAATTAGGGTTTCACAACATTTAGGTGTAGTTTAGTGCATAGTTTTGGGGTTTATTAATTGATTTAGGTTCTGGGATCTATATGGGATATAGGGTATATAGTTAGGTTCCCTTAGAAATTAATCTAGGATTTTATAATGAGTATTACCATTTTATTTGATTTTTGCAATTTGAGTGGTGATTGTGTGTTTTCCCTCTTGGGCATTTTGCTTGTTTGTTTGGTTTGGGCTATTTCAATTGGGCTTGGGGCTTGGGCTTTGCTTGTTGAGGCTTCTGAAGACTTGGAGGATGTTTGGAAACAAAGGATGGAGCTTGGGGCATGAAGACTTTTCTCTTTGAAGGTGGTTTTTGAAGACTTAGGAAATAGGAAATATAGGGAGAGCTTTAGATTAGATTGATTTCTTCTTGCAAACATAGAAAGCATCTTGTGCTTCTATTCCTCCCTATGACAAAAAGTCCTTTTAGGGTATTCACATCCCTCCTTTGTAGGGATAAGTGACATACTTTAGAAGTAGAACTTTGAGGGAACCTTTCCCCTACAATGCTAAGTGCTTATAGGCTTCCTTTGGTTGTCAATAAGCTGTTTAGCATTTCAACTTAATCTGATAATTGATTCTCTTCTGGAGTGGTGGTATTGAAGATGGGAACCTATTAAAGATTGAAGTTCATTGAAGATTGATAAAGATGAAGCTTGTGCCTGTCAAAGATAGTTATCTGTTAAAGTTAGGGTTTTGCTGCTGTTTGAAGCTGTCTACTGGTTGAGGTTCATGCTTGCTAGAGCTGGGATACTTTTGAAGATAGGAGCTTGTTTGAAGTTTGAAGATCATTGAAGAGTGAAGATGGGATCTTGCTTGAAGTTGTTATTGTCATTTCCCTTTGCTGTTAATCAACTGTAGATGTCAGAGTTGTTTCTGTTTGAGCTGCTTACTGTAGGAGTTAGTGTTGCTGTCAGATCTGGTGTTGGGTTTTATTTCTTTTTCTGTATTGATTATTGGCTGGTACAGCTTGCCCCTTAGGCTTGAAGTGAATACTGTTTCACTTCGCCTGTTGTTTTCCCAGGTTCAAGGTAGAGCGGGACTCCCTTGCCTTGCTTGTATTGATGCATTGCATACATGTTTACTGTTTACTGTATATATCTGTTTCTTTTCCGTTTATCCCCTAGGATCTCTGTTTCCCTCTGTGCAAGAGGGAAATATGACAGACATTAGGTTTTAACCCACGCATGACAACATTAGGGTAGTTTTGCTTCCCATTTTCAACCTTAGGTTTTTAGAACGTCGTTTCTCTTCTCATCTAGAAACAATCCAAAACACAATAATATGTCAAACACTATAAAAAGCAGTTCTTGCGTAAAAGACTGAAAATAAACCAAAACGTCATTTTTGTCCGCATGGACTCTTAATCGGGAGAAAACCTTTTTCAGAAGGATAAAAAACAAACAGACAGACCTGTGTCTTCCGTGGCCCGAACTACGTTTGCTCTGATCTTTCATGCTGTATGAAAGTACGTAGGCATAGGATGCCGTATCCTAGCGAGCAACCTTCCCCTCCTTTCCGTAGGTAGGTGAACTACGTCGACTCTGATTTCTCGTTCCAGACGGGAATACGTAGGCATAAAGTGTGATACTTTGTCGAGTCATTTTATTTTCTTTTAACCCCAGACCTTTAGAGTAGATAGAATAACAATCCGTACTAGAAAACAAGCGTGGATCCCGTCGAGTACGACGAACGTGAGGGGTGCTAATACCTTCCCCTTGCGTAACCGACTCCCGAATCCAGGATTTGGTTGCGATGAACATTCCTTTCCTGTTTTGCGTTAGGTTTACTCTGAGTGTTTCCTTTCCCTCCTTTGGGATAAATAACGCACGGTGGCGACTCATCTGTCATAGCCGGCGCCGATTTTCGCAGTAGCGACAAAGGGTAGGAGCCAAGACATAGTCAGGAAAGACGAAACATCTCAATTGGGCATCATAGAATTGTAGGAGAGCATAAACACCACTGATCTCATATGCGGAGGGCTTACAGACATATCTCAATAACCTCCCATAAGACTTCTTGAAATCTTCCATTACTGCTTTTTCACCCAAGGCAATCAAACTCAATAAAGTACTAACATTCGGAGCTAGAAACTCGTAGGCCACAGTACTCTTCAAGGGCTCCATAGCGAGGTTACTAGAATCGGGAAGGAAATAAACACCTGCGACACAAATACATGTTAATGAAATGCAGATGAAAATGCAAATGCAAATGCAAACAAGGAATCAAGACTGTTGTGCTGTTGTTTGAGAAGGTCGGCGCTTCGCTTTAGTCACAACACTGACATTAGGACCTCTTGATATCCAAACTGTAAAGAACCGGGTAGTCTGAAAGCCAAAGTTTCCTGCATAGCCCAATCCCTCTCACAGGTATGGATCTATCCACTGACAAGGTTCGGCATCCAATGTGTTCATCAGCGTCACAGACTTTCTAGAAATGATGATACGTTCACCATTTCTGATTTGGCATCATCATCTCCTGAAGAGGCCTCACTTAGCTGACTCACAAATGATCGGTTCCCAGAGTCGACAATTCTCAAATCAAAAATCCCAACCGATCCTAAGGATCTGAAGGAAGATCATCAGAGAGAATCTCGTCTGAGTGTGAATTTCATGGGGAACTGTATCTGCTAAGCAAACAGGCCCCCCACTAATCTCCACTACTAAAGCTAGGTTCATGCTCAAGCCTGGGTCTGGCTTATCACTCATTGGAACTTCCCTCCCACAGCACAAGAATAATGATATATGATGCGGAAAATAAAGTGTGGAAAGCGAATAAAGATAAAGCACACATGTACACAACCAAAAATAAACAAACAAGCGCTAGGATTGACTCGCATAGGGGATATTCCAGTCCCCAGCAGAGTCGCCAGCTGTCACTACTGCAAAAATCGAGGCTGGCAATGACAAAAGAGTCGCCACCGTGCGTTATTTATCCCAAGAGAGGGAAAGGAAACGCTCAGAGAAAACCTAACGAAAAGAGGGATAAAATTGGTCATCGCAACCAAATCTCGGGTTTAGGAGTCGGTTACACAAGGGGAAGGTATTTAACCACTGGGGTGGCGATACATCCAAGTATTAATGCCACCCCATGTGTTCATATACCAAACAAGCATGAATTTCTGGGCAATAACAAAGGCAAGCAAGGCAAGATCATGAGATACGATTACATCACAACTCATCCAAAACTCAACCAGTTTTAGCAAAATTTAGGTCTAACTTGTGTAAAATTTGATAAGGAAAACAATGGCAATATTAGTTTTCCAAGATAATGCATCAAAATTAAAATCCGAATGCAACTGTCATGTGAAGCTTGGATGTGCATTTTGAAAACTACAGCTCAAAACAGAAATGAATATGGTCAAATGAGGGTATGAACAACTTTCAAATACACAAACCAAAGATTCTAGATGCAAGGATCAATCAGAAACAGCCCCAAACAGAATTTGTCATGTTTCTTGCAACTATGTGAACAAAAGTGTTGAAGTGCATTTTGAAATCAAAGGACCAAACCAGATGCATTTAAAGTCATGTAATGGCCTGAGCAAGTTTCAAATATACAAAACATGGATTCTATATGTCAAGATCAGTCAAAAACAAATCCAAACAAAATCTGGTATGCAAGTTGCAAATGAAGGCTTGTGATGTGCATTATGGTGGCTGTGATGCAAAACAGAAGTGATCATGATCAAGTAAAGGTATGCACAAGTTTCAAATGTGTTGTTCATGGATTCTACATGCAAAGATCACATAAAAACAGTCCCAATCAAAAATTGGTATGCAAGTTGCAAGAATTGGACAAAGGTGTTGAAATGCAATTTTGGGAAAACAAGGATAGTTTATGATGCAGCAGGCATTCCTCAACTTAATACACATGAAGTGGTTTACATACATATCAAACACATGAATTCAAACACAAATTGCAAGAAGGCTCAACATGGTGATTGATAGCACATGAGGTGAAAACAGAAAACAGAATCTGGCAGCAACTTGTACTCTAGGTCAAAACCAAATTTTCATGATAAATACTACACACATACACACAATTCCTACCAAGGCAAGTTGATCTCAACACAAATTCTACAAGACATGATTAAAAGGTTGAGCATAGATCAAACATTATGACAGCAAGTTTGGTTATCAAAACAGCATAGGCACACATATATGTTTTTTCATACTAAAACAAGGATTCAAAACAGTTTGCAAGAACTCAAATAAGCAATTGATAGCATACATACCCTTGCCAAACATCAACAAATCTTGCATAATGCACACATACATACAAACTCATGCCATGACAAAGTGATTTCAAACAAAATAGCCTAACAAACTAAACATGGTTCAATGGTTTGCAGCAGATCACATAGCAAAACAACAACCAATCTTGGTTATCCTAATACCAATTTAAAACATATCAATCAAATTATGCCTTGCACTGGAAATTACAATTCCATGGTGATGAACACAAACAAGTTTTAGCACAAAACCTAGTTCTAGCATGCTAATTAGCACAAGAAACATGTTTTGTTCACAAATAGCAAGGATCAACAAAATTGGCAAGGGTTGGAAACAAGGCACATCATCATGGCAGTGGTTTAGACAGTTTATGCAACAAGGGTGTATCTTAAAAAAATGGCAAGGCTAGCACAATCATTAATTAGTCCTAATGCTCCTAATGCATATGACAATTTGCAAGCTTATGACAAATGCTCAACTTAACAATGGTATCATGACAGTTTGGTTCTTAACAGAATACACATGACACATGGATGCAAGTTCTCAAAATGTTGACCAATGAGGCTAACTAGCAGCTCAAAACAGATTCACACAACGGCTTTCAATTCATCAAAACAAGACATACAGGCTCATCATAATTGGCAATGCAAAGAAGATATGGATAGATCATGGTCACAAACACAGCCCTACTATGATGCCTAAGTGATGACAGCAATATGGTGCAAGCATGAACATGATAATGTCAAGTTTGAAAACAGTCAGGTTCAAAGAATATCACACTTTCATGTTGACAAACATAGTTCAAACACAAAGCCAAAGTTCAAGTTATTCACTTAGTATTACAATGGTAGGCAACAAACTATAATGCAAAATGTCTCATGACAACAAAGTAAGGCATTGGTCCTCATGAATTAAAAACAGGCCTCACACTTACATGACTCATCCCAATGATCCTTGACAAATCCAACAAGCCTATACAACTCACAAGCATACTCAAAACATGTTATAGACCAAGCTTGAACACAAGGAAAATCCAAAAATAAGCTAGAATGGAAAATGACCTATGAGTTGCAAAATGCACATGATTTGAACAAGGCCAAAACAGAAATGGGCAGATCAAGCATAGTTTCAAATGGTGTTATGTTAATCATCACATGAATCAATACATAAGGGTTTCTACCTCAAAATACCAACAAACAGGTCAAGACTTAAAGAAATGTTGCTGCTACAGAAACATCATCATCATCCACAAACAGAACCAGAACCAAACAACATCAAGACATGACAATTGCAACTGTTCTCACATGTTCATACATGACTTTTAAGAGGATCTTAAGGTTTAGCAGATTAGCAATACAACATGGTATGATGATTATGAAAGTGATACACATTAGTGAGCAAACAAGCAAAATAGGACAGATTCAAAAAATGAATTGCATTGTATTCAAAAAAAACATTGTAACCACTAATGCACCTCAAACACATTCATGACAGTTTAAAGAAGGATAGTAACTACCAACCTCTTGTAGATCTCCAAGCAAGTTTGTGCAGTATGGAAAACCTTGAAGCCTCCAAATAAGATCCAATCCAATGCCTTGATGAAGATGACAACTTTTCTTGCACTTGAAGTAAACAAGTGAACCCTTAGGACAGAACTTGAAACAAGTGATGATGATGATATTTCAGGTTATGGACAGTTGGTACATCATAAACCTAAGGTGTTTGGAGGTTTACAATGATCAAAACAGGCCTGGTGTGTGATTTGGCAGATTTTGTATGTGAAGTCAAACTTTGTTTGGTTGAAAGTTAACTTTTGGGGAAATGAGGGTTTTGACTGGTTTAAAGGCTTGAACACCTCCCACACATCATTTGTGGATTGTGTGGATGGTTTGTGGTGATTTTGAGTGGGTGAAAATGGTTTTGGAAGATGTTTTGCTCAAGGTATATTTTTGAGGTAGTTTGGAATAGTTTTCTTCACTTGTAAAAAAATGCTAAGTAGGATGAGAGCAAAGGTTTTCTCTTGGGTTTTAGAGTGCTCTGGTGTACCTTTCAACATAGAGGAAACCTCTATTTATAAGCAAGGAATGGTTTGGGGCAGATTTGTCTTTTGCATTTTGGAGGGAGTTTTGTAAAGTGCAATTTTGTTCAAGATTGTGGACAGCTGCAAATCCAAGCTTTTGGATCTAGTTTATGCATAAATCAAGTGGCATGAATGACAAAGAAGTGAATGAAGTATGGCTAGGGAGTAGGAGAACTGCAGCTGCAAGACTTCTTCCATAAAGTTTCTTTTTCCTCATTTCTTCCATTAAAATAATACCAACTTGCCTCCAACTTACAAGACTCATCAATACTCTTGATTTTATGCATTTCTTCTCATCATACTCTCTAAATAACAGATAGAAACATGATCCAATGGTTGAGAATAGCTCAAGTGATCAAAAGGTGAGTTTGTGAAAAAGTGAAAATGTTGGACTCAAGTGTTGAAACCTCAACTTGTTGGATTCATAACTTTCAATTCATAAGGGTTGTGGAGGAGTTCTAGTACATTTTGGAAAGCCCTCATGAAGCTCTACAACTTTCTTGTTTTCATGATCTTCAGATTCCAAGTGGAACTAGGTCACAAATCCACTCAAAGTTGCTAAAAAAACATGCCTAAAAAGGCCAATAACTCAGAATTTTTCTAAGTTGTTTTTCCCTCTTGTAATGACTTTGGCCATAACTCCAAATCTATGCATTTTCTGCTCATGGACCACTGTGAGACTTTTATAGGATTTGTCAAGAGCTTTCAAATGAGCTTTGAACCAACTCAATTGGATGTGTGGTTAGGGAGTTATGGTCTTGCCCCTTTCAAAACCCTAATTTCCCAATTTCTCGATTACTCCTCAACCCTTGATCCAATGGTCATGAAACTTCATGGATAAGCTCAATATGCCATTAGGAACATTTTCTATTCACACTTTGGGGTCAAATTCCTTATGATTGCAGAGTTGACTTTTCGGTCAACCGAACGATCGATCGATGACTACCGAGTCGACTGTTGATGTTCCGGGTCTTTTGAGGCCTTGAAACTTCTTGAGTAGACTTCACTAAGCCATATGAACTTCAAACCACAGTTGACTTTTTTCCCCCAAATCTCTTGATTTTCAATTGACTGATCAATTGAAGCTCTTATGATTAAAATTGATGGTCAATCTCTCATCCCCAAACACCTTATGACATATGTAGGGCCATGGAAACAGGTTTTCTTCAAGAAACAAGTCTAACCTGATTAAAATTGAAACCCTAATTCCAACCTTTTTAACTGCAGTCACTTGCACTTGATATAAATACTTGGATGAGCTCCACAATGACCCGCAAGGCCTCTAATGAGCTTAAGTGATAATATCCCTCCATAACCATGGGCTTGTGATCCTCAGATGACCTTAAAATGGCCTCCTAAATAGGAGGTGACCCACATACACTTTTCTGCCTATCCAAAGGGCTTTGAATTGTCTCTGATGATGATAACCACTTGATAACTTGAATACAAAACCTTGATTAGGTTTAGAACCCTTGACACATCCCTCTTGTTGCACACACATCTCTTGATCCCCTGTAAAAATGTAAAATGCTATGCAATGCAATATGCTAGAACAATAAAATGAAACATAAACCAAGTAAAGAAAAGGTTGGGCAAATTTTGGGGTACAACACATGCATTCGCACGTGGGTACCCTAAAAAAGGGACAATACAGAAAACAAAGAAACAAAAATATAATAGCAATACATATATGTATATAGTTTGCATTTAACAATTATACTAATAATTTTAGCTAGAAAATATATTTACTAATACATTAATTAAATCTTACGAACGATCGTAAGTGTGTACAGATCGCTCGCACTCAGATGTGTTATCTAGGCGGTTTGACTGCCCACTGATCTGGAGTGCTAGGTGTTCGGCTCAGCAGATGGCCAACCTATAATAGATGTACCCAATTTTGCTTCTCGGGGTCAAGATGGATCGACGAATCTAGACTCGGAGCTTTCTTTAGGATATTCGAGTTGCTTAGTTGTTTGGTCGGGGACCAATGGGTCCCAGCCTGTTCATTCCTTTTGTCGTTGCAAAAAATTTCACCGGAAATTTTAAATAGAGATCTCGCGGTTCTGGCCTCATTCTACCAGGAACCGACCAGGGTGTTTAGCTTCGTGTCGATTCACATTTTTAGAAGCTATTTCTTTGGCTGCATCTTATGCCTTTTCTTCAAATCAAAGCCGACATGGTTCCTGCACGCCAGTGCTCTGAAGCTTGGAGCTTCTATCTAATCCACCAGATTCCATATCAAAAACGTGACTTACCTCCATGTACTATCCGGCGTTCAACTCCATAACTTTATTATGTGCGGTGGTAAAATGGCCGATAGAGGGTAGTTATGATGATGTAACATTTGGCTGGGTCGGTCAAGAAGATATTCGCTAGGCATTTTTTCTCGGACACGATTTATGTTATTATCACACAGATTTGAGTTGGACTTAACCTAGATCCGTAGAGGCTCTTCTACAAGCTTCGACCAGAGTGGGAGATCAAGATTCCTAGTTGGATTAAACTTAAAATGATTCTGACTTGTCGCAACTCTATAGCTTCGAGTCTAGATCTGAAGATATCTATTAACCTTATTTCACAATCATGTGAGATTGAGACGAACGGTCGATCAGAGTTTGAGCGGAATTCGAAAAAATCAAACATCGTAGATCTTAGATCTTGACTCCGTGAAACTCTACTTCTTCACCTGAGATGCTTATGGATTTCAGGATTATGAAATGGACTTGACCTTGTGGAAATTGCAGGAATCGGAAGTTGATTTCCACAGACTGCGCCACTTTCCGTTATGGAAAAATAAATGGAGAGGATTTCAAAAAATATGGTGTAACGAAGCTTCCTAATCGATTCAGTGATGCATCATTATGGATCGGAGGCTGCGATGGTGGTTCCTCTTGAATTGGAGACGTTGATCTTAAACCAATGTTGCCAATCAGTGTTGATCTTGAAACAACATTGTTAATCTCCAGTACGACGGGGCAAAAGGGGGAGGGGTACCTAAAAACCCTTTGTGAAAGTATTTATACTCTGTGCTCAGTGGAGCGGGGAAAATAAGCGGGCCTTATTTTATTGGGCCTTCGGCCGATAAGAAATAATTCTTTTTTATTTTTTATTTTTTATTTTTGATCATAGATCTTGGTGCCCCTAGTTGTTTATAAATTTATGGAGTAAAACGAGTTTCTATTTTTTCTTTCATCACTCATGTGTGCTAGTTCTTTTTGTATTCCTTGTAATATTTGTATCCTTACAATCTTTTGCATTCTTCGATCTTCATTATAAGTTGTGACATACTTTTTGTGTCTCTGATGATTTCTCCTTTCAATTCTTCAAAACCTACATGCATTTGAGGTACCATTGCATTTCTTTATTTTTCAATTGTTTGTATTTGCTTTCTAGGCATGGAAAACATAGGAAAACATGGATTTCCATTCATAAACCTAGTTAGTAGCAATGAATTTAGTAATGCATAATCTCAAATTGGGGTAGAAGTGGTAGACCTAGTAATTTTAGAAGTGTCATCTGGAGAGATTAAGAATCTAATAGAGAATCTTGTTGAAGTTGGAGTTATTGATGAAGTTAGGATTCTGTGAAAAGAGCTTGCTAAAGTGAGGGATCCCGCTTGGATTACAAATCTAGATATTAACATTGCTGAGTAGGGGGACCCTAGCCATAATTGAAAAAAAGAGGTTTTCGGAGGGTTGACCTTCCAAACCTTGGACTTGCCGAACCTAGAGTATGTATATGACTTTAGGACCGAGCGAAATCCTAAACTTATATTAAATTGCATAGATGTGCTTTCGACTATGACCTTTTTGACAATGAAGCTCAGTGGTAGATAAAATCACATGAACATGTCTGTAATTATGATCATGACTTGTATTAATTGACAACGGCATAAAAATGGTGCGTAATGGGCAACAAAAATGTTGAGTTTCTTGTGGATACTCCATAATTTTATTTGGTATATCAAGAAACTTTAGGGATAATCTCTATTTTCACCAACAAATTGAGTTTAAAGAATGTCTACCAAGACGTAGGTCCTTATTTTTATTAGAGGTTCTTCTACCCCCAAAGTTGACAAAATACTATTTAATTTATATGTCCAAAGTGTTATGCCCCTACGTAAGCGTCTCTTCTCGCGGATGGGATTCATGTTTCTCTTCAATGATTTCGAAGATGGAGTTATTAATTTGTGGTTTCTCTAGATACTTAGGGATGTTGTACTCGATAATCTGTTTGGCGAATGAATTATTTCATTAATGAGAAGGAGCCTAATGGGTGGTGTCATCCTTGTTTCTCCTTTAAGAGTGGTGCATACGATACTTCACGGGACAATGATTTTTAAGAGAAGTGTAGATACCATCACCACCCTGGGTCGTGAGGATAAAAGTTTAAACCATGGAGATGTTGACACCCTGATGACTCATGAACTTTCTATTGAGAAACAAATGTGAGTTGTGTAAGTCCCACATTTCTTGGAAAATGGAGGTTGAGCACTTTATAATTCAAAGGACCCATACACCAATTGCCTTAATATTTGGGGTGAATATTTGGTGTCTTTCTCACTTATTTGGGAGAGTCTTTAACCTTTTCGTGAATTTTTGACCAAATGTTGATACTTCCCCTCATGTTTTTATCCAAGGGAAGGGAAAAGAACGAATAACCCATGAATATGTAATTCAATGCAAAGCAAAAGAGAATCTAAGGTTCGGGGGTTGGTTATACTAAGGGAAAGTGCTAGCACCCTAAGTATCTGTAGTACTCTACATAAACCTCTTGTTTTAATGTGTTATTTGTTATTTTATCTGCTAAAGAGTGAAAATAAAAGGGAGATCTAAAGTGTTATTCCAAAGTATGCTCACCAAGACATCGCATCTCGTGCCTACGTATCCTGACAGGAATGGAATCAGAGCATTCGTAGTTCCCCTCAATAAGGGTGAAGAACTCTTGACTATGGTTAAGGTTGCAGGGGGGAAAGGTAAGTGTCTATCGAAAAACACCTACATAGAGTTAAGAAACTCTAAACCTAAGGTTAGGTTGAAAGGGAGGTAAGTGTTTTTATTAAGGTTTCTGAAACAAATTAGAAATATGATTAAAGTATTTATGTATTTTTGAGAAGAAAAAAAAAGAGATTTTTATTTTAAGAAAAGAAATACTCAATAAAAGATCGAGGTTTGAATTTGCGTGATGGCGATTGCAAAAGGCAACAGACTTATGAGAGAAGTAACCACTTGACGTTGGATCAAGGGTTTGAGAAAAAGTTAGGTCGATTCCTAGTCCCTAAGGGTGCTCCTAGTAAACGAAACCACAACCAAAGAAAAGGTGCAAATGTGTGCATGAGGTTGATGGTGATGCTAAAAAGCAATTGACTTACAAGTTAGGGTATGACATGATATATAAATTAAGAATGTTTTGGGTTTGGTTGATGGCGATCGTAGAAACAATCGACTAACAAAGGTGTTTTGAAAAAGGGGCTCAATATTGAATGGAGAATTAGTATGAAAATGGTTTGAGCGTGTAAGTGAGAGATGAATAAAACATTAAAATAGAATCAAGATGAAAGCGATAAAATTATTACACTTAATGGGAACGGGGTACATTTTGTCGGATATGGATGAAATGAAAATATTATAAGTAAACCCAATTAAAGAAATAAACGCAGACACGAAAATAAAATGAGCTTGATGATTTTGACTTAAGAAAAATTGTCTCGACGTTGGATAGAGCATTATTATTTTTTGTTTTTTTTAAAGTTGATTTTATGTTTTTTTATTTTATTTTATCTATTATTCAATTAATTACTTTTTCTAGATAATGGAAAATATAAGCAATAAATATAATTAAACAATCACAAATAAAATAATAAATAATAAAAGTAGACAACCCACATAAATCTATATAAACAAAGTAAATGAAAATCAATCACAAACATTAAGATAAAATGCTTGTTATATATATTTTTTTAATTTTGCCATTTTTTTATTTTTAAAAAAGTTCTGTTTTGATAAAAAGAGAAAAGGAGATTTCTAAACACCTAACATATTAATAAAAAGGTTTCTAAAAATTAAAACAAACAAAACCTATAAAAAAAATTTATGAATTCTCCCAACTTTTCCATCTCCCAAACTCCATTAAAGCTCTTCTCATCTTGAATTCTTTGATTTTCCATTGGAATCATTGAATTCTAGAGCTAAAACATTCATCCTTCATCCTTATTGTCTCCAATTCTCCATTCAACTTTCGTGCTAGTTTGGATCTGAATTTTGAAGTTGATCTAGAGGAGCTTATTTGGATAATTCTTGCTTAATTTTGATGGATCTTCATTTCTACTACAAGTAATCACTTGGATCTTGAAGAATCTCTGGGTTTCTTGCTTGGATCTATTCATTTGGAGTAAATCAACATTTACCAAAGCAAATCTCCGCTTTGTAGGTTGGAATTTTAGATCCGTTGCTATTTTGAGCTTATTTTGCATATTCAATGTGGATCTTCATTTTTTATTGACTTTTGGTTGATTTGATCCATGTGATTTGTGATCTTGCTGTTTTAATGTGTTTACATGTTGATTGGATCACTGTTTTCTGGTTTAAATTCGTGCATAATTGATTATATGATCATCTGGATTATTGGAGAAGTGATTGGATGAACTTCTTTGTATTTGGCGTGGAAAACTCGGAGAAAGCCCTGCACTTGTCTAGATTTTCTTCTATTCCTCGTTCCTTTAGGTTGAACCTCATCATGCACTTCCTCGCCGTCTCGAAGACCTTCTTGAGATGAGTGGTGTGGTCGACCTCTTCTCGTGACTTCATGATCATGTCGTCCATGTAAACTTTGAGAATGTCCCTGATTTCTCCCTGGAAGACCTTGTTCATCATTCGTTGATAGGTCGTGTCGGTGTTCTTCAAACTGAAGGGCATTACGTTGTAGTAATAATTTCCCGACTCGTTCATGAAGGTCGTGTATTATTTGTCTCCCTTCGCCATGGGGATTTGATTGTACCCCGAGTACGTGTCCATAAATGAAAGCAGTTTAAAACTTGCAGAATTGTCGATGCGTTTTTCGATGTTAGGTAACGGGTAAGCATCTTTGGGGCATGCTCAATTGAGATCAGTATAGTCAACACACATCCTCCATTTTCCATTATGTTTCTTAACTAGTACAACGTTGGACAACCAGGTTGTGTACTGGGCTTCCGATATAAAATTTTCCTCTAGGAGGACTTTTACAGCTTTTTCAACAGCCTCCACTTTCTCAGGAGGCTGCCTATGCCTACGTTAAACTATGGCCCTATCAGCCGAATCTATGGTGAGGTGGTGGCCTGCTACGTCGGGGTCAAGGCTGGGCATCTCTGCAACGCTCCAAGCGAATAGGTCAACATTCTTTCGGAGGCAGGCTTTAAGTTGCTTCCTCGCCAGGTCGGGGAGTCCTG
Source organism: Lathyrus sativus (assembly GCA_963859935.3). Taxonomy (NCBI): domain Eukaryota; kingdom Viridiplantae; phylum Streptophyta; class Magnoliopsida; order Fabales; family Fabaceae; genus Lathyrus; species Lathyrus sativus. The sequence goes on from OZ012735.1 coordinate 536,217,703, forward strand.
TTCTAATTAGGGATGGCAACAGGGCGGGGCGGGGACAGTTTTTGTATTCCCCAAACCCAAACCTAAATCCCAAATAAATCCCTTTTCCCCGCCCCCAAACCCCAGCGGGGATGAATAATTGAACCCCAACCCCGTCCCAAATGGGTTCGGGGATTCCCGCCCCACCCCCAAACCCAAATCCTGCCTCAAACCCAAATTTTTCCCCGAACCCAAACTTCGCCCCAAACCCAAAACCTGTCCCAATCTTAAGAAATATTAACTTGTATTACAAAAATAAAATACAATCTCGAAGAATTTCAAACATATATTTCGAATTATAAAATACAAACGAAAGTATTAATTCATTAATCATACAATTAATATTTCAAATTAGCAAAACCAAATAATACAAAATATAAAAACTAAATAATAAAATACAAATTGATATTACAAACTACCATCCAAACAAACACATAGTAAAAAATATTCTACATTCCAAAAATATAAAGATTGTGTTAGACACTTATGATTTTTGTGTTAGACACTTAGAAAAATATAATGTATGATTTTATAAAAAATATTACGATTTTTTTAAATAATAATAATAATAAACGGGGCGGGTTCGGGGACGGGTTCGGGGTGGGTACTACAGTCCCTATTACCCGCCCTGTCCCCATATTTAAAAATCGGGGAAAACCCAAACCCAGTCAAAGCGGATTTTCCTCGTCAAATTCGGGGCGGGTACCCGCGGGTATGGGTTATATTGCCATGTCTAGTTCCAATCTTCATGTTTCTTTCTAGGTCATCTCCGATCGTGATGAGCTCGAAGTCTCCATCTAGAATGGGGCGTGTTGGGTGGGACAATTTCCCGTTGTTTGTTGGAGGCGCGTCTTCAGATTCCACGCTCTGCTCTTGCTTGCTGGGGAAATGGCTGTCGGGGTCGATGAAGTTGACGTGAGGAAGTGGCTTCTGCTCCTCATCCCGGGTTGGTCTGTCGGTCGACTTGGGGGGGGGGGCGTTGATTAAGTTGAGACCTTTGAGTGCCGCCTCAAAGTATCTCCTGGCCGCCTCAATGTCCCCATGGAGGGTGACGACTCGACCTCTGGTCGTGTAGTACTTCATCTTCAGTGGACTGTAGATGGTACCACGGTCAGTTCAGCCAAGGCCGACCTTCCCAGGATGCACTGGTACTGGGAGGGGCACTCGATCACCAAGAAACGAACCTTTACCTGTATGGCTGTCTCCTCGACCCCGAATGTGACGAGCAGCTCCACATATCCTCAAGGCTTGGTGGTGGTACCGTTGAAGGCCTACAAGTTAGAGCTGACATATAGGGTTTGGTGGCTCTCGTCGAGCTGGAGGGTTTTAAACAGATTGGCGTACATTATATCCACCGAACTCCCTTGGTCGACTAGGATTCGGCGCACGTTAAAGTTCGCCATCTGAGCTCTGATCAAGAGGGGAATGTTGGAGTTTGGTGCACCCCTGGAAAGCTCCTCGAGGTAAAAGGTAATCAAGTTTGATTGACCTTTGAACTTATCGAGGGTAGCATTTGTCTTCGAGCTCTTGTCGATCAGTTCTTCGAACTTCCTCTTGACCGACCCGACCGATAGCTTGCTCCCGCCGAATATGACCAAGGTGGCGGGGAAATCCTCCCATAGACTATGGACAGACAGCGGTCTAGAGGGCTTGTTGTGAAGGAGGAAATCCTCTGGCTGGGAGACACACATGGTGACTTGTAGTCCAGCTTATCCGGAGGGTGGTGACACTTCCTCGACCCCCTTGGCTTCACGGGTCTCAGGTCAGGGAGCCTCACCTCTCCGGGTGTACCATTTTAGGTGCCCTTCCTTAGTTAAGATCTCGATTTCATCCTTGAGGTGGATGCGATTCTCCGTGACGTGTCAATGACTCTGATGGAACAAGCAGTATTTGGATTTTTCCATGATGGGCTTCGGGGGCGTCGGTTTCGGGAAATAGACACCGCCCCTCTGAAATTTTGAATTGATACATTCAAACAGGATGTGCTCACGGGGAGCTGTGAGCGGCGTGTACTCAGTGAACCGACCCGCTGGTCCCATCTACTTGCGGGGTTGGTCTTCTCTTCTTCTTTCCCGACTTCGTCGAGGAGGAGCGACCTCCTCATTCCCGGCGCCCCTATGGCCTTCCTGATTTCGTGTGTCACTGGCGATGTTGGAAGCCTCTATCTCCTCATACTAGATGTATGATTAGGCCTTAAGGAGAAGAGCGTTCAAGGTGTGGGGGCATTCGATCCCGACAGCTTTGGCGAAGTCGGAGTGGGTTCGTATGCCTCTCTAGATCAGGAGTTTCTTCATATCATCCATGGTGAACACCTGGACGACTTCTCGGTTGAACCTCTCTATGTAATCTCGGAGAGGTTCGTTCTTCCCCTAGATGATGGCTTCCAGGGCTGCCTCTATCTTCGGATGGCGCCGAGAAGCTGTGAAGTGCCTCTTTAGTTCGCCACAGGAGGTGATGGATTCGAGCGCGAGGCGTTTGTACCACACCATGACACCTTTTCTCAGGGTAATGGGGGAAAAACCTGCACTTGATGGCTCCCCGCATGTTCTGATAATCGAGCATCGCGTCGATGATTTCCATGTGGTCGTCTGGGTCGTTCATGCCATCGTATGTTGCCTAAGGCGGGGGTTTCTCCATCATGATGGGCAATGGGGCCTCTCTGATGGCCCTACATAATGGTGAGTGTTGGATGTCTTCGTCTCTCCTGACAGGTGACAGTGAGGGGGAGACATGTCTTTGGTTGTTTCTGTTTCGTCAGGGAGGACTCCTTGGCCGGGCTCTTGGCTTGGTAACGCCTCCTTCGGCTTTGTTTTTCTTCTGAGCTAGGGAGCGTCATTCCTTCCGGGGAGGTGACCGGTCGCGCTTCTGGAAAGCCATTGGATATGGTGGCTCTAAACGAGGGCGACACCCAGTCAGTCGGGGAGAAGGGCTCCGAGAATCGTCGACGTGTCGCGTTCTCCGCGGGGGAGGAGAGGGGCTGCTGGAAATTAGGCGGCGATATCTCCGCGGGGGAGAGCTTGATGGTCGCTCCCTCTCGAGCATCCCTATTCGCTCGTTCTGTTGGAAGATCATTAGGTTGGTTTGGTTGATCGGCGCGAACAGAGCCACCATGGTAGGGTCGGTGCCTGCTGGCACTGAGATGGGTTAGTAGACAGCCGGGCTGTCGAAACGCTGGGCGGTATTGAAGGTCGCGTCTTTCGAGGAGGGAGAGGCAGTGCGCCCGTCCTTGTAGTCGCCCTCGTCGTTACGGACAACCACGTTGGGTCGTGGTCGTCCCCGTTGGCGAAGGGGGCGAAGGCGGTTTCTGGAGCATTATCGTCGCGTGGGTTGACCATGATCAGAATGGAAGTTGAAAATTGCTTTGGTTCTTGAGCTTCTATGCTTGGATAAGAGAAAGAATGGGGGAGCAAAGGGTTCCCACAAACGGCGCCACTGATCTCACTTGATCAGAAAGGAATTAGTAGTCTGCCACGCGTCGTGAGCTCATGTATTCACCGACGTCGTAAAGGAGGAGGGGGTGTACCTGCAAAGTAATCTGATGCTTAAGTGAGTAATAGGGTTTTAGAAAGAGCAAGTACAGAGAAAAGGTGCAGTGAATAGAATACATGACCCTCTAGTGAAATAGGGTATTTATAATGTGTCTCAAGCGCTGGGCCAACAGTTACTTTGCATTGGGTTGGATTGTAAGGGGCAACACGAGTAACTGTCAGGGCTTACATGGTTTAGAAAAGACCAGCACATGGTCTTCGTCCTGGATCAACTACCTCGTGATCTTCGGAAGGTAGGCTGACCAGTTCTTTCGGAAGTGGGTAATTGCCTGATGATGTGTCCTCGCGTGGGGGGCACGCAGAGTCCGTGAGGGAAGTGCGTGCCCGACAGAGATGCCTTGTTGAGGCGCATACCCGATAGAGGAGGATTGAGCCTTGTTGGGCTTCATCAACGTAGTATTGGGTTGAGCCTGCTCGATTGAGGGGCAGGTCTCGGTCTAGTTCAGAACACAACGTATAATAGAAAATAGGTAGTAGGTCGAAAAAGTTCACCGTAAAAGATTTAAGCATATTGATGGATGTCTCTAATGGTCAAAGAATGTGTGTACATGCAATATTGATATTCTAACGTTCAAGTGAGCAAAGTTAGTAATGTGTCATCAATCATATTTTAATGTGATCCATAATCATATTTATATGACAATGACAATTTGAATTGTTCTCGATGGTATAGGAATAAAGTTTTCAAAAAGATGTAATTTGTTTTAAACATTAAAGCATCACAATTACTCACCGGTGTTATTTTAAATATAGTTAAATAAAAATTAAACTGTATTTAATGTCTTAAGATTAACTTATAATACAATTTTATTTTTATTTAATAATTATATCAAGACCAGAGTAGAGTTTTTGACCTATATACCCTAGTTTGAAACCCTAAATACCAAAACACCCCAGTTTGAAATATATTTACGCGCATACCCTACTTTTGGAAGAGTTCATCCAACAGAAGGATGAACTAGGGAAAAGCATTGAAGACGTTCGTCCAATGAAGTGGCGAACTTGTAGAAAATTCCAGCCTGAGTGAGTTCGCCCATTGAAAGGGCGAACGTGTGAAGGTTTTTTTTTTTTTTTTAATTTTTTCAGATTTTCAAATAAATATATTTAATCTTTTTAAATACATTAATTTCAAATATATTAAATACTTCTAATATATCTAATTAATTTTGGAAAAAATTATTTAATATAAAACATATAAAAATTTTGTATAAAAATTAATAAAGTAGAATTTTTAATAAATTAGGAGTATTTTATTTTTGATTAAATTAATCTACTATTTAACATGTAAAAACTATTTAATATAAAACATATAAAATCTATTTAATTAAACTAATAAAAAATATATTTAATTAATTTTAAAAAAAAACTATTTAATATAAAACATATAAAATCTGTTGAATTAATTTAATAATAAACGTATTTAATTAATTGATCAAATAATTGACAAGAATAAAATTTCAAGATTTAATAGTTACAAAAAAATTGATTACTTAAATATACATATCATCGAAGATGACCCCCCAGTTCCACACCTAGGGGCCCTTCTTTGTCGGTGTCCTCTCCCCAAACGCTCGTTTGCAGATGACTGAGACGAGTCGGAAGACAAATCTTCATTGTGATGTGTTGTCGGGGGGTTTGTCTGCCTTGTAGAGGGTCCTGATTCATCATCTAGAATATCTTCGATGTTAAAATCCGGCATCTGCATCAGTTGCTCCTCTGTCAGTAAGAATTGTTGGAATGAATGTGTTGGTTGTGGTGGTTGTGGGTAGGTTTCGGCTTGGGTTTGTTGAACGGTTGGGATGTAGACGTCATAAAGCGTGAAGGCGGGTTGTGAGAAGGTAGTGTTGAAGGTAGGATTTGTAGGATATTGGAAATAAGGGTTGCTCTGGTCAAAGTTGGGGGTTGTGCATGGGGTGAACTATCTGGGTGGTCGGAGGTAGGGTTGGGGCTGATATTGTTGGGTGAACTGGGGGAAGTTATAGTTATGTTGAGCTGACGAGGATGGGTACCCCCAAAATTGAGAGGTGGTGGTTGGTGGGGCATCCGGATGCATTGATGTGGCTGTTAGTTGTGTCGATGATGATGGTTGCGTCCGAGGGTCGGTCAGAAATTGATCCGGAGCAACATGGACATAAGGAATTGCGCGGAACCAAGTTAAGTACTGTTGACTTGGCTTGCGTTCACATAATACAGAGTCCCCCTGCAAAATCACATGTCTTCTGTGTCTCCATTCTCGAACCTCGTCCTTATTTAACTGTTGCCAATGAACCTTTTGCGCTTTTCACATGGTCATTGCGTGTTGATCCTTTAGACACTTAGGAAGGGGAGGGATTTGTTGGTCTACTCCAAACTGGAGTGTTACCCTATCTGTTTGATGCATCTCAACGATGTAAAAACAAATAAGGTACGTTGTGGCACTCCAGATTTGACTATCTTCTAGACGCGGGACCGGGTACTGAATGTACGGCCTCCATATAAACTGTCATATAACAAAGAAAATTAAGATGCCATTAAATTGAAGAACCGACCACGATTTTCACTTGGTTTAAAACTTACATCTTTTTCTTGCATATGGTCCAACGCGTTACGATATCCTTGAAGATGGAAACGAGGAGTTGCACGGTAATTCATTCCTCTTTGTGCCCATCTTGCAAAATACAAAACAAAATAATGTTAGACATATTTGAATAAGAAATATATATATTTTACGTACATAAATATGAGTATTATATTACATGAATACCTTTGTGCATATGGATACGAGGGTTCCACCGTGCTGACAGGAGCGAACAATGGGATGCGTGTGAATGCCCAAGAAGTTAGTAGGAGAGCACAACCACTCATGCTCCTAACTTCTTTTTCTGCTGCCTTGCACATTTCTCTGTACAATTTTGCAAGGCATGCAGAACCCCAACTATATTTTCCACATTCAATGAGATCCCCCACAAAAGGGACCCAAGAAGAATGCAAAAGGTTTTGTGTTTTGTCAGGAAACAAAATTGTTGCGATCACGAGTAAAATAAATAATTTGGCTTCTAATAAAACATCTTCTTGAGTCGGGTTTTCTTTGTTTTTTAAATTTTCATACTCACTTTCAAGCCAAGTTATCCTAACAAAACCTTTCATTTTATCTTCTTCTTTTGGTTCTTTCATTTTCGTTGAGGAAATCATTTATCGCCATCCCACCCTTAATGAAGACGATTGTACGATTTTTTACATTATGACGCCAATCAAAAACGACGACGATGTCAAGGCCATGTTTCGGTGCCACATGATGTTTGGTCAGTTACCTACAATTGAGGTGTATGTCAAACTACAACACAATCCCGAAACATTGCAAACTCAGGAGACCCAGTCACACTGGTACGGGATGAGCCAAACATCCGACGACGAACCAACCCAAAACAATTTACCTTTCATACCAGATGAGGAGGTTGGAGAATCAAGTGATGACGATATTTATGAGGAGATAAGGATGCAAGATATTTTTGGTGACAGCGGTGACGAAGACAATGAAGACGAAGATATAGTTGTCCCGTCTACGCAACCGATCCGCGCACAACCCGTAAGTTTGTATAACCCGCCGACACACATGCAAAATATTGATATTGAAGATGGCGACACAACCTCCGTGTTTGGAAGTGCTATTCAAAACCATATAGGTGATGAAATAGAGATCGGTATGGAGTTTGAAAACAAGGAAGCCTGCGTTCTCGCTCTGCAGCATTGGCACATAACACACTGTGTGGATTATTGGGTGTATCAGTCCGACAATGAACGATATGTCATTCAGTGTAAGAAACAAGACTGCAGGTTCAAGTGCAGAGCTTCATTTAGACGAAGGAACTCAAAATGGGTGATCGGTAAGCTGTCTGGGTCTCACACATGCACTACGACGTCGATGGCACAAGACCATAGGAAGCTCAGTTCAGAAATGGTTTGCCATAGCATCAGAGAACTTGTCAACAGCGACGCCTCACTTAAGGTAAAAGTGATCGTTGCCCATTGTAACAGCCCAAATTTCATTAAATAATTAATTATAGTAATTAATTGATTTAGTGGGATTTTATTAATGTTGGAAATTAATTTTTATTAATTGGGATTAATAGAGAATTGAGAAGGAAATTGGAAGGAAGGAAAATAAAGGAATTATATAAGAGAGAAAGAAAAGAAAAGAAAGATAGAAAACATTTGGAAAGAAAGAGGAAAGAAGAAGAAAGGAGAGAAAGAGAAGAGAAGAAGAGGAAAAGTGGAAATCATCAAGAACCAACATCAAAGCTCCGATTAATCGAGGTAAGGGTGAGAAATGTTTCTATTTGATCATTGTATGATGTTATGTATGTTGGGTTAGGGTTTTGGTAGAGTTTCCATCACTTTCCATTTAGGGCAAAACGTTGGATAATCGGTAGATTGAGGATTTAATCGGTTGAAAATGAGTAATAATGCCGTAGAATAGTCGGGTAACATGTATTGATGCTGTTTATACTGATTTGGATGTGTAAGAGAAGGTTGATGATGGATTGGTGAAGGAGAAGACAGAATAGGGTTCTGTTCTGCGCAGGTTCGCTGGCTCTCGCCAGGCGAGCGAAGGCGAAGCTTCGCCAGGCGAAGCCTAGCGAATGTTGGCGAATAATTATATTTAAGTCCCAGTAGACTTCGCTGGTGGGCTCGCCAGGCGAAGTGGGATGGCGAAGGTTCGCCCAGCGAAGGTGCTGGCGAATGGTGGCGAATGAAGTCAGTAGCTACTGGCTTGGGCTCGCTGGGAAGTCTCGCCAGGCGAAGCCTAGCGAGTGTTCGCTGAGAGAGTTCGCCAGGCGAAGGCCAGGAGAAGGTTCGCTGCGAGGGTTCGCCAGGCGAATGAAGGCGAATGTGGCAGTATATTTTCTTTGCTGTGTTATCCAAATGGTGATTGTTTGGTTGATTCGCATATGTTTATACTTCTATGTTATGAATGAGTATGTGAACTATTACGATAACATGTGCTGTGGGTAGCCTTCGGGCGTGAATCCTAGAGTTGTGGATGTTTGATTGTTGTATGCAATTATGTAATGAGTATGCATGAGAACATTTTGAATATGTGTGCATAACTTATAATTGTATGATTGGTATTGTAATGAGAATACCTTGATTGTTGTGATAATTAGAGATACATGGGAATACAATGAGAACTGTATGTGTATCGTCTAATGAATTGCGAGTGCATATATGTATGCGATTGTGGTGTGAATGCATGGGAACATATGTGATATGTGTGCATTGTTGTTGAATATGATGATGTGTGAAATGAATACGTTGATAAATGTTTGATATATGTTGTATGTACAATCATTGTGTAATTCTTGAAGTGATGAATTATGTAAATGCATGAGATTAAGATGTCGGTCTTAAGTGCATTTGTTGTGGTTGATTGTACATGCATCATTTAGTCAAGAGGCAATGTCTGTTAGTTTCGTGGAAACTAGTGGCTTGTCCCAAACCTAGAAGTGTGGGTTTGAAGGCTTAGAGGACGGGCCTTTGTGGTTATCGGTCTAGAAGTGTGGACCCGGTTTAATGTAAAAACCGAAAAAAGATAACGGGTTATCGGTCTAGAAGTGTGGACCCGGTTTAATGTAAAAACCGAAAAAAAAGATAACGAGAGTCGGTACCGCATTGCATGAGTTGCATTGAGTTGTTGAGTCACATTGATATATGACATATGCATGAAGTGATGCTTATGTGTGGATGATGAGATTGTGGAAATTGTAAGTGTATACATAATGTGGGAAGGCTTGTGGATATCCATGTTTGTATATATACATGTGTGGTAATATATATGACTAAGAGAATGAAGTGTGGTGAGAAATGTGAATATGTGTTATATGATTACCTATATATATATATAATCTTATGCTTTGATTATTATGGTTATATTTCTCACCCTTCTGCTGTTTTATAATGCTCTATGAGGCATTGCAGATTAGGATGCTGGAGTCCTTTTGTGAAGAATAGTCTTCATTCCTTTGAGTCTACTGCTCTGATATGTAACACCGGGTAGTTAGACTAGTATAGCCATTCTTTTGTGATACATTGCGGTGTATCAGCTGATGTGGTTTTGTAATCTAACTGATATGATATATATTAAATTGGATAGCTTATGTGTACGTGAATTAATATTTGGAACTGATTAAATGATTTTATCTTCCGCTTAAATTGAAAATGTTACATATTTTATGGAGCAAATTGTGAAAGTGTTTTATTGGTGAAGTTGTGGCATTCTTCTTTTATACCTGATTATAAAACCTTTTTACTCTGATAACTTGTATGTGCTTAAGTGTTTTATATGCAATTATTTGGGGTATAGAAGGGGGTGTTACAAAAGTGGTATCAGAGCAGGTCGGTCCGTCCGGCCAAGTTGTTAGAGTGTTTTCCCTATGTGTTATTGATATGCGTGTGATGCATTATCAATATTGGTTGTTCTTACGTAGTTCTGTTGTTGGAATTAGTAAGATGGTTGCAGGGAGGAACGACGAAGCGATTGCGGAGGCATTGACGAGATTGGCGGGGGCAATTGGGCAGAATCCTCCGGCCAATGTGAATGTGAGGAATCATGCTGATGATGGATTCCGTGCTTTGGGGAAATTCCAAAAGAATAACCCTCCGGTCTTCAAGGGAACTCATGAACCGGACAAGGCACAAATTTGGTTGAAAGTTGTGGAAAAGATTTTTCGAGTTATGAATTGCTCGGATGCACAGAAGGTGCAGTTTGGGACTCATATGCTCGAAGAAGAAGCTGAAGATTGGTGGGGTAATACTCGCCAAAGATTTGAGGAAGATGATATTGTGATTACGTGGGATTTGTTTAGAGAAACTTTTCTGGAGAAGTATTTTCCAGAGGATGTGCGGGGGAAGAAAGAGATCGAATTTCTTGAGTTGAAGCAAGGTAATTCGACGGTTGCTGAGTATGCGGCGAAATTTGAGGAGTTGATCAAATATTGTCCTCACTATAATACTGGTAATGCTGAGAGGTCTAAGTGCCTCAAGTTTGTGAACGGTTTGAGACCTGAGATTAGACAAGCTATTGGATACCAGGAAATCAGGCGGTTTTCTGAGTTGGTTAACAAGAGCAGAATTTATGACGAAGACAGTAGGGCTAGGTCCAGCCACTACAAGAGTCTAAGTGACAAGAAAGGAAAGGGACAATTCAGAGGAAAACCTTACGTAACTCCTGCTGATAAGGGGAAACAAAAGGTTGGTTTTGGCAAGAAGCCAAGTGGGGGAGTTTCTACCCCGGTTAGGTGTTACACTTGTGGTGAAGCGGGGCATCGTGCCCCGGAGTGCAAAAGTGTTGAACCGAGGTGTTTTAAGTGTGGCAAGCCAGGCCACAAGGCGCTTGAGTGCAGAAGCGGTACGGGTGTTACTTGCTATAACTGTGGTGAGCAAGGACACATTAGTACGAAATGTGATAAGCCGAAGAAGAATCAAGGGAGCGGGAAAGTGTTCGCTCTTTCTGGATCTGAGACTGCTAGCGACGATCGATTGATCCGAGGTACGTGTTTTATTAATGGTATACCTTTGATCGCTATAATTGATACCGGAGCTACGCATTCTTTTATTTCTTTGGATTGTGTTAGAAGGTTGAATCTTGAGTTGTCTGTGATTGGTGGCGGTATGGTTATTGATACTCCTGCTATGGGTTCAGTAACTACACCGTATGTTTGCTTGAATTGCCCGTTGAGTATTTTCGGTAGAGATTTTGGGATTGATTTAGTGTGTCTTCATTTGGATCAACTTGATGTCATTCTTGGAATGAATTGGTTAAAATTCAATCGTGTGTATATTAACTGTTTTGACAAAACGGTTATTTTTCCCGATTCGGATGTTGAAAGAGATTTGTTTATGACGAAGAAACAAGTGAAAGAATCGGTGCAAGATGGAGCTAAGGTATTTATGCTTATGTCAACTTTGAGGACTAGTGAGAGTGAAGAGATTGAGGCTTTGCCCATTGTTAGAGATTTCCCGGAAGTATTCCCTGAAGAGATAAAGGATTTACCGCCGGAGCGAGAAGTGGAGTTTTCGGTAGATTTGATTCCTGGAACTAGTCCGATATCGATGGCTCCATATCGTATGTCGGCCTCGGAGTTAAAAGAGTTGAAGATTCAACTTGAGGATTTGCTTGAAAAGAGGTTTATTCGTCCGAGCGTGTCACCGTGGGGTGCACCGGTCTTGTTGGTTAAGAAGAAAGAGGGTTCTATGAGGCTCTGTGTGGATTACAGACAGTTGAACAAGGTGACTATTAAGAATAAGTATCCACTTCCAAGGATTGATGATCTGATGGATCAGTTGGTTGGTGCAAGCGTGTTCAGCAAAATTGATTTGAGATCTGGGTATCATCAGATCCGTGTGAAAGCTGAGGATATTCAGAAAACGGCCTTTCGGACGAGGTATGGACACTATGAGTATTCCGTGATGCCATTTGGTGTGACTAATGCACCAGGTGTATTTATGGAGTACATGAATAGGATTTTCCATCCTTATTTGGATAAGTTTGTGGTGGTGTTTATCGACGACATCTTGGTTTATTCGAAGAGCGAGGGAGAGCATGCCGAGCATCTGAGGATTGTGTTATCTGTGCTGAGAGAGAAGCAGTTGTTCGCGAAGCTTTCTAAGTGTGAATTTTGGTTGAAGGAAGTTAGTTTCCTTGGTCATGTGATCTCGAGTAATGGTGTTGCGGTTGATCCGTCGAAAGTTGAAGCGGTGTCGCAATGGGAGACTCCGAAGTCAGTTTTTGAGATCAGAAGTTTTCTTGGTTTAGCCGGTTATTATCGGAAGTTTATTGAAGGATTCGCTAAGTTATCGTTGCCGTTGACGCAGTTGACTAGGAAAGGTCAAGCCTTTGTTTGGGACGCCAAGTGTGAAACGAGTTTTCAAGAACTTAAGCGAAGGTTGACGACAGCCCCTGTTTTGATTCTGCCAAATCCGGAAGAACCATTCGTTGTGTATTGTGATGCTTCTTTGATGGGTTTAGGAGGTGTGTTGATGCAGAATAACCAAGTTGTGGCTTATGCTTCGAGGCAACTCAAAGTGCATGAGAAGAATTATCCGACGCATGACTTAGAGTTGGCCGCCGTTGTGTTCGTGTTGAAACTTTGGAGGCATTATTTATTTGGCGCAAGATTTGAAGTGTTTAGTGATCACAAGAGTTTGAGATATCTCTTTGATCAAAAGGAATTGAATGCAAGACAAAGAAGATGGCTTGAACTTTTGAAGGATTATGATTTTGGCTTGAACTACCATCCGGGTAAAGCGAATGTAGTAGCGGATGCATTGAGTCGGAAATCATTGCATATGTCAGCATTGATGGTGAAAGAGTTAGAATTGGTCGAGCAATTTCGGGATTTGAGTTTGGTATGTGAGAAGACTTCTTTTGGATTTAAGTTGGGTATGTTAAAGCTTACGAGTGGTATTTTGGACGAAATTCGAGAAGGACAGAAATCGGATTTGAGCTTAGTTGATCGGTTGACTTTAATCAACCAAGGCCAAGGTGGTGATTTTCGGATTGATGAGAATGGGATTATGAGATGTCGGAATCGAGTTTGTGTTCCAAATGTTGTTGAGCTGAAAAAGAGTATCCTTGAGGAAGGACATCGTAGCGGATTGAGTATTCATCCGGGTGCTACTAAGATGTATCAGGATTTGAGGAAAGTATTTTGGTGGCCTAGTATGAAGAAGGATATTGCGGAATTTGTGTATTCTTGTTTGACTTGCCAGAAGTCAAAGATTGAGCATCAGAAGCCATCGGGTTTGATGAAGCCGTTGTTTATTCCTGAGTGGAAATGGGATAGTATCTCCATGGATTTTGTATCGGGTTTGCCGAGGACGCCGAGTAATTTTGAGGCTATTTGGGTTATCGTGGACAGGTTGACTAAATCTGCTCACTTTATTCCTATGCGTATGGATTACCCTTTGGAGAAGTTGGCTAAGTTGTATATTGAGAGGATTGTGTGTCTGCATGGTATTCCGTTAAGTATTGTTTCGGATAGAGATCCGCGGTTTACTTCGAGATTTTGGGAGAGCCTGCAGAGTGCTTTGGGTACTAAGTTGCGTTTGAGTTCAGCGTATCATCCTCAGACTGATGGTCAGACGGAGAGGACGATTCAGTCGCTTGAAGATCTTTTGAGAGCTTGTGTATTGGAAAAAGGAGGAGCTTGGGATAGCTACTTGCCTTTGATTGAGTTTACCTACAACAACAGTTTCCATTCGAGTATTGGTATGGCACCATTTGAGGCGTTGTATGGTAGGCGGTGTAGGACACCATTATGTTGGTTCGAGTCCGGAGAGAGTTCGGTTGTTGGACCCGAGTTAGTTCAACAGACTACTGATAAGATCAAGATGATTCAAGAGAAGATGAGAGTTGCTCAGAGTCGTCAGAAGAGTTATTATGACAAGAGGAGGAAGGCACTTGAATTTCAAGAGGGAGATCATGTATTTATTCGAGTCACTCCGATGACAGGTGTTGGTAGGGCACTGAAGTCGCGCAAGTTGTCGCCGCGTTTCATTGGTCCTTATCAGATTTTGCAAAGGATAGGAGAAGTCGCCTATCGTGTGGCTTTACCACCGTCGCTTGCTAATCTTCATGACGTATTCCATGTATCTCAGTTGAGGAAATACATTGCGGATCCGTCTCATGTAGTCCAAGTAGATGATGTGCAGGTGAGAGATAACCTGACTGTTGAGACATCACCTATGCGGATAGAGGATCGGAAATTGAAGCAGCTTCGAGGTAAAGAGATCGCTTTAGTGAAGATCGCGTGGGGAGGATCGGCTGGTGGAAATGTTACTTGGGAGCTTGAGAGTCGGATGAAAGAGTCTTATCCAGAACTGTTTGAATCAGGTAACATTTTCGAGGACGAAAATTCCTAAAGTGGGGGAGGGTTGTAACAGCCCAAATTTCATTAAATAATTAATTATAGTAATTAATTGATTTAGTGGGATTTTATTAATGTTGGAAATTAATTTTTATTAATTGGGATTAATAGAGAATTGAGAAGGAAATTGGAAGGAAGGAAAATAAAGGAATTATATAAGAGAGAAAGAAAAGAAAAGAAAGATAGAAAACATTTGGAAAGAAAGAGGAAAGAAGAAGAAAGGAGAGAAAGAGAAGAGAAGAAGAGGAAAAGTGGAAATCATCAAGAACCAACATCAAAGCTCCGATTAATCGAGGTAAGGGTGAGAAATGTTTCTATTTGATCATTGTATGATGTTATGTATGTTGGGTTAGGGTTTTGGTAGAGTTTCCATTACTTTCCATTTAGGGCAAAACGTTGGATAATCGGTAGATTGAGGATTTAATCGGTTGAAAATGAGTAATAATGCCGTAGAATAGTCGGGTAACATGTATTGATGCTGTTTATACTGATTTGGATGTGTAAGAGAAGGTTGATGATGGATTGGTGAAGGAGAAGACAGAATAGGGTTCTGTTCTGCGCAGGTTCGCTGGCTCTCGCCAGGCGAGCGAAGGCGAAGCTTCGCCAGGCGAAGCCTAGAGAATGTTGGCGAATAATTATATTTAAGTCCCAGTAGACTTCGCTGGTGGGCTCGCCAGGCGAAGTGGGATGGCGAAGGTTCGCCCAGCGAAGGTGCTGGCGAATGGTGGCGAATGAAGTCAGTAGCTACTGGCTTGGGCTCGCTGGGAAGTCTCGCCAGGCGAAGCCTAGCGAGTGTTCGCTGAGAGAGTTCGCCAGGCGAAGGCCAGGCGAAGGTTCGCTGCGAGGGTTCGCCAGGCGAATGAAGGCGAATGTGGCAGTATATTTTCTTTGCTGTGTTATCCAAATGGTGATTGTTTGGTTGATTCGCATATGTTTATACTTCTATGTTATGAATGAGTATGTGAACTATTACGATAACATGTGCTGTGGGTAGCCTTCGGGCGTGAATCCTAGAGTTGTGGATGTTTGATTGTTGTATGCAATTATGTAATGAGTATGCATGAGAACATTTTGAATATGTGTGCATAACTTATAATTGTATGATTGGTATTGTAATGAGAATACCTTGATTGTTGTGATAATTAGAGATACATGGGAATACAATGAGAACTGTATGTGTATCGTCTAATGAATTGCGAGTGCATATATGTATGCGATTGTGGTGTGAATGCATGGGAACATATGTGATATGTGTGCATTGTTGTTGAATATGATGATGTGTGAAATGAATACGTTGATAAATGTTTGATATATGTTGTATGTACAATCATTGTGTAATTCTTGAAGTGATGAATTATGTAAATGCATGAGATTAAGATGTCGGTCTTAAGTGCATTTGTTGTGGTTGATTGTACATGCATCATTTAGTCAAGAGGCAATGTCTGTTAGTTTCGTGGAAACTAGTGGCTTGTCCCAAACCTAGAAGTGTGGGTTTGAAGGCTTAGAGGACGGGCCTTTGTGGTTATCGGTCTAGAAGTGTGGACCCGGTTTAATGTAAAAACCGAAAAAAGATAACGGGTTATCGGTCTAGAAGTGTGGACCCGGTTTAATGTAAAAACCGAAAAAAAAGATAACGAGAGTCGGTACCGCATTGCATGAGTTGCATTGAGTTGTTGAGTCACATTGATATATGACATATGCATGAAGTGATGCTTATGTGTGGATGATGAGATTGTGGAAATTGTAAGTGTATACATAATGTGGGAAGGCTTGTGGATATCCATGTTTGTATATATACATGTGTGGTAATATATATGACTAAGAGAATGAAGTGTGGTGAGAAATGTGAATATGTGTTATATGATTACCTATATATATATAATCTTATGCTTTGATTATTATGGTTATATTTCTCACCCTTCTGCTGTTTTATAATGCTCTATGAGGCATTGCAGATTAGGATGCTGGAGTCCTTTTGTGAAGAATAGTCTTCATTCCTTTGAGTCTACTGCTCTGATATGTAACACCGGGTAGTTAGACTAGTATAGCCATTCTTTTGTGATACATTGCGGTGTATCAGCTGATGTGGTTTTGTAATCTAACTGATATGATATATATTAAATTGGATAGCTTATGTGTACGTGAATTAATATTTGGAACTGATTAAATGATTTTATCTTCCGCTTAAATTGAAAATGTTACATATTTTATGGAGCAAATTGTGAAAGTGTTTTATTGGTGAAGTTGTGGCATTCTTCTTTTATACCTGATTATAAAACCTTTTTACTCTGATAACTTGTATGTGCTTAAGTGTTTTATATGCAATTATTTGGGGTATAGAAGGGGGTGTTACACCCATATTCTAGAAAAATACGGGTACATCATATCTTACCGGAAGGCGTGGATCACTAAGTGCAAGGCGGTAGAGTCGCTTTATGGCAATTGGGAAACATCGTACAACGACCTACCGCAGTGGATACTGGTAATGAAAACCTTTCTTCCAGGAACCATTATAGATTTGCAAACCCTACCTGCAACATCAAGTGATGGTTCCCAAAACTCCGGAAAACGAATATTCCATCGTCTGTTTTGGGAATTTCGTCCGTGTATACGTGGTTTCGCCTACTGTAGGCCCATTGTGCAAGTAGACGGGACATGGTTGTACGGCAAGTACAGAGGAACTCTATTGACGACGGTGGCACAGGATGGCAACGCAAATATTTTCCCAGTGGCATTCGCATTGGTCGAAGGAGAAACAAAGTAAGCTTGGAGTTTTTTTCTGAGGAACCTACGATTACACGTGACACCACAACCAAATTTATGTCTAATATCTGATAGACATGAATCGATAAAAAGTGCATACAACAATCCTGAAAACGGTTGGCAACATCCCCCCTCTTCACATGTCTACTGCATAAGACACATTGCTCAGAACTTCATGCGCGAGATTAAGGACAAGGTTCTACGCAAAACACTTGTTAACATGGGTAACGAAATAAATACCGCTTATCTAAAATTTTGTGGCACGTTTTTATCATTTTTTCTCACACAATTCTTGATACAGGTTACGCATTGACGGAGGCTTCATTTAATTATTATCGCGGAGAAATCAGAAGATCCAACACTGAGGCTTTAAATTGGATAGACAATATTCCTAGGGAGAAGTGGGCTAGAGCATTTGACAGAGGGCAACGTTGGGGACATATGACATCTAACTTAGCAGAAGTAATAAAATCTGTACTAAAGGCCACGAGAAACCTTCCCATCACGACATTGGTCCAGTCTACATATTATCGAATGGGTTCACTATTTGGTAAACGAGGACACAAATGGACCAAGATGCTATCTTCTGGGAAAGTTTTCACAGATGGTTGTAACAAGGGAATGGCTGAGGAGGTAGCCAAGGCTAACACACACAACGTCATGCAATTTGATCGGGAAAGATTCTGTTTCATGGTGCAGGAAAAGATTAATTACAATGATGGTCGTCCAACGGGTACTTTCAGCGTTGACTTGAGGAATCGTAAGTGTGACTGTGGAAAATTTCAAACATTTCACTTGCCTTGCTCCCACGTGATAGCGGCATGTTCTAGCATACGACAAGACTATGCAATTCACATTCCAGAGGTCTTCACAGTACTTAACGTATTCAAGGTTTACAAGGAAAGCTTCCTGGGACTACCACACGAGGAGAACTGGCCAAAATATGAAAGTTTCACTCTGTGCCACGGCGATTCAATGAGAAGAAATAAAAAGGGGCGTCCAAGAAGTAGTAGAATTAGAACTGAGATGGATGACGCAGAAAAAGAGAAGAGACGGTATGGGATTTGCAGAGAAATAGGTCATATGCGTAGTAAATGTCCCAATGTTGCCGGTCCGTCAAACCGACCGAATAGATAATTATATTGTACTACTTTCGTATTTGATCCATCAATAATTATTAATTCAAAAGAACTTTCAAAATACAACAAAAGCAGCGAACTACAAACATAAAGTTGATCCTTTACTCCACAAACGCAAAAATAAAACTCATGAAGCTCACATAAACTCTAACATACAACAGCGACCAACACAAGTGGATCCGTGACTCCTCTGTTGACTTCACCGCTATGTGCTGAAAACATGCAATGGACATCTTCATCGTTTTCTATACGATCTAGGTAGTACATGTACGTCCCCTCCGGGCTAGCATCAGTAAGCGTTATATATGGACAACGATACTCAATTTTTTTCACCGTCACACGGCGACCGCCCAGCTGCCGAAACCCGGTGTTAATTGCTGCAACCACAGTTCTGAAATTCCACAGCGGATCTAGGAAAACACTGATTTTTTTCTCAAGTCCATAGAAAACATGAGCTTCCACAGACATCTTTATAATTTGGATAACTTGACACGAATGATAGTAAATCAGATAAGCTTATTTATACAAGAAATTTATGTCTGAGTTCGGTCATTCAGTGACCGAGAGTCTGTAAAAATAATTTACATATAAAATTAATTAAATAGTTTTTTTCTTAAATTAATTTAATAGTTTTTATAAAAAATTAATTAAATAATTTATATATTAAAATAATTATATTAATTGAATATAATTTATATTAAATTAATTAAATAATTTTAATATAGAATTAATTTAATTTTTTTATTAAATAGTTTATTTATTACTTTAATTACATAGATTAAATATATTTTGTAGACAATATATTTTAAATAAATAGTTTTAATATGGAATAATTTTTTATGTTTTATATTAAATATATTTTTAATTATTTTAAATAAAAATATTAAATATATTTTTTATTATTTAAATTAAAAAGATTAAATATATTTATTTAAAAATCTGAAAAAATTAAAAAAAAAAAAAAAATACCTTCACACGACTTCGCCTTTCAATAGGCGAACTCACTCATGCTGGAATTTTCCTGCCAGTTCGCCACTTCATTGGACGAACGTCTTCAATACTTTTTCCTAGTTCGTCCTTCTGTTGGGCGAACTCTTCTAAAAGTAGGGTATCCACGTAAATATATTTCAAACTGGGATATTATAGTATTTAGGGTTTCAAACTAGAGTATATAGGTCAAAAAAATCACCAGAGTAATTCTTTTATTTTTCCTCCAAAACCACTGTCCCTTTTTTCCCTCTTCCGTAAATCAGAAACATGGTACCTTTTCTTACTTCTCTTCCATAAATCACAGTGTCCATTTTAACTTGGTCAAAGTAAAATTCAATCCAAAGATACACTTAACCTTTCCGTCTTTTTTCAACGTTATCATCTCTCTTTTCTCTTTCCGTATCTCATCTGACACATCTCCCACTCCTTTACAACACACCCTAAATCAAAACAAAGGACAAAATAGTAAAAACAACAAAACAATATCCCAAAACAATATCCTCAATTACCCTAAATATCCTAACAAAACTCGACAAGTCAATACATAAAAAAAAATAAAATAAAAATTCCCATCTTAAAAAAAAAACATTAAAAAACATCCTTACCCATTATTCTCCCACATAAAACTTCTTCACCACAACACAGCACAAACAACGCAAAAAAAATGGAACAAGAACATCATCAACAAGAACAAGAACCATTAATCTACAATCTCCCTCACGACACACTTCTCAAAATCTTCTCCTCTTTACCCCTCCGTCAAATCATCCTCTGCCGTTCCCTTTCCAAATTCTTCAACCAACTCCTCACCACACCCACCTTCCTCCACCACATCTCCGCCACTCTTCCACCACTCAACCTCCTTGCCCTCCGCCACCACAACCACCACAGCCACCACCAAAACCCCTCCACCGTCCACCTCTTCGATCCTGACCTAAATCAATGGCTTCATTTTCCTCTTAATTTTCTCCCTTTCTCTAATCCTCTCCCTGTCGCTTCCTCTCACGGACTCATTTACCTTTGGGCCCAGCCCAATAACACAAGCCCAATTTCACAAGCCCAAGCCCAAACTAAATCATTACTCGCTTGCAATCCACTAACCCGCAAATTCCGAATCCTTCCTCAATTAGGATCCGCTTGGTGTCGACACGGCTCGGTGTTAGTTGACTCAGTCAACCGAGTCATGGTTCTAACTGAACTCGCCGCTTTATATTTCTCCGGCCACGACGGTGGAGGCGGTGGAAACGGTGGTTGCTGGCTGAAATTCTCGTCGAATCTTCCATCAAAGCCGCGGAGTCCGGTTCTGATTGAGGATTCTGCTTACGCGCTTTGCTGCGATGACGTTGGATCTCCTTGGAGGAGTCAATGGAAGCTATTCTCGTGCCGATTTACTTCGACGAGTTCGGTGAAGTGGTCAAGAGTAGATCGGCGGGAGTGGGGAGATGTTTTTGATATACTGAAACGGCCTAGGCTTGTTCGCGGAGTTGGGAACCGGATCTTGATGATTGGGGGATTGAAGTCATCGTTTTCGTTGAATTCTCCGTGTTCGACGATTTTGATTTTGAGGCTTGATGTTGGGACGATGGAGTGGGATGAAGCTGGGAGGATGCCGGTGGAGATGTTTAGGTGTTTTCAGGATGCTGGGAAGTTTAAGGTTTTTGGTGCGGGGGATAGGGTTTGCTTCTCGGCTAAGAGGATTGGGAAAGTGGCGCTTTGGGATCGTGGTGCGGTGGCAGAGGGTGGAGAGTGGCGGTGGATCGTTAATGTGCCGGGAAATGGTGATGGAGTCTACCGGGGATTTGTGTTTGAAGGGAGGCTTGATGCATTGCCTTGAGGGTTAGGATCGAGAAATTGGCGCTTTGGGATTGTGGTGCTGCTGAGGGTGAAGTGTGGCTGTGGATTGTTAATGTGCCGATCAGGGATTTGTCTTTCAAGGGAGGCTTGATGAATTACCTTGAGGGTTAGAATTGGAAAATTGACGCCATGGGATTGAGGGGCTGTATAATGTGCCAATCGGGGATTTGAAGGGAGGCTTGACGCATTGCCTTGAGGGTTAGGATCGGGAAATCGGTGCTCTGGCATCAAGGCGCAGCGGAGGGTGAAGAGTGGCGGTGGATTGTTCATGTGCCGGGTAAAGGCGATGGAGTTTACCGAGGATTTGTCTTTAAAGGGAGGGTTGATGCATTGCCTTAGGGTTCCAATTATGGATTCAGAATTGGACATTGGCATTGGTTTTTTACTTAAAATTGTTTATGATATGTTGATTTTGAATATAATTTATTTGCATTGAATTTCTTTTTACACATGCATCCGATTAAATACAAACTAGATACAAATATTTGTGGAGATATTAAATACAAACTAGATACAAATATTTGTGGAGATGTTTTCAAAACATGGATTACAAAGTTACATATAGTGTAATTTAATTGGTTGTATATGTGTAAAAAATTCATTTGGTTGAGTAGCATAGTTGTGAACTATCTTGTAATGCATAATTAGCTGTAACTTGCTATATATAGATTCTGCAGTTATATTTTGGATTACAATATGTTTGGCCTAAACCAGTTGGCTTATATTTAAACATGATTTGAGTGTTTTAAAACCATGCTTTAAGTGAAAGCAAGAATGAAGTGCTTTTCAGTTGGAACAAGCCATGGGAGATGTGAAAGGTTGCTTGTAGTTTAATCAAATAAGTTATCATTGCATTTTCATGTGTGCTTCTGCAGAAGAGTGTTGGTGCCTTGATGGGTGGAGCTTTGGTGGTCCATAGAAAAAAAGAGGTGAGTTTTAATCAGGGGAAGGGTTTATTTGGCTAGACCTGAAAAACTTAATTCTAAATAGATTTTAGAAAGATAGATATTTGAAATGAATTTATCAGGATTGTTTTGCATTTACTCGTGAAAGTTACTTTGTATGAACAGTTAAGTGCTTACCTTTGAATGTCATGAGCAATATTTTTCTTCAACCCGAATTCCTTGCTGTAATTGACCACATGTTTTCGAGCAAGCAGTCAGGGGATCAGTGGCTGTCTGATCAAGATGAGTCGGTCTAGATCTCAAGTTCGGTAATTTTAGTTTAGGAAAAAAATCCAAAATGTGTATATTTGGTCTTAGTGGTTACATTACATGTTTTCATACGTGGGGGGAGCAGCGTTATTAATTCTGGATAGTGGAACAGGGGGAGCAGCGTTATTAATTGTCTCAAGAAATGAATAGTGGTTCTGGATAGCGTTATTAATTGTCTCAAGAAATGAATAGTAGATAGCATGATAATTATATGAGAAACTATATATTTAAAAATACGGGAGCATATCAAATTAGAGTAATTTTAAATAAGAGATGAGAATAACAAATAATCATTAGATCAAATTAACAAGAGAGATGAAATTCAAATTAATAAGAGAAAGAAATTAATAGTTAACATTAATAAATAAGTTTAATCATGATCTAATAGTTGTTGTTCGTTCCTCTTATCTTTCATTTTAAAATCCTTCTCACTTGATATGCCCCATCAATTATTATTATTTTTTTTTTATCTTGAATGAGTATGTAAAAACTTCATTAAGTGTGATTAAGGCGTAAACATATAACGAAATCTATATTACAAACATAACCAATTAATTGTTGTTTGTCTACGCCTCAATTAATTATTATTATTTTGTAGAAAAAATATGTATATAAATACATTTTGTTAATTATTTTAAATCTATATTACAATTATATTATTATTTTTGTAGAAAAAATATATTTTGTTAATTACATTAAATTTGTGTTCAATTAATTATATTATTAATTTGAAGAAATATGTATATAAAAAATAATAATTAGTTGATTATGTCAAATATATTTGTAATCAACTAGATAATTTTTTTTTAATTAATCATGTTAAATATAATTATTTAATATTACTTAATTAATTTCATTAAATTCCTTTCTTTTCATTTATTTATTATTTAATAACTTAGTGTTTGATAGTTCAGTTTAAATTGTGTAACTTCTGATTATTTATCGTGGTCACATGATTTCGTTATATGTTTGTTTATGCCTTGATCACACTTAATGAAGTTCTTACATACCCATTCAAGATAAAAATAATTTCTCGATTCAACGTCGAGCCACTTTCACCCTTGTATGTCGAGTGCCTATGCCTCGCCATCGACCTTACCCTAGATCCTTAGGATCTTCTATCCTTTAGTTCAATCGATTTCGTTTCATACGTAAACTTAAACTTCAATTCTCATCGAGTATTTTTTTCAAATCAAATTAATATACTTAATCATAATTTCGATAAAGATGAAAAGGGAGTTGAAATCGAGCCTTTGATTTCTCTTCTCAATTGTTTGGACCCGAGAACCCTTTCTTAAGTCCAAACAATTGTCTTCTCTTAAAGATGTACAATACGGCAAACTCAAAATCTATTTTCTCGAACACTTAGATGAAAACGAAAGAGATTCGAGCCTTTGACTCACTTCTCGATTACTTGAGCCTGAGAAGCCTTTCTTAAGCTTCGAGTAATCGTCATCTGATTAACCTACTCGAACCATATTCAAACTTTTTCATGATTCAGGTTGAAAAAGAGAGAGAGTCAAGCCTTTGACTCACTCTCCCGATTACTTGGGCCCGAGAAGTCTTTCTTAAGCTTCGAGTAATTGTCATCCGATCAACTTACTCGAATCATATCCAATCCTTCAACACTTAGATGAAAACGAGAGAGAGTCGAGCCTTTGACTCACTTAATCGATTACTTGGGCCCGAGAAGCCTTTCTTAAGCTTCGAGTAATCGTCATCTGATTAACCTACTCGAACCATATTCAAACTCTTTCAGGATTCAGGTTGAAAAAGAGAGAGAGTCAAGCCTTTGACTTACTTTCCCGATTACTTAGGCCCTAGGAGCCTTTCTTAAGCTTCAGGTAATCGTCACCTTTAGCTAAATATCTGATACGTCAAACCTCGTCTCCTCGCCCTCGTGCGATAAAAACCCTAAAACCTATTCAAATCTATCCTCTTCTCCAAACATATACATCAACACATTAATTCAATTTATCGTCGTCATGCAAACCGTCAAACCTTTTCATAAATGTGAGATATGGTGTCTTGAGACGACGTAAAATATTGCTTCATCTATAATCTATTTGAGTCGAGATAAGTGGCGTGTTTCCCATGAATGTCGATATATGGAAATCCATTCAAAGTGATGCAAGCGTCCTCTCCTCACTAGTTTAGATAAAGCAATATTCTCTGTCGAATACGACCAAGTATCTTTCGATAAAATCAAACCGATATCCGTAGTCTGAACTACGGATGCTCTGATTTCTCATTTGTCAATAAGAATACGTAGGCACAAGATTGCGATGAGCTTGACGAGCACATTTCCCCATATTTCCTTCACATTTCCTTCACATTTCCCCAAAATTCCATATTTTTTCAACCTCCTTTTCTTTTTCTCCCATAGTCCCACGAACTACAAATGCTCTGATTCTTCACTTCTTTTCAAGTGAAAATACGTAGGCACAAGGGCCCCAATCCTTGGCGAGCACTCTAATCTAAAACCACTCATTTCTCTTTAACAATCTAAACCTTTTATCTTACCTTTACACCTTTTATCTTGGAAGAAAACAAACAAGCTAGGATAACATTTCTCACGAATCGAATCAAGAGGTTCCCGTTGAGTACAACAGACGTGAGGGGTGCTAATACCTTCCCTTCGCGTAATTGACTCCCGAACCTAGAACTTGGTTGCGATGACCACGTTCTTTCCCTAAAGGTTTTATCAATATTTTCCTATTCCAACTTGAAATAAATAAAGTTCGGTGGCGACTCTGTTTTCCGTGACCATTCGCGAAGGATCGTGCTTTTTCGAGGTACAACAGCTGGCGACTCTGTTGGGGATTATTGCATTACCCTATGCAAGAGAGAGTCAAGCCTAACTTGACTCGATTCGTAAGCGTTAGTCTCACTTGCTTATTTTCTTCTTGTGTTGTTATTTCTTGCTTGTTTGATTATTTATTTGTTTGTTTATCCTTATTATATATCCTATCTTCGATTCTTGTGATTATTGGGTTTCTTTAATTATGGGCACTCTGTGAGATGGATCTACACCCGAGTCTGAGAAAAACTTAGGATTAGAATGGTGGTCGTGTAATGGAATCCCTCGAGGAGCCTTTCTCGTTGGGAGGATACGAGGATCCCGCTTAGAGTTGATTTCCTTGGGGATGTTATTGTCGTGGTGAGCCTTTGCCATGGCAATAATGTTTTTGAGCCTGAATCTATAACTCTAAGGACCTTTTACCCTTTTTCCCATGCTGGTAGGTAGTGATAGCTCGTAAGGGTTGACACGAACGCCCCAATTAGATGAGATCCCTTGAACGTATCGTTATTCTGACAATGATATTTTCAACCTCGATCTGTGACTCTGAGGTCCTGTTAGAAACCTTGGACTCGATGGTTGTGTAGTGGAGGTTCACGAGGAGCCTTTCTCGTGGGACGAAGCAAAAACCTCACCTAGACGAGATCCTTTCAAGTATATTATTATTGTGGTATCTCTTTGCCATGGTCATAATGTGTTTAAAGAAATCCATGACTCTAGTCACCTACTTGTTAGAAACCTACCTATGGGGTTTCTGTAATCAGAGAGTATCCTTCCCGCTTCAGAATTGTGCCTGTGATCCTCGTCCTTGCATCTGCATTTCATATTCATATCATGACATTCGCATTTTCTTTGGTTTTTCAAGGAATCTAAGAATTCAGTTGCAGGTACTCAAAAATTATGGGAACAAACACTAAGAGCATTTATCCTTATAGTGTCAGAAAGCCCAAGTTGGAAGGCTTACGTGGTTTGGTTTCACGTATCCCTGTTATTTTTAGAATCAATTTTGGGAAAGATTTTGGCAAGCTGATTCATATCTTGGCCTAAGAGGTAGATCAAAAAACACTTTTTACTTTGGCTCAGTTTTATGATTCTCCTTTGAGGTGCTTTACATTTCAAGACTTCCAATTAGCGTCAACACTTGAGGAGTATGAAAAACTAGTGGGTATTCCTATGAAGAACAAAATGCCATTTGTGGGTGTGGACCTATCTATGGATGATAAGATTATTGTCGATGCTCTCCATATGTCCAAGAAGAATATCTCTGATAATTGGAAAACTAAAGGGGGGTGTCAAGGGGCTTCCTCTCAAATTTCTCATTGAGAGAGTTGATACCCTTATAGAGGCTCAGAGTTGGGATGCTTGTTACGCTGTTGTAGCTTTGGCTATCTATGGAATTGTCTTGTTTCCCAACATAGACGATTTTGTGGATGTGAATGCCATTCATATCTTCCTAACTAAGATCCTGTGCCAACTCTTCTGGCAGAAGTCTTTTATTTTCTGAGTTGGAGAAGTGAAAAGAAAGGAGGATCGATTGCTTGTTGTGCGCCTCTTCTGTATCAATGGCTAAACATGCATTTATCGACGAAGGGACCATTTTTTGACCAAGCAAGTGATAGTTGGGCTCAAAAAATGGTGTCTCTCAGATCTGCCGACCTTTCCTGGTTTTCGCTAGATTATGATGAAGTTATTACTAGTTGTGGTGAGTTCCTGAATATCCCGCTTATTAGAACTCGAGGCTGTATTAACTTCAATCCTATGCTATCAGTGAGGCAGCTTGGGTATCCAATGGTGGATCCTCCCGAAGAGAAGAGTTTAGAAGCCTTAATGATACATGATTTGGGAACTGAAAACCCAAAATTGTTCAAGAAAATTGTGAGAGCCTGGAGAAGTATTAAGAAGAAAGGGAAGAGTGAGTTGGGTTGAAGGAACAATACCACCAAGGAACCCTACTTTGTGTGGGTTAAGGAAAGAGCGAAGGAGGCTAAAAGGCCTTTTCAGGTCAAGTTATCTGAACCTTTACCTGAACCAAAGCCTACTCACATCCCGATTGAGGAAGCTGAGGATCTCAAAGCTACTATAGCAAAGTTGATGCAGGAAAATGAACAACTTGAGCTGAAATTTCAGAGTGTCACTAAGGAGAAGAATGACATGAAATGGGAACTCCAACGCAAGAATACTCAGCTAGAGGCAGTAGAGAAAAAGGCTGATGAGGAAGAACACAAAAGGAAGAAAGTTAAGGTGTGTCTTGATCAGTCCGATAGCAAGGTGAGTGGGCTTAAGGAAGAGTTGGATAAAGCTCGAAGGAAATGTCTGGAGAATGAAAAACATTGGCTCTTGGCTACCCAAAAGAACAAGGCCATTAGAGAAGAAATAGGAGCAGAAATACAAAAGCTAAACACCGCTTTACGTTATTCAAGAGCTTCCGAAGTGGAGCAAAGAAGACTTAAGGAGAATTCCATAAGAGCCTCTAGGGTTAAGCCAACAAATTGGGATAGATTATGTAGAGAGCTGAATGAGGTTAGAAGTCTTGTCGAAGATCAGAAGAACCAAATGGAGAATATCCTTGCAGATAAGAATATTTGGGCTGCTGAAAGGACAAATGTGCTTTTAAATTATGATGGATATGAGCGGTCTATACATATTTTAATAGCTGATCGAGATATGTACCGCAATAAGCTTAATGGGTTGGCGGAATTTTGCAACTGGTTAGCCCAAGACTTGGTGTGGAAGCATAAAGATGCTTTTGAAGTAATGGATGACTCCACTCCTCCTGTTATTTGTGATTTCCTTTGCCTTTGCAAGGACATGCTGAAGAGGTTTAAGGAAGAATTGAAGGAGCGTGAGGCTCGTAGGCCAAAGTTCTGAGTTTTCATTGTTGTACTCTTTTTGGTTTTTTTGATGTATTATGGATTCTAATTGATTCTTAATGAATTTTTGTAGTATCTGACTATTTCAACTTAATGAGCGAATGTGGTTTTATTTGCTTTATGTTTGTTTGATTCCTTGAAATTTCTGCACGAACTAACAACTAATTTGAACGATTCCTCGAAACGCCAAAGATTGCATACCTTGCATTGCATTTCATTATGCATACGCACCGCATATGCATACCATGCGTTTTCAATTTGTTTCTCATTCTGTGTCTCTCGTTCCAGTTTCCATCATGAGTCCTCAACAAAGATATAACACCAGAGCCCGTGCACGCCAAAGGATATCTGACATAGAAGAAGAAAATGCAAGACTCAGAGTTGAAGTCGAAGATCTTAGAGGGAGCGTGAATCAACTTAGGGAAATGATCCAAACCTTGACTGCCAGGAGTGAGCCTCCTCAAATTGCAGTTGTTTCAGAAATCATAGGATCTTCAGGAGGAACCCAGCCTATGACATATGTGCCTTCCACCTGGCCTCCATATGGTTTACATCCCGATTTTGTGCCATGATTTGAGACAATCAGGTAATCCGTGCCACAAGCAAACCCTACTCCGTTCTATTTTGAAACACGGCCTGTTATGCATACTACTCCATAAACTGTGATGCCTACCATTCCACATACGACTGTCTCAATTGGATTTGTTCTACAATATGAGGATTACAATCAGATCTATCATGCTCCTGGATCAGTCTTTATAGGTGATGATGCAAAAGATGAAGACATTAGGGAGGTGAAAGAAAATTACCAAAACATCATGAAACGAATGCAAGCAGTGGAAGGTGATGATATTCCAGCCAAGTTTAAAACACCAGAATTTGATAAGTATAAGGGGCATACTTGTCCGAAAAGCCACCTTATCATGTACTATCGTAGGATGGCTGCACATGTGAATGATGACAAGCTAATGATACATTGTTTTCAGGATAGCTTGAGCGGGGCACCATCCAAGTGGTATTTAAGTCTCGATCAAGGGAAAATTAAAAATTTCCAAGATCTGTATGAAACCTTTATCAAGCACTACCGATACAACATGGATATGGCGCCCGATAGGAGACAGTTACGAACATGTCGCAAAAAGATAAAGAAACATTTAAGGAATATGCATAGAGGTGGAGGGAACTGGGCTCTCAGGTTGAACCCCCAATGGCTGATAAGGAGCTTGCCAAACTGTTCATGGACACTGTACCACCTGCCTATTATGAGAAGATGGTAGGAAGCACATCATTGGGATTCTCTGAACTAGTGGCCATAGGAGCCCGAATTGAGCATGGTTTGAAAAATGGTAAGATCACGTATGCTGCTACTACTTCCAATAATGTGAGAAAGAACCAAGGAGGTTTCTAGAGAAGAAAAGAGGGCGAGACCAATGTTGTATCTAGTGGTCAGAGGGGAAACCAATAAATAAGAAGACCTCCACCACCAGCCGCTTATCAACAGCAACCTGCTTCGGTGCCATACTTTAAACAACCTTATGTGGCGTCTATAATGCGAGCATATCCATCGCCACCACCCCTATCAGTTATCCATTGTACCCTCAACCGTTCATGCCAGGATATCCACCACAAATGGCTCATCAGCATCCACCAGCTCCCCCGACGCAGAATCAGCCGCAGCAAAGGCCATAGGCTCCTCCTGCCGCTCCTGCAAATCAAAACCGTGCCAGGAGAGGCCCAAATTTTGATCCAATCCCTATGACGTATAAATATTTATACCTGTCCCTGGTATACAAAGGATTGGTAACCACAAAGTCGTTACCTCCTTTCATTGGAAAGACTCCTCATTGGTTCAATATGTTGCGAATACCATCAAGGCGCCGCAGGACATGATTTGGACGGATGTTTAGCTTTGAAGGCAAGGGTACAAGAGCTCATTAATTGCAAGATCTTTTCTTTCAAAGATAAGGGTCCGAACATTACTACTAACCCTTTTCCTACTCACAATGAACATGCAACCCATGCTATCGAGGAAGCATCAGATGAAGAGGTTGTCAGAGATGTCAAGGAATTAAAAACCCCATTGAAGGAGCGCCATGATCACTTGGTGGAGTCTGGGGTAATTTCAAAGAAGCATGACGAATGTGATGAATGCTCCGTTCTTGAAAAAGGATGTTTTGTAGTTAACAGAGATATTCAGCAGTTAATGGACCAAGGGATACTCCAAGTCAGTCACACAAAAACTGATAAGGATATAGCAGTGATCGAGCCTCATATTGAGATACCACCTACGTGGGAAATTGAGTATCACAATTCACCCAGTTTTCCACCCAGGGTAGAATATGTGTGCCTGGAAATAAAAATTCAACCAGTTCCTCTCCCTTATTATAACAAAAATGCAGTGCCATAACGCTATAATGATGTAGTCTTCATAAATAGCCAAGAGGTGTCCTTAGGAGATCAGTTTAAAAAAATTTCTAGACCAGACATATCCAATATCGCTGAAGCAAATAGGATGACGCGTAATGGTCGTGACTTTGGGCCTATGCCACCTCCAAAAGCTATTGAGGAGATTGACAGAGGAAAGACTGTTGAAGTTCCACAAGCCCCTAAAAGGTTGGAAATTCTTGATGAGACGATATCACCGCAAGAGGCGGAGGAATTCTTAAAATTGATCAATAGAAGTGATTATAAGGTGGTGGACCATCTTCACCAAACCCCTTCGAGAATTTCCGTGCTTTCATTGTTGTTCCACTCGAAAGCTCATAGGAAGGCCTTGATGAAAGTACTCATGCAGGCGCATGTGTCACAAGGGATCACCGCAGATGATTTCAATGGAATTGTATCTAACATTACTGCTTGCCACTCCCTGAGTTTTCATGATGGAGAGATTCCCGTGGAAGGAAGAAATCATAACAGAGCATTGCATATATCTGTGAAATGTTTGGATGATGTCTTAGCCCGAGTGCCGGTGGATACGAGTTCATCACTAAATGTCATGCCAAAGTCCATTTTGGCCAAACTCTCATATACAGAGATGGTGATGAAGCCTAGTATGATGATTGTGAAGGCATTTGATGGCTCCCGCAGGGCTATGATCGGAGAAGTGGACCTTCTAATACTGGTAGGCCCACATGTTTTTAAGATGACTTTTCAGATCATGGATATTAATCCAGCATACAACTGTTTATTGGGAAGACCATGGATTCATGCTGCTGGCGCAGTAACGTCCATGTTGCACCAGAAAATGAAGTTTTTGGTGAATGGAAAGCTTATCACAGTGTCTGGCGAAGAGGATTTGTTGATCAGTCACCTATCATCATTCAAATATGTTGAAGCGGACGAAGGCACATTTGAAACCTCTTTTCAAGCCTTAGATATTGCAAACGCTGAATTCTGGGAAGTAAAAGAGAAAGATATGGTGGTAGATCCATCATTTGCTTCTTTAAAGGGCACAAAGGCAATGCTCGAGAGGGGCAATCCTGAAGGTTGGGGTCAAGTGATTCACGTTCCCGAGAAGAATAACTGTTTTGGGCTGGGATACGAGTCTCAGATGAAGGGAAGTGCCCAAGGTTCTTCTGGGGAAAAAGTGAAGATTTTCCAAGAAGTGTTCCACAGTGCAGGATTCTTCCACGACAAGGAAGTAGCCGCTGTAGAAGACGGCGCAACTGATTCAGCAACACCATGTCTGGTGTACCACAGTATCACTGAGTTGAATAATTAGGAATCGATTGACCTACCTGATGTTTTTTTGTTGTTAGAGTAATTTATTTTTATTTTCTCAAAATCCTTTTGCTCTTCCCAAGGTTTAAGGATCATTTGTAGGGCCCCCCTTCGTTTCAAATGATTATCATCATTAATAAAAAGAATTTTGTTTTTCATTTCATTCTTTTGTTTTCGTTTTTAAGAAAATGGAAACCTTTTCAAAGCCATAAAAAGCATTTTGTTTTCTTGCATTTACTTTCCATTTTTTTTTCTAAAAATCAACATTTAAAATCATGCAGAGTAATCAATGAACCCGTTGAACTTAATAATGTTACCATCCCTCCTGACTTTGAGACCTTTGTGAATCAAGCGGAAGAAGAGTGTGATCTGCCTGAGGAACTAGCAAGATTTCTAAAGCACGAGGATAGAGCCATTTAGCCTCATTAAGAGCCCGTGGAGGTCGTCAACCTAGGAATAGAAGAGGCAAAGAAAGAGGTGAAGATTGGTACTGTTCTGGAAGATGGCATCAAGGAAAGTTTGGTCAAGCTTTTACATAAATATGTTGACGTGTTCGCTTGGTCGTACTAGGATATGTCGGGTTTGGATACAGATATTGTCAAACATCGACTACCGCTTTGACCAGAATTCCCTCCAGCAAAGAAAAAGTTAAGAAGAACAAGGCATGATATGTCCATCAAGATTCAACAAGAAGTCAAGAAGCAGTTTGACGCAAGTTTCCTAGCCGTGTCTAAATACCCCCAATGGGTTGCTAATATCGTGCTCGTCCCCAAAAAGGATGGAGAAGTAAGGATGTGTATGGATTATAGAGATTTGAATAGAGCCAGTCCAAAGGTCAACTTTCCTCTTTCACATATTGATACACTAGTGGACAACACTGCTAAACTTTCCATTTTCTCCTTCATGGATGGTTTCTCAGGTTACAATCAAATCAAGATGGCGCCTGAAGATATGAAGAAAACCACGTTTATTACGCCATGGGGAACGTACTGCTACAAGGTAATTCCTTTTGGGTTGAAAAATGATGGGGCAACCTATCAATGAGCAATGGTCACTCTCTTCCATGACATGATGCATAAGGAAATTGAAGTATATGTCGACGATATGATAGCCAAATCACAAAGTGAAGAGAACTATATAGGGCATATGCG
This sequence comes from Lathyrus sativus, assembly GCA_963859935.3. Taxonomy (NCBI): domain Eukaryota; kingdom Viridiplantae; phylum Streptophyta; class Magnoliopsida; order Fabales; family Fabaceae; genus Lathyrus; species Lathyrus sativus. Next base: position 536,250,674 of record OZ012735.1, read on the forward strand.
AAAACTGTTTGAACAGCTGAGAAAGTTCAGATTGCGCATAAACCCTGCTAAGTGTACATTCGGTGTCCGGTCAAGGAAATTGCTTGGATTTATTGTTAGCCAGCGCGGGATTGAGATCGACCCCGATAAAGTCATGGCTATTCAAGAAATGTCTGCTCCACGAACAAAGAAAGAATTCAGGGGATTCTTGGGGAGATTGAATTACATCTCCAGGTTCATCTCTCATATGACAGCCACGTGTGAACCTATATTCAAGTTGCTGAGAAAGAATCAAGTTGTCCAGTGGGATGCCAATTGTCAAAAGGCTTTTGAAAAGATAAAGTGTTACCTACAAGAGCCTCCCATCTTGGTCCCACCCGTGCCTGGGAAACCAAATATCATGTACTTGACTATGTTAGAAGATTCAATGGGTTGTGTACTGGGGCAACAAGATGAATCTGGTCGAAAAGAGCATGCAATTTACTACCTCATCAAAAAGTTTACTGATTGCGAATCAAGATATTTGACTGTAGAAAAGACTTGTTGTGCTCTGGCATGGGCTGCCCGTCCATGTTGTTATTTGCCATACCATGTTGTTGATTTCCAAGATGGATCCCATAAAGTTCATCTTTGAGAAACCTACTCTAAATGGAAGATTGGCTCGTTGGCAGATGCTTTTGTCTGAGTATGATATACAATATGTCACTCAAAAGGCAATTAAAGGAATTGTATTAGCAGAGTATTTGACGCATCAGCCATTGGAGGATTACCAACCCATAAGGTTTGATTTTCCTGATGAAGATATCATGGCTATAAAAGATTGTGAAGACCCAGACCCTGACAAAGGACCTGAACCTGGGGCAATTTGGCAACTTTCATTTGACGGTGCTTCAAATTCCAACGGACATGACATTGGAGCTATTCTGGTCTCTCCTTATGGTAACTTCACCCCTTTTACTACAAGGTTGTGTTTCGCGTGTAAGAACAACATGGCGGAGTATGAAGCTTGTATTCTTCGTCTCAAAGCCGCAATTGATCTTCGTATCAAGAATCTTGAGGTGTACGGAGACTCAGCCCTGGTGATCTTCCAATTCAAAGGAGATTATGAAACTCATGACACGAAGTTGATCCAGTATCATGCTTATGTCAAAGAGATGATAAAGTGTTTTGATACCATAACGTTCCATCACATCTCAAGAACAGGAAACCGAGTGGCTGATGCTTTGGCCATGCTAGCTGCCATGTACCAAGTTAGATTCCATAATGAAGCTCCACTTATTGTTATAAGGAGGCAGGTTAAACCAGCTTACTGTCATACAATTGAAGCAGAATCTGATGGCAAACCATGGTTTCATGATATCAAGTGTTTTCTAGGACGCCAAAAGTATCCAAGAAATGCTTCAACGATGGACAAGAAGACTCTGAGAAAGCTAGCGTCCATTTTCTTCTTAAGCAACAATGTTCTATACAAAAGAAACCATGACATGGTGCTACTCAGGTGTGTGGATAGAAATGAAGCTGACATGTTAATCAAGGAGATACATGAAAGGTCCTTTAGAACACATGCTAATGGGCATGCCATGGCTAAAAAGATCCTAAGGGCTGGCTATTATTGGTTGACAATGGAAGCTGATTGTTTTCGTTATGCTAAAACTTGCCACAAATGTCAAATTTACTCTGATAAAGTTCATGTGCCGCCTACTCCCCTGAATGTTTTGACTTTTCCATGGCCGTTTTCGATGTAGGGAATCGACATGATAGGCGCTATTGAACCAAAAGCATCTAATGGCCATCAGTTCATCTTGGTCACCATAGATTACTTCACAAAATGGGTAGAGGCTGCTTCTTATGCCAATGTGACTAGACAAGTGGTTGCGCGCTTTCTCAAGAAGGATATTATCTGTCGATATGGAATTCTAAGCAAAATTATCACAAATAATGGGTCAAATTTGAACAACAAAGTTATGAAGGAGTTATGTGAAAGTTTCAAGATATAGCACCATAACTCTTCACCATACCGCCCAAAGATGAATGAAGTCGTTGAAGCTGCGAATAAAAACATTAAGAAGATCTTGTAAAAGATGGTGATAACTTATAAAGATTAGCATGAGATGCTACCTTTTGCTTTGCACGAATATTGTAACGCCCCGATTCTGATGTCCCATTTTTGTTGAGTCTTTTATTTTATTTGGGTGATTATTATTTTATTTGTGGAATTGGTGTGTTAATATGTTATATTTGCATATTGTGTTATTTTATCGTTTTTGAGAGTTTTCGGGGAAATTAGGTTGGAGGGTATTTTAGATATTTCTTAATTAATGTTAAGTTAGAAATTTTATGTGAGAAAATGAATTATTAGATATTTTGTGAGAAAATGATTTATTAGATATTTTGAGAGAAAAAGTAATAGAAAAGAAATAGAATAGAAAGATATAAGAGAGAAAAAGGAGAGAAAAGAGAAATAGAAGAAAGAGAAGAGAAAGAAAGAAGAAAAGAGAGAAAGTTTGGAAAATCATCAAGAACACTTCTAGGAATCGATTTAATCAGATAAGGGTGTGAAATATTGTTATCTTATCATTGTGTATGATTATGTATGGTTTTGTTTGGATTGTTTTGGTTGTTTTTCCACATATTTCTATTTTAGGTCGAATTGGTAAAACCGATAGAAACCAATGTTTTCATGGTTAGAATTCAAAATAAATTGCGTAGTTTAGTCGAGGAATGTTAGACCGTGACTATTGAAACTTGTTTGATTGAATTCGGGTGATTTCGTAACTTTTGACATTTGTGGATAATTGAGGGTTTGAGATTTGAGTGGAAATCGGATGTCGTAGAAATCGTGTTTAATGGTTCTAATTCACTGCTATATGTTAGTTGAGTATGAGTATATGTTTGTTTCGAAGTAAAGGATTGAATCGGTCGGATTTTCGGGTAAAAATGCAAAATCCCATAGCAGTTTTTAGGCAAAAGTTTGGTTTTTCGAAAAATTTCAAAAATTCATATCTTTTGATCCGTAAGTCGGTTTTAGTCCCTGTTCAAAGTGTTGGAAAGCTAAAGAGATGTTCTTTCTAGAAAAAATGGTTTTGATGTCAGTGTATGATCCAATTGTAGGAGAAAATTCGAAACATGTCATTTTGTCAACTTTTACCGTCGTGAACGGGTGCGTTTGATGTGTTATCATACTATATGCTTTCGATATATAACGTGTAGCTTGTGTGCTGTTACATGATATGCTATAGGTAGCCGTATGGCGTGAATTCTAGATTGTGGAATATATTGTGAATGTATATATATTGTATGTGATAGACTGAGATGAATGCATGAATATATTGTAAATATGTATGCATTTCAAGAGTGTCTTGAGTCATTTTGTATGTGAAGCATAATGATGTACATTTTTGTGTTGTGTGATTCTAATGAGAATTCGTTGTAACGTCGTGTGCCTATGTGAGGTGTGAGCGATAATTACAAACGATTGTGTGCCTAGGTGAGGTGTGAGCAATCGGATTGTATGCCTATGTGAGGTGTGAGCAATCCACAAACATTGTGTGCCTATGTGAGTGTGAGCAATGGGTGAACATCATAGGCCCGACGGGGAGTTACATTGGTAATGAGCGATGGTTCCAATAAGTTCCTGAGTGAACTTGAGATGATTGAGTCGGTACTGCATTGCATTTGCATAGAATCGTGAGTCAGTCTCTATGATTTGCGTTTATCATCTTTATAATTGTGCATTGGTGAATAAACATAAATGTGTATGTTTATGTGGAATGATAAGAATTGTGAAAGTATGCATGATGAATATGCTTGGTTATATATATATATATATATATATATATATATATATATATATATATATATATATATATATATATATATATATATATATATATATATATATATATATATATATATATATATATATATATATATATATATATATATATATATATATATATATATATATATATATATATATATATATATATATATATATATATATATATATATATATATATATATATATATATATATATATATATATATATATATATATATATATATATATATATATATATATATATATATATACATACATACATACATAGTGATGTATATGAGTGAGTTGTGATGAATTGTGGTGAGAATGTAGAATATGTATATTTTTATGCTAAGATATATAATTATATGCATTGTTGTTATGATAATATTTCTCCCCCTTCTGCTGTTTTATGATGCTCTATGAGGCATTGTAGAGTAGGTATGCTGGTGGTCTTTTTGTGAAGCGTGTCTTCATTCTTTTGGTCAGTCAGCTCTGATATGTAGCACCGAGTAATTAGGATGTACATGATTCTTTTGTGATACATTTGTATATGTATCTTGTTGATGAATGTTTATGTAAACATGACTTATGTTGTTGAATCATACTGGATGATATATATATATATATATATATATATATATATATATATATATATATATATATATATATATATATATATATATATATATATATATATATATATATATATATATATATATATATATATATATATATATATATATATATATATATATATATATATATATATATATATATATATATATATATATATATATATATATATATATATATATATATATATATATATATATATATATATATATATATATATATATGCTTGACGTTATCAATGTTTAGATTTTCCGCTTTTATTCTAAATTTTGAGATGTGGGTGTAAGGACTAAGTTCCTCTGTTGCAAAGTTACCCCACTGTTGCATATCTTTTGTTGAGCAGGTGTTGTATGTTTTAATTTCAAGCGCAATGTGACGCGCCTCTTTTATACTATGTTTATAATTATACTCTGACAAAATTTTTAATATGTGACTAAATGATTATGTGATTATTTGGGGGTATAGAAAAGAGGGTGTTACATTAAGTGGTATCAGAGCCAATGTTGAGTCAGTTGTGTCTGTCTTGTTATTGTGATGGTTGAACTGTTGTTTAACCTTGTTGTTATTTTTGGGAATGATCAGAATATGGCTGGTCGAAACGACAATGCGATGGCTGCTGCTTTAGAAGCAATGGCTAGGTCGGTGCAAGGTGCGCCGAACGTGAATGCTAATGACGAGTTCAGGAAGAATCAACCACCGGTATTCAAAGGAAGATTTGATCCCGATGGTGCTCAAATTTGGTTGAAAGAGATTGAAAGGATCTTCAGAGTCATGGGCTGTGCGGAGGGGAATAAGGTGAGGCTTGGGTCTCACATGCTGAAGGAAGAAGCCGACGATTGGTGGGTCGGTATGCGTCAAGCTCTTGAGGTGGATGATGAAGAGATAACTTGGGATTTATTTCGTACTGAGTTCTTGAGGAAGTATTACCCTGAAAGTGTGAAAGGGGAGAAGGAGATGAAGTTCCTTGAACTGAAACAAGGTAGTATGTTCGTGGTGGACTATACTGCTAAGTTTGTGGAGTTGGTTCAATTCCATCCTCACTATGCTACAATTACTGCTGAGTTCTCAAAGTGTATTAAATATGAGAATGGTTTGCGTCCCGAGATTAAGCAAGTTGTGGGATATTAAAGGATAAGAAGGTTTACGGATTTGACGAAATGTTGTAGAATCTTCGAGGAAGATAGCAAGGCTCGTTCTACACATTACAAAATTTTGAATGAGAGGAAGGGAAAGCAAAAAGCTAGAAGTGGACCTTATGTGACACCCGTTGATAAGGGCTAGCATAAGGGAAACTTTGATAAGAGATCTGGAGGAGGAGGTTCCAGTTCCGTTAAGTGTTACAAGTATGGTGAAATGGGTCATAAATCATTTGAGTGTGGGAAGACTGTAGTGAAGTGTTCTAACTGTGCAGGCCTTGGGCATGCTACTATCGATTGTAGGAGGAATGTAGTGAAGTTCTATAATTGTGGAGAAGTGGGTCAAATTAGTACTAAGTGTACTAAGCTGAAACAAGCTCAAGCGGGCAGAAAGGTGTTTGCATTAGCTGGGTCAGACACTACTAGTGCAGATCGTTTAATTAAAGGTACATGCTTTGTTAATAGTACACCTTTAGTTGCTATTATTGATACTGGAGCGACTAATTCATTTATTTCTTATGAGTACGCTAAGCGTTTGAATTTGTTCGTGACTTCTTGGGGTGGTGACATGGTTATTGAGACTCCCACTTCGGGGTCGGTAACTACATCTTTGGTGTGTGTAAGTTGTCCTTTAACCATGTATGGTAAAGACTTCATTATGGATTTAGTGTGTTTGCCGTTGGAGGGATTGGACGTAATCTTGGGTATGAACTGGTTGCAATTTAATCTAGTTCATATAGATTGCTATCACAAGTTAGTGAGGTTTCCTTCTTTGGAAGATGATGAAGATGAGAGTTTCCTATCCACTAAAGAGTTGAAGAAACTTTTAGCGGACGAAGCTCAATTGTTCAGTTTGTTTGCATCATTGTCGGTGGAGAGTAAAGTTGAGCTCGATGTGTTCCCAGTGGTGTGTGATTTTCCAGAAGTGTTCCCGGAGGATATTACAGATGTATCGCCGGAAAGAGAAGTTGAGTTTTCTATTGATCTAGTTCCGGGTATTAGACCGGTTTCGATGGCACCGTATCGTATGTTGACATCGGAGTTGGTAGAATTGAAGAAGCAATTGAATGACTTGTTGGACAAGAGATTTGTAAGGCCAAGTGTTTCGCCTTGGGGTGCTCCGATATTGTTGGTAAATAAGAAGGATGGGAGTATACAGTTATGCATTGATTATCGACAATTGAACAAGGTGACAATTAAGAGCAAGTATCCGCTTCCAAGGGTCGATGATTTGATGGACCAATTGGTTGGTGCGCGTGTTTTTAGCAAGATTGATTTGAGATCGGGATATCACCAGATTCGTGTGAAAGGAGAGGATATTCAAAAGACGGCCTTTAGGACACGGTATGGCCATTACGAATATTCTGTGAGGCCATTCGGGGTTTCTAATCCGCCGAGTGTGTTTATGGAATACATGAATCATATTTTTCATGAACAGTTAGATCGTTTTGTAGTTGTGTTCATCGACGATATTTTGATTTACTCTAAGTCTCAAGAGGAGCATGAAGAGCATTTGAGGATTGTGTTACAAATTTTGAAAGAGAAACAATTGTATGCTAAGTTGTCGAAATGTGATTTTTGGTTGTCGGAAGTAAGTTTTCTTGGACATGTTATTTCCGGTAGTGGTATTAGTGTTGATCCATCCAAGATTGATGCGGTGATGCAATGGGAGGCTTCTAGATCGGTTACGGAGATTCAAATCTTTTTGGGCTTGGCGGGTTATTGTCGGAGGTTTATTGAGGGATTTTCAAAGTTGGCACTTCCGTTAGCGCAATTGACTTGTAAAGGAAAGGCTTTCATTTGGGATATTAATTGTGAAAAGAGTTTCATTGAGCTAAAAAGAAGGTTGACGATGGCGCCAATCTTGATTTTGCCGAATCTGATAAAACCATTTGTGGTTTATTTTGATGCTTCTTTGACAGGTTTAGGTGGTGTTTTGATGCAATATGGAAAAGTTGTGGCTTATGCTTCAAGACAATTGAGAGTGCATGAAAAGAATTATCCTACACATGACTTAGAGTTAGCGGCCGTGGTGTTTGTTTTAAAAATTTGGAGGCACTATCTTTATGGTGCAAGATTTGATGTTTTTAGTGATCACAAGAGCTTGAAATATTTATTTGATCAAAAAGAATTGAACATGAGACAAAGAAGGTGGTTAGAACTTTTGAAAGATTGTGATTTTGGTTTGAATTACCATCCGGGTAAGGAAAACGTGGTGGTTGATGCTTTGAGTCGGAAGTTGTTACATATGTCCGCATTGATGATGAGAGAATGAGAACTTTTGGAGAATTTTAGAGACTTGAGTTTAGTTTGTGAAATGACACCGAGAAGTGTGAGACTTGGTATGCTACATGTTACGAATGATTTTCTTGCAATCGTATGTGAAAAGCAAAAGTTGGATTTGAAGTTCGTTGATTTAATGATGAATGAGAATGAGGATTTCAAGGTTGATTAACTTCGGAGTTTTGAGATTCCGTGGTCGTATTTGTATTCCCGATGATGCGAAGTTGAAAAAGATGATATTGGAAGAAGGACACCGAAGTAACTTAAGTATTCATCCGGGAGCGAATAAAATGTATCAAGATTTGAAAAAAATCTTTTGGTGGTCCGGATTAAAGAGGGAGGTAGCTCAATTTGTGTATGCATGCTTAACTTGTCAAAAATCTAAGGTGGAACATCAAAAGCCTAGTGGATTGATGCAACCGTTGGACATTCCGGAGGGGAAATGGGATAGTATATCAATGGATTTTGTTACGGGATTGCCGAATACGCAAAGAGGTCATAATGCTATTTGGGTAATCGTTGATAGGCTTACTAAATCTGCTCACTTCATTCTAATTGATATTAGTTATTCTTTGGAGAAGTTAGCCGAGATTTATGTTCTTGTGGTTGTGAAGTTACATGGAGTTCATAAGAGTATTGTATCAGATAGAGATCCTAGATTTATATCGAGGTTTTGGTAGAATTTACAAAAGGCTTTGGGTTCTAAGCTAAGATTGAGTTCGGCTTATCATCCGCAAACGGATGGTGAAACCGAGAGGAAAATTCAATCGTTGGAGGATTTATTGCGTGCTTGTGTGCTCGAGCAAGGTGGTGCTTGGGATAGTTATTTGGCGTTAATTGAGTTCACCTACAATAACAGTTTTCATTCAAGTATAAGTATGACACCATTTGAGGCTTTGTATGGTTGGAGATGTCGAACACCTTTGTGTTGGCATGAAACCGGTGAGAGGTCGATAGTTGGACCGGAGATGGTACAACAAACGACAGAGAAAGTGAAGTTTATTCGGGAAAAGATGAAAGCTTCTCAAAGTAGACAAAAGAGCTATCATGACAAGAGAAGGAAAGATCTTGAGTTTCAAGAAGGCGACCATGTGTTTTTGAGAGTTACACCGGTTACGGGTGTGGGTCGTGCTTTGAAGTCGAGGAAGTTGACTTCTCGTTTTATTGGTCCATATCAGATTACTGCACGAGTTGGTGTTGTAGCTTATCGTGTGGCGTTTCCTCTGAATATTTCGAATTTGCATGATGTATTCCATATTTTGCAACATCGGAAGTATGTTCCGGATCCATCACATGTTATTCCTATGGACGAGGTTGAAGTGAGAGATAACCTCACGGTTGAAGCTTTACCGATTAGGATTTTGGACCGTGAAGTTAAGAAGCTAAGAGGCAAGGATATTGTGCTTGTGAAAGTAGCGTGGGGAGGCGCTTCGGAATGCAATATGACTTGGGAACTAGAGAGTGGGATGCGAGACTCGTATCCGGAGTTGTTTGAATCAGGTAATATTTTCGAGGACGAAAATTTCTAAAGTGGGGGAGAGTTGTAATGCCCCGATTCTAATTTCCCATTTTTGTTGAGTCTTTTATTTTATTTGAGTGATTATTATTTTATTTGTGGAATTGGTGTGTTAATATGTTATGTTTGCATATTGTGTTATTTTATCGTTTTTGAGAGTTTTCGGGGAAATTAGGTTGAAGGGTATTTTAGATATTTCTTAATTAATGTTAAGTTAGAAATTTTATGTGAGAAAATGAATTATTAGATATTTTGTGAGAAAATGATTTATTAGATATTTTGAGAGAAAAAGTAATAGAAAAGAAATAGAATAGAAAGATATAAGAGAGAAAAATGAGAGAAAAGAGAAATAGAAGAAAGAGAAGAGAAAGAAAGAAGAAAAGAGAGAAAGTTTGGAAAATCATCAAGAACACTTCTAGGAATTGATTTGATCATGTAAGGGTGTGAAATATTGTTATCTTATCATTGTGTATGATTATGTATGATTTTGTTTGGATTGTTTTTTCACATATTTCCATTTTAGGTCGAATCGGTAAAATCGATAGAAACCGATATTTTCACGGTTAGAATTCGAAATAAATTTCGTAGTTTAGTCGAGAAATGTTAGGCCGTGACTATTGAAACTTGTTTGATAGAATTCGGGTGATTTCGTAACGTTTGACATTGTGGATAATTGAGGGTTTGAGATTTGAGTGGAAATCGGATGTAGTAGAAATCGTGTTTAATGGTTCTAATTCACTACTATATGTTAGGTGAGTATGAGTATGTGTTTGTTTCGAAGGAAATGATTGAATCGGTCAGATTTTCGGGCAAAAATGCAAAATCCCGTAGCAGTTTTTAGTCAAAATTCTGGTTTTTCGGAAAACTTCGAAAGTTCATATCTTTTGATCCGTAAGTCGGTTTTAGTCCCTGTTCGAAGCGTTGGAAAGCTAGAGAGATGTTATTTCTAGGAAAAATGGTTTTGATGTCAGTATATGATTCAATTATAGCATAAAATTCGAAACGTGTCATTTTGACAACTTTTACCGTCGTGAACGGGTGCGTTTGATGTGTTATCTTACTGTATGCTTTCGATATATAACGTGTAGCTTGTGTGCTGTTATATGATACGCTGTGGATAGCCGTATGGCGTGAATCCTATATTGTAGAATATATTGTGAATCTATATAGATTGTATGTGATAGAATGAGATGAATGCATGAATATATTGTAAATATGTATGCATTTCAAGAGTGTCTTGAGTCATTTTGTATGTGAAGCATAATGATGTACATTCTTGTGTTGTGTGATTCTAATGAGAATCCGTTGTAACGTCGTGTGCCTATGTGAGGTGTGAGCGATGATTATAAACGATTGTGTGCCTAGTGTCATACCCCAAATTTGTCCTACCTTTGTACAGTCTCTATTCTGTATATTTGCCCACTTTCTTTATTCAAAAAAGTCCAAAAATATATTAGAGGATGTCAGATCAGACGTGCGGGTAGTGTTGAATGAGGAGTGGTTCAGGTCACCTGGTTGGAGCTAATTTTTGCAGAGTTTTCAATACAGTGTATATTTCAATGAGGCCAGATTGGAGTTATGATATACTCCAGGAACAACTCATTTTATTTCATATGGTGGTTGGGTTTGTGATACTGTTTTATATGCCATTTTGGGTCAATTTTATGTGGATCGGGATGTGTAGGAGCAGTGAGTAATTCAAAGTGTTGGTTCAAGAAGAATTCAAAGATCTGTGGAAATCATTTTTTTTAATGAAAAGTTAATTACAAAGCACATCGGGTGCAATTTGGGTTTAATTATTTTTGACTCATTGCCTTGGAGATTTTAATCAAAATGGTTGCTAATTCAAGATTAAAGATCAAAGAATTGTTTCAAGATGCAAGTAGCAATTATCAAGACCTAAAGGAAGTCATAATTCAAATTGTGATTTCGTTATTGTGTTTGCAAATCCCCAAAGCCATGAATTAGCATTAAGCCCAAGTTACAATAGGCCAAGTCCATCATGAAATTTGCAAAAAGAAAAAAAGAGTCTAGAAGATCATTGTTTTGTAAGTCCATTTCATAAGCAAAATCCTCCAAAGAGAAAGAAGTCATGTTACACTTTTTGTTGCAAAGGTTTATACACCATCTGAGGGTTATTACAATGGGTTGTCACGAGTCATTAATGTCATATCACCAAGGCCCGTGACATGATGAGAGTCAAAATTATACTATAAGGTCAGATTTTCAAGAAGCCCATTCAAAAGTTATAAACTTATTACAAAAGGTAGAAAAATGTGGGCCATCTCAAGTTCATTCAAAATAATTTCAGCAAAAGCCATCACATACCAATAAGTTACGACCAGTTGCAAAAACATATAAAGGAAAAGCTTTCCTATGGCCCACTGTGTGACCATCATTACACAAATTTGATATTTCACGTTGAAAATGACAAAATAGTTACAACAACTTTGATCTCGTACGCACCCACGTTCTCCCGAACTCGTCCGATTCCACAAACCATTCCCGTGAGTCCCGCCACGATTCACAAACAGAACCTGCACACAAAAAAGAAAATGATTTATGCGTGGGGTTTCCTATGCGTAAGACGTGTACGGCTGCAAAAATCCATGATGATGGTAGCACTTCCTATATGCACTGATCCACCCATTCCATGACTCATGACCTGCACAATAATTTTTAAATGGAAAAAGAGACAATTACCATGAACTATTTTCATAATTTACAAAAATATAGTTGCAAAACCAGATGAAAAGAAGAAGAAATTGAGTCTTGAAGGCACATAAGAAGGGATGTTACCAAACAACCATCACAATTAAGCTCCCCATGTCATGGAATAGGCGTGGAAATTTCCAAATAAAGTCATTCAACAGCTCTCAACTTGGACCGTTTCAAAGACCTCACGTAGCATGATCATGTTGTATAACTCTGTAGAAGAACGCCACAATGCAAAATGCTCACATAAGTTCATAAAGGCATCAAGAATTGACTTGGAGGCTTTGACATAAATCCCATGTTATACAGGCCCTTTCCATTAACCTAAGCACTAATTCGCGGCAGCTCCGTCCACGCCTTGAACTAATTCGAAGCCAGCTCCGTCTTAGCCAACACTAACTGGTTTCTGCATAAAAATCAGTCATTTACCACTTGATACATGACCCCACAGACTTTATGTAACGTACAAATTCAATACAAAAACCCGTGGAACAACCATGTGGGCTCCAAAGCCCTCAATTCACGTTGTGTTTGTATCGTCCTCGAAGCAGCAAAACATGGCACGTCAAAGCCACTTAAGCTCGTACAAACCTGTGCAAAGAAAAACAACAGAAACATACGCATAAAAACAGTCTTCTACACACTACTAGCTACACAAACAAACAAATGGTCGAGAGAACGAAGGACCCCACAACTTGCACATGAAAAACCAGCAAAGCCAAACCGTAACATTGTCAATGTCGGCACTGTTCACGCATAACACATACCTGTGAAAAGAACATGACCCCAAAACCAATTCAGAAAAGTCCAAACAATGAATTCAAAAGATAATTTGCATCACGACATCATGGGAAACAGTTATCGTACAATAATTGTTAACGCAACCGAATAAGCTACCAACGTCTCCTTCCAATTTTCCATAACTCACAGGTTCAATTTATTGTCATGAAAACAATATATAGGACAACCACCCACCTGCACCATAATATTGAAAGTCATATCAGATGAAAAACGGACAATAAAAATGAAATGAATCCACTGCAGCAGCTCCCAAAAACCACGTCCTACCTACAGTAGTGTACCTGCGGCAACCCATGATTTGAAATTCATACGTATCACATGACCCCACCTAGAACCATCACAAAGCCTTCATTTTACATACTACCCTGCCACATCAATTGTCC